>OZ020224.1:246315-1446315 GCA_963971325.1 Aphodius granarius
AGCAGATAACCTAAAATGTATCCTAAAATATCCATATTGCGAATGTGGACAGGTGGGAAGCCTTAACCACATATTTCTAGAATGCTCAATAACTAAAATCGAAAATTTTGACTTATACACAAAGCTAGTCTACCTATACTAATTACGAACTTTCAAGTGTAGGGCGCGTTCAGCGGAATCGCCCATTTTCGCCGACATTTGCGATCGAGTAGCTGCAAAATTGGGCTTTTCGATATTACTTTTGACGCTCGAATTGAAAAAAGGACACGATTCCGCGTGGACTGCGCGATATTTTGTAAATTAAATGCGACAATTTTGAAAAAAAATCACGTTTTTGCACCTCGTCGAGTGAAGGCGAACCTCGACAAAATGTCACGTGACGTCTAGCGGTTCCGTTCAAGCCGATTGATAAACGTCAAAAAAGTACATTTTTCGTCGCTTCCTGCTGACCTTATAATCGACGTTTCCCTTCATGTCTTACGACAAAATCCCTCCAAATACCCTTCGGACCGAGTATTGAGCAAAAAATCGCGTCGAAAACGCATTTTCGGCCGGCAATCTTACAATTTGTCAAGGTGTGTTTTGCCTCGATAAAGTGGGCGTGACCTGTTTAGGGGAAAATCTGGTGATATCACTAGACCGTATACCGGGTGATTTTTCGTTTATACTATTCAAGCAATTCCGACAAATTGCTTATGAACGATAACACAAGTATTTTTTGTTTTTTTTTTTTGAAAATATTTCCTGCCCCATAGAAATCTTTCCATGTTTGCGTTTGCACTCAACTAATATAAGCACAAACTAAACCAAACTGTGACTAGAGGCTCGTTAGGACATAAGAATAGTTATAAATCACTAGTTATAGTTACTAAGCGTTAGAGATTTTTAATTTATACCTCCAAATGTAGGTATAATCTGTCTATGTTATGATAATAATATAATAATAAATAATAATACATACCTACTATATTGGGATTGTAACAATACAAGGCACCTTTCGATACAAATAACTATGTGAGATGGTGTCAGTTTGGTCAAAATCGGATAAATCCCAATACAAACGACCTTTATTGAATAAGTTCAACGTACAGGGTTGTACTTAAACAATTCCTGTACACGCAAGAGCACCATAAAAAAACAAGCAACTGCATTAACCACTGTATGGCGCTGACGTACGTGCTTAGGCATCGTAATGCCAAGTTAAACAGATCATAGAAAAGCGAAACAGTTGAACTTCGATGTCGACAAGCGGTATATCCGCTAGGAAAAGCATACAAGACGAAAAAAAATCCGTTAGTTATATACAGTGTGTCCGGAAAAGTCCGCACCATATGGGAAAATCTGTTATTATCCATTTCTCAGAAAATTTTATTCTTTATGAAAGTTGGCAATAGGTCTGAAATCAAGAATACCATCGTAAGATCTTAAAAATATCGCACCGTATACCGGGCGTTTAAAAAAATGTAAAACGCGCGTAAGAGTAAAGTACCCGTAATATTAATATTATCGAAAAATTTTATTTGGGAATGTTGCTTAGAATTAATAATTACAACCAGATTTGAAACCACAGCCACCTATGACAGAATTTTTTTTTTTTAATTTTCTCTATTTGAGAACACCCGGTATATGGTGCGATATTTTTAACATCTTATGTTGGTATTCTTGATTTCAGACCTACCGCCAACTTTCATAAAGAATAAAATTTTCTGAGAAACGGATAATAAAAAAATTTTCCATATGGTGCGTACTTTCCCGGACACACTGTATATGTACGGGCTGTAGAATTTACACAATATGGTGTTTTCATTGATTAGAATGAAAGATCTACGTCGCGTATCAAAGTGGGCCACGATTTGCATGTCAACCTTTGTGGAAATCGCTTTTGTTTCGCTTTTTAAGACAATTGACGCACGGTCGCTTACGTTTTGTTTTCATTGTCGTAGTCCGCGAGTCGCGTTCCTGTTGTTCTGTTATCGATTGCAAATTTGCATACGCAACAGGGACTATAAAGTATATGGGGAAGTGTCGGGTATTGAGAGAATATAAGTTCCATGCTATCCTGCGATCAAAAAAGGCACTTTTTCTGTCAAAAATCAATGTAAAGATTGACCAAACACGTTTAACAGTTAACGATATCATAAGAAAAAAGAACTGGGACTGATAAAAAGTATAAAGGAGTGTCTTATTGAATCGAAATTCACCACCATCATCGGACAACGGAAAGCGTGCTAGAAATAAGGTTTAGTACGCCACTGGATTCGAGCTTGTCGTTTTATAAATGCTTCCTGTTGTCCCATGAGATTTACACATCTTTTTCTCTGTTGGAGATGTGTACTCCTTTGATTAACATTACGCAATATTCTGAAGTAAGTTCGGTCAACAAAACTGCCTCCTAATTTTTGGGACATGGCTGATCTTTGTACGCCTATGTTTGCGTTGCGTCGTGCGATGCTCATAAACTGTATGTATAATCAATACCACTCAAATTCTTTGAGCAAATTACAGTTACAGAAAAATTCTTGTAAATTCTCCATTGCTTAAAAATTATTGTTAGCAAGTAGTGTTATTTTTCATTATTAAAAAGTAAAAATATTTATACACACACAACGAGAAAGATTTATTCTATACAAAATACAACATTCAAAGAGTAAGAATATGATTTTCTAGATGTTCCAAGTATTACGTTTTCTCGTTTTAAGTATGAAGGAACTGCTTGAAAGGAATTACGTCTGTTTTAAGCGATACGTACGTATACTTTTTATAATAATGTACACCGATAATTACGAAAAATTACAGATACATGCAAACATGTGCACAAAATTGCACGGCAAGTTCTTTATTACTTCCATGTGAGGAACCAATTACAACTGAAATATGGAAGCTGATAGTTTCAGTAACAATATAGCTCAATTTATGTACAATGTTTCAGTAAAAACAGTGTATCTTCTTTGAAAATTAAAATATTACAATGAAACAAACGCCAAAACATTACCAATTAATTCGACTTTCGAACTGAGCATGAGAAAATTTGACCAGGGTCCTTAATTCTTCCACAGGGCGTTCGAAACTTGGACAACAAAAACATCACTTTTCACACTTGTTTCTATATCCGCAGAAAGATCATTTGGTCGGTTCAAGTAAAATATAGAATTCTCAGAGTAAGAACATGATTTTCTAGATGTTCCAAGTATTATATTTTCTCGTTTTAAGTATGAAGGAACTGCATGAAAGGAATTACGTCTGTTTTAAGCGATACGTACGTATACTTTTTATAATAATGTACACCGATAATTACGAAAAATTACAGATATATGCAAACATGTGCACAAAATTGCACGGCAAGTTCTTTATTATGTACTTCCATGTGAGGAACCAATTACAATTGAAATATGGAAGCTGATAGTTTCAGTAACAATATAGCTCAATTTATGTACAATGTTTCACTAAAAACAGTGTATCTTCTTTGAAAATTAAAATATTACAATGAAACAAACGCCAAAACATTACCAATTAATTCGACTTTCGAACTGAGCATGAGAAAATTTTACCAGGGGCCTTAATTCTTCCACAGGGCGTTCGAAACTTGAACAACAAAAACATCACTTTTCACACTTGTTTCTATATCCGCAGAAAGATCATTTGGTCGGTTCAAGTAAAATAAGAATTCTCAGAGTAAGAATATGATTTTCTAGATGTTCCAAGTATTATATTTTCTCGTTTTAAGTATGAAGGAACTGCATGAAAGGAATTACGTCTGTTTTAAGCGATACGTACGTATATTGGGTCAAGAAACTGTTTATTTCGTTGAAGCATGTATATTTTTCACCCAATTGATGTAAAACGAAAGTCTTACTATTTTTATATGTAGAAGAATAACATTTTCTTCGTCAGAGCAAAATATACTCAACATAAACATACTAAACTCTTAAACCGGAAGAATAACTAGCAATTGAAATAACTATAACATATACTGAAATTCTTATTAGAATAGAATATTATTTGGCTTGTAATATACGCAAGAATATCTGCAAGAACAATTTTTCTTGATATCCAAGAATAGAGTTCTCTCTGTGTAAGCTAATCCACTACAATACCGGCTTTCCTCATAATCCATGTGAGTCACCCATGAAATAAAACACTTATGCATAGATGTAAACAAACAATATGCGAGCACTCAATACCGTCGAAGTTATATAGCGGTGATATGTGGCAAAAGACGCGAGAAATTGTTAGCGCCATCTGTAAAGTAATCGCACAACTTTCTATGTATCTCTCAGAGTAAGAATCTTGGGTTTTTTCGTTGAAGCATATCTATTTTTCGTCCAACGAAATATTTTTTGTTATTGTAAGACGAACGTCTACTTTTTTTATTGAAGAATAAAATATTATTTGGATAGAACAAGACGCAAGAATAATTGTTCTTGACATCCAAGAATAGAGTTCTCTCTGTGCAGTCATAGTTCGAAAGGCTATCAAAAAATGCGAACATCTGCTCGCGAACTGTTTACAATAACACACACTTCTAGAGATAAAAAACCGCTCTTGATGTGAAATCGTGCAGAACTAATTCGAAAAATGTGTCACAATCCCGAATCGGAATGAATCAATTAAAATTCTTTGAGCGCGATAACATTTTAATGATGTTTTCACACACTCAGCAGAAGCCTGTACTTTGATGATAATTGTCAAACATTATAAACTCGCTTAAAGATGCATGCCATCAAATAGTTACGTAATACACATTATTGAACGGCTATAGAGCTTCTATATAAGAACGTATATATATATTAAGATTGGTCTGTCATTTCGATTAGGCAAATGTTTGAATATTAATGAGGTTACCTAATAGTTCTATTTATTATTTGCTACCGGCTGCTAACGGTGTGACCACTCACTGTTTTACCAGCTGGCGAGTGAGTTTAGTAGCAGCCAGCCTACCAGCGTTCGTTTAACCTTTACAGCAACCAGCATGAATGTTAACTCAGGAAATTATGTATTTTTGAAATGTTTTTATAAATATTAATACGAGTTAATATTTTCCCAATATATCTTTAAGCGATACATCTGTTAAAATACTGATCACATAATGAATGCATGGGGTGGTCACAGTGTTTTAGCAAATTTCCTGCTTGCTGTAGATTATTAGTTAACAGCATGGTGTGGTCACTCAGCAGCCGCTATTTTTGCATGCCGGCGAATGGTTTTGGCTGTTGCTTGTAAACTTGAACATGTTGAAGTTTGATTAGCCGCTGTTTAGAGCTTGCGCTGCTGGCTCAGGACAAAAATGTGGGTATTGTAGAAAATACCAACCATCGATTATAATAAATAATTTAAAGCAACAATTCATTACTTTTGTTAAATGTATATAACTAATAATATAAAATTATAATGATGTGATTTATAATTTTTATTTTAAATAATATATTCAAATATTTTTTCGAAATTGAATAACCTGGATTATGCTTATTTATGCATTTTATGCATACAACGCAATAATTATGTAATATTTATAAGTTGCTGTGACGTGTTGAGCTTTATTTGAAGTAGAAATGCATATATACTAACATCTTTTGTAAAATATATCGGATTTTAATTATATCAATTGTATATTAAATTGTATAATTATATAATTGTATATTATACTTTAATTAATAAATTGGACGGAAAACTGATTGAATTACTTTTGTGTTTGAAGTTAATACAAATAAAACATTAAATATAAAGTAGAAACTAAATTACGGATGAAAGCAGTAACTTTTAAACAATGTTATTTAGAAATACACTGGGAAACTATTGAAGACCTAAAAGAGATTTCTTTATGAAAATATATAATTTAATTAATAATAATTGAAATAATGATTTAATTAATAATTAAAACACTTTTGTAAATAACTAATCGTAGTAGAGCCATTGCCCTTTCAACTAAATACTTCTAAAATATAGAATTTCTAATTTTATTGTCATCGTGGCCTTGCTTATGTTATTTCCACTAGTGTACAGTGCTTTAAAATTTACGTAGTCAGGTTCAAGGTAGGTAGTCAATAAAACCCCACAAATTCGTATAAAATATGACATATTTTATGGTTACGACGCCTTCACCCGACAAAAGACAATACATTGTCTCACCGTTGTACGTACCTACCTGGTAACATATAAAATGCACCAGAAATAGTTGACCTTAATTGTAATTTGAACTGAGTGGTAGTAGCCACTAGGAGCAGCAGTACATTTGCTGGTAAACAGCGTAATGTGACCACAAAATAGCCGCTGGCTACTATTGCTGCTGACTACTATTGTTGTTGGCAGCACCAGCTATTAGCGACTAATAAAATAGCCTAGTGTAACCAATAGCATAACACACAGATTTTCTATCTTCTACAATCAAACTTCCCAAAAAAAAAAAAAACAAACAAACAAACAAAATTATATAGTTTCGAAAGATGACGTATAGATGTCGCTGTACAAGATCTCTCGCCACATAAGACAACACCTTTCCGTATATAAATAAATAAGAAAAAAAAACAAACAAACAAACAAAATTATATAGTTTCGAAAGATGACGTATAGATGTCGCTGTACAAGATCTCTCGCCACATAAGACAACACCTTTCCGTATATAAATAAATAAGAAAAAAAAAAACAAACAAACAAACAAAATTATATAGTTTCGAAAGATGACGTATAGATGTCGCTGTACAAGATCTCTCGCCACATAAGACAACACCTTTCCGTATATAAATAAATAAGAAAAAAAAACAAACAAACAAACAAAATTATATAGTTTCGAAAGATGACGTATAGATGTCGCTGTACAAGATCTCTCGCCACATAAGACAACACCTTTCCGTATATAAATAAATAAGAAAAAAAAAAACAAACAAACAAACAAAATTATATAGTTTCGAAAGATGACGTATAGATGTCGCTGTACAAGATCTCTCGCCACATAAGACAACACCTTTCCGTATATAAATAAATAAGAAAAAAAAAAAACAAACAAACAAACAAAATTATATAGTTTCGAAAGATGACGTATAGATGTCGCTGTACAAGATCTCTCGCCACATAAGACAACACCTTTCCGTATATAAATAAATAAGAAAAAAAAAAAACAAACAAACAAACAAAATTATATAGTTTCGAAAGATGACGTATAGATGTCGCTGTACAAGATCTCTCGCCACATAAGACAACACATTTCCGTATATAAATAAATAAGTGAGACAATATGTTTCGAGAAAACAACAAACAGAAATTGAGCAATTTTTTTTTTCTGTTACCTAACAGAAAAGAGAAGCTCATTTACAACGATGATTTTACTGAATTTGTACCGACCAATAGTACGTGGGTGGTCGTAATTTTCTAAATAAGGAGTGTCCTCGAACGGGCTATAATAATAATAATAGTTATAATACGCTTTCTCTCCAGTTATCAAGATCTCAATTATCTAATCAATCTTTTCTAATACGACGTTTATTATATTGAATATACATACAGAATTAAATATATACATTGAAGAATTAAAAAAAACAAATAGGAAAGTGTTTTTAATAAAAAAAAAAATAATTAAAAAAAAGAATAAAAAGAGGGACGCCCGAGCAGGGACTTGAACCCTGGACCCTTGGATTAAAAGTCCAATGCTCTACCGACTGAGCTACCCGGGCTTCTACAAAACTTCTTCGAAATGATTATTTTACCGCGTTAAGAGCATTTCTCAACCGATTAAAAAACATTTTCCGCCTATAAAGTAATGCGTCACACTCGATAATTCCTAATCTTATCACGAAATTAATTCCGCATCATTTTAAAGAGTCACGATACTTGAGCAGTAAACAATAAAATTATTAATATCGTAAACACTATTTTTTAATCACTGCTAATTGAAAAACGACATTATTTCGCGAGTGTTGATGTTTGAAGCGGTCACCCTGTCATTTGCTTCGTGGAAATTGACAATCTAGAAGTGCAAAAGTCCATGTAAAAATAATTAGTACCTAGATTAGTACCTAGACTAGTGATTTATAGCTATTCTTATGTCCTAACGAGCCTCTAGTCACAGTTTGGTTTAGTTTGTGCTTATATTAGTTGAGTGCAAACGCAAACATGGGGAAAGATTTCTATGGGGCAGGAAATATTTTCAAAAAAACAAAAAATACTTGTGTTATCGTTCATAAGCAATTTGTCGGAATTGCTTGAATAGTATAAACGAAAAATCACCCGGTATACGGTCTAGTGATATCACCAGATTTTCCCCTAAACAGGCCACGCCCACTTTATCGAGGCAAAACACACCTTGACAAATTGCAAGATTGCCGGCCGAAAATGCGTTTTCGACGCGATTTTTTGCTCAATACTCGGTCCGAAGGGTATTTGGAGGGATTTTGTCGTAAGACATGAAGGGAAACGTCGATTATAAGGTCAGCAGGAAGCGACGAAAAATGTACTTTTTTGACGTTTATCAATCGGCTTGAACGGAACCGCTAGACGTCACGTGACATTTTCTCGAGGTTCGCCTTCACTCGACAATGTGAAAAAAACGTGATTTTTTTCAAAATTGACGCGTTTAATTTACAAAATATCGCGCAGTCCACGCGGAATCGTGTCCTTTTTTCAATTCGAGCGTCAAAAGTAATATCGAAAAGCCCAATTTTGCAGCTACTCGATCGCAAATGTCAGCCAAAATGAGCGATTCCGTTGGGCGCGTTCAACGGAATCGCTACACTTGAAAGTTCGTAATTAGTATAGGTAGACTAGCTCTGTGTATATGTCAAAATTTTCGATTTTAGTTATTGGGCATTCTAGAAATATGTGGTTAAGGCTTCCCACCTGTCCACATTCGCAATATGGACATTTTAGGATACATTTTAGGTTATCTGCTATCGGTTACTGTTGTTACGAATGTCCGGCAGGGGGCGTTTCGGGTTTGACGTTACTGTGGTAATAGCAGCAAAACACGGGTCGACAAAAATCGATTTTTTGGATCGAAAATTGTTTTTAAGGCCGTTTTTTTGCTCAAAACTCTTTGCGAAGGGTATTTAGAGGGATCTTATCGTAAGACATGAGAGCGAGCGGCTTTTATAAGGTCGGCAGGAACGGATAAAAAATGTAAATTTTTGACGTTCATCGATCCGCTTGTCGGAATTTTTAGACGTCACGTGACATTTTCTCGAGGTTCGCCTTCACCCAAAGAGTTGCAAAAACGTGATTTTTTTTCAAAATTGACGCGTTTAACTTACAATATATCGCGCAGTCCACGCGGAATTGTGTCCTTTTTTCAATTCGAACGTCAAAAGTAATATCGAAAAGCCCAATTTTGCAGCTACTCGATCGCAAATGTCGACCAAAATGGGCGATTCCGCTGAACGCGCCCTACACTTGAAAGTTCGTAATTAGTATAGGTAGATTAGTACCTAGATTCCTCACACCGACATTTTCCAAACTATACCAACACTTTTGAAGACCAGTGGGTTGTGAACTTTTATCACACGCCGCGGTCTGCACAGCAGTCCGGCCAACCTACGATTTTTCGAAATATGGTAGGATCCAGTTTACTTTCGAAGTTTTTTCATTTTGGCAACATGTGACTCACCGGATAAAATTGCCGTTGTGTGTATGTCAGTTTATTGACCGCAACTTCTACCATACAATCACTCAAATAACTGAATTTTTAGAAGAACTGAACGCAAGTTTTAAGTTTGAAATTTAAAGTTTTAAGGTTAAAATTTGGGCACTTTTGCCCCGTTTGTAACCTTGCCCGATCACAGAAATGACGCGCCCGGCAATGAGTGGTCAATGTCAACGTTAGGCGCCAAAAGTTAGCATTGCACCGTCGTCAGGCCGAAGCCTTTAAAAGGAGCTAAAAGATTAGAGATCACCTCACTGTACGAGGTCAACAATGCACCTAGTAAATAAATGCTTTCTAAAACCGGGTAACTCCTTTCCTGTGGATCGATGACCGAATTAATCGACAAATGCTAAGGCCCTTGACTCATACAAACCACGGTTATTCCATATGCAACCTTAAAAAAGCATTTTACAAGTGAGTCTCGTCGATTTCGAAGGTCCTCGGTTCAAATCTCGGCGACGATCTATATTTTTTTATTTTTTTTTTCAACTAATCGTGTTATTTACAACGTAAATATGTTAATAAACGTACGAAATCGTGGTAATATAAACAGAGGAAAGTTGTAAACGCTAAAATGGCTCGTTCGCCGAGGTTGCTTAGCTGTTACACCTCTGTTCGTTGCCATTTTTGCTCGGTCCCTCGGTTCTAATTGGAGTGGCAATTTCTCAACACCTCCCACAATTGTTCGCCTTATACAGGAGCCAAATGATCGGTTCTTTGTCACCGGCCCTTGTTGTTCCTCACTTTTCAACGCGTGTTTACGAGCATTTTCCACGTCTTGTTATTGAAGTAAAACTATGTCATGTTAGAGTTGATTTAAACTTAAATGTGGACGGTCGGTATCATGGTCCTTTCCATGATTTTACCAATCATGGACGGAAAGTGTTTCGGAGATTTGAACAGGATAATAAAACCTGAAATCTCGAACGTATCCGAGCGTGTTAGGTTAGTGGAGAGTCGCAACAGTAGAAGAAACCATACAGAAGATGACAACAGACCTTAGAGCAGTGTTTTCCAACGTGGGGCGTACGCCCCACTGGGGGGCAATATGATTGTTGAGGGGGGCAATTGGAATATAGAAAAATTTTGAAAAAAAACCTACCTTAAAGTCTCTTTGTACCGTTCATACTGCAACCGTTAATCATATCCTTGAGGCTAATTATTAAATATCCCTACACAATTCTAAATCTGAAAAAAAAAACACACAATAGGGAAAAATTTAATTAAGCCATCAATCAATATTTGTAAAAACGATTTTAGAAAAATATGTCAAAGATGTGATAGCTATGCCACTTAAGATACATTGTTGAGGAACATTTTGTTGAAGGTATGTTATTCTGTAAATTAGAAAGCGTCACAACCTCTGGAGATATTCTTCATAAGCAAAATAATTACTTCAATGTCTTTAATATTCCAATACAGAAGATAACATCCTGTACTGCAGACTGTGCTCCTAACATGATGGACAAGAAAAGCGACTGTTTAAAGATAAGAATCCAGAAATGCTTCTTGTGCATTGTCTAATATAGCTCCATAGGGAAAACTTGGTAACCAAAAATGTTTGTCCAGTTCTCAATGAAGATTAAATTCGGTTATAAAATATGTCAATTGTATCAAAGCTAATGCCGAATGTGACATTTCAAGTTAATTTGTGAAGTACAAAATAATTCGTACTTTTTATAACTAAATTTAATACTTCATTGAACAAATATTTTTGGCTACCAAGTTTTCCCCGTGGATTACACAATGCACAAGAAGCATTTCTGGATTTTCATCTTTAAACAGCCACTTTTCTTGCCCATCATGTTAGGAGCACGATTGGCAGCACAAGATGTTCTGTATTGGAATATTATCGACATAATTAATAACATAGTTTTTTAGCTTAAAAAAAAATATCTCTGGAGGTCGTGGTGCTTTCTTATGATTTGCAGAATAACATTTCCTCAAAAAAATGTTCCTTATTAATGTACCTTACATAAGTTATCAACAAGGCCTCACTGCCTCTCACTCTTGCTCATTTTAACCATTCTTTTTCTGACAGTGTTGTTACTAAGAGGCACAGCTATCACATCTTTGTCATCTTTTTCTAAAACCGTTTTTACAAATGTTGATATTGACAGTTTAATTAAATGTTCCCCTATTTTGTGCTTTTTCCAGATTTAGCAATGAGCACGAATATTTGATAACTAGACTCAAGGGTACGATTAACACTTGCAGTGACAATTTCAGTTTTAGAGTAAATGTTTAACTTTGTGTTGTTATAATAAAATATGGCAGATTTGTGTTGTATTAGTTTTTAAGTGAATGTTCATTTCTATTTTGTTATAATAGAATATGTAGCAAATTTTGTTTCTGCTAAAATGCTTAGTATTTATTTCAATAATCAAATAAATTATTGTTTTATGTTATTATTTTTATACCTCCAATGGCGCAAGTTTTTCATTACGTCATAGAGAGGAAATTAATCAAAGTTTGTTGGGCAGAATGTGTACCAATGACGAAATGAGAAACGTACACCATTCCGAGTAAGGTTCATTTCCAACTCTGTTATAGGTATAAAAAAAGACAATATGAAGTGGGGCATGAGATTTTTGGACCAGCTTCGGTGGGGCATAGCTCAAAAAAGGTTGGGAAACACTGCCTTAGAGGTAGAGACAATTGTTTTATTGACTCGAAATACACCACCATCATCGGACAACGAAGAACGTCATATAAGTATGGAACAATTCGATGAAACGTTTCGTTAAAAGACACATATAGCTAGCCCAAGTGATTCATCCATTTGAAGGTGAGAACGGAGTGTTCTCTTGCCCATATAGGGCACAAGGAAAGACAATACCGCGGGGAAATGGGCCAAGATCAAACACAGAGACCACTCCGGGACGGTCAGAATTGACTTTATTTGGTATGAAACCTTCCATAAGTAAGGTTACGTGGAGAGTTGTTGTTATTTTTTTGTTCCTAGCGCGCTATGGTCAAGTTTGCAACATTGCGTCCATATATGGCGGGTACAGGTACATTTCTATATGGCCAGGACACCACTCGACCTTGCCAATAGCATCTTAAAGGTGTAAAAAAAAACGACAGACCAAAATATTGTATCGGTCTCAATTATCAATGTCAAGGTGTCAATGTTCTGTGTCTTTTATTTTTTCGAGTGTTTTTATGTTTATATCGTTTGTGAGTCATATAGTATCTGGTCCCATGGGAAATAAGTTGATAAACCCTTGTGATAAAGTGGCTAGGGTCTCTTTAATACAATAAAATTCATTAAGCCAATTAAGTGGAATGGTTTGTGAATGCTTCTGGCTCAGCTATACTAATTTAAAGAATTGTTCGTAGGAGTGTTTAAATAGACCATATACGTCCAGATTACGTTGCTGGAAATATTACAGCATGCACACAATACACAGTGAATAAGGAAGGAAGTGTGTACTATTTGGTGTCTGTGATATGCTGTCTTATCATACGAGTCTTTTGCTCTTGTCTTTTGCTGATCACACTAGCCTGATTTACTACTAAAGTGACTACTGGTCACATAATCAAGAGTTACTATTTCGGTTGCTAGGAAAGTGAAGTTGTTAAAAAAGTGAAGTTGTTAAAGGTTAAGCTTTAGTAACTTTGATAGTAACTTGACTACCATTTCCCAATTCCATACGTGTGAATTATTCAAACGTTACTAGTTTTTATTTTGACAAGAGTTGTCATCAGCAAAGTTGTTAAATTCCGACCTAAGGGTACCCAGATTTCTATTTTTTGTGTTGCTTGTGTTTGAAATCGGTGTTGCATTCGGAATTACAAGTTCGGCTTGTCCATAAACCTAAAATACGATTATTTTATTCTTTCATACAATCAAAATGGTAACAAAAGAGTTTAGCAAACAAACCCTCTTTTAACACTTATAAACTCTTGTACTATTGAATATTTAATATATCTGGGTGGCAAATGATGAGAAATAATAATACCTACTTATTTCTTTGATAACTCTGCTCAGTACTGGTTGGCTTACAGACAAAGCAATATCTTGTCCTGTGCTGGTTTGGTAACAGCCGACAGTAAATTCATATATAAATTTACAAGAAACCTTTTGGGTGGAGTGGAATTTTTGTTCTTTGGGTACTGCCTTCTACAAACTCTACCATTTCTTCTATTAGATCTATCACGAGATCTTTCGACGGTCTGTACTGTTTCATAAAGAAGTCTGGAACTTCGAATGAGGAATAATAAATTTCCCTAAAAAAAATACTTCTTTTTCTCGTACAGTTTCAATTGTAAAAAAATAGAAATATCTAATTGAAGTCGTACTTAATTTTCACATCGTTAATTGCATTGATGGCATTAAAATTCGACATCACGTCCGACAGATCCATTGCGATGACGAGTAGATAATATTTTGGAACTGTCACATCCACAGTTGTTACTCATGAACTCAGTTACTAAATATTTTAAATATTTTATTTTTTGGTAAACACTTGGTTACCAAAAGGTACAATACAGAATACATATTTCTCCGCGCAAAATTCGTTATTTAAGAACTAAAGTGTCACTTAATAACTGTCATATAGACAGTTGTTATCTATCCACTCAAATATTCTAAACACTCAATTACTAAAAGACAATACTGTTGTATGTACCCACCTGGTGAATTGGTGACATATAAAATGCACCAGAAATAGTTGAGCTTGTAGTTTGAACTGAGGCTTGCTGGTGGTAGCCACAAGCGGCTAGTAAACAGCGTAATGTGACCAGAAAACAGCTGCTGTTAGGCGTCACCTTTATCGTACAGTTGGTTAACATCATGTATCAATTTTTAGCAATTCCAAATAAAAATCATCAACTTATTTTTATCCGTGATAATCGTTCGCAAACAGAAGCTGATCTCAATAGATTACGACATTATCATTTTTATTATTTTATGGGGTTTCTGTATAAAAAGATTCCCCATTAGAAAAAAAAACCCAAATAAACAGTGAGTAACAGTTTAAATAAAAACATTCCTGGTTTCTTATTCACCACGATCGATTGAGATTGTAAAAAATTCTACCGAATTCGGTAATGCATAATAAAAATTATAAGTAAGACGAAAAAACAGTTTTTGTTACAACTGACCTCATTGTTAAAAACTGTTTATCAGATAACAGCCAACCCTTTCGTTTACTTTGTTATCGTAATATTGTTGATAACAAAAGTGCGTTTGATTACCAAAAAGTACATACAGAATACATATTTTCCGCCACGTTGGTATTTAAGAACTGACAGTGCCATTTATTCAGTCCAATTCTGTATCAAAGTTACTAATGTTAGCAACCAACAAAAGAACTTTTTCGATGTTTGGTATTCTGTATGTACCTTTTAGTTAGTAGACAGAGTGTTTAGAATATTTTACTAGCTCTGTGTATAAGTCAAAATTTTCGATTTTAGTTATTGGGCATTCTAGAAATATGTGGTTAAGACATATTTCTAATAAGACATTTTAGGATACATTTTAGGTTATCTGCTATCTGTTACTGTTGTTACGAATGTCCGGCAGGGGGCGTTTCGGGTTTGACGTTGACTGTGGTAATAGCAGCAAAACACGGGTCGACAAAAATCGATTTTTTGGATCGAAAATTGTTTTTAAGGCCGTTTTTTTGCTCAAAACTCTTTGCGAAGGGTATTTAGAGGGATCTTATCGTAAGACATGAGAGCGAGCGGCCTTCATAAGGTCGGCAGGAACGGATAAAAAATGTAAATTTTTGACGTTCATCGATCCGCTTGTCGGAATTTCTAGACGTCACGTGACATTTTCTCGAGGTTCGCCTTCACCCGAAGAGGTGCAAAACCGTGATTTTTTTTTCAAAATTGACGCATTTAATTTACAAAATATCGCGCAGCCCACGCGGAATTGTGTCCTTTTTTCAATTCGAGCGTCAAAAGTAATATCGAAAAGCCCAATTTTGCAGCTACTCGATCGCAAATGTCGGCCAAAATGGACGATTCCGCTGAACGCGCCCTACACTTGAAAGTTTGCAATTAGTATAGGTAAGAAGAAAGAAGATAGACAACTGAGTGGATATGTAACAACTGTCAAACTGACGGTTATTAAATGACACTTTCAGTTATTAAATAACAACTTTGCGCGGAGAAATATGTATTCTATATGTACCTTTTAGTAACCAAGTCTTTAAAATATTTAGTAACTGAGTTGTTTATTTAGTAACAACTGTGGATGTGACAGTTCCAAAATATTTTCCACTCATCATCGCAATGGATCTGTTGGATTTGATGTCGAATTTTAATGCCATCAATGCAATTAACGATGTGAAAATTAAGTATGACTTCAATTAAATATTTCTATTTTTTTACAATTAAATCTGTAGGAGAAAAAGAAGTATTTTTTAGGGAAATTTACAAGATTATTCCCCATTCAAAGTTCCAGGCTTCTTTATAAAAGAGTACAGACTGTCGAAAGATCTCGTGATAAATCTAATAGAAGAAATGGGAGAGTTTGTTCAAAGGCAGTACCCAAAGAACAAAAATTCCACTCCACCCAAAAGGTTTCTTGTAAATTTATATATGTATTTACTGTGGGCTGTTACCAAACCAGCACAGGACAAGATATTGCTTTGTCTGTAAGCCAACCGGTACTGAGCAGAGTTATCAAAGAAATAAGTAGGTATTATTATTTCTCATCATTTGCCACCCAGATATATTAAATATTCAATAGTACATGATTTTATAAGTGTTAAAAGAGGGTTTGCATGCTAAACTCATTTGTTACCATTTCGATTGTATACAAGAATAAAATAATCGTATTTTAGGTTTATGGACAAGCCGAAGTTCCCTAATGTAATTCCGATTGCAACACCAATTTTAATCACATTCAAGCAAAAAAAAAAACAAATTTTTCAAAATAAAAAATAGTAACGTTCGAATAATTCACACAAACAGAATTGGCAAATGTAGTTGTAAGTTACTATCAAAGTTACTAAAACTTAACCTTCAACAACTTCACTTTTTTAGCAACCGAAATAGTAGGTAACTTTCATACAGAATTGGACTGAGTAATAAAGTACTGTCCACAAAAAATCTAATAAAAAAGATTTTGTAACTTAATCTAACACCCTGTAGATTTCTTGTTACTAACACCAATAAAGCATACACTATACTAAATAAAGATGTCACTTTCAAGCTTACCTCACATAATGCGACACCCGTTTCAAGCCTATCCATAAAATTCTCAACATTAATCCTCAAATGTGGGTACAACATTTGAAACCACTCGGCCAAATCTTCCTTCATTGCAAATAAGTACTCCTCACTGGATTTAAAAGGCCTAAAAGGCCTGCTCTCCAGCAAAGGCCCGTTCATTTTCACCAACGATCAAATAAACGACGTCCCGAAACAAAAACAAAAAAAAATGAACCGTCAAAAAAAAAAACTAAATCAACAAAAACACATCGTAAAAACTACGACACACCAATGACACAACGTTTATACGCGCACTCGATACCACGATCTCACTGAAGCTAGTAAACGCGACGCTTTACTATACACACATATATATATATATATATAGTAGGTGGGGATAGGATAGATATGTCTGTAGTCATTTAGATATGTATGTAATAATCATTTAGATATATCCATGTTATGGTAAGGTCTCTCAATAATTGAAGGCTGACATATTATTATTACTTACACCGATGCGCGTTTGCGTTTTGAGGTTATAAAACCCGATTGATATGGTTATTTTCGGTGGGGTGACGACGGCGTGAGTTGGCAACCCTTAACTGCGGAAAAAATCGATAAAATCGTGGGTATTGTAGGTCACTACAAACTAGCCCCTCTGCCGTATAAAACAGTGTTTCCCAACCTGTGGTCCGCGGACCCTAGGGGGTCCCCGGATAAAATGCAACAGATAATAGACCTATGGAATAGCAATACTACTCCACCAACTACTTGGACAAATTTGGCACCTACGAATGTCCAAACTCATCACAAAATTCCTCAGGAGGCTGAAGAAAGATTTTGGACAAACACCAATCAAACTCATCGGGCAAACTCAATTTTTTAAAGCAAATATTGCACCCATGAATGTCCAAAGGGTTATACACCTGAAGAAATTTCCTCAAGAGGCTGAAGCAATCTTTTGGACAAACACCAATCAACTTCCTCGGGAAATTTAGCACCTACGAGTGTCCAAACTCATCTAAGTCATTAAAAAATTCCTCAAGAGGCTGAAGGAAGCTTTTGGACAACCACCAATCAAACTTATCAGACAAATTCAACTTCTTGAATGAAATATTGCACCAATGAATGTCCAAAGGGTTGTACACCGGAAGAAATTTCCTCAAGAGGCTGAAGCAATCTTTTGGACAAACACCAATCAACTTCCTCGGGAAATTTAGCACCTACGAGTGTCCAAACTCATCTAAGTCATTAAAAAATTCCCCAAGAGGCTGAAGGAAGCTTTTGGACAACCACCAATCAAACTTATCGGGCAAACTCAATTTTTTAAAGCAAATATGGCACCCATGAATGTCCAAAGGGTTATACACCTGAAGAAATTTCCTCAAGAGGCTGAAGCAATCTTTTGGACAAACACCAATCAACTTCCTCGGCAAATTTAGCACCTACGAGTGTCCAAACTCATCTGAGTCATTAAAAAATTCCTCAAGAGGCTGAACGAAGCTTTTGGACAAACACCAATCAAACTTATCGGGCAAACTCAATTTTTTAAAGCAAATATTGCACCCATGAATGTCCAAAGGGTTATACACCTGAAGAAATTTCCTCAAGAGGCTGAAGCAATCTTTTGGACAAACACCAATCAACTTCCTTGGGAAATTTGGCACCTACGAGTGTCGAAACTCATCTAAGTCATTAAAAAATTCCTCAAGAGGCTGAACGAAGCTTTTGGACAACCACCAATCAAACTTATCGGGCAAAATCAATTTTTTAAAGCAAATACTGCACCCATGAATGTCCAAAGGGTTGTACACCTGAAGAAATTTCCTCAAGAGTCTGAAGCAATCTTTTGGACAAACACCAATCAACTTCCTTGGGAAATTGAGTACCTACGAGTGTCCAAACTCATCAGAGTCATTAAAAAATTCCTCAAGAGGCTGAAGGAAGCTTTTGGACAACCACCAATCAAACTTATCGGGCAAACTCAATTTTCTAAAGCAAATACTGCACCCATAAATGTCCAAAGGGTTATACACCGGAAGAAATTTCCTCAAGAGGCTGAAGCAATCTTTTGGACAAACACCAATCAACTTCCTTGGGAAATTTAGCACCTACGAGTGTCCAAACTCATCTAAGTCATTAAAAAATTCCTTAAGAGGTTGAACGAAGCTTTTGGACAACCACCAATCAAACTTATCGGGCAAACTCAATTTTTTAAAGCAAATACTGCACCAATGAATATCCAAAGGGTTATACACCGGAAGAAATTTCCTCAAGAGTCTGAAGCTATCTTTTGGACAAACACCAATCAACTTCTTCGACAAATTTAGCACCTACGAATGTTCAAACTGTTTATATCATTAAATCAGCCTTTCCCAACTTTTTTCAAGGGCAGAAATAAAAGTTTTTAGGGGGTCCGGGGTCCATGATAAGGTGGCGCTAGGGATTCGCCCCTGAAAAACGTTCGAAAAGGCTGCGCGCTAGAAGCCTAGAATATCGGCATGTTTTAATTTATTTGATGGGGCAGATCGCTGCCACCGCGAAACCACTGCAAAAGTAGGCAGGATGCTCGCGGGACGACCTGTGCCCCCGCAAAAATTCAAGCGCGAGGCTCTGCCTAGCATGGAGCCGAGCGTTACCAAGGCTCTTGTATATTTTCCTTACTCATGAGTTTAAGGCACGAGTCGCAAAATCGCGACGCCGCGCCTTATATACCTCGGAAACCGCTCAAGTGAGACTAGCGGCGGTCGAGCGCCATCTCTTGCCGCGCGCGCCAACCGTACTACTTAGCGGCAACTAGCTAAGCATACCGCTTATGCCGCGGTCACACTAGGCTGTTTTATTGGCCAAAGTTTTTCCTTTCAAAAATACATAATTTTCTGAGTTAACATTCATGCTGGTTGCTGTAAAAGTTAAACAAGCGTTGGTGGGCTGGCTGCTGCTAAACTCACTCGCCAACTGGTAAAACAGCACGCTAGTAAAACAGCCTAGTGTGACCACAGCTTAGTGCCGATAATAAAGGCACACACACACGCGCGACGCTAGTACCGCCAACAGATCGCTACAGCTTCCTGGAGACCCACAATAGATGTCGCTACGTATTGCATATACAACTAACCTCCAAACGCATAATAAGCCAATTCTTAGGAAATATTTATTTATTTAAATTGGCAGTGTTGTATCCTGTCGTGAAATACCATTAGAAATAGACAAATACTAGCTCTGTGTATATGTCAAAATTTTCGATTTTAGTTATTGGGCATTCTAGAAATATGTGGTTAAGGTTTCGCACCTGTCCACATTCGCAATATGGACATTTTAGGATACATTTTAGGTTATGTGCTATTTGTTACTGTTGTTACGAATGTCCGGCAGGGGGCGTTTCGGGTTTGACGTTACTGTGGTAATAGCAACAAAACACGGGTCGACAAAAATCGATTTTTTGGATCGAAAATTGTTTTTAAGGCCGTTTTTTTGCTCAAAACTCTTTGCGAAGGGTATTTAGAGGGATTTTATCGTAAGACATGAGAGCGAGCGACTTTTATAAGGTCGGCAGGAACGGATAAAAAATGTAAATTTTTGACGTTCATCGATCCGCTTGTCGGAATTTCTAGACGTCACGTGACATTTTCTCGAGGTTCGCCTTCACCCGAAGAGGTGCAAAAACGTGATTTTTTTTTTCAAAATTGACGCATTTAATTTACAAAATATCGCGCAGTCCACGCGGAATCGTGTCCTTTTTTCAATTCGAGCGTCAAAAGTAATATCGAAAAGCCCAATTTTGCAGCTACTCGATCGCAAATGTCGGCGAAAATGGGCGATTCCGCTGAACGCGCCCTACACTTGAAAATTCGTAATTAGTATAGGTAGATTTACGTGGTTAAACTTTTTAGGTTGTGTACGCATGTTCGACAACACGTATGACGGCAAATTTGTATGCATTTCGTTTACTATCTTGTCGTTTTATTTTCTTGCAAGTTCGGTGGGTTACCCCGTGTACAATTCCAGGATTTTTTACGTACTTCTTGTCGCGAAGAAAACATAGAACAGGTTGACTCACCTGTCGCAAGGCCGATATAATTGAGGCCGTTGTTATTTTTAATTTTCTATGCTATGTATTATGTACGGCATAATTTTTTTTACTCGCAAACGGAACACCTTAGACTAGAGGGGTCTTCAAAAATGGATTCCCGGGATATATTCCCAACAGGTACCGTTGTAATCATCCAAATCGCACGATTACATCGGACACAGTTTGCTCCGAAAGGAGACAATGTCGTAAAATACCTATTTCAACACAATTATCAAACTTTTGAACGTCATAACTTTCAAACCGTTCAAGGTAGAGAAAATCCAATAGCACCGTTGGAATCGGCGTGAAAAACTGTTTAAACAGATCATGGATCACCCTGTATAACCGGAACAGGGGAGCGATTAATAGTGACGCAAACCGGAAGGGGACATGACACGACAACGCGGCAAACAATTAGTCGATTATTTGCCCGCTTTGGATGCAAATGTCGTTTGGAACGCTCAGAACTGGATCAGGAAAGGAAATCTAATCGGAAAAATGCTTTGTTTGTTCGTGTCGTCCGTAGTTCTAGATAAATTTGTCGTGTATATAGACGGACAACGTGGCCCAGATCACGGCCTTAGGTACGGCGAACAGCGGGCAAAATGCGGAATAGGAAGTAGATCCATATATAGCTAATAGACTGTTAATTAGATGCACTATGAATGCGTTATCCGAAGTGGAAATTGTTTGGGTTTTATTGCAGAGAGACGTTTGAATGAGATAAATCCGGTTCTATTTGAAATAAAGATCGGCCTTGAGGTGAATAAATATCCTATTTGAAATTATTTCGAAAAGATTTGAGTGAAAAGATTGTGTTTGAATCAAAAAAAAGTTCCATGCTATGCTGTGATCAAAACAGGCATCTCTTCTGTCAAAACACCAATCATCTTCATTGGCAAATTTAGCACCTACGAGTGTCCAAACTCATCTAAGTCATTAAAAAATTCCTCAAGAGGCTGAAGGAAGCTTTTGGACAAACACCAATCAAACTTATCAGGCAAACTTAACTTCTTGAATGAACTATTGCACCAATGAATGTCCAAAGGGTTGTACACCAGAAGAAATTTCCTCAAGAGGCTGAAGCAATCTTTTGGACAAACACCAATCAACTTCCTCGGCAAATTTAGCACCTACGAGTGTCCAAACTCAAGTAAATCATTAAAAAATTCCTCAAGAGGCTGAAGGAAGCTTTTGGACAAACACCAATCAAACTTATCAGGCAAACTCAACTTCTTGAATGAAATATTGCACCAATGAATGTCCAAAGGGTTGTACACCGGAAGAAATTTCCTCAAGAGGCTGAAGCAATCTTTTGGACAAGCACCAATCAACTTCCTCGGCAAATTTAGCACCTACGAGTGTCCAAACTCATCTAAGTCATTAAAAAATTCCTCAAGAGGCTGAAGGAAGTTTTTGGACAAACACCAATCAAACTTATCAGGCAAACTCAACTTCTTGAATGAAATATTGCACCAATGAATGTCCAAAGGGTTGTACACCGGAAGAAATTTCCTCAAGAGGCTGAAGCGATCTTTTGGACAAACACCAATCAACTTCCTCGGCAAATTTAGCACCTACGAGTGTCCAAACTCATCTAAGTCATTAAAAAATTCCTCAAGAGGCTGAAGGAAGCTTTTGGACAAACACCAATCAAACTTATTAGGCAAACTCAACTTCTTGAATGAAATATTGCACCAATGAATGTCCAAAGGGTTGTACACCGGAAGAAATTTCCTCAAGAGGCTGAAGCGATCTTTTGGACAAACACCAATCAACTTCCTCGGCAAATTTAGCACCTACGAGTGTCCAAACTCATCTAAGTCATTAAAAAATTCCTCAAGAGGCTGAAGGAAGCTTTTGGACAAACACCAATCAAACTTATCAGGCAAACTCAATTTCTTGAATGAAATATTGCACCAATCAATGTCCAAAGGATTGTACACCAGAAGAAATTTCCTCAAGAGGCTGAAGCAATCTTTTGGACAAACACCAATCAACTTCCTCGGCAAATTTAGCACTTACGAGGGTCCAAACTCATCTAAGTCATTAAAAAATTCCTCAAGAGGCTGAAGGAAGCTTTTGGACAAACACCAATCAAACTTATCAGGCAAACTCAACTTCTTGAATGAAATATTGCACCAATCAATGTCCAAAGGGTTGAACACCGGAAGAAATTTCCTCAAGAGGCTGAAGGAAGCTTTTGGACAAACACCAATCAAACTTATCAGGCAAACTCAATTTCTTGAATGAAATATTGCACCAATCAATGTCCAAAGGATTGTACACCAGAAGAAATTTCCTCAAGAGGCTGAAGCAATCTTTTGGACAAACACCAATCAACTTCCTCGGCAAATTTAGCACTTACGAGGGTCCAAACTCATCTAAGTCATTAAAAAATTCCTCAAGAGGCTGAAGGAAGCTTTTGGACAAACACCAATCAAACTTATCAGGCAAACTCAACTTCTTGAATGAAATATTGCACCAATCAATGTCCAAAGGGTTGAACACCGGAAGAAATTTCCTCAAGAGGCTGAAGGAAGCTTTTGGACAAACACCAATCAAACTTATCAGGCAAACTCAATTTCTTGAATGAAATATTGCACCAATCAATGTCCAAAGGATTGTACACCAGAAGAAATTTCCTCAAGAGGCTGAAGCAATCTTTTGGACAAACACCAATCAACTTCCTCGGCAAATTTAGCACTTACGAGGGTCCAAACTCATCTAAGTCATTAAAAAATTCCTCAAGAGGCTGAAGGAAGCTTTTGGACAAACACCAATCAAACTTATCAGGCAAACTCAACTTCTTGAATGAAATATTGCACCAATCAATGTCCAAAGGGTTGAACACCGGAAGAAATTTCCTCAAGAGGCTGAAGGAAGCTTTTGGACAAACACCAATCAAACTTATCAGGCAAACTCAATTTCTTGAATGAAATATTGCACCAATCAATGTCCAAAGGATTGTACACCAGAAGAAATTTCCTCAAGAGGCTGAAGCAATCTTTTGGACAAACACCAATCAACTTCCTCGGCAAATTTAGCACTTACGAGGGTCCAAACTCATCTAAGTCATTAAAAAATTCCTCAAGAGGCTGAAGGAAGCTTTTGGACAAACACCAATCAAACTTATCAGGCAAACTCAACTTCTTGAATGAAATATTGCACCAATCAATGTCCAAAGGGTTGAACACCGGAAGAAATTTCCTCAAGAGGCTGAAGGAAGCTTTTGGACAAACACCAATCAAACTTATCAGGCAAACTCAATTTCTTGAATGAAATATTGCACCAATCAATGTCCAAAGGATTGTACACCAGAAGAAATTTCCTCAAGAGGCTGAAGCAATCTTTTGGACAAACACCAATCAACTTCCTCGGCAAATTTAGCACTTACGAGGGTCCAAACTCATCTAAGTCATTAAAAAATTCCTCAAGAGGCTGAAGGAAGCTTTTGGACAAACACCAATCAAACTTATCAGGCAAACTCAACTTCTTGAATGAAATATTGCACCAATCAATGTCCAAAGGGTTGAACACCGGAAGAAATTTCCTCAAGAGGCTGAAGGAAGCTTTTGGACAAACACCAATCAAACTTATCAGGCAAACTCAATTTCTTGAATGAAATATTGCACCAATGAATGTCCAAAGGGTTGTACACCGGAAGAAATTTCCTCAAGAGGCTGAAGCAATCTTTTGGACAAACACCAATCAAACTTATCAGGCAAACTCAACTTCTTGAATGAAATATTGCACCAATGAATGTCCAAAGGGTTGTACACCAGAAGAAATTTCCTCAAGAGGCTGAAGCAACCTTTTGGATAAACACCAATCAACTTCTCGGCAAATTTAGCACCTACGAGTGTCCAAACTCAAGTAAATCATTAAAAAAATTCTCAAGAGGCTGAAGGAAGCTTTTGGACAAACACCAAACTTATCAGGCAAACTCAATTTCTTGAATGAAATATTGCACCAATGAATGTCCAAAGGGTTGTACACCGGCAGAAATTTCCTCAAGAGGCTGAAGGAAGCTTTTGGACAAACACCAATCAAACTTATCAGGCAAAGTCAACTTACAACTGACATTACCGAAATGATTTCTTTAATTATTAAGTCAATACTGGATAAATTTTAGAACCACTGGTGTAGACGTTCCTATTTACTGTGATGATACAATCCATTACAAATATTTTAAACGGCGTATATTGTATTTATTTTATTTTTTTTTTTTTTTAGTTGGAACGGCGCGGCGCGCGCCAAAACACATATTAACCAGAAACATGATTAACGTACTATTTCGGAATGAGGTGCTGACGTTTATCGGTCACTTTAGAGCTATTTAACCACACATAAGCGATACCGAACGATACTTAACAGCCAGGTTAAAATAAACATTTTCGACGTACCAAAGTAAACATTTATACGGACCAGAATATACGATAGCCGATCGAACATTTTCCATCCGATATTACACGTTTTATCTATGCCAAAAAATACCTCAATTTTAAAACATTTTTGAAGAAAAATATATATGTATAGTGTAGCATGAAGATGATATTGTTATTCTTCTACATAAAAAAATAGTAAGACGTTCGTTTTACATCAATTGGGTGAAAAATATACATGCTTCAACGAAATAAACAGTTTCTTGACCCAAAAGTATACGTACGTATCGCTTAAAACAAACGTAATTCCTTCCAAGCAGTTCCTTCATACTTAAAACAAGAAAACGTAATATTTGGAACATCATGAAAATCATATTAAATCATCTTTCTGCGGATATAGAAACAAGTGATATTCTTCACTCAAAGATATTCGTGTTGTATCAAATAAATTCTTCCTTCTGTGTATATGGATAACAAAAACACGTCTGATGCAGGAAAGTTATGGGTTATTTGAACTTGCACTTTTGCAAATGCGATTGTAAAAAGTGCAATGTAGGTGTAGACCAGGCATATAGTATCTCGTCCCAGGCAGTTATGTTGGGTATATAAAAATAAATGAAACGAAAAACTGCCACAATTGTTATATGAGTTATCGGTAATATAATACACAGTACACTATACAATATAAATATTATAAATACAGACGTCATGACTCAGTGGCCAGCTCGTGCCATACAGTGACTGCCCGTTTTATATTTATAAGGCCGATAAAATATAAAGTGCAATCAATGTTCTGAGTGACAACATTTCAAAATGTCAGGTATTGTGAGATGTATATGTCCCATGCTCAAAACATGCATCTCTTCTGTCCAAAATCAACGTAAAGTTTGGCCAAACACGTTTACTCTTGTGCCTGAATGTAGAGTTACATGTATACACATAACTATTTTTAGCACGCACGTGTCGAACACGATATGTTTGCCCAATGTGTTGGCACGAAGAAAACATAGCGTAGACACAACCGTGCAATTTGCATAGTGCCCGCACTGTGTTTGCACGTCGTGCCAGCACAGCGTGCAGACGTTGTGAGGACTCGGTCTGTCTGCGAGGTGAGCAACTTGCCCACCCACCGTGTTGGACTGTTTACGTTTGTTTACGGACTTTACGCACAACGTGCTGACATATTGCTCTCATATGAGTGAGTAACGTGTCTCTAAACTGTTATGTGGGTAGTTCGCACAAATATTAGAGTTTCTGTACAAATATCTCAAGATTAAATGACCATTATATATGATTTCGGTAGAAATAACACTTGAGCGTTAATAAAATAAATATACCTACGTTATACCGAAATGATAGATTTTGATACACCCTGTATACGTCTAGACTACTTATTTTCGAAGCAGTATCACGTCCAAATCGTAATGAACGCGTCAGTGCGTTATATGTATTTAGCAAAACAGTAGCGGCTGTTTTTCTTCTGTATAAGGCTGTTGCAATTAATTATGTCAGTCCATATATAACGAGCAGGTATATTGACGTAAACTGTTGAAGTGTCATCATAAAAATAAAACAGTAATTGATGTTTGATCGTTAACTTGCATTATTTCTAACTTTGGGTTTATTTTTCTTATAGGGTTTATTTTTGTGGGTAACTTAATATCACGGTTCGCGAATTGTTTTATCAATAAAGTTTGCGGTAAGATAAATTTAGAATGGCGATCGGTACCAACCCAACAAAGCTAAATTTAGACTTTTCTCTACCTATACTAATTACGAACTTTCAAGTGTAGGGCGCGTTCAGCGGAATCGCCCATTTTCGCCGACATTTGCGATCGACTAGCTGCAAAATTGGGCTTTTCGATATTACTTTTGACGCTCGAATTGAAAAAAGGACACAATTCCGCGTGGACTGCGCGATATTTTGTAAATTAAATGCGTCAATTTTGAAAAAAAAAATCACGTTTTTGCACCTCTTCGGGTGAAGGCGAACCTCGAGAAAATGTCACGTGACGTCTAGAAATTCCGACAAGCGGATCGATGAACGTCAAAAATTTACATTTTTTATCCGTTCCTGCCGACCTTATAAAAGCCGCTCGCTCTCATGTCTTACGATAAGATCCCTCTAAATACCCTTCGCAAAGAGTTTTGAGCAAAAAAACGGCCTTAAAAACAATTTTCGATCCAAAAAATCGATTTTTGTCGACCCGTGTTTTGCTGCTATTACCACAGTAACGTCAAACCCGAAACGCCCCCTGACGCCCCCTGCCGGACATTCGTAACAACAGTAACAGATAGCAGATAACCTAAAATGTATCCTAAAATGTCCATATTGCGAATGTGGACAGGTGGGAAGCCTTAACCACATATTTCTAGAATGCCCAATAACTAAAATCGAAAATTTTGACATATACACAGAGCTAGTCTACCTATAGTCTACCTAATTACGAACTTTCAAGTGTAGGGCGCGTTCAACGGAATCGCCCATTTTCGCCGACATTTGCGATCGAGTAGCTGCAAAATTGGGCTTTTCGATATTACTTTTGACGCTCGAATTGAAAAAAGGACGCAATTCCGCGTGGACTGCGCGATATTTTGTAAATTAAATGCGTCAATTTTGAAAAAAAAATCACGTTTTTGCACCTCTTCGGGTGAAGGCGAACCTCGAGAAAATGTCACGTGACGTCTAGAAATTCCGACAAGCAGATCGATGAACGTCAAAAATTTACATTTTTTATCCGTTCCTGCCGACCTTATAAAAGCCTCTCGCTCTCATGTCTTACGATAAGATCCCTCGAAATACCCTTCGCAAAGAGTTTTGAGCAAAAAAACGGCCTTAAAAACAATTTTCGATCCAAAAAATCGATTTTTGTCGATCCGTGTTTTGCTGCTATTACCACAGTAACGTCAAACCCGAAACGCCCCCTGCCGGACATTCGTAACAACAGTAACCGATAGCAGATAACCTAAAATGTATCCTAAAATGTCCATATTGCGAATGTGGACAGGTGGGAAGCCTTAACCACATATTTCTAGAATGCCCAATAACTAAATTCGAAAATTTTGACTTATACACAGACCTAGTCTACCTATACTAATTACGAACTTTCAAGTGTAGGGCGCGTTCAACGGAATCGCCCATTTTGGTCGACATTTGCGATCGAGTAGCTGCAAAATTGGGCTTTTCAATATTACTTTTGACGCTCGAATTGAAAAAAGGACACGATTCCGCGTGGACTGCGCGATATTTTGTAAATTAAATGCGTCAATTTTGAAAAAAATCACGCTTTTTTCACATCGAGTGAAGGCGAAGAAAATGTCACGTGACGTCTAGCGGTTCCGTTCAAGCCGATTGATAAACGTCAAAAAAGTACATTTTTCGTCGCTTCCTGCTGACCTTATAATCGACGTGTCCCTTCATGTCTTACGACAAAATCCCTCCAAATACCCTTCGGACCGAGTATTGAGCAAAAAATCGCGTCGAAAACGCATTTTCGGCCGGCAATCTTGCAATTTGTCAAGGTGTGTTTTGCCTCGATAAAGTGGGCGTGGCCTGTTTAGGGGAAAATCTGGTGATATCACTAGACCGTATACCGGGTGATTTTTCGTTTATACTATTCAAGCAATTCCGACAAATTGCTTATGAACGATAACACAAGTATTTTTTGTTTTTTTGAAAATATTTCCTGCCCCATAGAAATCTTTCCATGTTTGCGTTTGCACTCAACTAATATAAGCACAAACTAAACCAAACTGTGACTAGAGACTCGTTAGGACATAAGAATAGACATAAAAATTAGACAATTTTCTCTGCACACAGAGAGAAAAGAAAATATATTCGTGTTGTATCGAAGAAATGTTTGCCCCCTGATGTGGGTAAGAAAACTTATTTGGTGAACTTTTACAACACTTTTACACAACTTGTCCTTTTAACCAACACAGTAGCAGAAACTGTACCCCCAACTCACAAAAAAAAATTTATTAGCGACATGACTAACTCACGAAATTAATAACCGTTCGAATTCGATTTGCGACAAGGGCCAGAGTCCGGCCACCCGACAATTTCCATCCGAGAGAGAATTCCCTCGTCTCTCGCGGGTCCGGAATGGCACAGTCGCCCAACTCGACGTACTCGACGCAATTATCACCGAACACGTGGACGCATTGTTTGGCCCACTGCGCCACAGTAGACGGGTCTTATAAAACTGTAAAAGCAGCCAGCCAGTTGCCAGTAGAGACAAGGAGGGCCGAACCGAACGGTTAAAGTAGTATAGGAACGACAAATTCCTATAGACTTGGGTCAGTATTTGGGCTTTATTCGGTCGAAAAAAGTGTCAGAAAATCGATGCGGAAGTTTATTTGTGTAAAAAAAAAAACTCGAGTAAACAAAGAAAAAAGGATTTGTTTTGAACGTGTAGTGTAGTTTTTAGAAGAAAAATTAACGTGAAAATTTCGAATCCTCGAAATGTATTTCTATGGAAAAACTGAAAATTACTTTTACATAACAAACAAGGATAGGATATCTTTCACAATAAGGTGAGTTGCCTCTTTTTTGTTATATAATTTCTCGCTAGTCACCCAGACAAAGATTGTACACAACATAAAAAAACACTAGCCTAAAAAATATACCACAAATTAATTTTTAAAACCAATTTCTTATCTAATTTTTTCCCTACACACAACAAAAACAAAGAAAAACCCCAAAGAAAACTAGTTTTTAATCAACGCAGGCAACGAAAGTAGCTCAATGTCTTTGGCTGCAGTCTTTGTTACGGCGGGCTGCTATTATTGCGTCGTTCGCTCCGGAGCGTATACGTTAGCAACCACAAAAGTTAGTATAGTAACGTTCAAATAATTCACACATGCAGAATTGGCAATTGGTTACTATCAAAGTTACCAAAACTTAACCTTTAACAACTTCACTTTCCCAGCAACCGAAATAGTAACTCCGATACAGAATATGACACACTTTTCTCGCGAATTCAAATGATAAAGTGCCATTTGCACAACAAGAGATAAGTGGCCAGATAAATACGGCAAATATTGATTTTGTTTTTGAATCATCGAATTCCTTGATAATATTTCGACAAGTGACACATTCCACTGTACATCAGTGTACAACACTGTATCTATTTATCTATCTACCTATACTAATTACGAACTTTCAAGTGTAGGGCGCGTTCAGCGGAATCGCCCATTTTCGCCGACATTTGCGATCGACTAGCTGCAAAATTGGGCTTTTCGATATTACTTTTGACGCTCGAATTGAAAAAAGGACACAATTCCGCGTGGACTGCGCGATATTTTGTAAATTAAATGCGCCAATTTTGAAAAAAAAAATCACGTTTTTGCACCTCTTCGGGTGAAGGCGAACCTCGAGAAAAATGTCACGTGACGTCTAGAAATTCCGACAAGCGGATCGATGAACGTCAAAAATTTACATTTTTTATCCGTTCCTGCCGACCTTATAAAAGCCGCTCGCTCTCATGTCTTACGATAAGATCCCTCTAAATACCCTTCGCAAAGAGTTTTGAGCAAAAAAACGGCCTTAAAAACAATTTTCGATCCAAAAAATCGATTTTTGTCGACCCGTGTTTTGCTGCTATTACCACAGTAACGTCAAACCCGAAACGCCCCCTGCCGGACATTCGTAACAACAGTAACAGATAGCAGATAACCTAAAATGTATCCTAAAATGTCCATATTGCGAATGTGGTCAGGTGGGAAGCCTTAACCACATATTTCTAGAATGCCCAATAACTAAAGTCGAAAATTTTGAAATATACACAGAGCTAGTAGTGTATACTATACAGGCTGTACAGGACAAACAAAAATTGTGACATTGACAAAAAATAAGGTAGTTTGTTTGAGTTGTGGTTTCAAAAGATTTTGTCGCCTAAATTTTACTGTTTGTTAGTTTTTTTAACGTTGCCAAGGTTACAGCGCGTACGCGTTAAAATTCACCGTTGGTATTTCACTTGTACAACAAAACCTGCGTACCCACTCAATACAAAAGTACACACAAACACGAAATTTTCATTATAAACTAAACACGGTAACAAAATAAAAAAAAACACTTACCCACTTTGATGGACAACAAGGACACGGCAGCATCTCCAATTATCCAAATCCATCCCGTATATGGGCAGGAAATACACTACAAAGAATGCATTGTTGAGGTTATGTCACCATAAGTTACCAAGCCGAAATATTTCTAGAACTCCCCACTAATTTTCGCTAAATTATAAATCACGAAACAACATAACACCGCTAATAACGTTAATTATTCACCGAAAAACAATCTAATCAACAAATAAACACCGAAACCGTCGCGTTTTGACAGCTAACCCAAATTCTAACCTACAAAATCGACTCACCGCGTTCCCGGTGACGTTTCTCGCTCGGTAAATTCGGTAAACCAAAAAATACATCGGATGACATCGTAGCGGCGATCTGTGAACTTTGCGGCGAACTTTTACTGTTTATAAATAGAATAATTAGCGTGGAAAACCGGAAATTATTGAGTCACCGGTCGAATAAAGCAGCGATTGACAATGGGCGGCAGGTCTGCCAACGCAAATTCGTCCGGTTAATTGGCGTGGCGATGATTTCGACATAGACAATTGATTGTGACATCATTTTGCGAGATTGGCACACCTGGAAAGCTACCATCTTGCGAATTAATTGATTGATTGATGAAATTCTATTGATTATTACGGGGAATTTAGTGTTTGGATGGAAATTATATGAGGTTAATTTTTCTTGATGTGACGTCTATGAGATGTTTTTCGAATACTTAGAAATTTTGTGTCAAATGAAGCGATATAACGGAATTATTTGATGTTTTTCTATGTACATAATTGATCTGTTATTGTTAGAGACCACCTTTGTATGTAGGTACAGGGTATTTTTTGTTTTTATTTAGGTACACATTCGCAATGATAAAAAAAAATTGGGATTCCCCAATATAGTAAACAAGAGGGAATAATACGCATAAATTTCGTCAATAGACAAGTATTTAATGGACACAAAACCAGTTTTTAATCTTACTTTTTCAACAGTGTTTATATAAATTAGGACATCCGTCATTATAAAGTCGTTAGAAGACAACACAAGACTTAATGTTCTTGGCACTAAAAGAGCATTCTTTACTTAGCGTAAATATGTATAATCATTGTTCTGAAAAGGGATTTTATACATAGGAAAGCGTAGGAATGTTCTGTGTGACTATTGTGAACAGTACATCACGTTTATTATAAAAGCTGGCACACCTATTTTTATTTTTAGACGAAATTCTGCCGGTTGAGCTAGCTGCTTGCCAAAGTTTCGTCCATTCAGAAAGTCGTAAAGCGGTCAATACTAAAACGTTATACAGGGTGGTCCATAAGGTCGTGAAATTGTCTACTGTACAGCTCTGTATCGCCCATAGATTGGCTAATGAATCCTGAAAATTACAGCATCCTGTCTAATTTTGTTTGGTCAGGAGAACCTTTCAAAGATAGGATTTTACGAGACAGCAAAAAGTCGCGGTTTTACATTTTGTGACATTACAAGAAAAGTTAATGGGATAAAAATGATTTCTATATAGCTCTGTATCGCCGATAGATTGGCTAATGAATCCTGAAAATTACAGCAGCCTGTCTAATTTTGTTTGGTCAGGAGAACCTTTCAAAGATAGGATTTTACGAGACAGCAAAAAGTCGCGGTTTTACATTTTGTGACATTACAAGAAAAGTTGATGGGATAAAAATGATTTCTATATAGCTCTGTATCGCCGATAGATTGGCTAATAAATCCTGAAAATTACAGCAGCCTGTCTAATTTTGTTTGGTCAGGAGAACCTTTCAAAGATAGGATTTTACGAGACAGCAAAAAGTCGCGGTTTTACATTTTGTGACATTACAAGAAAAGTTAATGGGATAAAAATGATTTCTATATAGCTCTGTATTGCCGATAGATTGGCTAATGAATCCTGAAAATTACAGCAGCCTGTCCAATTTTGTTTGGTCAGGAGAACCTTTCAAAGATAGGATTTTACGAGACAGCAAGAAGTCGCGGTTTTACATTTTGTGACATTACAAGAAAAGTTAATGGGATAAAAATGATTTCTATATAGCTCTGTATTGCCGATAGATTGGCTAATGAATCCTGAAAATTACAGCAGCCTGTCCAATTTTGTTTGGTCAGGAGAACGTTTCAAAGATAGGATTTTACGAGACAGCAAGAAGTCGCGGTTTTACATTTTGTGACATTACAAGAAAAGTTAATGGGATAAAAATGATTTCTATATAGCTCTGTATTGCCGATAGATTGGCTAATGAATCCTGAAAATTACAGCAGCCTGTCCAATTTTGTTTGGTCAGGAGAACCTTTCAAAGATAGGATTTTACGAGACAGCAAGAAGTCGCGGTTTTACATTTTGTGACATTACAAGAAAAGTTAATGGGATAAAAATGATTTCTATATAGCTCTGTATTGCCGATAGATTGGCTAATGAATCCTGAAAATTACAGCAGCCTGTCCAATTTTGTTTGGTCAGGAGAACCTTTCAAAGATAGGATTTTACGAGACAGCAAGAAGTCGCGGTTTTACATTTTGTGACATTACAAGAAAAGTTAATGGGATAAAAATGATTTCTATATAGCTCTGTATTGCCGATAGATTGGCTAATGAATCCTGAAAATTACAGCAGCCTGTCCAATTTTGTTTGGTCAGGAGAACCTTTCAAAGATAGGATTTTACGAGACAGCAAGAAGTCGCGGTTTTACATTTTGTGACATTACAAGAAAAGTTAATGGGATAAAAATGATTTCTATATAGCTCTGTATTGCCGATAGATTGGCTAATGAATCCTGAAAATTACAGCAGCCTGTCTAATTTTGTTTGGTCAGGAGAACCTTTCAAAGATAGGATTTTACGAGACAGCAAAAAGTCGCGGTTTTACATTTTGTGACATTACAAGAAAAGTTAATGGGATAAAAATGATTTCTATATAGCTCTGTATTGCCGATAGATTGGCTAATGAATCCTGAAAATTACAGCAGCCTGTCTAATTTTGTTTGGTCAGGAGAACCTTTCAAAGATAGGATTTTACGAGACAGCAAAAAGTCGCGGTTTTACATTTTGTGACATTACAAGGAAAGTTAATGGGATAAAAATGATTTCTATATAGCTCTGTATCGCCGATAGATTGGCTAATGAATCCTGAAAATTACAGCAGCCTGTCTAATTTTGTTTGGTCAGGAGAACTTTTCAAAGATAGGATTTTACGAGACAGCAAAAAGTCGCGGTTTTACATTTTGTGACATTACAAGAAAAGTTAATGGGATAAAAATGATTTTTATACAGCTCTGTATCGCCCATAGATTGGCTAATGAATCCTGAAGATTACAGCATCCTGTCTAATGTTGTTTGGTCAGGAGAATTTTTCAAAGATAGAATTTTACGAGACAGCAAAAAGTCGCGGTTTTACATTTTGTGACATTACAAGGAAAGTTAATGGGATAAAAATGATTTCTATATAGCTCTATATCGCCGATAGATTGGCTAATGAATCCTGAAAATTACAGCAGCCTGTCTAATTTTGTTTGGTCAGGAGACCTTTTCAAAGATAGGATTTTACGAGACAGCAAAAAGTCGCGGTTTTACATTTTGTGAGATTACAAGGAAAGTTAATGGGATAAAAATGATTTCTATATAGCTCTGTATCGCCGATAGATTGGCTAACGAATCCTGAAAATTACAGCATCCTGTCTAAAGTTGTTTGGTCAGAACAATTTTTCAAAGATAGGATTTTACAAGACAGCAAAAAGTCGCGGTTTTACATTTTGCGACATTACAAGACAAATTGCTGGGATAAAAATTATTTCTATACAGTTCTGAATCACTGATTGATTGCCTAATTAATCCTGTAAATTACACAATCCTATCTAGCGTTGTTTTGTCAGGAGAATTTATCTGTCACATGTTTCAATTGATTATTCCAAATTGACCACGCGATTAAAATAATCAAACAACAATTATTATAAACAGCAGTTAGCACTCATTCACAATCCACTAATGTATTATTTACATCCTTAAACACGGTTCTATTTTCTAGAATTAAAATAATTACAGCGTATGTGTCTACCCAGAAATAATTAAACAATTCCGTTTATCCATGTCAATGATTCTTAGAACAAAACAAAACAGGATTATTACTGTTTATATAATAGTTCCCAATACACATCCAAAATATCCGGGGTGGCCCACACCCAACTTTCCGACTAATTTGTTGACATAAGTGTCTAAACATTTTTACCATTATTAAAGTTTTAAGCCTCTATATGTGCAGAGAGGGAAAAATTTATACTATTTTGAACTATATTGAAATTCTTATACCCAAGAATAGAGTTCTCTCTGTGTGCTGTTTCATTACATCAACAACGTTAATAAAAATTGCGTTTACGATTTTCCTGCACTGCTTTAATGCCACCAGGAAACGTCAAATTGCGCAAAATTGCGCAAATACGAGCATAAATACCTTCCTTACTAACTATTATAACACTTTTTACGCTATTTCCTGCACTTACATAAACATAACCTTAAATGTGCCACAAAAACTCTCAAAGGGACAAAGCCTTGATACTTGATAGACAATATAAATGCGAATAATTAACTCAATTACAGAGGATTTGAACAAAAAGAAACCGCTACGATCTTATAACACACACAACGGCATATATCCTTGAGCTGAATAGTTGATATTTTATTTATAGCGAGAAACTAATTTGCATTAAACTTGTCAAAGGAATAAATTAAGTGCGGGACAATTTGCTCTTTGTAATGAAACTTGTTTCAAACGAGTTTTATTTCAAACTTCAAAAAACGCCGGTAACCTTTTTAATATTGACCCTACGTGAAAATGTCACTAAGATAATTTGTAGGGAATTTCCAGCTCTACAAATTTGGTCTCTTGTATTTTTCGCGTACGATCGACCGTTTGCGAGATAATCTAATCTTCGATAACCGTAGCGCGAGCTTATTGGTCGGGTTCGGTTATTCAAAAAACGCCGATAACTTTTTTAATATTGACCCTACGTGAAAATGCCACTTAGATAATTTGTAGGGAATTTCCAGCTCTACAAATTTGGTCTCTTGTATTTTTCGCGTACGATCGACCGTTTGCGAGATAATCTAATCTTCGATAACCATAGCGCGAGCTTATTAGTCAGGTTCGGTTATTCAAAAAACGCCGATAACTTTTTTAATATTGATCCTACGTGAAAATGTCACTAAGATAATTTGTTGGGAATTTCCAGCTCTACAAATTTGGTCTCTTGTATTTTTCGCGTACGATCGACCGTTTGCGAGATAATCTAATCTTCGATAACAGTAGCGCGAGCTTATTAGTCAGGTTCGGTTATTCAAAAAACGCCGATAACTTTTTTAATATTGACCCTACGTGAAAATGCCACTAAGATAATTTGTAGGGAATTTCCAGCTCTACAAATTTGGTCTCTTGTATTTTTCGCGTACGATCGACCGTTTGCGAGATAATCTAATCTTCGATAACCGTAGCGCGAGCTTATTAGTCAGGTTCGGTTATTCAAAAAACGCCGATAACTTTTTTAATATTGATCCTACATAAAAAATTCACTAAGATAATTTGTAGGGAATTTCAAGCTCTACAAATTTGATCTAGTGTATTTTTCGCGTACGATCGACCGTTTGCGAGATAATCTAATCTTCGATAACCGTTGCGCGGGTTTGTTAAAGGTTAGGTTAGTCGAAAAAACGCCGATAACTTTTTTAATATTGATCCTACGTGAAAATCTCACTAAGATAATTTGTAGAGAATTTCAAGTTTGGTCTCGTGGGGTTTTCGCGTATGATCGACTGTTTGCGAGATAACCTAATCTTCGAAAACCGTAGGGCGAACTTGTTAGAGGTTAGGTTTTTAAAAAATGCCAATAAGTTGTTTATAATTGACCCTACGGCGAAATGTCACAAAAATATTTTGTAGAGAATTTCCTGCTCTACAAATTTGATCTAGTGTGTTTTTCGCATACGATCGACCGTTAGCGAGATAATCTAATCTTCAATAACCGTAGCATGAGCTTGTTAGAGAGGTTAGGTTTTTAAAAAACGACTATAACTTTTTTAATATCGATCCTACGGCGAAAAGTCACTAAGATAATTTGTAGAGAATTTCCAGCTCTACAAATTTGATTTAACATGTTTTTGTCGTACGATTGGCCGTTAGCGAGATAATCTTCGATTTAATCTTTGATAACCGATTATCTTCCAAATAAACCACATAGATCAGTCAGTTACGCAGATATGAAACTAAACACAGCCGGTATTGTAGGGTACAGACTACCATTAATTCTGGTGTAATTGCTTTAGTTTATGGCATTACTAATGTTATAATTTTTATGTTACAGCTTCATTTAACCAATGGATTTTGGGCACTTGAGAGCAATGACCCCACTCTTGGTGGTGTCGTCCATTCTAGCCGTAATAGCCAATGCACTGCTCCTCCTTGTGTTCTTCAAGAGAAGAGGCTTACGCACTATTTCAAATAGGTAAATAAAACGTCAGTTAGAATCAAAAACAAACTAAAAACAAAAAACTAAAAACTAAAATCTAACCTTGTTTTTTTTTTGACAGATTTGTGATTAATCTACTTGTTACCAACCTCCTGTCAAGTCTGCTGTTGGTACCCCTGCTCGTAAACGACAGGAGTCACGCCCACACCCAAGATGGCGGGTTACTCGACAATTCAACCGTCGAAAATCCGTATAATATCACATCTGAGACGATAACGAATATCGTAATCGATGAGAAGATCGTGGATACGCCGAATTTCATCGAGATCGACATCAACATAAGCGAGAACATCACGACCACGCGTACCAACCTAAATCAATTTATGTGTTATTTCGCCAGGACAGTAACAAATCTAGTTTGTACCGCGTCAATTTTTAGTATTTTACTGATCGGTATCGACCAATATTTCGCCGTAATACACGCCTTGAGGTATCATTCATACATCGATAAATTTAAGAGTAGCGTCTTGCTAATTTCGTGTTGGTTGTTCTCGCTGACGATAGCAGCGCTCGATCTGGTGATTTCCCCAGATTTGACGTTTTGGTTATGTTGCTCGCGCGTGGATTACACAAAAAATATGAATATTAAGCTATCCTATTCGATTTTATACTTTCTGACGGTTATTTTAGCACCGTTCTGCACGATTTGCATCATATATTTTTGTATTTACTTCGCTGCGCGGAAAAACAGCGAACGCATGCGGAAATCCACCAGTAGTACCAACCAAAACGCCTCGTATAGCCAACTACCGATAAGCAATGACACTAGTGACACTAGTAACGACGCTAGTGGGAATTTAAGTGAGGTGAAGTTACCAAAAGTACAATCAGCGCCGAATATGATAAATTTGGCGAAGGTAAGCGAGAATAAACGAGTCAGTCGCACGCCGAGCGATCGCAGGAACCTCATTATAACCTTAAAATCGAAGATCTCGAACGCGTCCGTTTTTAAATATAGGGAAGAGACGCGAGCGGCTAGAATATCGATTCTAGTGATTTTTATGGTCTTAACTTGCTATCTTCCGTACGGTTTAGCTGTCATTCTGTCAAACGTCATAGAAGCCCAGAATTTTAATTACTTATCGCTGTTATTGTTGATTTTATCGAATGCTATATCGCCGTTTTTGTTCGCGTATCGTAACAAGAGAATTAGGCGGGAATTTTTGAAATTTATGGGGTTGCTAAGGAAACGACAAGTATCTGAGTCACCTGTGCGGTCGCCTAGGCGTCGCAGCTCGGTCGATACAGTAGATAACAGGCATACCGACGCGGTCGAACCGTTTCTAAACGAGCAAAACTTCGAAATACCAAAAGTGGTTATCTCCTGTAAGGTGGAAACTGAGAGTATTTTGAAGCGTGTTTATTCGAAGACTTACAAGAAGTGTAATTTTATAACCGTTCCTGATAGTTGCCTAGACGCTAGGGGTTCTGTTTCGAGCGCAAGCACCCAAATTTCAACAGATGAATAAAATAAATTAGACAAAAATGCCGATAATTTTTTTAATAATGATCCTACGGCGAAAAGTCACTAAGATAATTTGTAGAGAATTTCAAGCTCTACAAATTTGATCTCGTGTATTTTTCGCGTACGATCGACCGTATGCGAGATAATCTAATCTTCGATAACCGTTGCGCGAGTTTGTTAGAGGTTAGGTTATTAAAAAAAAAAAACGCCGATAACTTTTTTAATAATGATCCCACGGCGAAAAGTCACTAAGATAATTTGTAGAGAATTTCAAGCTCTGCAAATTTGGTCTCGTGTATTTTTCGCATACGATCGACCGTTTGCGAGATAATCTAATCTTCGATAACCGTTGCGCGAGTTTGTTAGAGATTAGGTTATTCCAAAAACGGCGATAACTTTTTTAATATTGATCCGACGTTGAAAACTCACTAAATAATTTGTAGAAAATTTCAAGCTCTACAAATTTGATCTAGTGTGTTTTTGTCGGACGATCGACCGTTTGCGAGATAATCTAATCTTCGATAACCATTGCGCAAGTTTGTTAGAGGTTAGGCTATTAAAAAAAAAAACGCCGATAACTTTTTTAATAATGATCCCACGGCAAAAAGTCACTAAGATAATTTGTAGAGAATTTCAAGCTCTACTCTACTGGTCTCGTGTATTTTTTGCATACGATCGACCGTATGCGAGATAATCTAATCTTCGATAACCGTTGCGCGAGTTTGTTAGAGCTTAGGTTATTCCAAAAAAAAACGCCGATAACGTTTTTACTATTGATTCCACGGCAAAAAGTCACTGAGATAATTTGTAGAGAATTTCAAGCTCTACAAATTTGGTCTCGTGTATTTTTTGCATACGATCGACCGTATGCGAGATAATCTAATCTTCGATAACCGTTGCGCGAGTTTGTTAGAGCTTAGGTTATTCCAAAAAAAAAAAACGCCGATAACGTTTTTACTATTGATTCCACGGCAAAAAGTCACTAAGATAATTTGTAGAGAATTTCAAGCTCTACAAATTTGGTCTCGTGTATTTTTCGCATACGATCGACCGTTTGCGAGATAATCTAATCTTCGATAACCGTTGCGCAAGTTTGTTAGAGCTTAGGTTATTAAAAAAAAAAAAAAAACCGATAACTTTTTTAATATTAATCCCACGGCGAAAAGTGACTAAGATAATTTGTAGGGAATTTCCCGCTCTACAAATTTGATCTCGTGTATTTTTCGCGTACAATCGACCATTTGCGAGATAATCTAATCTTCGATAACCGTAGCGCGAGTTTGTTAGAGGTTAGGTTATTCAAAAAACGGCGATAACTTTTTTAATATTGATCCCACGGCGAAAAGTCACTAAGATAATTTGTAGAGAATTTCAAGCTCTACAAATTTGGTCTCGTGTATTTTTCGCGTTCGATTCACCCTTAGCGAGATAATTCGAGGAAACCGTTGGATGAGGTTGTTAAAGTGAGGTTAGGTTATTGTTGGACATTCCAAAAACTGTGAGACTGATTCGTGTATACGGCCGAAGGCGTACGACTTAATAATCTCGTTGATTTGATGTGATATTACCGGATATTATAATTATTTCTTTGTAATCAGTATATTTTTTAGGTTTTTTTTATATTAAAATAACAAGGTAGATCATATTGATTGTATCGATGACTCTCTATTTTCTTTTTTATTTTGATCAAATACGCGCAGAAGAGTACAAATTTCTATTTCTAACAAATGTGTATCTTAGAAAACAAGCAATAAAAGATTTTTTTTGTATTAAATCACCCTGTATGTTATTACACCCTGTATACTATTAAACCCTTATATCCATAGCGACGTCGTTTTGCATTCTGTCAACATCCACACGTCAAAATCACTTGTAATTTCGTCTATAATATCCCAAACATTCAATCCAAAATAACAAAATTAATAAATTGACCGCAATCTTTTCAAAACTCCCGCCAAGAAGATGCCGAGAAAGATCCCGTTCACCATGAAAGAGAAGCAGGAAATCGTCAAATACATAATCGAACATCACGCGTACTCCACCCTAAAAAACGACGCCATCTGGCAGGAATTGGAGAGTCAATTGAACGATAGGTCGTGGAAAAGCCTACGAGACCAGTTCAAAAAGGAAATTTTGCCGAATATCCAGTCGCAAGAGTTCGGTTTAACGAATCAACAAGTCATGCAGTTCAAAGAGACCTTCACGTTTCGTAATCCGTTCAAGAGATGGAGCTTCGGTAGCAAGAAAGACTCTGACAGCTTCAATGACGTCGAATCCACTTCTTCCGCCGATCCGAAAGATAGAAACGAAGTTGGACCTATTTTATGCGCTTTGGGGTCGAACGACACACTCAGCGCTAGTGACGAGAATTGATTGTGCGTTAATTTACAAAAAAAAAATTGGAAAATAAATCGTAAATTTTAATATTCTTGACGTGGTTTATTTCGGCGTTAGGCAACCGAATATGCAGGCGTGGTAAATGCGTAACGAACGTCACGAAGTTTAGATCTTCTAAACATAGATGGCGCCAACACCGGACTTATGAAAGACGAAATTTACAACGTTTCACTTAAAAAGCTGTATCTTCCTTAAAAATTGAGATATCGGAATGAAACAAACGTCAGTACATAGCTAATTCATTGCTTATTAATCACCAAGTGGTTTTAAACTCGACCCGGCGAACACTAGCTCAAGATTCTTAATTATTCCACAGGTGATCCAAATTTAAACCACAAAACATCATGTCGCTTACACCGATTCAATGCATTTTAAAAAAATGACTCAAAAACGTGTATAAGGTATAAGGAATGCCGAGGAATTTCTCTATAATTTGACGAAAAAATCATTAAAATCCGCTAAAAATTACCAAAGTTATTCACGATCAAAGTTTGTCGAATATTTGTGTTGTTTTTTTGTTGCTGATGCAGATAAGTAGCAAGAACAACGCTTTTGTTGGCTTTTCTGTAGAGAAAAAAAGTCATACAGAAACACTTACAGATTCTACAACCTAACACACATTTTGAAATATGAATTTTGGACATGTTGAACGTCCCACAGAATCTACATGAAGAAATGTCAACAAACAAAACTAAGAACGCAATTTTGACGCTATAAAAAGTAGAAAATTTGACTTACCTGAGGGCATAGCGCTTCCCAAGGGTTAAAATCGGTTAAAGGGGTCGTATATCCCCTTTTTACACTCACCTACACACACAAACTACGTTTTTCACGCGCGAGAAATCAAGAAAGTCCGCCGAAATTTGACTAACTACACGCAATACCGGCTCGGTAAGAGCAGATTTACCGAACGCCTAAAACTACCACTTACGGACATAGCCGAAGGTACGATCGTAACATGTTCTCGCTGATTTACATCTATGTTCTCGCGGGAAATTCAAAACATATCGACGCCGGGGATTGGGAGAAAATGCTAAAATATGTCTTTATGGTTATTACAGACACGCTTTTAGACTCGGAAAAGGGTTTTATCAATTAGTTCGAGTTTTAATTGATATTTGGGATCGCTTAGCAACGCAGTGAAGTTGCCTACAATACCTAGCAAACTTCATTGTTTAGAGTAACTATTATTTAAATTTTCTCGATTTCCAAAACCGACGTGAAAAACTAAATAGTACTCAAGAAAACATCAAAACATGGCTAGTAATTGTTTAAAACGTATTCTATCCCGTCGAATGAGTAATTCCTTACCTTTTATTAGGAGGTTAGGTACAACTACAACTGAAAAAATACAACAAAACGATGGGGAGACCCATTTCGGCTTCCAAAAAGTCAAGGAGGCTGAGAAAGCGGACAAAGGTAACCTACAAATCGCAAAAAACCGCAATCCTAACCAATTCTGCCGTAGATAGTTCGGAAAGTGTTCGAAGATGTCGCGAACAGTTACGATACAATGAACGATGCCATGTCCATGGGGATTCACCGCGTTTGGAAGGACATATTCATGCACAGGTTGAGCCCCACGAAGAATACGAAGCTCCTAGACGTAGCCGGTGGTACAGGTACGCCAAATTTTTAGGTTATCTCATTAAATATGCTAATAAAATTGCGATTTTAGGTGATATAGCGTTTCGATTTCTGGATTTTGTGAAGAATTCGAAGACCGATGAGGGTTGCCATGTGAAAGTTTGCGATATCAACCAGGCTATGCTTGACGTTGGGAAAATTCGTTGTGATAGGTTAGGTTATAGCCGGGAAATGATCAGTTGGCAACAAGGAGATGCGGAGAAGCTGCCTTTTGACGACGATAGCTTCAATGCTTATACCATAGCGTTTGGGATACGTAACGTGACTCATATTGATCAGGTTTGTGTTTTTTTTTTGTCGATTTTGAGGTTAGGTGATTTGGTTTTTGAGGTTATGTTGTTATTTTTTGAGGTTATGTCGCTTTTCTTGTTTTTTAGTTAAATTTAGTTCACAGGTATATTGAATAATTAATTCTGAAAATTACAGTTCACAATTTTGTATTTTGTCTCTAGCAACCGAAATTGAAGGAATAAAAATTCTTTCTATACTGTTTTAGTTCACAGATAGATTGGTTAATTAATCTTGAAAATTACAGCCTTCCATCACTTCAGGTTAAACCAGGGGAACTTTTCAAAGTTTGAGTTCAAGAAAAACTAGTAATTCGTTGTATTGTTTACGATTTTGTATTTTGTCTCTAACGACCAAAGTTGATGGAATAAAAATTCTTTCTCTGCTATTTAAGTTTATAGATAGATTGGTTAATTAATCCTGAAAATTACAGCCTTCCATCATTTCTGGTTAAGCCAGTGGAACTTTTCTAAATTCGAGTTTAAGAGAAACTAGCGATTCGTTGTATTGTTCACGATTTTGTATTTTGTCTCTAACAACCAAAGTTGATGGAATAAAAATTTGTTCTATGCTATTTCAGTTTATAGATAGATTGGTTAATTAATCCTGAAAATTACAGCCTTCTATCACTTCTGGTTAAGCCAGGGGAACTTTTCAGAGTTTGAGTTCAAGAAAAACTAGTAATTCGTTGTATTGTTTACGATTTTGTATTTTGTTTCTAACGACCAAACTTGATGGAATAAAAATTCTTTCTCTGCTATTTTAGTTTATAGATAGATTGGTTAATTAATCCTGAAAATTACAGCTTTCCATCACTTCTGGTTAAGACAGGGAAACTTTTCAAAGTTTGAGTTCAAGTGAAACTAGCGATTCGTTGTATTGGTCACGATTTTGTATTTTGTCTCTAACAACCAATGTTGATGGAATAAAAATTTGTTCTGTAGTGTTTTAGTTTATAGATAGATTGGTTAATTAATCCTGAAAACTACAGCCTTCCATCACTTCTGGTTAAGTCAGCGGAACTTTTCTAAATTCGAGTTCAAGAGAAATTAGTGATTCGTTGTATTGTTCACGATTTTGTATTTTGTCTCTAACAACCAATGTTGATGGAATAAAAATTTGTTCTGTAGTGTTTTAGTTTATAGATAGATTGGTTAATTAATCCTGAAAACTACAGCCTTCCATCACTTCTGGTTAAGTCAGGGGAACTTTTCTAAATTCGAGTTCAAGAGAAATTAGTGATTCGTTGTATTGTTCACGATTTTGTATTTTGTCTCTAACAACCAATGTTGATGGAATAAAAATTTGTTCTGTAGTGTTTTAGTTTATAGATAGATTGGTTAATTAATACTGAAAATTACAGCTTTCCATCACTTCTGGTTAAACCAGGGAAACTTTTCAAAGTTTGAGTTCAAGAAAAACTAGTAATTCGTTGTATTGTTTACGATTTTGTATTTTGTCTCTAACAACCTAAGTTGATGGAATAAAAATTCTTTCTGTGCTATTTTAGTTTATAGATAGATTGGTTAATTAATCCTGAAAATTACAGCTTTCCATCACTTCTGGTTAAACCAGGGAAACTTTTCAAAGTTTGAGTTCAAGTGAAACTAGCGATTCGTTGTATTGGTCACGATTTTGTATTTTGTCTCTAACAACCAATGTTGATGGAATAAAAATTTGTTCTGTAGTGTTTTAGTTTATAGATAGATTGGTTAATTAATCCTGAAAACTACAGCCTTCCATCACTTCTGGTTAAGTCAGCGGAACTTTTCTAAATTCGAGTTCAAGAGAAATTAGTGATTCGTTGTATTGTTCACGATTTTGTATTTTGTCTCTAACAACCAAAGTTGATGGAATAAAAATTTGTTCTATGCTATTTCAGTTTATAGATAGATCAGTTAATTAATCCTGAAAATTACAGCCTTCTATCACTTCTGGTTAAGCCAGGGGAACTTTTCAAAGTTTGAGTTCAAGAGAAACTAGAGATTCGTTGTATTGGTCACGATTTTGTATTTTGTCTCTAACAACCAAAGTTGATGGAATAAAAATTTGTTCTATGCTATTTTAGTTTATAGATAGATTGGTTAATTAATCCTGAAAATTACAGCCTTCCATCAATTCTGGTTAAGCCAGGGGAACTTTTCAAAATTTGAGTTCAAGAGAAACTAGAGATTCGTTGTATTGGTCACGATTTTGTATTTTATCTCTAACAACCAATGTTGATGGAATAAAAATTTGTTCTGTAGTGTTTTAGTTTATAGATAGATTGGTTAATTAATCCTGAAAATTACAGCCTTCCATCATTTCTGGTTAAGTCAGGGGAACTTTTCTAAATTCGAGTTCAAGAGAAACCAGTGATTCGTTGTATTGTTCACGATTTTGTATTTTGTCTCTAGCGACCAAAGTTGACGAAATAAAAATTCTTTCTTTGGTTTTCAGGCGCTCAGGGAGGCTTACCGTGTCCTACAACCCGGCGGTCGATTCCTATGCCTCGAATTCAGCCATTTAGAGAACAACGTAGCCCAATGGTAAATTCTGCATGTTTTGCTTCAGACATTTTTGCAAGTTTCCCTTTAATTTTGCAAGTTTCCCTTTAATTTTCTAGGGCTTACGACCTGTACAGTTTCCAAGTGATCCCCGTCATGGGGCACCTCATCGCCGGCCAATGGCAACCCTATCAATACCTCGTCGAAAGCATACGACAATTTCCAAACCAGGTATTTTTTTTTTATCGATTTGACAGGAGAAATTACTTATTTCACAAATTTAATTACTTAATCATTTATTTTTCAAATTTTTCTTTTGATTTCAGGAAAATTTCAAGGCAATGATCGAAGAGGCAGGCTTTCGTCAAGTGACCTATGAAAATCTAACAATGGGGGTCGTCTCAATCCATTCAGGCTTCAAACTATAACCTAACCTCACTTATTTCGTTGACAGTTGTTATTTCTCTTGTTACCATGGCAATTTTTATATAGAAATAAGCGATTAATAAAGACAACATGTAAATAAATACGAATTTCTTTTATTTAATTACCGTTTTTTGGTACAAAAATGAGAACTATTAGTATCTTATTTTACTTAAAAAAAAAAAAAAAACGCAAAAATAGGGAAACGTCAAACGTCAAATATCGACAAAAAAAAGCTTATTATTCTATATACAATCACGTAAAAAATCTATCGGGGGCCCCTAGACCCTTGGCCCCCTTGTTGTTGCTGCCCGGGTTGCCACCCCGGGCCTCCTCGACCACCTCTATTAGCGGGCGTAGCCGCTCGTCCACGACCCCTCGCAGCTAAAACGAAAATCGAAATAACCTCCGATAATTCACTCGTTAAATAAACTAACCTTGCGCTCGTAAAATAGCGGATTTCCCGCGACCGGCCGTCCCCGATTTCGTCTGCTTTTTGAACATCGGCGCGTTCTTCAACATATCCGGCAATATCAAAAACCTAATCTTCGAACCTCTGATATAAACATTCTCCAGTTGAGCGACTCTTCCATCTCTATAGGTAACCGTGATCTGCGTCATCTGACAATTCATATTATCCTCGGCTTCGATTAATTTCCCTCTGTAAACTTCGCCGGTTATGGTTTCGCAGGTCACAATATGACCTTCCGCTTCGTGGAGAACTTTAATAGGCACGCCAATCGACATATCGAATATTAATTTGCTAATAACCGCTGAAAAAACAACAAATAATCCGATAGTTTAACGGATGATTGAAGATTAGTTTTTGTAGAGGTTAGGAACGTCAGGAATACGTTTGTTATGAAAGACGCCAAACGCCAAACATACGCTAAACAAACAAAGCGCGCGAAAATCAAAACCAACCAATCGGTCGCGTTCTGATTGGCCAACGGTTAGGCACCATTCCGAAAGATGATCTCGAATTTTTATATCTACCTTTTATAATTTTTTGTTCCTACACTCGGAGGATGTCATCCTTCGATTATCTACAGATTAACACGACCAATCGATCGTTTTAAATCAATTAAACGCTTTCTATCGATTCGAACAGCTTAGAATCACGGAATGTACACTAATGATTGTATTCGACTGCTTCGAGAACTTCGCACAAAATACCTAAATAATCGTAATAATTACTAATTACTACCTTAGATTTTGATTAATTCGTCTTTATACCGTTTCCCTAATTATAAATAATCGAATTGTTGTAATAAATTTGGTTGATTGAGCATCATTCCCCCCACTCTAAACGTTCGAAATCGTGGAGTATTGTATTCTATGGCCGAGGGGGAGGCGTTCTAAAATAAATACTGAAAAATCCCTAAGCTTTCAGTGACTTTCGTATTCTTTTCTCACTAGAAATCAATGTTGGTAGCGCGCGGTGCATTCTGGGAGCGAATACAACATGGAGTAGCGTGTTTGTCCCGTCAGTCAGTGGCAGTGTTTCAGTGACTTATTCCGTGTTAAATATGCCAAGAACGAAACGTACAGTAAGTGAGACCGCTTCCAGGTGAAATTAGAAGGTTCATATTAGCCGGTTAGCGCGTACAAGACGCTCAGACCTATTTAATTTTGCATGAAAACGGACACCTTAAAAATGGTAATGTCATTTTTTTAGTGCACGGTGCGCCTACGGACTTTAACGCTTTTTTATCGCTTACCACGCGTCTGTCGGCGCTCGGATTTGTTTGTTTTCGTACCCGGACAATCGTAGAGGATAACGCGTATCGATTCGTTGCATAAATAATGCGTTTTCAGCGTTTTTTACGCGCCCGAAGGCGCTTAATAATTCATAACCAAAAAAATAAAAAAACACTCGGCTTAGACGCGATTTTTGTTTGTTTTGGGGGGCCGTAGGGCTTGATTATTAACAATTGTAGTCCCTTCGCTTGCGTTGAGCAACTCTAGGGCGTTGGTTCGCCATATTTGCTTGCAAACTGAAAAAAAAAAAAAGCTAGATAGTTATAGTGATTTAGGTGTTATTATCCGCTTACAAATGCTTTGTTTTCTAGAACTTTTGAGTAGAATTGAGTGTTCTTGAGAGTCAAGTTTGTGTTTCTGTTGTGCGGCCCCATCAGTCGAAGAAAATGTTCGAGGAGGACATAGCCGACGATACGTCCGGCTCAGATTTTGACGATGATGACGATCCAGATAAAATACAAGTCCCCGGTAAGTCAAAACCATCTCAAACCATCTCTCGCAATACCAATCGGTGTAAATCGTAACATAATACTAAATCGTGTTACGATATGTGGGAAAAATCCGAAATAACCTTCAAATTTTAGGTGGTGGTAAAGATTTGGCCGCCTCGGCCGGAATCATCGAAACCAAGGCAAAAACTGAACCGAAAACCGAAGCCAAACCCATGACGATGCTCCCTCAGCAGATGATGGGCGGCAACAGCAAAATGACCCCCCAGAATTTCCCCGTTTTCGATATGATGAACGCCGCTGGGATGGGAAGTAAGTTTACCCCTTTTCTCGCTTGTTTTTTGCATTTTCTTGTTTATTTTCATTGTGTTGGGTGTCCGTAAAGTTGGGGAACTTCTAAATGTAATAATCACCCGTAAAAATCAATTTATAACCACGAAAAGTAACCGTAAAGTTCAAATGTGATTTTCTCGGGTTCCGTCGGTTGGATTTCCGTAAATCTTGCGTGGAATCGTTGGTCGGTTCGTGGGGAATGGTGGGGTGGTGGTTTTTTCCGTCGAATTACCTCTGGGTGTCTTGCAGTGGGCTCGTCGTACGGGATGAACAGCGTTGCTGCTATGGCGAATATGTTGAGCAGCCTCGTGGGGCCCATGAACATGGGGGGGCTGTTCCCGCCCGCCTCGGGTACGGGAGGGACGGGCGGTTTCAACGCCGCTCAGTTTCTGCAGCAGAGTAAGTCCGACTAAGTCACGTTCGATAAAACGTTTATCGATTAATTTTTTTTTCTTTGACTCTATATATTTTTATAAATTTGCTTGAACTGACTTGAATTACTTTCTGCATGGGTCTTTATATACACTGTTGATGGGCTTATTATTATTATTATTATTATTATTTTATTCTATTGTTTTTTGAAATTATGAGCTGCAAAATAATTTTTTCTTGTATATTGATATTTGACGCTGTTAAAACACTTGTGGTGTGCTGTTTTTTGTGTGTTTTGTTGTTGTGATGCCTTTTGTACTAACCGGATGTGATACAGGGTGATTTGTTAAGCGAGAACTTAAAAAAAATGATCTTTTAAACAATTTTTCTGTTGTAATGTTAATTTTGTAATTATTTCTGTTAACTTTACTTTTTGTGACTTCTACATTTCTTACCTGCCTTATCAGTGGTTTTTATGAGCACCAATGTCCGTTTTATTGTTTATTGGTCCCTCTAGAATAATTATCTTCAATTTCATTAAGATTCCTCCACTAGTTTTCAAGTTGTGATTTTTTCAAACTGTCCTAAGCGTGATTTTCAACACTTTGTCTCATTTCTAGATTTGTTTCCTGCTTTGTTTGTGGTTTTTCTGACCTTTGTAAGTGGTTCTTTCGAACTCCAATGTCGTTTTTATTGGTTATTGATGTCTCTAGAATAATTATAGTCAATTTCATTAAGATTCCTCCATTAGTTTTCAAGTTGTGATTCTTTCTAATTGTCCTAAGCGTGATTTTCAACACTTTGTCTCATTTCTAGATTTGTTTCCTGCTTTGTTTGTGGTTTTTCTGAACTTTGTTAGTGGTTCTTTCAAACTCCAATGTCCTTTTTATTGTTTATTGATGTCTCTAGAATAATTATAGTCAATTTCATTAAGATTCCTCCATTAGTTTTCAAGTTGTGATTTTTTCAAACTGTCCTAAGCGTGATTTTCAACACTTTGTCTTATTTCTAGATTTGTTCCCCGCTTTGTTTGTGGTTTTTCTGAACTTTGTAAGTGGTTCTTTCGAACTCCAATGTCCTTTTTATTGGTTATTGATGTCTCTAGAATAATTATAGTCAATTTCATTAAGATTCCTCCATTAGTTTTCAAGTTGTGATTTTTTTTTAACTGTCCTACGCGTGATTTTCAACACTTTGTCTCATTTCTAGATTTGTTTTCTGCTTTGTTTGTGGTTTTTCTGAACATTGTGAGTGGTTATTGTGAACCCCAATGTAATTTTTTTTTGTTTATTGAAGCCTCTTGAATAATTATTGCCAGTTACATTGATATTCCTCGATTAGTTCTAAATTTTTTGGCAGCTTTGTGAGTAATAAGTTTTTTTTTAATCACCCTGTATTCCGTCGTTTAACAATAAGATTCATTACTAATTTTCTCGCTCTGCGCGCTTTTGTTTAACAGTTTTTAACAATTTTTTTTGCATGGTTATCACTGCACTTGTATATACAGGGTGTGACACATTTGAGTGCACAAAACTTGAGGCATAACAAGTTTTCGTTAACCCATAACAAAAGTTATTAATTTATATTATATTAAATTATTCTATTCTACTTCCAACAACTGAAATAACGTTCTCCTTCCTTATTTCAGTTATTAAAAAGAATAGAACCATTTTTTTGTAATGAGAATTTCAAATACAAATCAGTATATCAATTTTTGTGCTCACAACCCTGTGTATATTTGTAGGTAGGTATATATTACACGTATAATGTGTTTTTTTTTTTTTTTTTTTTTTTTTTTTAATAATTTTCTAACACGTCTATAAATAATTCTGCTATAATTTTTAGTGGAAATGGCCGCTATGAGCATGAACGGGCCGTACATGCAGAACCCGTACTTGCAAAACCCAAATATGTTTGCTTGGCCGGGAAATAACCCCGGCTGGCCCCCGCAGCTTAGCAACAAGGCCGTCGCACACATGTGGATGAACAACAACCCCAAAGCGATGCAGCAACACGAAGAGGAAGAGGTACACAACTATATTTTAAGTTTCCTGCCTTGTTTGTGGTTTTTCTGAACTCCAGTGGTCTTTTTATTGTTTATTGAAGCCTCTTGAATAATTACTTTTAATTACTGCCGTTAGTGTAATTTTTAACACATTGTAACACTTCTAGATTTTTTTGCTGCTTTCTTAGTGATTCTTTTGAGGTCCAATGTTCTTTATATTGTTTATTGAAGCCTCTTGAATAAGTATGGTAAATTCCTTCGGACTGTATTGTAATTTTTCTCAAACAATATTTGAATTTTTTGCAAACTATATCTTAAATTTTACCAAACTTTTACTTACACTGAGAAATAAACTTTGCTTTCAGGTTGACGATGAAGAAATGGGTGTAGCCGAGACCTACGCCGACTACATGCCCGCCAAGTTGAAGTTGGGCAAGAAACATCCCGACCCCGTCGTGGAAACAGCGTCTCTATCGTCTGTCGCGCCCGCAGATGTTTGGTAATTTTTTTTTTTTTATGTGAAGATACACTGTTTTTGTAGATCTAACTGCGGTTTTGTGTTGTTCAGGTACAAACTGTCGATACCGGAGGAGACGATCAAAGGGGGCCACCTCTCCGCCTTGCAACTGGAGAGCATAACGTACGCGTCTCAGGCCCACGAACACATCTTACCGGATGGTTGTCGAGCGGGATTTTTAATTGGTAAGAAGTAGGGGATGTGGCAAAAAAGAAAAATTGATCAGTTAAAAAGTTTGGTTAATTCTAACCTCTAATAGTTGAACTGTCAAATTTCGCCAACTGTCAATATTTTTCCATGGCAACCTTTCTTTGTCAAAATTTGACATGTCAAAATATGATAGGTCAAAATTTGACAGTTGTCAAAATGTCAAAATTTGACAGATGTCAAAATTTGTCAGATGTCAGTCAAAATGTGACAGGTGATAGTCAAAATATGACAGATGTTTGTCAAAATTTGACAGATGTCAAAATTTGACAGATGTCAAAATTGGACAGATGATGGTCAAAATATGACAGATGTCAGTCAAAATTTTGACAGATGTCAAAATTTGACAGATGATTGTCAAAATATGACAGATGTCAGTCAAAATTTGACAGATGTCAAAATATGATAGATGTCAGTCAAAATTTGACAGTTGTCAAAATGTGACAGGTGATTGTCAAAATTTGACAGATGTCAAAATGTGACAGATGTCAGTCAAAACTTGACAGATGTCAGTCAAAACTTGACAGATGTCAGTCAAAATTTGACAGATGTCAAAATGTGACAGATGTAAAGCTTGAGTTTAACTGTCAAATTTCAGAATAGCTAACCTACAATATTTTTCCACGATAAGCTAGATTTTCTTTTTTTTTTTAATGAACATTCTATATTAAATAAAAAATTAACTTTGATAGGTGATGGCGCTGGCGTAGGCAAAGGACGGACGATAGCCGGCGTGATCTACGAAAATTACATGAAAGGCCGAAAACGGGCGATCTGGGTGTCCGTTTCGAACGACCTCAAGTACGACGCGGAGCGCGACTTGAAAGATATCGGGGCTGGCAAGATCGAGGTGCACCCGCTCAATAAGTTCAAGTACGCGAAAATATCGTCGGCGGTCAACGGAAACGTCAAGAAGGGGGTGATCTTCTCGACGTACTCGGCGCTGATCGGCGAGTCGAATTCGGCCGGCGGGAAGTACAAGTCGCGGCTGAAGCAGCTGCTGCAGTGGTGCGGCAGCGATTTCGACGGGCTGATCATCTTCGACGAGTGCCATCGCGCGAAGAACCTGTGCCCCGTCGGATCTTCGAAGCCCACGAAAACCGGTAAGTTTCTCTTTTGTTTGATGGGAGAAATTGAATTTTTTGTTAAAGCTTTATCCGAATTGTTAGAGTCGTAAGAAATGTCAGATTATTATGAAAGTTTTGGTATTGCAGATGTCAAAATATGACTTGTTAGTGAAAATATGACAGATGTTAGACAAAATATGACAGATGTCAGTGAAAATTTGACAGATGTCAAAATATGACAGATGATGATAGTCAAAATTTAACAGATGTCAAATTATGACAGATATCAAAATTTGACAGATGTCAAAATATGACAGATATCAAAATTTGACAGATGTCAAAATATGACAGATGATGATAGTCAAAATTTGACAGATGATAGTCAAAATTTAACAGATGTCAAATTATGACAGGTATCAAAATTTGACAGATGTCAAAATATGATAGATATCAATTTGACAGATGTCAAAATATGACAGATGTCAGTGAAAATTTGACAGATGTCAAAATATGATAGATATCAAAATTTGACAGATGTCAAAATATGACAGATGTCAAAATATGACAGATGATGATAGTCAAAATTTGACTGATGATAGTCAAAATTTGACATGTCAAAATATGACAGATATCAAAATTTGACAGATGTCAAAATATGATAAATATCAAAATATGACAGATGTCAGTGAAAATTTGACAGATGTCAAAATATGACAGATGATGATAGTCAAAATTTGACAGATGATAGTCAAAATTTGACAGATGATAGTCAAAATTTAACAGATGTCAAATTATGACAGATATCAAAATTTGACAGATGTCAAAATATGATAGATGTCAAAATATGACAGATATCAAAATTTGACAGATGTCAAAATATGATAGATATCAAAATTTGACAGATGTCAAAATATGACAGATGATGATAGTCAAAATTTGACAGATGATACTCAAAATTTGATGGTCAGAATTTGACAGATGATAGTCAGAATTTGACAGATATAGTCAGAATTTGACAGATATAGTCAGAATTTGACAGATGTCAAAATATGATAGATGTCAGTCAAAATTTGACGGATGTCAAAATATGACAGATGATAGTCAAAATTTGACGAATGTCAGTCAAAATTTGATAGATCTGAGTCAAAATATGATAGATGTCAGTCAAAATTTGACAGATGCTAAAATATGACAAATGATACTCAAAATTAGAAATGTCAAAATGTAACACATCAGAAATGTCAAAATATGACATATTGAATAGTTATTGTCAATTTGCCTGAGCGAGCGAATGTAGATGGCGCTATACAAGTAAACTAATCTTGACTTTTCATTCAAATTTCTACCACCAGAGCGGAAATCTTTCGTTCGTTGAGGCGAAACCATTAGTTTTCAAAGTGTGATTTTTTCTAACTATACTTAGCGCGATTTTCAAACTTTTGCTTCTAGATTTTTTTACCAGCTTTGTGAATTATTTTCAATTTCATCAACATTCGTCCATTAGTTTTCAAGTTCTGATGTTTTTCTAACTATCCTTAGTTTCTAACACTAAGGACAGGTTCACCTTTAGATCATTTCCTGCTTTACGTGAGGTTTTTCTGAACTCCAATGCCCTTTATATTGTTCATTGATGCCTCTAGAATGTAGACGATCAAGTCCATTAAGATTCCTCCATTAATTTTCAAATTGTAATCATTTTTTTAAGGTTTAACCGTTTTGGAGCTACAGAACAAATTACCGAAAGCTCGAGTGGTGTACGCATCCGCCACGGGGGCCTCGGAACCCAGGAACATGGCGTACATGGTCCGTCTCGGCCTTTGGGGCGGCGGAACCCCATTCACCGAATTCAACGACTTCATATCCGCCGTCGAGAAGAGAGGCGTCGGGGCCATGGAGATCGTCGCCATGGACATGAAACTCAGAGGTAATTCTCTCATTTAAAATTAAAAAATTTACAATAGGAAACTGATATATATTTTCCTGAAAGAATCAGCAAAATCCAATAAAGATTTCTCTAAAAGAATTGTTTCCATTTTCCAGGAATGTACATAGCTAGACAACTGAGTTTCCACGGAGTAGCTTTCAAAATTGAGGAGGTACCGTTGTCCCCGGATTTCGTCAAAGTCTACGACGCCAGCGTAAAACTGTGGGTCGACGCCATGCAAAAATTCCACGAGGCCGCAGAATTAGTCGACGCGGAAAGCCGCATGCGCAAGACCATGTGGGGCCAGTTCTGGTCGTCCCACCAACGGTTCTTCAAGTATCTCTGCATAGCCGCCAAAGTCTCACACGCTGTCGCCACAGCACACGAAGCCATCAAGTGCGGTAAGCAAAAAAGCCCATATTTTTTATTAATTAATTATTTCTTTATTAATTTTTAATTAATTAATTATTTTATTATTAATTCTTAATTTATTAATTATTTAATTAATTTTTTGATTAATTATTTAATTAATTTTTTCATCAATTACTTTTATAATTAATTAATTCTATTTTTAATTAATTAATTTTTTAATTATTTAATTAATTAATTCCTTTTTTAATTAATTAATTTTTTAATTATTTAATTAATTAACTAACCTTTGAATGAATTAGTTAATTTTTTAATTAATTTAATTTAATTAATTAATTTTTTAATTATCGCATTATCTTGATTAATTAATTAATTCTTGTGATTTATGTTATAGGTAAATGTGTTGTTATTGGTTTGCAAAGTACTGGTGAGGCGAGAACGTTGGAACAATTGGAACGAGACGATGGTGAGTTGTCAGATTTTGTGTCGACGGCGAAAGGTGTATTTCAGACGTTGGTGGAGAAGCATTTTCCCGCGCCGAATAGAAATAGGATCAATCAGTTGTTGGGGATCGACGCGTCGAAGAAGGCGACGAACGGAAATAACGACGAGGGTAACAGTTCTTCGGGGAAACGGAAGCCAAGTAAGTTTTCTCGGTATTTGCTTGTTTCCGTAATTTTACCTGGGTTGTGCGTGGTTCTTTCAAACTCCAGTATCCTTTTTATTGTTTATTGATGTCTCTAGAATAATTATAGTCAATTTCATTAAGATTCCCCCACTAGTTTTCAAGTTGTGATTTTTTCAAACTGTCCTAAGCGTGATTTTCAACACTTTGTTTTATTTATAGATTTGTTCCCCGCTTTGTTTGTGGTTTTTCTGAACTTTGTGAGTGGTTCTTTCGAACTCCAATATCCTTTTTATTGTTTATTGATGTCCCTAGAATAATTATCGTCGATTTTATTAAGATTCCCCCACTAGTTTTCAAGTTGTGATTTTTTCAAACTGTCCTAAGCGTGATTTTGAACACTTTGTCTTATTTCTAGATTTGTTCCCCGCTTTGTTTGTAGTTTTTCTGAACTTTGTGAGTGGTTCTTTCGAACTCCAATGTCCTTTTTATTGTTTATTGATATCTCTAGAATAATTATCGTCGATTTTATTAAGATTCTCCCACTAGTTTTCAAGTTGTGATTTTTTCAAACTGTCCTAAGCGTGATTTTCAACACTTTGTCTTATTTCTAGATTTGTTCCCCGCTTTGTTTGTAGTTTTTCTGAACTTTGTGAGTGGTTCTTTCGAACTCCAATGTCCTTTTTATTGTTTATTGATGTCTCTTGAATAATTATCGTCGATTTTATTAAGATTCCCCCACTAGTTTTCAAGTTGTGATTTTTTTTCAAACTGTCCTAAGCGTGATTTTCAACACTCTCTCTTACTTTGTCAACACTTATTGTCTCTCATTACCATTGTCCAGCACGACAAGCAGCCGCGAAAGCGATCAAACGCAACAAATGGTCGACGTCGGGCAGCGATTCGGACCACTCCGACGGCTCCGAGTTCAAAGTCTCCGACGCCGAATCGGAGATATCCGAGGAACGTAGCGATTCGAACGCCTCGAGCGACTTCAACCCGTTCAATTCGGACAGCGACTCCGACAACGATCCGTGGAATCGTTCCAAGAAGAAAGGCAAGAAGAAGAAAGTGGCGAAGAAGCCTAAACAGTCGACGCAGGACCGTATCTCGGCGCATCTCGCCCAGAAGAAGAAGACGACGGTCGCCAACGGCACGGCGGCCGCTTTTAGAGGTTACGCTCCGCAACACGACGCCATCGAGAGGGCGTGCAACATGAAGGACGAGCTTCTGACGGAGATTGAGAAGTTGGGGGAGAAATTGCCCCCGAATACGTTGGATCAGTTGATTGATGAGTTAGGGGGGCCTGAGAATGTGGCGGAGATGACCGGACGAAAAGGTATGGTGTTTTTTTTTTTTTTTGGGTTTGAGTGTTTGACTTCTTATTATTATCGTTCTTTCTCTCACTAAAAGGTAGAGTGGTCCAAACTGAAGACGGTATTCAATACGAGAGCCGGTCCGAGGTGGACGTTCCCCTCGAAACTTTAAATCTTACGGAGAAGCAGCGATTTATGAACGGCGAGAAAGACGTAGCGATCATCTCGGAGGCGGCGTCGAGCGGTATCTCTCTGCAGAGCGACAGACGCGTTCGAAACCAGCGGAGGCGCGTTCACATAACGCTCGAGCTGCCGTGGTCCGCGGACAGGGCGATACAGCAGTTTGGTCGGACGCACCGCAGTAATCAGGTGAACGCGCCCGAGTACATTTTCCTGATCTCCGATCTTGCCGGCGAGCGGAGGTTTGCGTCGATCGTCGCCAAGCGTCTGGAGAGTTTAGGTGAGCGTTTGTTTTTGGTTAATTTTGTTTATTTTTGTTCAATTCGACATAATTTTTAATTATTTTGTTTGAATTCTATCTAAATTTCTGTATTTCTGTTTAATTCTGTTAATTTTTGAATTATTTTGGTTGAATTCTGTCTAAATTTCTGTATTTCTGTTTAATTCTGTTAATTTTTGAATTATTTTGGTTGAATTCTGTTTAAATTTCTGTATTTCTGTTTAATTCTGTTAATTTTTGAATTATTTTGGTTGAATTCTGTTTAAATTTCTGTATTTCTGTTTAATTCTGTTAATTTTTGAATTATTTTGGTTGAATTCTGTTTAAATTTCTGTATTTCTGTTTAATTCTGTTAATTTTTTAATTATTTTGTTTGAATTCTGTCTAAATTTCTGTATTTCTGTTTAATTCTGTTAATTTTTGAATTATTTTGGTTGAATTCTGTCTAAATTTCTGTATTTCTGTTTAATTCTGTTAATTTTTGAATTATTTTGTTTGAATTCTGTCTAAATTTCTGTATTTCTATTTAATTCTGTTAATTTTTTAATTATTTTGTTTGAATTCTGTCTAAATTTCTGTATTTCTGTTTAATTCTGTTAATTTTTTAATTATTTTGTTTGAATTCTGTCTAAATTTCTGTATTTCTGTTTAATTCTGTTAATTTTTTAATTATTTTGTTTGAATTCTGTCTAAATTTCTGTATTTCTGTTTAATTCTGTTAATTTTTGAATTATTTTGGTTGAATTCTGTTTAAAAATCTGTATTTTTGTGCCTATTTTTAAGTCAAACATATCAGACAAGCATACCATTGAAAATATTTTTTGTATGAAATGAAATGATTCAAAAATCGAATTTTTTTTTAGGTGCGTTGACGCATGGCGACCGTAGAGCGACAGAGACGCGAGACCTGAGCCAGTTCAACATCGACAATAAGTACGGTAGGGCCGCTCTGGAAGCCACAATGAAAACCGTCATGGGCTATGAGGTATTGCTATTGACATTTGTACATAAAATGTACAAATATTTCACCGTTTTTTTTATTTTTTTATTTGCAGGCCCCGTTAGTACCCCCACCTCAAGACTACAAAGGCGACTTCTTCAAGGACGTCGCGGACGCCCTTGTCGGCGTCGGTTTGATCGTGAACAGTGAATCGATGCCCGGCGTTTTATCCCTCGATAAAGATTATAATAATATGTCAAAGTTCCTAAATAGAATACTCGGCATGCCTGTTGATCTACAGAATAGGCTGTTCAGGTGAGGACTTTGCCTGCTTGATGTCTTTTATTTTGTTTATTGATGCCTCTTGAATAACTATTGTCAATTTCATTAAGATTCCTCCATTAGTTTTAAATTTGTGATTTTTTTTGTCCAAAATTTGGTTTTTTTACACTTTGTCTCCGCTAGATTTTTAATAATAAATAGCCATTATTTTACCCATAAAGATGAATTCATACAACCACAAGTGACAATTTATGAGTCCCAATGTCCTTTGTATTGTTTATATCATTTTTCCAACTTGTTTTTATCATTTCTCAGGTATTTCACTGATACATTGGCCGCAATCGTCTCGCAGGCCAAGCGATCGGGCCGTTTCGACCTCGGTAAAGATATTCTTCATCAAATTTAACATACCAATAATAATTAATTTTATTTTGTCTTCTTTCTAATAACCAGGCATTTTGGATTTGGGCACTTCTGGGGAAAACGTAAAGCGGGTCAAGACGTGGACGTTTTTAAGAAAGCACGCTACAGGCACAGCACCCACGGAATTGCATACGGTACATGTGGAACGAGGTACGTAGTTTTGTGGGTGATTTTCAAGCTATAAGTATTTTCAATAAATAGAATTTTTTTTATATTTGTTTACTTTTGTTCGTTTTTTTGGTTAATTTTGTTTATTTTTTGTTTAATTTTGTGTAATTTGGTTAATTCTTGTTTAATTTTGGTTAATCTTACCTAATTTTTTTTAATTCTTGTCTAATTTTGGTTAATTCTTGTTTAATTTTGTTAAATTCTGTTCATTTTTTAAATATTTTGGTTCAATTCTATTTAAATTTCCATAAAATATTCTGTTCCGATAAAATTCTTTGAACGAATCAACTTTTTAAACAAGCAATCATTCTCCTTCAACCAAAAAACAAATTTACTCAACAAAACACCTCGAATTAATCAATTTTCTCTCGTCAGGAATGTCCTGGGCGGAAGCGACCGACAAATGGGCGGACCTCACCGGCCCCAAAGAAGGCTTCTACCTGTCCCACCAAATCCGCAACAACAAACACACGGCTATTCTAGCAGTGGCCGTCGACCCCGGAAACAAGAAAAAACCCGAATCGAAAAAAGACCAGATGTATTTCGTGCACCGACCGAACACCGGCCTCCAATTCCGCCAGGAGAGTCTCGCGGAACTCGAGAAGAAGTACAAAAAGGTCACCTCGGAAGAGGCCCAAGAATCGTGGACTCAACAGTACGATTCTTCAGTCTCGACGTGTTCCCACGCTTATTGGAGGGGCAACTGCCGAAACGTCAACATGGGGCACGATTGCGAGGTTGGGTTGAGAAGGAGGACTTACCATGTGGTCTCGGGCTCTGTCCTGTCCGTCTGGTCGAGGGTTGAGGGTGTCTTGGCGGCGAAGAATGGCTCGCATAACAACAAAATGCAGGTGATACGTCTGAGGACAGACGACGAGTTAAAAATAGTCGGTGAGTGAAGATTTGATGGGTTAGAAATCATTTCTGTATGGGTTTGTTTAGTCAATGGATTGGTTGATAAATCCTGAAAATTACAACCTCCCATCCCTTTTGGTTTAGTCAGAGGAACTTGTCAAAGTTACTTGTCGTTAACTACAAAGAAGTCTAAAAAAGTCGCGGTTTTAAATTTTGTGACGTTGCGACAAAACTTGATGGGATAACGATGATTTCACTTCAGCTCTGGTTAATAGATGGATTGGTTAATTAATCCTGAAAATTACAACCTCCCATCTATTCTGGTCTAGTCATGGGAACTTGTCAAAGTTCCTTGTCGTTAACTTATAAAGAAGAAGTCTTAGAAAATCGCGGTTTTAAATTTTGTGACGTTGCGAGAAAACTTGATGGGATAGAGATTATTTCTTTTCAGGTCTTGTTAGTAGAAAGATTGGTTGATTACTCCTGAAAATTACAGCTCTCTATCTGTTGTGGTCTAGTCAGGGGAACTTGTCAAAGTTAGACGAATTGTCATTTAGTTAGGAGAGAAAGTCTTAAAATTTTAAATTTTGTGTCTTGGGGCGAGAAAATTTGTTGGTATAGAGATTGTTTCTCTTCAGCTTAGGTTAATAGATGGATTGGTTAATTAATCCTGAAAATTACATCCTGCTATCTCTTTTGGTCTAGTCATGGGAACTTGTCAAAGTTACTTGTCGTTAACTACAAAGAAGTCTAAAAAAGTCGCGGTTTTAAATTTTGTGACGTTGCGACAAAACTTGATGGGATAACGATGATTTCTCTTCAGCTCTGGTTAATAGATGGATTGGTTAATTAATCCTGAAAATTATAACCTCCCATCTATTCTGGTCTAGTCATGGGAACTTGTCAAAGTTCCTTGTCGTTAACTTATAAAGAAGTCTTAGAAAATCGCGGTTTTAAATTTTGGGACGTTGCGAGAAAACTTGATGGGATAGAGATTATTTCTTTTCAGGTCTTGTTAGTAGAAAGATTGGTTGATTACTCCTGAAAATTACAGCTCTCTATCTGTTGTGGTCTAGTCAGGGGAACTTGTCAAAGTTAGACGAATTGTCATTTAGTTAGGAGAGAAAGTCTTGAAATTTTAAATTTTGTGTCTTGGCGAGAAAATTTGTGGTATAGAGATTATTTCTCTTCAGCTTAGGTTAATAGATGGATTGGTTAATTAATCCTGAAAATTACATCCTCCTATCTCTTTTGGTCTAGTCATGGGAACTTGTCAAAGTTCCTTGTCGTTAACTTATAAAGAAGTCTTAGAAAATCGCGGTTTTAAATTTGTGACGTTGCGAGAAAACTTGATGGGATAGAGATTATTTCTTTTCAGGTCTTGTTAGTAGAAAGATTGGTTGATTAATCCTGAAAATTACAGCTCTCTATCTGTTGTGGTCTAGTCAGGGGAACTTGTCAAAGTTCTGATTTGTATAATTTTTATTGTTTTTTTTTTGTATAGTTTTTATTGGATTTTTTTTGGTATAGTTTTTATTGGAGTTTATACACCTAATTCTTTTTTATCTCTCCAGGCACATTGATCCCGAAGAACTGCGTGGAGGCCCTGATAGAAGCGCTCTCTACGGACGCCGAGAAGGTCGAGGAGAAGACGTTCTAATCGACCGGCCGGACCTGCGACGGTCAAATTTTAATTAATTGATTATTTAAATCACATTTTTAAGCGACGACAAAACCTATTCTTTTGTTTGTTGTGTTCGTTCTTATTCGTGAAGCACGGAGTTTGTTCCCCAGACAGTATTATTAACGGACGAGACGAGGAGAAACGGAGTTAGATACGGTTAAAAAAAAAATAATAGAGCGACGGAGCTCTGCGCCCCCCACTGACCCCCGAACCAGTAGATTTTGTATGCGAGACGGGGGCTCTATTTATATATATATACAAACATAGTGTATCGTAAACGATGGAAAAGATGAGAAAACCTGTGAATCTAGATGTATAGGTTATATTTTTAGGGTAAAGTTAAGTAATTTATGCTATTTAAGTGGCCCCCTTTGACGATGTTTATCGATTAAATTGATTTTTTTTTAAAGATTGATTATTGATTGTTTTTTCTTTTTTTCCCTTCATTATTGTTGTCCTTTTTTAAAATTTTTCCCCAGTGTTTTTTGTTTTCTTGAAGAGAGGGTACATTGTGATTTCTAATGCTTTGCGTTATTTTGTTTTATTTTAGTTGACTGTAGTGTCGAAAACGAGCTGCAACTATGTATATTTCTCGATATTTTTTTGTTTGTTTTATTGTATTATTAGTATTTTATATGTATTATTATTATTATTATTGATTATCTCAATTTTTCGTTTTTAATAGTACAATGTATAGAGCACTGTAGAGAAATTATTTCAAGAAATATACTGATTTTATTTAAGTAATTTGCGTGTTTTTTTTTTATTTATTTATAGCTGACTCTAAAACAGTGAAAATCACTAGTGTCAGAGCCTCAATATTCATATTCATATATTTAAATCACTTTGTACAAAGTTATGTCATAAATTACAATACAATATAAGTATATGCTCCTTTGAGTTGGTGAATTGCTACGCATGCCTGGGTATGGTAGATGTGAAGTCGCTTGTTGAGTACGGAGCAACCTCAGGAGGTGCAGCTTGACTTTCCTCTTGAATACTCTGTTGTTGGCTTCTTTCCAAACGTCTGGGAGGTTGTTGTAGATGTGCACCAGCGTGTTCTGGCCTGCCGTGGTGGCAATATACAATCATAATATATATTACAAAGTATGGTAATACAGTACAACTTCGATAGATCGGACACTCTCTAGTACGGACACTCCAGTAATCCGAACGCTCTTGTCAACCGGACATTTTAGAAATTTTACCTCCCTAGTTTGGACACAAAATATAATTTGCAGTTAAAACGAGGTAGAAAATACCAAAGTATTGTTTAACATTAATGTCTTACTGTAAAGCAACCGGATCACATAAATTGCCACTTAATATTAGCAATAGCGGCAAATCTAGATGCTTTTAAATGCAGAATGAGCTCAATACCAGTTGTGTACAGGGCGTCTGATAAAGGACGGATGAGTAGAACATTGCTTACTGAATGTTTCGAAAAATATTTTAAGCCTGAGGTTAAGACATTTTTAACAGGGGTTAACAGGCCCCAAAAAGCTCTAATGTCGATGCTGCCAACGCGTTTTCTTTGGGCATCAGGTGGTCTCCAGAAAACAATTTTCCCATGGAAATCCTACTTCTCAAAAGGCCCAGAGAAAAAGTTACTAATGTAGCTGTATCCAAAAGAATATAAACAAAGATTGATATATTTTTAAAAAATAACTGAAATCTTTTGTTTATTTTATCCATTTATGTTCGGAATTTAGTTTTGAATTTTATGTTTTGGTTATATGTGACCTCGGATGCGAAAAGGGACCTATCGTGCGAAAATAGCGTGCAGCATAACGGTACATATCGGAAGAGACCTTACGTGCGAAAATATTGTGCAAGATAACGTTACGACAGGTCCCTTTTTGCGTCCGGGCTCACATATATTCAAATATTCCCAATTGTTTTCATCTTCATCATAAAAAATGACCCTTTCCAACAAAAGAAAAAAACCTCCAGTGATCCGGATACCTCAATAGTCTGGACATAGTCAGGAACGATATATGTCCGGATTAGCGAAGTTATACTGTAATTACATAATTAATATATAGTTTTCAGTTCAATAACATGCTAACTTCAAATTTTGACTAAATTGTTTTACTGTCGTCATTTTTAGTTTCAATACCAATTTTAATGAAATACGTGCGACACAAAACAGTATTGAACGACACGAAAAGGTATCGAGTGACTTCCAAGTTTCGATCGCGATGTTAGACGAAGACACAACGTGTTAGGCATCCTAACTTCTTGCCGCTGAATATTGTTCTTAGAGAGACGCGTCACACAAAGTATACAAACTAAAAGTCAGATTACATCCCAACGTGTTACTCAAAGCAAGTCTTCAGATGTCTGCCAAAATATTAACCTCTGTTTCACGGCTATTCTAATCTTATATACGGTCTGTTCGCGGTAACAGTTTCTAACGGTTTGCAACACCAATAAAATAAAACACCATCATTAAATCAGTAATCCTTTATTAATAAGAAAAAAAAACCACCGACAATACAAATCAAACCTCGTACTCCGAGCGATACGACGAAACACAAACCTCCGCGCAGACGCACTCAATTATTATATTCCCGCCTGTTATCCCTCCTATTCCTGTTCCACTCCTGCTGATTCGACCTGCCAAAGTTCTGCCTATCTCCCCGGAAATTCCCCTGATTCCCGGGCCCTCCTCCCCTCAAGAAGAAATTCCCCTGCTTCGTCTCCAAGATCCTCTCGTTCGAATCCACGAAATTATTAATCTTATCGGCCAGTTGCAACGCGAGCGACTGCAATCTCGACGGCTCGCTCCTGTGCATCACCACCGTCCGCGTCGGATCGTCCAACGAAGCCATCAATTCCTCATTGATAATCATCTTCGAGATTATCGAATGCACCGACGATTTCTCCATTTCGAACATCTCCGCCAAAGTCTCAATCGAAATCGAATCGTAGACGTGAGAATACGTGAAGAGGTACGTCCTCAACGCCTCTTCTTTGATCAAACGCGTCAACATAGCTCTGACAACGTCCGCCTGATAAAACAGATCCCAAACTTTAGCGTTCATCTTATCGTTAATGATAAAATTATTGCAGGCGGCCCAATGTCCGTTACGCATCGCTTTCGCGGCGGCCACGACGTGCTCCCGCATGCTCTCCGGCGGACCGATCAAGCTCTGCCGTTCGGAGCTGCGCAACTGTTGGTAGAAAGTTTTCGAGATCATGCGTCGACGCGCATCGAATTCGTGCGCGGCCATGTACGGGATTTCGATGAGCATCGCCGAGACTAGATAGACGCATTCGAGCAGTTCTAAGTTTATGTGCATGTGGAACGGCATCTGACGTTGTTTCTCGATCTTTTCTTGCTCTTTGCTGCGTTCGTGCTGACGCTGGGGAAGGAGGCCTTGCGCGAGCAGCTCCTTTGGCTTGCCGGTCATCATCAAGTCGACTAGGCAACTGTGGGCGTCTTTGATGTTGGCGTGGCGGAAGGCGCACAGCCCTAAGTGCGCCATCATGCGGTTGTATAGTATCTGTTAAGAATTTGACGGTGTTAAACTAAATAAATATAAACTAAATAAATAAATATATATATATATATATATATATATATATATATATATATATATATATATATATATATATATATATATATATATATATATATATAATAACAGAGACACGAAAATGTTGAACGTCGATAAATATAATGAATAATGAGAATTTGAGAGGAAATTGTGGGTACCTGAGTGCTGGGGTCGGAATGTTGTATGGTTTCTTGTAGGTGAGACATGAGGACGAGGTCTCGCGCTTGGAACCAGTTGTCGTGTAGGGCGTGGTGATAGATGTGCGAGAGGATGGCCCTGGTCCTGAGACGGTCGGTGCTGTCGTTGGCGTAGATGAATTTGCAGAGGCGTTCCATCTCCTTGACGGAGGTGACTATGTCCTTGCTGACCTGGCCCTGCGAATGAGAAGAGAGAAAAAAATTGTTGGGGGTTTAGAAATAGAAATAATTTAGCTACTTTTATACAAATAATCTACCATATTTTCTGCATAATATATGTAAAATTTAACAATGCATCTTGTCTAGTAAAGAAGTTATTAAGAACTGAAAACGGATAGAATTGAAAAACAGCAATATTTGTTACTGTGCACATTTGTTGGAAAAACTAAATATCTCCCGAAATAATTTAGATACACAACTGCTTCTTTTATACACGTAATCTACAATGTTTTCTGCATAATATACGTGAAAATCAACAATACATCACGACCCGTTAGGAAGTTATTAAAGACCAACAAACAATAGAATTGAAAAACAGCGATATTTGTTACTGTGCACATTTGTTGGAAAAACTAAATATCTAATATAATCTACAATGTTTTCTGCATAATATATGTAGAAATCAACAATACATCGTTACTAGTTAAGAAGTTATTAAGGACTGAAAACGGATAGAAGTGAAAAACAGCAATATTGGTTACTGTGCACATTTGTCGGAAAAATTAAATATCTCCCGAAATAATTTAGATACACAACTGCTTCTTTTATACACGTAATCTACAATGTTTTCTGCATAATATACGTGAAAATCAACAATACATCTCGACCTGTTAGGAAGTTATTAAAGACCAACAAACAATAGAATTGAAAAACAGCGATATTTGTTACTGTGCACATTTGTTGGAAAAACTAAATATCTAATATAATCTACAATGTTTTCTGCATAATATATGTAGAAATCAACAATACATCGTTACTAGTTCAGAAGTTATTAAGGACTGAAAACGGATAGAATTGAAAAACAGCAATATTTGTTACTGTGCACATTTGTCGGAAAAACTAAATATCTCCCGAAATAATTTAGATACACAACTGCTTCTTTTATACACGTAATCTACAATGTTTTCTACATAATATACGTGAAGATCAACAATACATCTCGACCCGTTAGGAAGTTATTAAAGACCAACAAACAATAGAATTGAAAAACAGCGATATTTGTTACTGTGCACATTTGTCGGAAAAACTAAATATCTCCCGAAATAATTTAGATACACAACTGCTTCTTTTATACACGTAATCTACAATGTTTTCTGCATAATATACGTGAAAATCAACAATACATCTCGACCCGTTAGGAAGTTATTAAAGACCAACAAACAATAGAATTGAAAAACAGCGATATTTGTTACTGTGCACATTTGTTGGAAAAACTAAACATCTAATATAATCTACAATGTTTTCTGCATAATATATGTAGAAATCAACAATACATCGTTACTAGTTAAGAAGTTATTAAGGACTGAAAACGGATAGAATTGAAAAACAGCAATATTCGTTACTGTGCACATTTGTCGGAAAAATTAAATATCTCCCGAAATAATTTAGATACACAACTGCTTCTTTTATACACGTAATCTACAATGTTTTCTGCATAATATACGTGAAAATCAACAATACATCTCGACCTGTTAGGAAGTTATTAAAGACCAACAAACAATAGAATTGAAAAACAGCGATATTTGTTACTGTGCACATTTGTTGGAAAAACTAAATATCTAATATAATCTACAATGTTTTCTGCATAATATATGTAGAAATCAACAATACATCGTTACTAGTTAAGAAGTTATTAAGGACTGAAAACGGATAGAAGTGAAAAACAGCAATATTTGTTACTGTGCACATTTGTCGGAAAAATTAAATATCTCCCGAAATAATTTAGATACACAACTGCTTCTTTTATACACGTAATCTACAATGTTTTCTGCATAATATACGTGAAAATCAACAATACATCTTGACTAGTCAAGAAGTAATTAAAGACCAAAGAACGATAGAATTGAAAAACAGCTAATTTGTCACTGTGCACATTTATCGAAAAAATTAAATATCTCCCAAAATAATTTAGATACACAACTGCTTCTTTTATACACGTAATCTACAATGTTTTCTGCATAATATACGTGAAAATCAACAATACATCTTGACTAGTCAAGAAGTAATTAAAGACCAAAGAACGATAGAATTGAAAAACAGCTAATTTGTCACTGTGCACATTTATCGAAAAAATTAAATATCTCCCAAAATAATTTAGATACACAACTGCTTCTTTTATACACGTAATCTACAATGTTTTCTGCATAATATACGTGAAGATCAACAATACATCTCGACCCGTTAGGAAGTTATTAAAGACCAACAAACAATAGAATTGAAAAACAGCGATATTTGTTACTGTGCACATTTGTCGGAAAAACTAAATATCTCCCGAAATAATTTAGATACACAACTGCTTCTTTTATACACGTAATCTACAATGTTTTCTGCATAATATACGTGAAAATCAACAATACATCTCGACCCGTTAGGAAGTTATTAAAGACCAACAAACAATAGAATTGAAAAACAGCGATATTTGTTACTGTGCACATTTGTTGGAAAAACTAAACATCTAATATAATCTACAATGTTTTCTGCATAATATATGTAGAAATCAACAATACATCGTTACTAGTTAAGAAGTTATTAAGGACTGAAAACGGATAGAATTGAAAAACAGCAATATTCGTTACTGTGCACATTTGTCGGAAAAATTAAATATCTCCCGAAATAATTTAGATACACAACTGCTTCTTTTATACACGTAATCTACAATGTTTTCTGCATAATATACGTGAAAATCAACAATACATCTCGACCTGTTAGGAAGTTATTAAAGACCAACAAACAATAGAATTGAAAAACAGCGATATTTGTTACTGTGCACATTTGTTGGAAAAACTAAATATCTAATATAATCTACAATGTTTTCTGCATAATATATGTAGAAATCAACAATACATCGTTACTAGTTAAGAAGTTATTAAGGACTGAAAACGGATAGAAGTGAAAAACAGCAATATTTGTTACTGTGCACATTTGTCGGAAAAATTAAATATCTCCCGAAATAATTTAGATACACAACTGCTTCTTTTATACACGTAATCTACAATGTTTTCTGCATAATATACGTGAAAATCAACAATACATCTTGACTAGTCAAGAAGTAATTAAAGACCAAAGAACGATAGAATTGAAAAACAGCTAATTTGTCACTGTGCACATTTATCGAAAAAATTAAATATCTCCCAAAATAATTTAGATACACAACTGCTTCTTTTATACACGTAATCTACAATGTTTTCTGCATAATATACGTGAAGATCAACAATACATCTCGACCCGTTAGGAAGTTATTAAAGACCAACAAACAATAGAATTGAAAAACAGCGATATTTGTTACTGTGCACATTTGTCGGAAAAACTAAATATCTCCCGAAATAATTTAGATACACAACTGCTTCTTTTATACACGTAATCTACAATGTTTTCTGCATAATATACGTGAAAATCAACAATACATCTCGACCCGTTAGGAAGTTATTAAAGACCAACAAACAATAGAATTGAAAAACAGCGATATTTGTTACTGTGCACATTTGTTGGAAAAACTAAACATCTAATATAATCTACAATGTTTTCTGCATAATATATGTAGAAATCAACAATACATCGTTACTAGTTAAGAAGTTATTAAGGACTGAAAACGGATAGAATTGAAAAACAGCAATATTCGTTACTGTGCACATTTGTCGGAAAAATTAAATATCTCCCGAAATAATTTAGATACACAACTGCTTCTTTTATACACGTAATCTACAATGTTTTCTGCATAATATACGTGAAAATCAACAATACATCTTGACTAGTCAAGAAGTAATTAAAGACCAAAGAACGATAGAATTGAAAAACAGCTAATTTGTCACTGTGCACATTTATCGAAAAAATTAAATATCTCCCAAAATAATTTAGATACACAACTGCTACTTTTACACAGATAATCTACAATGTTTTCTGCATAATATATGCAAAAATCAACAATGCATCTCGACCAATGAAGAAGTTATTACACACCAAAGAAAAGTAATTCTAGAAGTGTAAAAAAAAAAATCACACCACAGACAGTTAGAAAAACAATCAGAACTTGAAAACCAACGTAGCAATCTTAACAAAATGAACAATAATCATTCAACAGGCATCAATAAACAATATAAAATCAAACGACAACATACCGACTTCTGCTGAAGAACTCTGGCATCAAATTTATAATAGAGATGCTCGATCTTCCTCAAATAAATACGACACAACTCCGACGGGTTCTGGTACTCCTCCAGGTACTGTTGAACCTTGTCGATAATACTGGCCACCTTAGATTCATCCTTCAACCTATAGAAAATAAAAAAAAAAATTATTTTAATTTTTTTTTTTAGTTTTTTTGACGTAAAAAAATTTTGCAGGTAAGAAAACAATATAAAACTTACCTCTCCACGTATTCGTTACTGTGCGGATCGCACTCCTTCAACAACTTGATAAACTCATCGTCGAGCCGCTCTAAAGAGGTTAGAACGCAACCACGAATTTTAAACGGGGCCGTCTCGAAATTTTCCATCTCTTCCGTGATTGTGTCCGACACGAAAATCTGCTTATTCTGCAGGAGGATATCCAGCATCTCCGGCATTCTATCCAACAATCTACACAGAAAAAAATTAAATTAAAAAAAAAAAAAAGTTTTAAAAATACCTTATTCCGTATACAACCTGTATAATAACCTAGTGAGTATACAGTGTGCTAACAGAATAAGTCTTATCGAAATTTAATACAAAAAATCTTGAGACACTTATTTCATTAGTAACCTGTATAGCAATTCGAGTAATATACAGGATGAGTTGAAAATTTCTCTCAACTTATTATTGACACTTACTTATTCCAGTATTCGGGCTTCATGGCGTCCGAGACCTTTGGGTTGTAGTCGAATACGGCGGATATGATGCCGATCTTGATCTTGACGGCGATTGCGGGGCCCAGGTTGTGCTGCTCGGTGATGTTGGCAAGCTCGTGAAGGAGCTCGATCTGCTCGCGACGGTCGGTGCGTTTTTTGCCGCGCGCAGCGACGATCTCGTTGAGTTTCTTGATGACGAGACTGAGGTCGATCTCGGCGTCTTTAGCGAACATTTTGGGTTTTTCCTGTGAGATGTGTGAGACCAAAGTAAGCCAAAGTTAGAAGACAGTTAGAAAAAAAATCATAACTTGTAAACTAGTGGAGGGATCTTAATGAATTAGGCGATAATTATTCTAAAGGTATCAATAAACAATATAAAAGACATTGGAGTTTACAAGACTCACCGATAAGACAGGTAAAAAATTTTGAAGTAAGACAAAGTGTTGAAAATCATGGTACGGACAGTTAGAAAAAAAAACATAACTTGGAAACTAGTGGTGGGATCTTAATGACTTTGGTGATAATTATTCTAAAGGTATCAATGAACAATCTAAAAGACATTGAAGTTTACAAGAATCACCTATAAAGCAGGTAAAAATTTTTGAAGTAAAACAAAGTGTTGAAAATCATGGTACGGACAGTTAGAAAAAAAATCATAACTTGGAAACCAGTGGAGGGATCTTAGAGAAATTGGTGATAATTATTCTAAAGGTATCAATGAACAATGTAAAAGACATTGGAGTTTACAAGACTCACCGATAAGACAGGTAAAAACTTTTGAAGTAAGACTAAGTGTTGAAAATCATGGTACGGACAGTTAGAAAAAAAATCATAACTTGGAAACCAGTGGAGGGATCTTAGAGAAATTGGTGATAATTATTCTAAAGGTATCAATGAACAATGTAAAAGACATTGGAGTTTACAAGACTCACCGATAAGACAGGTAAAAAATTTTGAAGTAAGACAAAGTGTTGAAAATCATGGTACGGACAGTTAGAAAAAATCATAACTTGGAAACCAGTGGAGGGATCTTAATGAATTTGGCGATGATTATGCTAAAGGTATCAATAAACGATACAAAAGACATTGGAGTTTACAAGACTCACCAATAACACAGGTAAAAAATTTTGAAGTAAGACAAAGTGTTGAAAATCATGGTACGGACAGTTAGAAAAAAAAAATCATAACTTGGAAACCAGTGGAGGGATCTTAGAGAAATTGGTGATAATTATTCTAAAGGTATCAATGAACAATGTAAAAGACATTGGAGTTTACAAGACTCACCGATAAGACAGGTAAAAAATTTTGAAGTAAGACAAAGTGTTGAAAATCATGGTACGGACAGTTAGAAAAAATCATAACTTGGAAACCAGTGGAGGGATCTTAATGAATTTGGCGATGATTATGCTAAAGGTATCAATAAACGATACAAAAGACATTGGAGTTTACAAGACTCACCAATAACACAGGTAAAAAATTTTGAAGTAAGACAAAGTGTTGAAAATCATGGTACGGACAGTTAGAAAAAAAAAATCATAACTTGGAAACCAGTGGAGGGATCTTAGAGAAATTGGTGATAATTATTCTAAAGGTATCAATGAACAATGTAAAAGACATTGGAGTTTACAAGAGTCACCGATAAGACAGGTAAAAAATTTTGAAGTAAGACAAAGTGTTGAAAATCATGGTACGGACAGTTAGAAAAAATCATAACTTGGAAACCAGTGGAGGGATCTTAATGAATTTGGCGATGATTATGCTAAAGGTATCAATAAACGATACAAAAGACATTGGAGTTTACAAGACTCACCAATAACACAGGTAAAAAATTTTGAAGTAAGACAAAGTGTTGAAAATCATGGTACGGACAGTTAGAAAAAAAAAATCATAACTTGGAAACCAGTGGAGGGATCTTAGAGAAATTGGTGATAATTATTCTAAAGGTATCAATGAACAATGTAAAAGACATTGGAGTTTACAAGAGTCACCGATAAGACAGGTAAAAAATTTTGAAGTAAGACAAAGTGTTGAAAATCATGGTACGGACAGTTAGAAAAAATCATAACTTGGAAACTAGTGGAGGGATCTTAATGAATTTGGCGATGATTATGCTAAAGGTATCAATAAACGATACAAAAGACATTGGAGTTTACAAGACTCACCAATAACACAGGTAAAAAATTTTGAAGTAAGACAAAGTGTTGAAAATCATGGTACGGACAGTTAGAAAAAAAAAAACATAACTTGGAAACTAGTGGTGGGATCTTAATGACTTTGGTGATAATTATTCTAAAGGTATCAAAAAACAAAATAGAAGACATTAGAGTTTACAAGACTCACCTATAAGGCATGTAAAAATTTTGAAGTAAGACAAAGTGTTGAAAATCATGGTACGAACAGTTAGAAAAAATCATAACTTGGAAACTAGTGGAGGGATTTTAATAAAATTAGCGATAATCATTCTAAAGGTATCGATAAACGATATAAAAGACATTGGAGTTTACAAGATGCCACCGATAAGACAGGTAAAAAATTTTGAAGTAAGACAAAGTGTTGAAAATCATGGTACGGACAGTTAGAAAAAATCATAACTTGGAAACTAGTAGATGGATCTTAAGGAAATTAACGATAATTATTCCAAAGGTATCAATAAACAATATAAAAGACATTGGAGATCAAAAGAACCACTGACACAGCAGGAAAAAAATCCGAAAGTGAATCAAAGCACGAAAAAACGTGACTTACGCTTGGAATGGCAACGCCACCTTTGACAGTCTCCCACTCGCCCTCGCCATCCTCCTCGTCTTCCTTCCTAGCCTTCCTCCTGTCCTTTTCCTTCCTATCCTTCTTCCGGTCCTCCTTCTTCTTCTCCTTCTCCTCGTCGTCTTCAGCTGTCGCTCCCGCTCTCTTCAAGAAACGTTCGCGAATTGACGTCACCTTTACGATAAAAAAAAAACGGTTATTAGACAATTTTATAGGAATATATTTAAAAAATGCTAAAAAAAGGATTAAAAACTATTGAAAAAGGTTAAAGACTATTGAAAAAGGTTAAAGACCATTGAAAAATATGAAAAACTGTTGAAAAATTATCAAAAACGGTTGAAAAAGATGAAAAACTGTTGAAAAAATATTAAAAATTGCTGAAAAATATTAAAAACTGATGAAAATATATGGAAAACTGTTCAAAATAGATAAAAGAAACTGTTGAAAAATGATTAAAACTGTTGAAAAAAGATGAAAAACTGTTGAAAAGGATGAAAGACTGTTCAGAAAGATGAAAAACAGTTGAAAAATATTAAAAACGATTGAAAAAATATTAAAAACTGATAAAAATATATTCAAAACTGTTGAAAAAATATTTGAAACTGTTAAAAATATATTAAAAATGGGTGAAAAAGTTTAAAAACTGTTGAAAAATTATCAAAAACGGTTGAAAAAAGATGAAAAACTGTTGAAAAAATATTAAAAATTGCTGAAAAATATTTAAAACTGATGAAAATATATGGAAAACTGTTCAAAATAGATAAAAGAAACTGTTGAAAAATGATTAAAACTGTTGAAAAAAGATGAAAAACTGTTGAAAAGGATGAAAGACTGTTCAGAAAGATGAAAAACAGTTGAAAAATATTAAAAACGATTGAAAAAATATTAAAAACTGATAAAAATATATTCAAAACTGTTGAAAAAATATTTGAAACTGTTAAAAATATATTAAAAATGGGTGAAAAAGTTTAAAAACTGTTGAAAAATTATCAAAAACGGTTGAAAAAAGATGAAAAACTGTTGAAAAAATATTAAAAATTGCTGAAAAATATTTAAAACTGATGAAAATATATGGAAAACTGTTCAAAATAGATAAAAGAAACTGTTGAAAAATGATTAAAACTGTTGAAAAATGATTAAAACTGTTGAAAAAAGATGAAAAACTGTTGAAAAGGATGAAAGACTGTTCAGAAAGATGAAAAACAGTTGAAAAATATTAAAAACGATTGAAAAAATATTAAAAACGATTGAAAAAATATAAAAAACTGATAAAAATATATTCAAAACTGTTGAAAAAATATTTGAAACTGTTAAAAATATATTAAAAATGGGTGAAAAAGTTTAAAAACTGTTGAAAAAATATTTGAAACTGTTAAAAATATATTAAAAATGGGTGAAAAAGTTTAAAAACTGTTGAAAAATTATCAAAAACGGTTGAAAACGATGAAAAACTGTTGAAAAACTATTAAAAATTGCTGAAAAATATTAAAAACTGATGAAAATATATGGAAAACTGTTCAAAATAGATAAAAGAAACTGTTGAAAAATGATTAAAACTGTTGAAAAAAGATTAAAACTGTTGAAAAAGGATGAAAAACTGTTGAAAAGGATGAAAGACTGTTCAGAAAGATGAAAAACAGTTGAAAAATATTAAAAACGATTGAAAAAATATTAAAAATGATTGAAAAAATATTAAAAACTGATAAAAATATATTCAAAACTGTTGAAAAAATATTTGAAACTGTTAAAAATATATTAAAAATGGGTGAAAAAGTTTAAAAACTGTTGAAAAATGATTAAAAACGCGTAAAAAAATTGAAAAATGTTTACCTTGTCGTCATAATCGGAAGTGTCGGAGTCCGATTCTGAATCGGAGGGCCACTCGTCGGAATCGGAGGAAGCGTCGGCGTCGTCTGGGGCCGCGGCGGCCGGTTTCTGCGTCTTCGGGACGAACATCTGGTCGTCGTCGGAGTCGGCGTCGTCGGGTTCCGCCCCGGGGCCACCGGCGCCCCCGCGCTTGTCGTCCTCCTCCTCGTCGTCGGGCATGTCGGGGCTCTCGCGGAACTTGGTCAGGTCCTCCTCGAAGTCCTTGAGGTACTTGCGCAACTTCTGACGCATCGACGACAGGGATTTGCTGAAATAACGTGAATCAGGTGTCGAAGTGTGTATAGAAAAAAAATCATAACTTGGAAACTAGTGGAAGGATCTTTAGGAAATTGACGATAATTATTCTAAAGGTGTCAATAAACAATCTAAAAGACATTGGAGTTTACAAGAATCACCGATAAGGCAGGTAAAAAAATTTTAAGTAAGCCAAAGTGTTGAAAATCATGATACGGACAGTTAGAAAAAAAAATCATAACTTGAAAACTAGTGGAGGGATCTTCGGGAAATTAGTGACAATTATTCTAAAGGTATCAATAAACAATCTAAAAGACATTGGAGTTTACAAGAATCACCTATAAAGCAGGTAAAAATTTTTGAAGTAAGACAAAGTGTTGAAAATCATGGTACGGACAGTTAGAAAAAAAATCATAACTTGAAAACTAGTGGAGGGATCTTAATGAAATTGGCGATAATTATTCTAAAGGTATCAATAAACAATCTAAAAACATTGGAGTTTACAAGAATCACCTATAAAGTAGGTAAAAATTTCTGAAGTAAGACAAAGTGTTGAAAATCATGCTACGGACAGTGGGAAAAAAAATCATAACTTGGAAACTAGTGGAGGGATCTTAATGAATTTGGTGATAATTATTCTAAAGGTATCAATAAACAATCTAAAAGACATTGGAGTTTACAAGAATCACCTATAAAGCAGGTAAAAATTTTTGAAGTAAGACAAAGTGTTGAAAATCATGGTACGGACAGTTAGAAAAAAAAATCATAACTTGGAAACTAGTGGAGGGATCTTAATGAAATTGGCGATAATTATTCTAAAGGTATCAATAAACAATCTAAAAGACATTGGAGTTTACAAGAATCACCTATAAAGCAGATAAAAATTTTTGAAGTAAGACAAAGTGTTGAAAATCATGGTACGGACAGTTAGAAAAAAAATCATAACTTGAAAACTAGTGGAGGGATCTTAGGGAAATTGGTGATAATTATTCTAAAGGTATCAATAAACAATCTAAAAGACATTGGAGTTTACAAGAATCACCTATAAAGCAGGTAAAAACTTTTGAAGTAAGAATAAGTGTTGAAAATCATGGTACGGACAGTTAGAAAAAAAATCATAACTTGAAAACTAGTGGAGGGATCTTAATGAAATTGGCGATAATTATTCTAAAGGTATCAATAAACAATCTAAAAGACATTGGAGTTTACAAGAATCACCTATAAAGCAGGAAAAAATTTTTGAAGTAAGACAAAGTGTTGAAAATCATGGTACGGACAGTTAGAAAAAAAATCATAACTTGGAAACTAGTGGAGGGATCTTAGGGAAATTGGCGATAATTATTCTAAAGGTATCAATGAACAATATAAAAGACATTGAAGTTTACAAGAATCACCGATAAGGCAGGTAAAAATTTTTGAAGTAAGACAAAGTGTTGATAATCATGGTACGGACAGTTAGAAAAAAATCATAACTTGGAAACTAGTGGAGGGATCTTAGGGAAATTGGCGATAATTATTCTAAAGGTATCAATGAACAATATAAAAGACATTGAAGTTTACAAGAATCACCGATAAGGCAGGTAAAAAAATTTTGAAGTAAGACAAAGTGTTGAAAATCATCATAGGGAGAGTTAGAAAAAAATCATAACTTGGAAACTAGTGGAGAGATCTTAATGAAATTGGCGATAATTATTCTAAAGGTATCAATAAACAATCTAAAAGACATTGGAGTTTACAAGAATCACCTATAAAGCAGGTAAAAATTTTTGAAGTAAGACAAAGTGTTGAAAATCATGGTACGGACAGTTAGAAAAAAAATCATAACTTGGAAACTAGTGGAGGGATCTTAATGAATTTGGTGATAATTATTCTAAAGGTATCAATAAACAATCTAAAAGACATTGGAGTTTACAAGAATCACCTATAAAGCAGGTAAAAATTTTTGAAGTAAGACAAAGTGTTGAAAATCATGGTACGGACAGTTAGAAAAAAAATCATAACTTGGAAACTAGTGGAGGGATCTTAATGAATTTGGTGATAATTATTCTAAAGGTATCAATAAACAATCTAAAAGACATTGGAGTTTACAAGAATCACCTATAAAGCAGGTAAACATTTTTGAAGTAAGACAAAGTGTTGAAAATCATGGTACGGACAGTTAGAAAAAAAATCATAACTTGGAAACCAGTGGAGGGATCTTAGAGAAATTGGTGATAATTATTCTAAAGGTATCAATAAACAATCTAAAAGACATTGGAGTTTACAAGAATCACCTATAAAGCAGGTAAAAATTTTTGAAGTAAGACAAAGTGTTGAAAATCATGGTACGGACAGTTAGAAAAAAAATCATAACTTGGAAACTAGTGGTGGGATCTTAATGAATTTGGTGATAATTATTCTAAAGGTATCAGTAAACAATCTCAAAAACATTGGAGTTCACAAGAATTACCTAGAAGGCAGGTAAAAATTTTTGAAGTAAGACAAAGTGTTGAAAATCACTGCAGGGACAGTTAAAAAAAAATCATAACTTGAAAACTAGTGGAGGGATCTTAGGGAAATTGGTGATAATTATTCTAAAGATATCAATAAACAATCTAAAAGACATTGAAGTTTACAAGAATCACCTATTAAGTAGGTAAAAATTTTTGAAGTAAGACAAAGTGTTGATAATCATGGTACGGACAGTTAGAAAAAAAATCATAACTTGGAAACTAGTGGTGGGATCTTAAATGAATTTGGTGATAATTATTCTAAACGTATCAATAAACAATATCAAAGACATAAGAGTTTACAAGAATCACCTATAAAGCAGGTACAAAATTTTGAAGTAAGACAAAGTGTTGAACATCACTGCAGGGACAGTTAAAAAAAATCATAACTTGGAAACTAGTGGAGGGATCTTAATGAGATTGGCGATAATTATTCTAAAGGTATCAATAAACAATATAAAAACCATTTGACCGCACAAGAACCACCTACAAACCAGGAAAATAAGAACCAAGTCACACTGTTTGAAAACCACAACTTTACAACTTAAATACCTGTTATTCTTGCTCATATTCTTCCTGCCCTCTCGGTCCTCCCACATCTCGTTAATGAAGTCTTCCATCTCCACCAGGCATCTAATATAAAAACGGGGCGTCTGCCCATTCTCCTCCTTCGCAATCACAGGCGTAGCCTTTGTAAAAGCCTTCTGCAACTCCTCAAAACTATTCAACATACTGCTCATATCCTTGATCTTCTTATAATTCCTGATCTGCTTAATTATATTCGTCAACTCTTCATAACGTTTCTCCTTCGTCGAACGCACGACGCGTTTAACCTCTTCTTCATCGTCGGAGAACTAAATAAATAATAATAATAATAATAATAATAAATTTACATTATTAAAAAATTACTTACTGTGTACGCCGGGATTGCCGGGCGTTGGATTTGCTCCTCCTCCGAAGAACTGTCGGAATCTGAGTCCGACCCTGCGAAAAATCTGCTCATCTTGTTCCTTTACTGCAAAAACTAAAACAACATAACCTCACTTTTCATAAACACGGATAATCACCAGTTCCATTGATGTTTCAGCGATTATTTCAAGTGATTTTACCTACGAATCACCGCTATGTACAATTATAACTTAAATCGCAAGCGATTCTAACGAAATAACTCGAAAAAATCACGTAAATCTGTTGGGATAGCAATGGTTGACATGTGCGTTTATTTTAGAAGTTTATACATGGTTATACGGGAAAAGGACAAGTATGTAGTATAAAAACACACGCTAAAACATCCAAGGTTCATTTTAAGCCGCAAATTCGAGCGATAATTGCAATACTTACTCGGTAATTATTAAATAATTGATGGAGTTATATCCTAACCTTGCAAATATGGCGGACACAGCCGAAACGAAACTGACATTTGACGTTTGCGTTTTGAGTATGAAGTTAGCTGGTTAACCCATAGAAGTTAGCCGTGCCAGTCGCATAGAAAATCGAAATTTGCGAATCTCTCAAATAATGCGAAACGTCGTAGTTTACAAGAAATTGTACGTAAAATTTGTTAGTACGTAAATATTGTTAGTTCCTCCGTTCCTCGATCGGCAAAGCAGCCAACGTACGATAGTAAAATAACACCATTACATATGGAAATTCGTCTAGTTGTTTGGAACTAGATCTAATTACCGCGGGAAATTTGAACATTCTGATGTCGATTCTCGTTAATTTTGATATAAAAAGTGGCTATAAAATGCGAGGGCAGAAAAACAAAGGCAGGATATTATTGTAAACACTTCAATAAACATTTCTTGGGTAATATAATACACATTTACACATATATTTCATTTATATTATAACTTTGTTTGACGTTTGACTATAAGCATGTTTTTTGTTTGGATCTTTTTTGAGGAGTCTTTTTTTTGTCAATTTTCTAAACGAAACTGTATTGATTATCGACGGCCCTACTCGATGCTTCGTTTATTTGCTCGAGCGTCGTCTCTTGCGTTCTGACGCTCCCGTTGTGAGTCTGTATCTGCAAAAAGAAAAAGAAAAACCGCTGTGGGTTTTAGAAAAACTTTTTCACTTGACAACCTCAAAATAAATTGGTTTTTTGACGAATCAAACCATATATTTGCACAATAAAAATGTAGTAAACTAGAAGAGCTAGTCCAGATTTTCTTTGAGGAGATTAAAGTACAATGTTTTCTTTATGATACTACACAAAAAGAGCAATGTAGGTCGTTTGGATTTCTAGTTAGAATCATACAAAAGATTGTTGAAAAAATAGATCAGTGGTAAATGTGAAATTATTTAACACAAAGAAATTAATTCATAACTAAAAAACTAGAAGAGCTAGTCCAGATTTTCTTTGAGGAAATTAAAGTACAATGTTTTCTTTATGATACTACACAAAAACAGCAATGTAGGTCGTTTGGATTTCTAGTTAGAATCATACAAAAGATTGTTGCAAAAATAGATCAGTGGTAAATGTGAAATTATTTAACACAAAGAAATTAATTCATAACTAAAAAACTAGAAGAGCTAGTCCAGATTTTCTTTGAGGAAATTAAAGTACAATGTTTTCTTTATGATACTACACAAAAACAGCAATGTAGGTCGTTTGGATTTCTAGTTAGAATCATACAAAAGATTGTTGCAAAAATAGATCAGTGATAAATGTGAAATTATTTAACACAAAGACATTAATTCATAACTAAAAAACTAGAAGAGCTAGTCCAGATTTTCTTTGAGGGGATTAAAGTACAGTGTTTTCTTTATGATACTACACAAAAACAGCAATGTAGGTCGTTTGGATTTCTAGTTAGAATCATACAAAAGATTGTTGAAAAAATAGATCAGTGATAAATGTGAAATTATTTAACACAAAGAAATTAATTCATAACTAAAAAACTAGAAGAGCTAGTCCAGATTTTCGTTGAGGAGATTAAAGTACAATGTTTTCTTTATGATACTACACAAAAACAGCAATGTAGGTCGTTTGGATTTCTAGTTAGAATCATACAAAAGATTGTTGAAAAAATAGATGAGTGATAAATGTGAAATTATTTAACACAAAGACATTAATTCATAACTAAAAAACTAGAAGAGCTAGTCCAGATTTTCTTTGAGGGGATTAAAGTACAGTGTTTTCTTTATGATACTACACAAAAACAGCAATGTAGGTCGTTTGGATTTCTAGTTAGAATCATACAAAAGATTGTTGAAAAGATAGATCAGTGATAAATGTGAAATTATTTAACACAAAGAAATTAATTCATAACTAAAAAACTAGAAGAGCTAGTCCAGATTTTCTTTGAGGGGATTAAAGTACAGTGTTTTCTTTATGATACTACACAAAAACAGCAATGTAGGTCGTTTGGATTTCTAGTTAGAATCATACAAAAGATTGTTGAAAAGATAGATCAGTGATAAATGTGAAATTATTTAACACAAAGAAATTAATTCATAACTAAAAAACTAGAAGAGCTAGTCCAGATTTTCTTTGAGGAAATTAAAATACAATGTTTTCTTTATGATACTACACAAAAACAGCAATGTAGGTCGTTTGGATTTCTAGTTAGAATCATACAAAAGATTGTTGAAAAAATAGATGAGTGATAAATGTGAAATTATTTAACACAAAGACATTAATTCATAACTAAAAAACTAGAAGAGCTAGTCCAGATTTTCTTTGAGGGGATTAAAGTACAGTGTTTTCTTTATGATACTACACAAAAACAGCAATGTAGGTCGTTTGGATTTCTAGTTAGAATCATACAAAAGATTGTTGAAAAGATAGATCAGTGATAAATGTGAAATTATTTAACACAAAGAAATTAATTCATAACTAAAAAACTAGAAGAGCTAGTCCAGATTTTCTTTGAGGAGATTAAAGTACAATGTTTTCTTTATGATACTACACAAAAACAGCAATGTAGGTCATTTGGATTCCTAACTAGAACCATTCAAAGATTGTTCGAAAAATAGATCAGTGGTAAAAGTTAAATTATGTAATAAAGTGAAATTAATTCATAACTACAAAACTAGAAGAGCTAGTCCAGATTTTCTTTGAGGAGATTAAAGTACAATGTTTTCTTTATGATACTACACAAAAACAGCAATGTAGGTCATTTGGATTCCTAGCTAGAACCATTCAACGTTTGTTCTAAAAATAGATCTCTGACCAAAATAAAATTACGTATGTAATACAGTGAAATTAATTCATAACTACAAAACTAGAAGAGCTAGTCCAGATTTTCTTTGAGGAGATTAAAGTATAATGTTTTCTTTATAATATTACACAAAAACCGCAATGTAGGTCATTTGGATTCCTAGCTAGAACTATTCAACGTTTGTTCTAAAAATAGATCTCTGACCAAAATAAAATTATGTAATACAGTGACATTAATTCATAACTACAAAACTAGAAGAGCTAGTCCAGATTTTCTTTGAGGAGATTAAAGTATAATGTTTTCTTTATAATATTACACAAAAACCGCAATGTAGGTCATTTGGATTCCTAACTAGAACCATTCAACGTTTGTTCTAAAAATAGATCTCTGACCAAAATAAAATTATGTAATACAGTGAAATTAATTCATAACTACAAAACTAGAAGAGCTAGTCCAGATTTTCTTTGAGGAGATTAAAGTATAATGTTTTCTTTATAATATTACACAAAAACCGCAATGTAGGTCATTTGGATTCCTAACTAGAACCATTCAACGTTTGTTCTAAAAATAGATCTCTGACCAAAATAAAATTATGTAATACAGTGAAATTAATTCATAACTACAAAACTAGAAGAGCTAGTCCAGATTTTCTTTGAGGAGATTAAAGTATAATGTTTTCTTTATAATATTACACAAAAACCGCAATGTAGGTCATTTGGATTCCTAGCTAGAACTATTCAACGTTTGTTCTAAAAATAGATCTCTGACCAAAATAAAATTATGTAATACAGTGAAATTAATTCATAACTACAAAACTAGAAGAGCTAGTCCAGATTTTCTTTGAGGAGATTAAAGTATAATGTTTTCTTTATAATATTACACAAAAACCGCAATGTAGGTCATTTGGATTCCTAGCTAGAACTATTCAACGTTTGTTCTAAAAATAGATCTCTGACCAAAATAAAATTATGTAATACAGTGACATTAATTCATAACTACAAAACTAGAAGAGCTAGTCCAGATTTTCTTTGAGGAGATTAAAGTATAATGTTTTCTTTATAATATTACACAAAAACCGCAATGTAGGTCATTTGGATTCCTAACTAGAACCATTCAACGTTTGTTCTAAAAATAGATCTCTGACCAAAATAAAATTATGTAATACAGTGAAATTAATTCATAACTACAAAACTAGAAGAGCTAGTCCAGATTTTCTTTGAGGAGATTAAAGTATAATGTTTTCTTTATAATATTACACAAAAACCGCAATGTAGGTCATTTGGATTCCTAACTAGAACCATTCAACGTTTGTTCTAAAAATAGATCTCTGACCAAAATAAAATTATGTAATACAGTGAAATTAATTCATAACTACAAAACTAGAAGAGCTAGTCCAGATTTTCTTTGAGGAGATTAAAGTATAATGTTTTCTTTATAATATTACACAAAAACCGCAATGTAGGTCATTTGGATTCCTAACTAGAACCATTCAACGTTTGTTCTAAAAATAGATCTCTGACCAAAATAAAATTATGTAATACAGTGAAATTAATTCATAACTACAAAACTAGAAGAGCTAGTCCAGATTTTCTTTGAAGAGATTAAAGTATAATGTTTTCTTTATAATATTACACAAAAACCGCAATGTAGGTCATTTGGATTCCTAACTAGAACCATTCAACGTTTGTTCTAAAAATAGATCTCTGACCAAAATAAAATTATGTAATACAGTGAAATTAATTCATAACTACAAAACTAGAAGAGCTAGTCCAGATTTTCTTTGAGGGGATTAAAGTACAATGTTTTCTTTATGATACTACACAAAAACAGCAATGTAGGTCATTTGGATTCCTAACTAGAACCATTCAAAGATTGTTCGAAAAATAGATCAGTGGTAAAAGTTAAATTATGTAATAAAGTGAAATTAATTCATAACTACAAAACTAGAAGAGCTAGTCCAGATTTTCTTTGAGGAGATTAAAGTACAATGTTTTCTTTATAATATTACACAAAAACCGCAATGTAGGTCATTTGGATTCCTAACTAGAACCATTCAACGTTTGTTCTAAAAATAGATCTCTGACCAAAATAAAATTATGTAATACAGTGAAATTAATTCATAACTACAAAACTAGAAGAGCTAGTCCAGATTTTCTTTGAGGAGATTAAAGTATAATGTTTTCTTTATAATATTACACAAAAACCGCAATGTAGGTCATTTGGATTCCTAGCTAGAACTATTCAACGTTTGTTCTAAAAATAGATCTCTGACCAAAATAAAATTATGTAATACAGTGAAATTAATTCATAACTACAAAACTAGAAGAGCTAGTCCAGATTTTCTTTGAGGAGATTAAAGTATAATGTTTTCTTTATAATATTACACAAAAACCGCAATGTAGGTCATTTGGATTCCTAGCTAGAACTATTCAACGTTTGTTCTAAAAATAGATCTCTGACCAAAATAAAATTATGTAATACAGTGACATTAATTCATAACTACAAAACTAGAAGAGCTAGTCCAGATTTTCTTTGAGGAGATTAAAGTATAATGTTTTCTTTATAATATTACACAAAAACCGCAATGTAGGTCATTTGGATTCCTAACTAGAACCATTCAACGTTTGTTCTAAAAATAGATCTCTGACCAAAATAAAATTATGTAATACAGTGAAATTAATTCATAACTACAAAACTAGAAGAGCTAGTCCAGATTTTCTTTGAGGAGATTAAAGTATAATGTTTTCTTTATAATATTACACAAAAACCGCAATGTAGGTCATTTGGATTCCTAACTAGAACCATTCAACGTTTGTTCTAAAAATAGATCTCTGACCAAAATAAAATTATGTAATACAGTGAAATTAATTCATAACTACAAAACTAGAAGAGCTAGTCCAGATTTTCTTTGAAGAGATTAAAGTATAATGTTTTCTTTATAATATTACACAAAAACCGCAATGTAGGTCATTTGGATTCCTAACTAGAACCATTCAACGTTTGTTCTAAAAATAGATCTCTGACCAAAATAAAATTATGTAATACAGTGAAATTAATTCATAACTACAAAACTAGAAGAGCTAGTCCAGATTTTCTTTGAGGGGATTAAAGTACAATGTTTTCTTTATGATACTACACAAAAACAGCAATGTAGGTCATTTGGATTCCTAACTAGAACCATTCAAAGATTGTTCGAAAAATAGATCAGTGGTAAAAGTTAAATTATGTAATAAAGTGAAATTAATTCATAACTACAAAACTAGAAGAGCTAGTCCAGATTTTCTTTGAGGAGATTAAAGTACAATGTTTTCTTTATGATACTACACAAAAACAGCAATGTAGGTCATTTGGATTCCTAGCTAGAACCATTCAACGTTTGTTCTAAAAATAGATCTCTGACCAAAATAAAATTATGTAATACAGTGAAATTAATTCATAACTACAAAACTAGAAGAGCTAGTCCAGATTTTCTTTGAGGAGATTAAAGTATAATGTTTTCTTTATAATATTACACAAAAACCGCAATGTAGGTCATTTGGATTCCTAGCTAGAACTATTCAACGTTTGTTCTAAAAATAGATCTCTGACCAAAATAAAATTATGTAATACAGTGACATTAATTCATAACTACAAAACTAGAAGAGCTAGTCCAGATTTTCTTTGAGGAGATTAAAGTATAATGTTTTCTTTATAATATTACACAAAAACCGCAATGTAGGTCATTTGGATTCCTAACTAGAACCATTCAACGTTTGTTCTAAAAATAGATCTCTGACCAAAATAAAATTATGTAATACAGTGAAATTAATTCATAACTACAAAACTAGAAGAGCTAGTCCAGATTTTCTTTGAGGAGATTAAAGTATAATGTTTTCTTTATAATATTACACAAAAACCGCAATGTAGGTCATTTGGATTCCTAGCTAGAACCATTCAACGTTTGTTCTAAAAATAGATCTCTGACCAAAATAAAATTATGTAATACAGTGAAATTAATTCATAACTACAAAACTAGAAGAGCTAGTCCAGATTTTCTTTGAGGAGATTAAAGTATAATGTTTTCTTTATAATATTACACAAAAACCGCAATGTAGGTCATTTGGATTCCTAACTAGAACCATTCAACGTTTGTTCTAAAAATAGATCTCTGACCAAAATAAAATTACGTATGTAATACAGTGAAATTAATTCATAACTACAAAACTAGAAGAGCTAGTCCAGATTTTCTTTCAAGGGATTAACCTGTAATGTTTTCTTTATAATATTACATTACACAAAAAACCCAATATAGAATAAACAATTCATCTTACCTTTTCGAAACTTTCGACATTATACTTTTGACATAGGTCGGATTTATCCCCGAATTAAAAATAGAACAAAGGAACAGAAATAAAAAACGAAAGCGTACGCCTGTTTTGTACTGAATTGCGAAACCAAATCCGCTGTTTATTTTTCAATCGTTTTTCCTTTTACAAAATATCATAGCATAATTGTTCGCACTTTTCATTTCATTTTTTATTTAAATATTTTCATATCATAGATTCATATTCCTCGTATTTATGTATGTATATATAAATATATAATTATCGGTAATTATATAAATTGCATAAAACGTATACATATAACAAAATTGCACTGTTTTTTTTTTCATACGAAATTAAATATTTATTTTATATTAAATGTCGTTTAGTAAAAAAAAAAAGAAAATAAAGAAACAGAAATATTGAGTATTTCCTATTACTCAAGGCAGGCAAAAAATAGACGATGAAAACGAACAAAACAAAAAAAAAGAGAGAGAGAGTATAAACAAATATATTCTTACGACTAAAACTAAAATAAATTACTTTATATTTACATTTCTTCGGCGAGGTGGGGAAAAAATTATACAAAATGGTGATTTTCCAACAAAAAAAAAATCACCCTGTATAAATTTTTCGTAGATTAATTCGAGAAAACAAAAGACAGAGAGAGAGAGACAAAAAAAATTGAGGTATCCGGGAATGGAAAAAAAAAAACAAGGAACACAAACGAAAAATCAAATTCATCTCACGTGTCGCTGGTCCGGGACGGGAGGGACCCGCCTCTCGGCGGGGGGCGGAGCTTCGTGGGCCCCGGAAGGGGGCCTCGGGGCCCCCTGTCTAGGAAGAGAGTCGCGCTGCAGCTGGACCTCCTCGTTGACGACGTACTCGGTGAGGGTGACGTCCGAGTTGCCCCCGCTCTCCAGCGGGATGGGCTGACGGCGGAAGTGCTCCAGCATTTCGTAGATCGACTGGAACCAGAAGTGCTGCACGCGGCACTGGCCGTGGTCGTTTATCGTCATGCGGAGGTGTTTCGCTCGACCCTAAAGAATGAGTTGGATTGCTAGGTGGAATCGTTTGAAGATTGTTCGAAAAATTGGTCAGGGATAAATGTGAAATTATTTAATGAAGTGAAATTAATTTATAACTAAAAAACTAGATGAGCTAGTCGAGATTTTCTTTCAGCAGATTAAACTGCAATGTCTTCTTTATAATATTACACAAAAACAGCAATATAGATGGTTTGGATCACTAGCTAGAACCATACAAAAGATTGTTCGAAAAATAGATCTGTGATAAATGTGAAATTATTTAATACAGTGAAATTAATTCGTAACTAAAAAACTAGAAGAGCTAGTCCAGATTTTCTTTGAAGAGATTAAACTGTAATGTTTTCTTTATAACATTACACAAAAACAGAAATATAGAGCGTTTGGATCACTAGCTAGAACCATACAAAAGATTGTTCGAAAAATAGATCTGTGATAAATGTGAAATTATTTAATACAGTGAAATTAATTCGTAACTAAAAAACTAGAAGAGCTACTCCAGATTTTCTTTCAAGAACTTAAACTGTAATGTCTTCTTCATAATATTACACAAAAACAGCAATGTAGATCGTTTGGATTACTAGCTAGAATCATACAAAAGATTGTTCGAAAAATAGATCAGTAATAAATGTGAAATTTTTTTAACAAAGTGACATTAATTTAAAACTAAAAAACTAGATGAGCTAGTCCAGATTTTCTTTCAAGAGATTAAAGTGCAATGTTTTCTTTATAATATTACACAAAAACATCAATGTAGATCGTTTGGATTACTATCTAGAATCATTCAAAGATTGTAAGAAAAACAGATCAATGATAAATGTGAAATTATTTTATACAGTGAAATTAATTCATAACTAAAAACTTAGAAGAGCTAGTCTAGATTTTCTTTCAAGAGATTAAACTGTAATGTCTTCTTTATAATATTACACAAAAACACCAATGTAGATCGTTTGGAGTACCAGCAAGAATCATTTAAAGTTGTTCTGAAACTAGATCTCTGACCAAAGGAAAATTATCTAATAATTAATAAAGTGAAATTAATTCATAACTACAAAACTATAAGAGCTAGTCCAGATTTTTTTAGAGATTAAACTGCAATATTTTCTTTATAATATTACACAATAACAGCAATATACTTTGTTTAAATTACCAGCAAGAATCATTCAAAGATTGTTCTGAAAATAGATCTCTGACCAAAGTAAAATTATTTAATAAAGCGAAATTAATTCATAACTAAAAATACTAGAAAAGCTACTCCAGATTTTCTTTCAAGAGAATAAACCGTAATGTCTCCTTTATAATACTACACAAAAACAGCAATGTACATAGTTTAGATTACCAGCAAGAATCATTTAAAGTTGTTCAGAAACTAGATCTCTGACCAAAGGAAAATTATCTAATAATTAATAAAGTGAAATTAATTCATAACTAAAAAACTAGAAGAGCTAGTCCAGATTTTTTTTTCAAGAGATTAAACTGCAATATTTTCTTTATAATATTACACAATAACAGCAATGTACTTTGTTTAAATTACCAGCAAGAATCATTCAAAGATTGTTCTGAAAATAGATCTCTGACCAAAGTAAAATTATTTAATAAAGCGAAATTAATTCATAACTAAAAAAACTAGAAAAGCTACTCCAGATTTTCCTTCAAGAGAATAAACTGTAATGTTTTCTTTATAATATTACACAAAAACAGCAATATAGAGCATTTGGAACACTAGCTAGAATCATTCAAAGATTGTTTGGAAAATAGATCATTGATAAAAGTTAAATTATTTAATAAAGTGAAATTAATTCATAACTAAAAAACTAGAGGAGCTAGTCCAGATTTTCTTTCAAGAGATTAAACTGTAATGTCTTCTTTATAATATTACACAAAAAAAGCAGTGTAGATCGTTTGGATTACCAGCTAGAATCATTCAAAATTGTTTGAAAAATAGGTCTGTGAATAAAGTGAAATTATTTAATAAAGTGAAATTAATTTATAACTAAAAAAACTAGAAGAGCTAATCTAGATTTTCTTTCAAGAGATTAAACTGTAACATTTTCTTTATATTATTACACAAAAACAGCAATGTAGATCGTTTGGATTACTAGCTAGAATCATACAAAAGATTGTTCGAAAAATAGATCAGTGATAAAAGTGAAATTACGTAATAAAGTGAAATTAATTCATAACTAAAAAACTAGGAGAGCTAGCCCAGATTTTCCACAAACCTGGAAGTTGAACGTCAGCACGAATTCCCCGGTCCTCGTCTCGCTCTGCCGAACCAGGAAAAGCCCGTGATTCTGTGCCCCCTGGTGCAATACCTTCTGCGCAGCTTCCGAACGCCCGAGCGTACCGTGGAACCAAAACTCTTTCTTCAACGTCAGCCCGATATCCGTTTCTAAACCGCATTAAAAAAAATCTCAATAATTAAGTGCATAACCTAACCTCTTACAACATAACCAAACTTTTTTACAATACAACCTAACCTTTTGACAGCAACATAACCAAACTTTCGTGACAAGATAAATGTTTGTTTTACAACATAATTTAACTGTCAAAAAAGTTAGGTTATGTTGTCAAATCAAAAAGTCAGGTTATGTTGTAAAACAAAATGTTAGGATAACCTAACTTGTTTTGACAACATAACCTAACTTTTTTGACAGTTAGCTGAAAAAGTTAGGTTATGTTCTAAAACATAACCTAATTTTTTTTGTTTTGACAACATAACCTAACTTTTTTGACAGTTAGGTTTTAACTTTTTGTTTTGACAACATAACCTAACTTTTTTGACAGTTAGCTGAAAAAGTTAGGTTATGTTCTAAAACATAACCTAATTTTTTTGTTTTGACAACATAACCTAACTTTTTTGACAGTTAGGTTTTAACTTTTTGCTTTGACAACATAACCTAACTTTTTTGACAGATAGGTTTTAACTTTTTGTTTTGACAACATAACCTAACTTTTTTGACAGTTAGCTGACAAAGTTAGGTTATGTTCTAAAACATAACCTAATTTTTTTGTTTTGACAACATAACCTAACTTTTTTGACAGTTAGGTTTTAACTTTTTCTTTTGACAACATAACCTAACTTTTTTGACAGTTAGCTGAAAAAGTTAGGTTATGTTCTAAAACATAACCTAATTTTTTTGTTTTGACAACATAACCTAACTTTTTTGACAGATAGGTTTTAACTTTTTGTTTTGACAACATAACCTAACGTTTTTGACAGTTAGCTGAAAAAGTTAGGTTATGTTCTAAAATATAACCTAATTTTTTGTTTTGACAACATAACCTAACTTTTTTGACAGATAGGTTTTAACTTTTTGTTTTGACAACATAACCTAACTTTTTTGACAGTTAGCTGACAAAGTTAGGTTATGTTCTAAAACATAACCTAATTTTTTTGTTTTGACAACATAACCTAACTTTTTTGACAGATAGGTTTTAACTTTTTGTTTTGACAACATAACCTAACTTTTTTGACAGTTAGCTGACAAAGTTAGGTTATGTTCTAAAACATAACCTAATTTTTTTGTTTTGACAACATAACCTAACTTTTTTGACAGTTAGGTTTTAACTTTTTCTTTTGACAACATAACCTAACTTTTTTGACAGTTAGCTGAAAAAGTTAGGTTATGTTCTAAAACATAACCTAATTTTTTTGTTTTGACAACATAACCTAACTTTTTTGACAGATAGGTTTTAACTTTTTGTTTTGACAACATAACCTAACGTTTTTGACAGTTAGCTGAAAAAGTTAGGTTATGTTCTAAAATATAACCTAATTTTTTGTTTTGACAACATAACCTAACTTTTTTGACAGTTAGGTCAAAAAGTTAGGTTATATTCTAAAACATAACCTAACTTTTTGTTTTGACAATATAACCTAACTTTTTTGACAGTTAGGTTTTAACCAGACCAATCTGTCAAATAAGTTAGGTTATGTCGTTAAATAAAAATACACTCACCACCGTTAGTCTCCGATTGCGGGGAGAATTCGGAATTGCTTCCGAAGGAATTCCGCTGGCCGGGCGGGGCTAAGTGGCGCGGGGGCACTTCCGGGGGCTCTCCGGGGTACTCTTTATGTTGACCGAACTCCCCTTGCATCGAACGCATACAATACTTTATCGTGGCCAGCCACGATCTAACAAAAAAAAAATAAATTATAAAAAAAGACTGATTTAACATAACCTAACTTTAACACTTACCTCATTTCATCCGTATTCGGCGCCTCTATTACGAATTCTATATTGACGTTCTCGATATTATCAGCGGCTTTTAGGACAAATGTGTTTTCATGGTCGGGCATTTCCAAAGCTGTCGTTTCACGAGCTTCCACAATTAAAGCACACAGAACGCCGGTACGAGGCTAAAAATACAAAACATAACCTCAATTTTGTTTGTCAAACGCGAATTGGTTATTTCTAACCTTAGTATTCTTCGGAGGGGTGTAAAACTGTAGAATATACCCTCCGACAGCTTTGATTAACGCTAAACGGCACTTTTCCCACTTTGGAGGGCCCCCCGCTTGGTCGAGACACTCCGGTGTGGTGAAATTTATAATTCCCTCTTTACGGCATTCGACTACAATTTTTGCTAGTTTAGTTTTGCTATGGGTCATCTCCGCGTCGTCTGAATGTTGCTTATTTAGAATTTCGCGGCCCTTCCGTAACATTTTGAAACTTAATCTACGTAGAAAGTTCTTCTGCGGTAATTTTGGTGAACTTTCTTCGGTATCGGAAGTGTTCTCGTTTTGTTCTTCGATATTGTTCGTGCCATTTGTTATTTTGTTTAGTTGCAACCGTCGTCTGGCGTAGTCGGTGTCGAAAGTTTCCGTAAAAGAATCGATGAACCGTTTCAGGAAGTCTTTATGGCTCACGGCGGATCTAGCGTGCTCTGGTAAGGTGCGGGAGATATATTGGTAACAACTTTTCGAAAAATCTTGTGCTGCAGCTTTTGCATGGCTCTCGCAGAATTTTATCCAGTCGGCATTCTGGAGGACCGGGTCCAGCGCGGTTGCCATCGTTTCGTACTCACGTTGAAGTCAGAAAAACTCGAAATCGCCCTGCATTTTTTACCGAAAAACCAAGCGATATTTTCAATGTTTTTATATTAGATCGCGCAGGCTATGCGACGCCATCTTCGCCCAATAGACTCAACAAGTCGCAACGAATCGTTTCGATATCTCCCCCCACCCCCGCGGAGTGTCTAGAGGAAATCACACAAGACATAAGTAGTAATGTTGATTATACATCTCGTGCGTAACGTTTTCTAACGTAAACAAATAAAGTGCTTTACAACACTTTAAAATCCAGTGTAGATTATGAAAAAATCACCTCGTAAAGTAACTGGTGGGGGGTTACTCTATCGGTGGGTTGGTAATCTTTGGGGTTTCCATCTAACTTCACCCAGGTAATTTAAACTTGCGGTAGTTCTGACTTTACTTGATTGTGGCGCTGATAGTGATGATGTTGTGGCTGCCTATGTGTTATGCACATTTTCAAAAGTTTTATATTTCGAATCGGATCCATCAGGTTTTAGATTGGCCGAGGATTGCTGGTTATAGCGGTGTTTGTTTGATTTCGATATCTTCAAGGATAGTCGAGGAATTGTCATATTTACTTAGTTTATTATACAGAAATTAAAGAAATAAAAGAATTATAAAACAGATTTTTTTTATTCAAGAGGAAGTAGGTACAATATGTTTCAATATACAAAACAAAAACACTTTTATTGCGTAAGAAAAGAATAAAAAAGTACTTTTTCTCTCGCTACATATATATATATTTTATTAAATTCACAATTATTGCATTTAATCAGGAAATAATTATAGTTAAAATTATTTATTGGGGAACTTCTAGAGTAATAAAAAAATGACGTTCCCACATTTTGGTACAGTTACGATGGGGCTTTTACGCTTAGAGATATCTAAAATTAGCTCAAATCCCAAAATTCTTAATATTCTCAACATCCAGCAATAATTATATTTACACAAGTCACTCCCTCATTCTAGAATTCTAGAACGTCCACTTAATGTACTAGAATGAACGCGACACTTAACGCACATAACCTAACATTTACACTTAAGAACAAAAATAGTCTTTTTTTATCACAAAATTTCTTCAGTAACAAACAACATTAGTTTACAGCGCAATTCTAACAAGACATATTTAAAATAGCGAAGTTATAGCCCACTTCCGGTAAAACCGGAAGTGAGCTATAACTTCGCTATTTAGATGTTAACTTCGCTATAGCGAAGTTATAACCCACTTCCGGCAAAACCGGAAGTAGGCCATAACTTCGCTATTTCAAATAAAACCGTGTATTTTTTTTTTTTCACGTTAACGAAATTTACCCTTAAACTACAAAATCCTAACCGCGAACTGCTCCACCTCGAACGTCTGCCGCAAGATGGCGCTCATAACCAACTCGGAATTACACACAACCCTCACCTTATCCTTCTTGTTGCGTAACAAATCCGCGACCAAATGTAGATCTTGCTCGTGCGTCAAAATGACGTAACTGTAGGGTGAGCTGAGGTTAGTTGTCTCGATCTGCGCCAGGGGGCGCCTGATTCGCTCGACGACGCCCCCGCATAGTTGGATCAACTCGACGATGTCGCGTTTGCTCGGTCTGACGCTGGGCGTGACGTAGAAATATCTGCCCTCGAAGAGGCGGTCGCGACACTTGACGCTGAGGGTGCGGGCAAAGTCGCAGTTGAACTCGCGGTTGAACTCTTTTGTTTCGAAGGAGTGCTGCGATTCGTCGACGAATCGGCCTGAGGTCTGCGAGTCGCGGATCCAGGTGTCGGGCACGATGTGGGCGCCGACCGTGAGGCAACAGAGGAGCTTGTGCGTGCGGATTAGAGTTGGCATGACGAGGTGCGTGCAGTCTTTGTAGGATTTGACGACGGTGCCTCCCAGTTGCCTGTGAATGAAATATGGAGTAAGAGAATTACTCATGATGAGTAGGAAAATTGCTCATGATGAGTAAGAAAGTTACTCATAATGAGTAAGAAAATTACTCATGATGAGTAAGAAAATTATTTATGGGTAAGAACATTACTCATGAGTAAGAAGATTACTCATAAGTAAGAATACTCTCTTCGATGTAAAACTAGAAGTTTGACAAGTTCCCCTGACTAAACCACAACAGATAGAAAGCTGTGATTTTCAGGATTAATCAACCAATCTATATGTGAACTAAAACAGCATAGAAAGAATTTTTATTCCATCAACTTTGGTCGCTAGAGCCAAAATGCAAAAACGCGATGTTTCAACACTTTCTCATAACTTAACGACAAGTTCCCTAACTTTGACAAGTTCCCCTGAGTAAATCACGAGATAGAAAGCTGTGACTTTCAGGATTTATTAACCAATCTATCAGTGAACTAAAACAGTATAGAAAGAATTTGTATTCCATCAACTTTGGTCGCCAGAGCCAAAATGCAAAATCGCGACGTTTCAACACTTTCTCGTAACTTAACAAGTTCCCTAACTTTGACAAGTTCCACTGAGTAAATCACGAGAGATAGAAAGCTGTGACTTTCAGGATTTATTAACCAATCTATCAGTGAATTAAAACAGTATAGAAAGAATTTTTATTCCGTCAACTTTAGTCGCTGGAGCCAAAATGCAAAATCGCGACGTTTCAACACTTTCTCGTAACTTAACGACAAGTTCTCTAACTTTGACAAGTTCCCCTGAGTAAATCACGAGAGATAGAAAGCTGTGACTTTCAGAATTTATTAACCAATCTATCAGTGAACTAAAACAGTATAGAAAGAATTTTTATTCCATCAACTTTGGTCGCTAGAGCCAAAATGCAAAAACGCGATGTTTCAACACTTTCTCGTAACTTAACGACAAGTTCCCTAACTTTGACAAGTTCCCCTGAGTAAATCACGAGAGATAGAAAGCTGTGACTTTCAGGATTTATTAACCAATCTATCAGTGAACTAAAACAGTATAGAAAGAATTTTTATTCCATCAACTTTGGTCGCTAGAGCCAAAATGCAAAATTGCGACGTTGCAACACTTTCTCGTAACTTAACGACAAGTTCCCTAACTTTGACAAGTTCCCCTGAGTATATCACGAGAGATAGAAAGCTGTGACTTTCAGGATTTATTAACCAATCTATCTGTAAACTAAAGCAGTATAGAAAGAATTTTTATTCCATCAACTAACCTCACAATTTTCTTCAATTCGTCCACATCCGGGCACATAGAGAACAACACCCTGTGCGAAGCATTTGGATTGATATTTTCTTCGTTGTCGTTCTCGTCCATGACAGTCTCAAGTTTCGGCTTTTTCGCTTTTATAGGTGGCGTTGGCGCAGGAGCGGCCCTTTTGATTTTCTCGAATGTTTCTTGAGATATGTTTATTGGCATTTTCCAAGCCTCTATTGAAAAAAAAAAAAAAAGACAAAAATAATTTTCTCATTTATGAGTAATGTTCTTACTCACGAGTAATGTTCTTACTCACGAGTAATGTTCTTACTCACGAGTAATGTTCTTACTCACGAGTAATGTTCTTACTCACGAGTAATGTTCTTACTCACGAGTAATAAAATCTAATTTATTACTCGCGAGTAATAATTTTCAACCTAACTTACGCATTAAATTCGGTACTAAAGTTGGGTCGAAACTAAAATTTGCTGGGTCGGTAAAGGTCTGGTATTTTATATGCTCCAGCTGATTCAGAGCTGAAAAATGGCCCAACATGACATCCGTCAGCCAGTTGACGCTGACGACAGGCGTGCCCCACTTCTTGGCGTGTGCGTATTTCGAACCCTCAGGTTTAGTCATGACCAGTAACGTGTTGTGCTTGGAAAAATACGTTGTAATCTGTAATACAAATTCAAAATAGACATTGCAAATGCAAAGTGTAATGGGAAATTGTCCCGGGAATCCATTTTTTGGCAGCCTTGTTGTTGTAAAATTAACGGTTTGTGAATAAAGGCTTGAATTATTATTATTATTATTATTGATTCAGATATAACTTACACTTGCTCCTATGTATTTGATCATATGTTTGACGCGATCCCTGTCCAATTCTGTGAATCCCCCAATGGAGATGAGGTGTTTAGATCCGGGGGATGCGTCCCAATACATGGTGGGGAGGTGTAGCGCTATCCACGGAGGCAAAACCTATTTTGAAATGATATTTAACAGTTTTAAATTGTATCGCTGTGAGGAAAAAATACACACAAACAATACGACAAAAACATTTTACATCCGTTTAAACCATTATAACTATGAGTGGTATGATTAAAAAAAAATGAGCAAGACATTACTCATGAGTAAGACATTACTCATGAGTACGAAATTACTCATGAGTACGAAATTACTCATGAGTAAGACATTACTCATGAGTAAGACATTACTCATGAGTAAGACATTACTCATGAGTAAGACATTACTCATGAGTACGAAATTACTCATGAGTACGAAATTACTCATGAGTAAGACATTACTCATGAGTAAGACATTACTCATGAGTAAGACATTACTCATGAGTAAGACATTACTCATGAGTAAGACATTACTCATGAGTAAGACATTACTCATGAGTAAGACATTACTCATGAGTAAGACATTACTCATGAGTAAGACAAGACATTACTCATGAGTAAGACAAGACATTACTCATGAGTAAGACATTACTCATGAGTAAGACAAGACATTACTCATGAGTAAGACATTACTCATGAGTAAGACAAGACATTACTCATGAGTAAGACATTACTCATGAGTAAGACATTACTCATGAGTAAGACATTACTCATGAGTAAGACAAGACATTACTCATGAGTAAGACATTACTCATGATTCCCAAAGAAAGTATCTTTTTACCAACCTGTTTTTTCTCAAGGACGTCGGCAAGCCAAAATAGCGTGACACAACGTTTGAAGTCGCGAAGCGCCTGCATGACGACGCCGTGACGCTGCGTTTCGCAGATTACGTGCGTCACACGGCTACAGTACTGTTTCTCAATCTCCCCTAAACAAAAAAAAATGTTTTTTTTAATAGTCATCGACCATTTGATACTTTTTACAGCAAATACCACCAACCTCCAAACTTCTCGATCCTTTTCTGCCAACCGGGGTTCGACTCTTCCAAGTAACGCTCCACTTCGACAACGACAAACACGCAACCAAGCAAGAATTGATCGGGAGGAACTGAAAATTATTTCATACATAGTATATATAGCTTATATACAGATTATGTTAAAAAAGTTACGTTTCAAATTCGGATTGTGTCCGTAATAGGGCCCCGGTCTATGCTGCGCGGGCACCGCACTCCTCGGCGAGAACTGCAACTTGACCGGATCCGGGGGCCCCCCGACCGGGGCCCCCGCTACCGGCGGCACCGCAGGGGGCCTCACCATATCCCCATTTGGCCTATTCATCAACCTCCCTCTTTGCAACGCGAGCAGATCCTGGGGGGCCCTAGCCGCCGCCGAATTCAACGCAGCGTTATGTTGCGCCGTCATTAACCTCAACGTGCCCGCGGCGGAGGGCTCCGGTAGCCCCGGGTCCCCGATTTGGCCCCCGCTCTGCAACCGGGTATTGAGCATATTCGCGAGCGCCGTTTTAGTCTTCGGGTTGACCACGAGAGGGCTCTGTTCCGCGTTGGGATCGAGAGGGGGCTGCGGGAGGGGTGGAGCCCCCACAGGGACCCCTGGGGCGGGTCTCGCGACGGGGGGCCCCTGTTGCGGGTTGAGTTGCTCGTGGACTTTTTTCTGTTGCGCGGCCGCGGCGGCTTGTTGAAGTTGTTGGAGCTGTTTTTGGCGGAGGAGCATGTGTTGTTGGTTTTGGTCGTAGTTTGGTTGTGGGGGGAGAGGGCTAAGGCCGGGGGTTTGTGGGGGTAAAGGGGGGACGACGCCTTGTTGGTTCGGGGGGATGGGGGATTGCGGTACGGCTTGGGGTTGTTGTAGAGTCTGGGGTTGCGGTTGTTGTTGTTGTTGGAGGATTACGTTCTGTTGTTTGGCTTGTTGGATCCATTGCATCTGTTGGTCCGGGGGTACGCCACCTGTTTAAAAATGTGTTAAAATAATGTGTTTTTTCTCTCGTAACGTTGTTTGCCTTCTACTTTTTTCCCATCTAAATAAGCTGTTTTACTTTGGAAATGTTCTAGTACAAGAATATGAACAGTTCAAGCAAGAAAGTGTGAAAGGCTATCAAATACCGTGGCAAATTATGTCATCTCTGTTGTCATTTGTACCAAACATTGTTTAGAATTGTGCCATTTGTATCAAAAATTGTTTAGAATTGTGCCATTTGTACCAAACATTGTTTAGAATTGTGCCATTTGTATCAAAAATTGTTTAGAATTGTGCCATTTGTATCAAAAATTGTTTAGAATTGTGCCATTTGTATCAAAAATTGTTTAGAATTGTGCCATTTGTATCAAAAATTGTTTAGAATTGTGCCATTTGTATCAAAAATTGTTTAGAATTGTGCCATTTGTATCAAAAATTGTTTAGAATTGTGCCATTTGTATCAAAAATTGTTTAGAATTGTGCCATTTGTATCAAAAATTGTTTAGAATTGTGCCATTTGTATCAAAAATTGTTTATAATTGTGCCATTTGTACCAAAAATTGTTTAGAATTGTGCCATTTGTATCAAAAATTGTTTAGAATTGTGCCATTTGTATCAAAAATTGTTTAGAATTGTGCCATTTGTATCAAAAATTGTTTAGAATTGTGCCATTTGTATCAAAAATTGTTTAGAATTGTGCCATTTGTATCAAAAATTGTTTAGAATTGTGCCATTTGTATCAAAAATTGTTTAGAATTGTGCCATTTGTATCAAAAATTGTTTAGAATTGTGCCATTTGTATCAAAAATTGTTTAGAATTGTGCCATTTGTATCAAAAATTGTTTAGAATTGTGCCATTTGTATCAAAAATTGTTTAGAATTGTGCCATTTGTATCAAAAATTGTTTAGAATTGTGCCATTTGTATCAAAAATTGTTTAGAATTGTGCCATTTGTATCAAAAATTGTTTAGAATTGTGCCATTTGTATCAAAAATTGTTTAGAATTGTGCCATTTGTATCAAAAATTGTTTAGAATTGTGCCATTTGTATCAAAAATTGTTTAGAATTGTGCCATTTGTATCAAAAATTGTTTAGAATTGTGCCATTTGTATCAAAAATTGTTTAGAATTGTGCCATTTGTATCAAAAATTGTTTAGAATTGTGCCATTTGTATCAAAAATTGTTTAGAATTGTGCCATTTGTATCAAAAATTGTTTAGAATTGTGCCATTTGTATCAAAAATTGTTTAGAATTGTGCCATTTGTATCAAAAATTGTTTAGAATTGTGCCATTTGTATCAAAAATTGTTTAGAATTGTGCCATTTGTATCAAAGATTGTTTAGAATTGTGCCATTTGTATCAAAAATTGTTTAGAATTGTGCCATTTGTATCAAAAATTGTTTAGAATTGTGCCATTTGTATCAAAAATTGTTTAGAATTGTGCCATTTGTATCAAAAATTGTTTAGAATTGTGCCATTTGTATCAAAAATTGTTTAGAATTGTGCCATTTGTATCAAAAATTGTTTAGAATTGTGCCATTTGTATCAAAAATTGTTTAGAATTGTGCCATTTGTATCAAAAATTGTTTAGAATTGTGCCATTTGTATCAAAGATTGTTTAGAATTGTGCCATTTGTATCAAAAATTGTTTAGAATTGTGCCATTTGTATCAAAAATTGTTTAGAATTGTGCCATTTGTATCAAAAATTGTTTAGAATTGTGCCATTTGTATCAAAAATTGTTTAGAATTGTGCCATTTGTATCAAAAATTGTTTAGAATTGTGCCATTTGTATCAAAAATTGTTTAGAATTGTGCCATTTGTATCAAAAATTGTTTAGAATTGTGCCATTTGTATCAAAGATTGTTTAGAATTGTGCCATTTGTATCAAAAATTGTTTAGAATTGTGCCATTTGTATCAAAAATTGTTTAGAATTGTGCCATTTGTATCAAAAATTGTTTAGAATTGTGCCATTTGTATCAAAAATTGTTTAGAATTGTGCCATTTGTATCAAAAATTGTTTAGAATTGTGCCATTTGTATCAAAAATTGTTTAGAATTGTGCCATTTGTATCAAAAATTGTTTAGAATTGTGCCATTTGTATCAAAAATTGTTTAGAATTGTGCCATTTGTATCAAAAATTGTTTAGAATTGTGCCATTTGTATCAAAAATTGTTTAGAATTGTGCCATTTGTATCAAAAATTGTTTAGAATTGTGCCATTTGTATCAAAAATTGTTTAGAATTGTGCCATTTGTATCAAAAATTGTTTAGAATTGTGCCATTTGTATCAAAAATTGTTTAGAATTGTGCCATTTGTATCAAAAATTGTTTAGAATTGTGCCATTTGTATCAAAAATTGTTTAGAATTGTGCCATTTGTATCAAAAATTGTTTAGAATTGTGCCATTTGTATCAAAAATTGTTTAGAATTGTGCCATTTGTATCAAAAATTGTTTAGAATTGTGCCATTTGTATCAAAAATTGTTTAGAATTGTGCCATTTGTATCAAAAATTGTTTAGAATTGTGCCATTTGTATCAAAAATTGTTTAGAATTGTGCCATTTGTATCAAAAATTGTTTAGAATTGTGCCATTTGTATCAAAAATTGTTTAGAATTGTGCCATTTGTATCAAAAATTGTTTAGAATTGTGCCATTTGTATCAAAAATTGTTTAGAATTGTGCCATTTGTATCAAAAATTGTTTAGAATTGTGCCATTTGTATCAAAAATTGTTTAGAATTGTGCCATTTGTATCAAAAATTGTTTAGAATTGTGCCATTTGTATCAAAAATTGTTTAGAATTGTGCCATTTGTATCAAAAATTGTTTAGAATTGTGCCATTTGTATCAAAAATTGTTTAGAATTGTGCCATTTGTATCAAAAATTGTTTAGAATTGTGCCATTTGTATCAAAAATTGTTTAGAATTGTGCCATTTGTATCAAAAATTGTTTAGAATTGTGCCTTTTGTATCAAAAATTGTTTAGAATTGTGCCATTTGTATCAAAAATTGTTTAGAATTGTGCCATTTGTATCAAAAATTGTTTAGAATTGTGCCATTTGTATCAAAAATTGTTTAGAATTGTGCCATAATTCGTAACAAAAATTATCTAGAATTCTGTCTCTTGCATCAAAAATTGCCTAGAATTCACATCATTCACCACCAGCCACACATCAAAACCAAACAACCACCTACCTCTAATCAAGATATGACTGGGCCTCTGCTGATTCGGCGGCCCCGTCCTGCTCTGCGCGTACAACAGCTGCTGCCTCTTCTGCAACTTCTGCACGAACACCGTCCTCTCCTCCGGCGTCATCTGCTGCAACTGCTTATGCGTCTCCGCATCCAACTGTATAAACTGCCTTTGCGGCGCAACCCCCGGCTGCTGACCGGGAACCCACTGCACCCTGGGCCCCCCCTGCACCACGTGCCTCTGAATCTGCTGCTGAGGTTGCCCCCCACCACCCTGCTGCCAAATAAACGGCTGCCTCTGCTGACCCGGCTGCTGACCACCCTGAAACTGCTGACCCTGCTGCTGACCCAACAAAATCTGCTTCTGCTGCGTTAAGATCTGCTGCTGATTCAATTTCTGCTGGCTGATCAACTGCGGACCCTGATTCTGTATGAACTGCTGCTGACCCTGCTGATTTTGACCGAAATTCTGCTGCGCGAACTGCTGACTCGAGAACGGCTGACCCTGCTGTTGCATCTGCAACTTATTCTGGATAATCTGCTGCCCCAAGTTCGTACGCAAAGTCTGCTGATTGATCAGATGCCGCTGCTGATTCAAATCGATCTGTTGACCCTGCTGACCTTGCTGCAACAGCTGATCACCAGACTGCTGACCACCCTGACCCTGCAACAACTGATTTTGCAACAGAGGATTACTCGTTGGACTCTGCAATATCTGTTGACCCAATTGCTGTTGACCCAATTGTTGTTGCCCCAATTGTTGTTGTCCCAATTGTTGTGGCCCCAATTCCCGTTGACTCATCATCTGCGGGCTCAAAATCTGCTGACCCTGTGTCGTCTGTTCCCCTTGTAAAGGACTCTGCAACAATTGCTGCTGCTGACCCTGCGGGCTCTGCAATATCCGACCCTGCTGCAGAATCTGTTTACCCTGTTGCCCCTGCAACATCTGCTGACCTTGCAGCATCTGTTGACCCGCCTGCGAAGTCTGTATAACTTGCTGCGTCTGCGAAGTCTGTATACCCTGCAATATCTGACTCTGCAACAGCTGATTCTGCTGCTGACTCGTCACAAGTTGAGGCTGACTAGTCACTTGCTGCTGACTAGTGACTAACTGCTGACTAGTCACTAACTGCTGACTAGTCACTAACTGCTGACTAGTCACCAGCTGCTGCTGATTAGTTACTAACTGACCCTGCTGCAACAACTGCTGATTCTGCTGTTGTTCTTGAATCAAACCCTGTTGTTGTTGTTGTTGCTGCTGATTCTGTTGCTGCAACTGCAATAACTGCCTATTCTGCATCAACTGCTGACCCTGCAATATCTGTTGTTGTTGTTGACCACCTTGCTGTTGCAACAATTGCTGATTCTGCAAAATCTGTTGAGGCTGCTGTAACAATTGATTCTGCTGTCCCTGCTGCAATATCTGCTGATTTTGTTGACTCTGCAACAACTGCTGACCCTGTTGACCGCCCTGCTGCAACAGCTGCTGTTGATTCTGCAACAACAGCTGCGCCTGCGAAGTCTGCAAAATCTGCTGACCCTGCGACGTCAGAATCTGCTGATTCCTCAACATCTGCTGATTCTTGATCTGCTGGGCCTGCTGCAGCAGTTGCTGCTGCTTCTGCTGCAAGAGCTGCTGATTCTGTTGACTCTGCTGCAGCAACTGTTCCCTCTGTTGCTGCTGCTGCTGCAACAATTGCTGACTCTGCTGACCTTGCTGCGGCGTTTGACCATCCTGCAATAACTGCTGATTCTGTTGCATTAAACCTTGCTGATTTTGCTGCAGCAATTGTTGACTACGCTGCAACAGTTGCTGACCGGTTTGCTGATTTTGCTGCAACATCTGTTGAGGCTGTTGACCGTCCTGCAACAACTGTTGATTCTGCTGATTCTGTTGCAACAATTGCTGGTTCTGTTGACCTTGTTGTAATAACTGCTGATTTGGTTGACCTTGTTGCAACAATTGCTGATTACGTTGCAACAATTGTTGACTCAATTGCTGATTTTGTTGACCCTGCTGTAACAACTGTTGATTTTGTTGCCCTTGTTGTAACAATTGCGGATTCTGCTGCCCCTGTTGTTGAATCAACTGTTGACTTTGCTGATTCTGTTGCAACAATTGTTGACCTTGCTGATTCTGTTGCAGCAACGTCTGCTGTTGACTCTGTTGCTGCTGCAAAAGCTGTTGTTGATTTTGTTGCAATTGTTGGTTCTGTTGCAGCTGTTGATTCAACAGTTGATTTTTCAGCTGTTGTTGAGACAGTTGCCTCTGCAAGATCTGCTGTTGCGCAGTCTTTGGCAAATTCTGCGCATTTTGTCGTAACTGCGCCGCGGTGTGCTGCACATTCTGAATGTTCTGAACAATCTGCTGACTCTCCGGTGACATCAGCTGCCTCAACGCCGGGTTACGCAACAACAATTCAGCGTTCTGTTGACCCCGACCTTGCTGACCCTGTCCAAACTGCCCCTGCTGTTGCTGAATGCGACTCAACTGATTTTGCAAGCTCCTATTCTGCTGCAACTGCTCTATGGCCCGTAAACGTTGTGCCTGCTGTTCAGGAGTCAACGGTTGACTCAACGGTTGCGGTTGAGTTCCTTGCGGCGTATGATGGACGATACTCCTCGGGACTTGATTAGAACCCGGTAAAAAATTCAACTGTTGCCCGAACGCCACACCCTTTTGACCGAACACCCGTTGTTGCTGATTCAACTCCTGGGGCTGCGGTAACTTCGTACTCGCATAACTCGGGGCCACGACGTTCGGTGGGGCCACGTCCGCACTCGTGGTGACCTGAGGTTGGTTCCACGGCATGCGTTGCTTTAACTTCTCCAAGAGCGCCTGTTGGGCCCCCGATTCTTGATCGAGGGTCTCCTGCGTTTGCTCCTCGAAACCCGTGATGGCCGTCGTACTTTCCGGTTTCTTCGGCCATGCGATTAACCGCGGGTGGAATAAATTGACGTCCGCGAAGGTTTTGCAACGGGCGGACTCGAAAACCCAATCGGGGGTGACTATAGTGATTTTTTCCGGGTGGGATTCGGCTTTTTGGTATTTTTTCGCGGTGGTGTTTGTCGTTATTAGGTGTGTGCATGTTTGGTCGAGGTTTAGTTGAGCTAGGCCCCCGTTATAGGTTATGATCGCCCATAGTACGGTACGGTCTTCCCGATGACCGGATAAACAAAATTTTAGGTTAGAAAATAGTTTTTGTGGTTTGTATAAGTAGGGTTTTGTCGGTAATAGTTGGTTTAACTTAGATGAGTAGTAAATCCAACGTGGTGTAACAGCAGGTATTTCGTATAGGTCCGTAGCATCGGAAACATCCGTTTCTTCCGGTTCTTCTCCGCAAATTAAATGTGTGACGTAGTCGGAGAAGTAATTCATACGTTCGGCACCGCCTGCTTTAAGTAATTCTTCGACTTTTTCGAATAAGTTTCCCGTCGTATAGAACTTAACATCTCTGAAAATTTGTTCGGTGAGCTGCAAATTCTGAAATTGCGCGTCCAGGGCACTCATTTCGACAGGATTCTTCTAGAGTTTTGTCTGGCTCATCACACCAACGATAAACTGTAACACTATTTTGGAATTTTCACGAAAATTTCGCGGTTTTTAAATAGTCAAAACACTACATCGGCCATGTTTACAACATAGAATACAAACGCTGCGACTTCACGCGAGTTATACACCGCGATCTTTTGTTAGAGTGTCTAAACTCACAGAGTGGGGGTAAACGAAACGTCAAACCGAATATTAAATTCTTTTTTTATTTACGAATTTATTAAACGGGCAAACTAAAAAGCGTTTAAATTGCTTAGAAATATCATTTAGATAATTAATACAAAACTGTGAACGGGATAATTCAAAATTAGATTGCTGACAATCTTCATGAACTGTAGTATAAAATTTGATCTATAAAACTTTTGCAATCTTTGCCGCATTTGATGATCCTTTCTCAGTTCGAAATACAAATTAATTAACAATGTAATGCCATTTGATTGAAGATTTGAATCATTCTACAGGGTGTTTTAAACATCTTTTCCTTTTTGCTGTATAAGAAATTGTACGATATTTTTTCATAACTACCACAACGCGTGTTAATTCTGGCAATTTTCTTTAAAAATTGCCAAAATCGGTCAAAAACTGCAGTAGTTATGAAAGATGAAAGATACATTTACAAGGTTGCAGTCAAAACGCCGTATCTTCTTTAAAAATTAACATATCGGAATGAAACAAACGCCAGTAGATGGCAAATTAATCTGGTTTTGAAACTGGTCGAGAAAAAATGTGATCACGGTCATTGATTACTCCACAGAGAGTTCCAAACTCAAGCCACAAAAACATCAACTCGGTTACATGTATCAAATGAGATGTGGGAATAATTGTTTTAAAAATTGTATCAACTAGGGCGAATTTCGAAGAATTTGTCTATAACTTGTTGAAAGAATCGTCAAAATCCATCAAAAATTACCAAAGTTATTCGAAATCAAAATTTATGGAAAATTTTTAGATGGCAATCTTCAATCAATGGAATCACACAAACCAAATTCTACGAATTTATTTGGAATTATTTCTAAAAAAAAAATACATGTTCATAATCTTTCGATAACACAATAAATCAAAGAAATTGTTTATGCTATGAGTAATATTATAAATAAACAATCTAAATAACCTCCCATAAATATTTCGTTCGATCATACGCGGTAGTGCCAACCCCGCGCGATAAATCCCCCAGCCTTCAACTCGTAAAAAATCATCGCATTCCCGGTTAGGATCAAAAATTACCCAAAAACGACAGCGGATAATAAAAATTTCAACGATTAATCGTCGAATTAATGACAAATCTGCGTGAAAAGGGTAATAAATCGATCGTAACCGTTCGTTTTGACGTAACCGGTTGTGTAGTGGATTGTCCGACGTTAGGTTGGTACGCGGTATAGTCGGTGGCCGCTCCGTCAGCCAGTGGACAAATAAAAAACCGAAGTGTTTACGCTGGTTTGAGGCTCGGCCCTTGTAAATCGTAAAAAATCCGAGCCATCCGTTGAGTTTTTCGTGTTTTGTGCGCTCAGAACGTTCCACAGATAATTGGTCAAATGGCCGAAGCGGATAAATTAAACATTGACAGTATTATAGCGCGACTATTAGAAGGTAAAGTTTTCTACCGAGATACCGAAGGTCAAGTTATGTTGTCAAATGGCGTCCGATGGTTACGCCTTTCACAACCAGATATATTCGAGTATCTATCTCTGGTTTGTTTATCGTTTGGTGAAAGAGGTCTTTTCGGTTTTTTGCAGTTAGGGGAGCGAGGCCCGGGAAAAATGTACAACTCACCGAAAGTGAAATTAAGAGCCTGTGTCTAAAATCGAGAGAAATTTTCTTGAGTCAACCGATTTTGCTGGAATTAGAAGCCCCACTTAAAATATGCGGTAAGTTTGTCACTTAAGATATTTAGTTATAATACTTATATCTTAATTTTATCGAGTTGTACATTAAAACAATGCATTAGTGTTGTTTAAAAGTATTATACTCGAAGTGGTTTAGCTGTAATAACATAAAATTATGACATCTGCTCTGTAGGAATTACTATTTGTTCTAACGTTAATTTCAGGTGACATCCACGGGCAATACTACGACCTTCTGCGTCTCTTCGAGTACGGCGGTTTCCCTCCAGAATCGAACTACCTCTTCCTAGGCGATTACGTCGACAGGGGCAAGCAATCGCTCGAAACTATCTGTCTCCTTCTTGCGTACAAGATCAAATATCCTGAGAACTTTTTCCTGCTCCGCGGGAATCACGAGTGCGCCTCGATAAACCGCATCTACGGCTTCTACGACGAGTGCAAGCGGCGGTACAACATAAAACTCTGGAAGACCTTCACAGATTGCTTCAATTGTCTTCCGGTGGCCGCTATCGTCGACGAGAAGATCTTCTGCTGCCACGGGGGCCTCAGTCCGGACCTACAGTCGATGGAGCAGATCAGGAGGATCATGAGGCCGACCGACGTGCCCGACCAGGGGCTCCTCTGCGACCTGCTCTGGTCCGATCCGGATAAAGACACGACAGGATGGGGCGAGAACGATCGAGGTGTTAGTTTTACGTTTGGAGGGGAGGTGAGTGGTTTTCGAACAAATCAAACTTCCGGTACGGAAATGTGAAATACCGAATGAAATAATAACTGTTTCTTTCTGTGTTTTTCTTGCAGGTTGTTGGAAAATTCTTACACAAACATGACTTTGATCTGATCTGCCGGGCGCATCAAGTCGTCGAAGATGGCTACGAGTTCTTCGCGAAAAGACAGCTGGTGACGCTATTCAGCGCACCAAATTATTGCGGTAAGCAAAAAATTTTTTTACTCTTTTTTTGTGTATTTTACTGGAGACCCAAAAAGGGGCCCCTCGGACCGGAGCCCCAAAATAGGGCCCCCCGGACCGAAGCCCCAAAATGGGGCCCCCGATCTGGAATCCCAAAATGGGATCCACGGACCGGAGCCCCAAAATGGGGGCGCGGCCCCACAGTGGGGCCCTCCGGACCGGAGCCTCCCAGTGGGGCTCCATTTCTTCATGTTCTTTGTTTTTATTAAGTTTTATTTTTCGGAGGGCCCCACCGTGGGGCCCTCCGGACCGAAGCCCCCCAGTGGGGTTCCTTGTCCTCCGTTGGTTCATGTTGTTTGTTTTTATTTGGTTTTATTTCTTTCGTTTAGGTGAATTTGACAACGCAGGGGCGATGATGTCTGTGGATGAGACGCTGATGTGCAGCTTTCAGATTCTGAAACCAGCCGACAAACGGAAGTTCCAGTACGGGGGCCTCAACGCCGGTCGACCGGTGACCCCGCCGCGGGGTACAACCAACAAGAATAAAAAAAAGTGAATAACTTATTGAGCATAGACTATAGGACATAGGAATAGGTACTTATAAAATTTTATCTTTTTTTTTTCTCCTAATTTTCTTCGTTTTTTAATTTTAATTTCTTGCGTAAGACATCTATAAATATATAGTTATATACGATATAAGAATATACTTCATTGCTCCATCCATGCCATCGTTTGCGATTATTATAGACTACGGATAGGTTAACAGTAAAACAGCAAGCTAAATGCTTAAAATCCGTAGTCTGGTGATAAAATCGCCAAAATTTTCTTTGTTTCTTCTATTATTTTTTTTTCTTACGTTAGTTTCTTTTTCTTTTTGCAGGTATTCGTAAACAAAAATGTTTCTCTCAGTTTCTATAATTTCAAACGTACCCCGGCTGTCGGAGGATAGTTAAATAAATAAAAATCGCAGAAAAAAAAATGCAAAAATGTTCTTGTACGAGCAAAATAAATACTTCTTTATTTTCATCATTATTATTATTATTGTATTAATGTTTATCGCGAAATTGTTACGCAGAGCCCCCTTTTTTTGGGGGGTTCGAAAAAAGTCCTCGTTTATTTCCATAGTAATTGTTACTTACGTTAAAAATTAATATTTTTTGTCTTTCCCTTGCTCGGCGCTTTTTTACGTCTTGCAGATGTTAACATTGAGGAAAACGATAGTTTGTAGTGTTAGGGCCCCCAAGTGGGGCCTCGGACCGGAGCCCCAAAATGGGGCCCTCCAAGTTGAAGCTTCTAAGTGGGGCCCCACGGGTCGGAGCCCCAAAATGGGGCCCTCTGGACCGGAGCCCTAAAATGGGGCCCCATCCCCCTATTTGTTCGTGCGCCTCCCGTCTCGTATGCATCCCTTAATATACATACTTTATAGGATTAATAAATTATATTTGAGATTCTGCGATGGTTATATTTGAGCGATCGATTATGATTGTTACGTGCGAAGGAAGAAATGTAATAATAATTGTAATTCTTGTCGAGAGTAATTAAGTATCGCAAAAAGATGACACTTGATAGTTTTCATTTTATTTTTTTGTAAATAAAACCATTTTATTAATAACTGGCTCTGTCTTTATTTTATTCGTTATATTTTATTATTTCTTTTTTTTTTTTTTTTTTTCTCTGATCTTCGTTTGATTCTGAGTAATAAAAGTATGATGATTTTGTAGTACTTTGTTTTATTGAGTTGTTGAGGTTATGAGATATACAATGGATATGACAGGCGAAATTATTTGACAGATAAGGTTACTAAAATTTATGTTGTAGGTAAGTTCGCATCCTGTATTTCCTCGTTTCGTTGCTCTATCTATCTACCTATACTAATTACGAACTTTCAAGTGTAGGGTACGTTCAGCGGAATCGCCCATTTTCGCCGACATGTGCGATCGAGTAGCTGCAAAATTGGGCTTTTCGATATTACTTTCGACTCTCGAATTGAAAAAAGGATACAATTCCGCGTGGACTTCGCGATATTTTGTAAATTAAACGCGTCAATTTTGAAAAAAAATCACGTTTTTGCACCTCTTCGGGTGAAGGCGAACCTCGAGAAAATGTCACGTGACGTCTAGAAATTCGGACAAGCGGATCGATGAACGTCAAAAATTTACATTTTTTATCCGTTCCTGCCGACCTTATAAAAGCCGCTCGCTCTCATGTCTTACGATAAGATCCTTCTAAATACCCTTCGCAAAGAGTTTTGAGCAAAAAAACGGCCTTAAAAACAATTTTCGATCCAAAAAATCGATTTTTGTCGACCCGTGTTTTGCTGCTATTACCGCAGTAACGTCAAACCCGAAACGCCCCCTGCCGGACATTCGTAACAACAGTAACAGATAGCAGATAACCTAAAATGTATCCTAAAATGTCGATATTGCGAATGTGGACAGGTGGGAAGCGTTAACCACATATTTCTAGAATGCCCAATAACTAAAATCGAAAATTTTGACTTATACATAGAGCTAGTACGGTTTTACTAATTACGCTGTGTTGAGAATATTCCGTTTCCCAACCCCCTGTATAGACGCTGTAGTAAAGGTACATACAGTTTTGTATCGTTTGGTATACATATCGGAGTGTAGTTACTTGGTTTCGCCACAGATGGCAGCACGTGTCGACCTGTTGTCACTGTTAACCTCTCAGCTTTTTTTCAAACGTCAAACCGTTTTTGCAGTTCGTTGATAAGCTTAGCCCTCGATTCCTTTAGAATTTTACCGTTTTATAACGATTGACTAGTATGTAGACGATTAATAATCACAGATTATTATAAAGTTCGATATTTCTTCAGTTTTGTATCGGTGCTTGCTTTCAGGTTAGTTCTTGGATAGTTTAAGCACAAATTCCACGATTTTACCACCAGTTTGGTGGGTTTTTCGAGATAGAGATTCAAAGGTAAGTTCCTTTATATGATTTACAGTATCTTTCAATCCAGGATTATCTTTTTTGCTGTGTTGTGTATTATCTATGCTTTTTGTGTTTTTTTTTCTACTAGGTTTTCCGTCTTTTTACGTCTGGTTTTTAACAAATAGGTAATAAAGACCCAGTAGCATAAGAAAAACCTGCTTTTTAACACAATTTTTTTCCTGTAGCAACCACGGAAGACACCATGTCACCGGCTGATATTTTCTTACAATCCGACGCCCTAAACTTGCTCCGGGGCAAGTCTATCTTAATGTTCGGTGACTCAAACATGCGTGCAATGTATAAAGACATATTATGGCTCCTGGAAGACGGTTCTCTACTACCGTCTCGTTGCCTCAAACTAAAGAACGAACCGACGCACGCGAACGACGTTAACATCACCAACAGTGAGTTAACCTCCAGCAGAAACTACGTCGAGGTTCGTAGATACAATAAAACCTGTTACGTACGTTTCGAATTCATAACTCGTTTATTCTCCGAGAATTTCGTCAAAACAATATCGGAATTACTCGCCCCCATCGACATAATAATCCTAAACAGTTGCCTCTGGGACTTAACGCGTTGGGGCCCCGACGGCGTCCGCGAATTCAAGCGAAACCTCCGCGAAACATTTCGATTCCTCCGCGGGAAATGCCCGACGTCGCGCGTCATCTGGACCGGGACTCTGCCGCCCGGTTTCAAAGCCCGCGGCGGTTTCCTAACGGAGGAATTGAACTTTTTACGGGATCTGTTACCGTTTCAGGTCGTCGAGGCGAACTATCACGCGGTGAACTTGGCGCGAGAGTTCGGAATCGATGTCGTCGATTTGCACTTCCATTTGCGGAGTTTTATCGACTTTCGGTCGAACGATTCTATACATTGGGAGCCGTTGGGGTTGAGGTTCGTTACGAATATCGTGCTGACGCATATTTCGATGGCCACGTACGGGTTTTTGCCGGGTCGCGTCGCGCTTGGGTATAAATACGACGTGAAGTTGAATCGCGGGGTTGGTAACGGTTCGAATGCGTTTGAGGTTGTGAATTGTGGTGGGAGTAAGAATAATAAGCGTAGAAAGAGGGAGAGGGGGCGTGGTGGCGGTAATCGGGGTCCGGGGTTTGATTTTAACCCAAAGGGACTGAATTATAAGTTTGTTAATAAGCCGGACGAAAATGTTCGGCAAAATTCGAACTTTAAGGTCACTATTGGTAACGGGTTGTACGAAAAATACCAGTATTTTGTTCGGAATGTTCTGTCTTGCAAATCCTCGTAATTATTCCTGTTAGTTTTTATATAAATATCTCTAGAATGTAAGTAAAAAAATAAATTGTTTATTTATCGTATCTTTTATATTATATTAGTTGATTGCTATATACGGGACGTCAGACGTTGTATTGTTTAAAAAAAGAAAACATTTTATGTTTTATTTAACGTTTTAAATGATATATACTTCGTTTCAGTTTGTTGTCTGCGACCTGTATGTAATTGATAATATTCTTCTGTATCTTTTTTGTGTTTTTGTTGTTTATTTTTGTGATTATTTTTCTATATATATACGTTTGTGATAGTTTGGGGCGAAATACCTAAACGAAAGAATGCTGTGTTCGGTTATTTATTTTTTTTACGAATAAACTACTATATTTTTTTCTTAAAACAATCCCTTTATTTTCTTAAAAACAATCCCTTTTATATATATGATTTTTACGCTGATTCCAATGGTGCTCTTGGATTTCCTCTATCTTAAAGGGTTCGAAAGTTATGACGTTCCAAAGTTTGAAAATTGTATCAAAATTGCCATTTTACATCATCTCCTTTCGGAGTAAACTGTGTCCGATATAATGGGACATACTTAATTAAGTTTATGGTCTTTCATGCAGTTTTCTACGCTGATTCCAATGGTGCTCTTGGATTTCCTCTATCTTAAACGGTTCGAAAGTTATGACGTTCCAAAGTTTGAAAATTGTATCAAAATTGCCATTTTACAACATCATCTCCTTTCGGAGTAAATTGTGTCCGATATAATGGGACACAGTTAATTAAGTTTATGGTCTTTCATGCTGTTTTCTACGCTGATTCCAATGGTGCTCTTGGATTTCCTCTATCTTAAACGGTTCGAAAGTTATGACGTTCCAAAGTTTGAAAATTGTATCAAAATTGCCATTTTACAACATCATCTCCTTTCGGAGTAAATTGTGTCCGATATAATGGGACACAGTTAATTAAGTTTATGGTCTTTCATGCTGTTTTCTACGCTGATTCCAATGGTGCTCTTGGATTTCCTCTATCTTAAACGGTTCGAAAGTTATGACGTTCCAAAGTTTGAAAATTGTATCAAAATTGCCATTTTACAACATCATCTCCTTTCGGAGTAAATTGTGTCCGATATAATGGGACACAGTTAATTAAGTTTATGGTCTTTCATGCTGTTTTCTACGCTGATTCCAATGGTGCTCTTGGATTTCCTCTATCTTAAACGGTTCGAAAGTTATGACGTTCCAAAGTTTGAAAATTGTATCAAAATTGCCATTTTACAACATCATCTCCTTTCGGAGTAAATTGTGTCCGATATAATGGGACACAGTTAATTAAGTTTATGGTCTTTCATGCTGTTTTCTACGCTGATTCCAATGGTGCTCTTGGATTTCCTCTATCTTAAACGGTTCGAAAGTTATGACGTTCCAAAGTTTGAAAATTGTATCAAAATTGCCATTTTACAACATCATCTCCTTTCGGAGTAAATTGTGTCCGATATAATGGGACACAGTTAATTAAGTTTATGGTCTTTCATGCTGTTTTCTACGCTGATTCCAATGGTGCTCTTGGATTTCCTCTATCTTAAACGGTTCGAAAGTTATGACGTTCCAAAGTTTGAAAATTGTATCAAAATTGCCATTTTACAACATCATCTCCTTTCGGAGTAAATTGTGTCCGATATAATGGGACACAGTTAATTAAGTTTATGGTCTTTCATGCTGTTTTCTACGCTGATTCCAATGGTGCTCTTGGATTTCCTCTATCTTAAACGGTTCGAAAGTTATGACGTTCCAAAGTTTGAAAATTGTATCAAAATTGCCATTTTACATTTTCTCATTTCGGAGTAAACTGTGTCCGATATAATGGGACATAGTTAATTAACTGTATGGTCTTTTATGCAGTTTTCTACGCTGATTCCAATGGTGCTCTTGGATTTCCTCTATCTGAAACGGTTCGAAAGTTATGACGTTCCAAAGTTTGAAAATTGTATCAAAATTGCCATTTTACATCATCTCCTTTCGGAGTAAACTGTGTCCGATATAATGGGACATACTTAATTAAGTTTATGGTCTTTCATGCAGTTTTCTACGCTGATTCCAATGGTGCTCTTGGATTTCCTCTATCTGAAACGGTTCGAAAGTTATGACGTTCCAAAGTTTGAAAATTGTATCAAAATTGCCATTTTACATCATCTCCTTTCGGAGTAAACTGTGTCCGATATAATGGGACATAGTTAATTAACTGTATGGTCTTTTATGCAGTTTTCTACGCTGATTCCAATGGTGCTCTTGGATTTCCTCTATCTTAAACGGTTCGAAAGTTATGAGGTTCCAAAGTTTGAAAATTGTATCAAAATTGCCATTTTACGACATTTTCTCATTTCGGAGTAAACTGTGTCCGATATAATGGGACACTGTCAATTAAGTTTATGGTCTTTTATGCAGTTTTCTACGCTGATTCCAATGGTGCACTTGGATTTCCTCTATCTTAAACGGTTCGAAAGTTATGACGTTCCAAAGTTTGAAAATTGTATCAAAATTGCCATTTTACGACATCATCTCCTTTCGGAGTAAACTGTGCCCGATATAATGGGACATACTTAATTAAGTTTATGGTCTTTCATGCAGTTTTCTACGCTGATTCCAATGGTGCTCTTGGATTTCCTCTATCTTAAACGGTTCGAAAGTTATGACGTTCCAAAGTTTGAAAATTGTATCAAAATTGCCATTTTACGACATCATCTCCTTTCGGAGTAAACTGTGCCCGATATAATGGGACATAGTTAATTAACTGTATGGTCTTTTATGCAGTTTTCTACGCTGATTCCAATGGTGCTCTTGGATTTCCTCTATCTTAAACGGTTCGAAAGTTATGACGTTCCAAAGTTTGAAAATTGTATCAAAATTGCCATTTTACATCATCTCCTTTCGGAGTAAACTGTGTCCGATATAATGGGACATAGTTAATTAACTGTATGGTCTTTTATGCAGTTTTCTACGCTGATTCCAATGGTGCTCTTGGATTTCCTCTATCTTAAACGGTTCGAAAGTTATGAGGTTCCAAAGTTTGAAAATTGTATCAAAATTGCCATTTTACGACATTTTCTCATTTCGGAGTAAACTGTGTCCGATATAATGGGACACTGTCAATTAAGTTTATGGTCTTTTATGCAGTTTTCTACGCTGATTCCAATGGTGCACTTGGATTTCCTCTATCTTAAACGGTTCGAAAGTTATGACGTTCCAAAGTTTGAAAATTGTATCAAAATTGCCATTTTACGACATCATCTCCTTTCGGAGTAAACTGTGCCCGATATAATGGGACATACTTAATTAAGTTTATGGTCTTTCATGCAGTTTTCTACGCTGATTCCAATGGTGCTCTTGGATTTCCTCTATCTTAAACGGTTCGATAGTTATGACGTTCCAAAGTTTGAAAATTGTATCAAAATTGCCATTTTACGACATTTTCTCCTTTCGGAGTAAACTGTGTCCGATATAATGGGACATACTTAATTAAGTTTATGGTCTTTCATGCAGTTTTCTACGCTGATTCCAATGGTGCTCTTGGATTTCCTCTATCTGAAACGGTTCGAAAGTTATGACGTTCCAAAGTTTGAAAATTGTATCAAAATTGCCATTTTACATCATCTCCTTTCGGAGTAAACTGTGTCCGATATAATGGGACATACTTAATTAAGTTTATGGTCTTTCATGCAGTTTTCTACGCTGATTCCAATGGTGCTCTTGGATTTCCTCTATCTTAAACGGTTCGAAAGTTATGACGTTCCAAAGTTTGAAAATTGTATCAAAATTGCCATTTTACGACATCATCTCCTTTCGGAGTAAACTGTGCCCGATATAATGGGACATAGTTAATTAACTGTATGGTCTTTTATGCAGTTTTCTACGCTGATTCCAATGGTGCTCTTGGATTTCCTCTATCTTAAACGGTTCGAAAGTTATGACGTTCCAAAATTTGAAAATTGTATCAAAATTGCCATTTTACGACATCATCTCCTTTCGGAGTAAACTGTGCCCGATATAATGGGACATAGTTAATTAACAGTATGGTCTTTTATGCAGTTTTCTACGCTGATTCCAATGGTGCTCTTGGATTTCCTCTATCTTAAACGGTTCGAAAGTTATGACGTTCCAAAGTTTGAAAATTGTATCAAAATTGCCATTTTACGACATCATCTCCTTTCGGAGTAAACTGTGTCCGATATAATGGGACATACTTAATTAAGTTTATGGTCTTTCATGCAGTTTTCTACGCTGATTCCAATATTGCTCTTGGATTTTCTCTATCTTAAACGGTTTGAAAGTTATGCCATTCCAAAGTTTGAAAATTGTATCAAAATTGCCATTTTACATCATCTCCTTTCGGAGTAAACTGTGTCCGATATAATGGGACATACTTAATTAAGTTTATGGTCTTTTATGCAGTTTTCTACGCTGATTCCAATGGTGCTCTTGGATTTCCTCTATCTTAAACGGTTCGAAAGTTATGACGTTCCAAAATTTGAAAATTGTATCAAAATTGCCATTTTACGACATCATCTCCTTTCGGAGTAAATTGTGTCCGATATAATGGGACACAGTCAATTAAGTTTATGGTCTTTTATGCAGTTTTCTACGCTGATTCCAATGGTGCTCTTGGATTTCCTCTATCTTAAACGGTTCGAAAGTTATGACGTTCCAAAGTTTGAAAATTGTATCAAAATTGCCATTTTACGACATCATCTCCTTTCGGAGTAAACTGTGTCCGATATAATGGGACATACTTAATTAAGTTTATGGTCTTTTATGCAGTTTTCTACGCTGATTCCAATGGTGCTCTTGGATTTCCTCTATCTTAAACGGTTCGAAAGTTATGACGTTCCAAAATTTGAAAATTGTATCAAAATTGCCATTTTACGACATCATCTCCTTTCGGAGTAAATTGTGTCCGATATAATGGGACATACTTAATTAAGTTTATGGTCTTTTATGCAGTTTTCTACGCTGATCCCAATGGTGCTCTTGGATTTCCTTTATCTTAAACGGTTCGAAAGTTATGACGTTCCAAAGTTTGAAAATTGTATCAAAATTGCCATTTTACGACATCATCTCCTTTCGGAGTAAATTGTGCCCGATATAATGGGACACAGTCAATTAAGTTTATGGTCTTTTATGCAGTTTTCTACGCTGATTCCAATGGTGCTCTTGGATTTCCTCTATCTTAAACGGTTCGAAAGTTATGACGTTCCAAAGTTTGAAAATTGTATCAAAATTGCCATTTTACGACATCATCTCCTTTCGGAGTAAACTGTGTCCGATATAATGGGACATACTTAATTAAGTTTATGGTCTTTTATGCAGTTTTCTACGCTGATTCCAATGGTGCTCTTGGATTTCCTCTATCTTAAACGGTTCGAAAGTTATGACGTTCCAAAATTTGAAAATTGTATCAAAATTGCCATTTTACGACATCATCTCCTTTCGGAGTAAATTGTGTCCGATATAATGGGACACAGTCAATTAAGTTTATGGTCTTTTATGCAGTTTTCTACGCTGATTCCAATGGTGCTCTTGGATTTCCTCTATCTTAAACGGTTCGAAAGTTATGACGTTCCAAAGTTTGAAAATTGTATCAAAATTGCCATTTTACGACATCATCTCCTTTCGGAGTAAACTGTGTCCGATATAATGGGACATACTTAATTAAGTTTATGGTCTTTTATGCAGTTTTCTACGCTGATTCCAATGGTGCTCTTGGATTTCCTCTATCTTAAACGGTTCGAAAGTTATGACGTTCCAAAATTTGAAAATTGTATCAAAATTGCCATTTTACGACATCATCTCCTTTCGGAGTAAATTGTGTCCGATATAATGGGACACAGTCAATTAAGTTTATGGTCTTTTATGCAGTTTTCTACGCTGATTCCAATGGTGCTCTTGGATTTCCTCTATCTTAAACGGTTCGAAAGTTATGACGTTCCAAAGTTTGAAAATTGTATCAAAATTGCCATTTTACGACATCATCTCCTTTCGGAGTAAACTGTGTCCGATATAATGGGACATACTTAATTAAGTTTATGGTCTTTTATGCAGTTTTCTACGCTGATTCCAATGGTGCTCTTGGATTTCCTCTATCTTAAACGGTTCGAAAGTTATGACGTTCCAAAATTTGAAAATTGTATCAAAATTGCCATTTTACGACATCATCTCCTTTCGGAGTAAATTGTGTCCGATATAATGGGACACAGTCAATTAAGTTTATGGTCTTTTATGCAGTTTTCTACGCTGATTCCAATGGTGCTCTTGGATTTCCTCTATCTTAAACGGTTCGAAAGTTATGACGTTCCAAAGTTTGAAAATTGTATCAAAATTGCCATTTTACGACATTTTCTCATTTCGGAGTAAACTGTGTCCGATATTATGGGACACAGTAATTAAGTTTATGGTCTTTCATGCAGTTTTCTACGCTGATTCCAATGGTGCTCTTGGATTTCCTCTATCTTAAACGGTTCGAAAGTTATGACGTTCCAAAATTTGAAAATTGTATCAAAATCGCCATTTTACGACATCATCTCCTTTCGGAGTAAACTGTGTCCGATATAATGGGACACAGTCAATTAAGTTTATGGTCTTTTATGCAGTTTTCTACGCTGATTCCAATGGTGCTCTTGGATTTCCTCTATCTTAAACGGTTCGAAAGTTATGACGTTCCAAAGTTTGAAAATTGTATCAAAATTGCCATTTTACAACATCATCTCCTTTCGGAGTAAACTGTGTCCGATATAATGGGACAGTTAATTAAGTTTATGGTCTCTCATGCAGTTTTCTACGCTGATTCCAATGGTGCTCTTGGGTTTCCTCTATCTTAAACGGTTCGAAAGTTATGACGTTCCAAAGTTTGAAAATTGTGTCAAAATTGCCATTTTACGACATTTTCTCCTTTCGGAGTAAACTGTGTCCGATATAATGGGACATACTTAATTAAGTTTATGGTCTTTTATGCAGTTTTCTACGCTGATTCCAATGGTGCAATTGGATTTCCTCTATCTTAAACGGTTCGATAGTTATGACGTTCCAAAGTTATACCGCGCAATGTGCGAATACTGACATAGGCTGTGTATTTATTTATTCTTATAAAATAAACAGATACGACGATGTGTCACTGTGTATAGGTAAGTTCATAACTAAAAGAATAATGACCCAGACATATGTCAAGTACATACACTGAACGGGAAAAAAGAAACATAAAATCTATGCGCCTTACAAATTCAAGGTTATGTTTACTTTATCGTTGCTTGACAGGTGGCAGCCATGGTGGTAGTGCAAGGAGCAAAAAATGTTCATTTTTTTTATCAAATTCATTTGTTCTTCTGTTCCATTTTATAGAAACAATAAAACTGCAAGTTCATACAAAAAAAAAACATTTATTAACCCTAAAAATAATATATATATATACAGTAAAAAGTACAAAAATACAAAATCTTATATACAAATTTTATACAAAAACAAAACTTTTTTCGCTCTAAACTAAACTAAAAACGTTCAATTCAGCGCCATCTGTCGTTCTTTACTGATCTTCTCCGATAACCTCAATTTCAAATCTTGTTTGATGTTAGAACTAACTATACAGCGCGTCCCAACGACATTATTGGAATAATTATGATCACTTGAGCTGTAGAATTGACCGTACGTCGTTTGTCTCTGTCCAGAATACTTCTGAGGTATCGTATTTTTTCTGCAAACGCCATAATTCGGTTCTTTCTGTTTTATCTCTTGCGATTTCTTCTTGACTTGCAACTGTTCTTCGTAAGAATGATTCTTGACGTGTTTCCTCAAACTGGAAGGGTCCGTGTATTTTTTTTGACAACCCAACACTTGACAAGCGTACGGTTTCTACAAAAAAAAAAATCTATTCATTTAGCACACTGTATACACCAAACTATAGTATACAGGGTGTATATGAGATAAGTCTTTTTTTTTATTATTATGATTTTTACGTGTCGAAATTTGTTCTTACCGTGTCGTAGTGGGTTCTTTGGTGTTTCGCTCTGTCGGAGCTGTTGGAGAAGCTTTTCGTGCAGTTCGAGAACTGACACAAGTACGGCCGCTCTCCCGTGTGGCTGCGTTGGTGGATTTTCAAATTTTCCAAGCGGGAGAAGGCCTTATTGCAACCTTGAAACTGCAAGTGAGAATTGAGTAAGAAATCTAGCGACGCAGGAGATTTTTTATCATATAATATTTGAATTAGAATTTTTTTTTTCGAAAATTGTCATGTAGTTCAAAAACGACGCCACTTAGACACAATGTATCCTTATCAAAATACCACTAAAATTTAAAAAAGGATCGAAAAGTGCAATAAAATTTAGGGTGTTCTATTTGAAATAACAAAGTTGATGCCTATTTCCGGTATAAGCGGAAGTCCGCCATTACCGAAACTAATCTCAAAATGTGTAGAATATGATTCGATGCAACTTTTATCTGAAACATTTTGATAAAAAATCAATAATAAGTCGGCTGTGGACCGAGACACCTGTAAGAGTCATTGTCAAATTACTTACCGGGCATTTATTAGGCTTGTGACCGCTATGGACGCGCATATGTATCAACAGCTTATACCTCGCGTTGAAAGGCTTCGTTTTTCTGGGACAGTCAAGCCAAAAACACGTAAACTCCTCACCTATAACAACAAAAAATAAAACACTCAATACCAGGCAACCAATCAATTATTTCGCTAGGCAACCATTGCAAACCGTTGCTAGGCATTGTTAGGCGTTGCTAGGCATTGTTACGCGTTGCTAGGCATTGTTACGCGTTGCTAGGCATTGTTACGCGTTGCTGGGCGATGTTACGCGTTGCTATGTTACTAGAACACAATCAATTTGACGTTTCTTGTCAAACCTAACCTTTTTTAACTAGTTTTTTCGTACTTACCCCGTTTTAATTCAACATGATACTTCTCAATGTGTTTCACCAAGGCGTTTTGGTTCTCGTATGTCTGAAAACAGTTCTCCCATCTGCACTGAAGTTGGTTACAAGTCAGATCTGTCTCTTCTGTGCTAAATTCGCTGTCTTGACTAGTCGCTGTGTCTTTTCTCTCGCGTTTTGGGTGCATGACGCAGCTGCTCGAACTGAGCATCGGGTCGTCGAATATTAGCGCGTCATTTTGGCTCATGACAGCGTGATTTTCGGTGAGGAAATCGGCGTTTTGATGATCGTTGATGACGTAGGTTTCTGGGACGTTGTTGTTTATTGATTGTTGGGCGATTATGTGGCCGTAGGAATTCGTGTGCTTCCCCTGGAATGCAGAATGAGGAAAAGGCGGTAAGAATGGGTTTTGAAAGTCGATTTTGTTTTGTGGACATAATTCAGTGGGGAACATAGAATAGAAGAATCTTAATGAAACTGTCAATAATTATTCAACACGCATCAATAAACAATGTAAAGTCCTTTTGAGTTCACAAGAACCACTCACAAAGCAGGGAAAAAATGTAGAAGTAAGTCAAAGTATTAAAAATTACAGTAAAGACAGTTTAAAAAAATCACAACTTGAAAACTAATGGAGGAATATTAATGAAATTATCAATAATTACTCAAGAGACATCAATATACAATATAAAGTTCTTTTGAGTTCACAAGAACCACTCACAAAGCAGGAAAAAAATGTAGAAGTAAGTCAAAGTATTAAAAACTACAGTAAAGACAGTTTTAAAAAATCACAACTTGAAAACTAATGGAGGAATATTAATGAAATTATCAATAATTATTCAAGAGGCATCAATATACAATATAAAGTTCTTTTGAGTGCACAAGAACCACTCACAAAGCAGGAAAAAAATGTAGAAGTAAGTCAAAGTATTAAAAACTACAGTAAAGACAGTTTAAAAAAATCACAACTTGAAAACTAATGGAGGAATATTAATGAAATTATCTATAATTATTCAAGAGGCATAAATATACAATATAAAGTTCTTTTGAGTTCACAAGAACCACTCACAAAGCAGGGAAAAAATGTAGAAGTAAGTCAAAGTATTAAAAACTACAGTAAAGACAGTTTAAAAAAATCACAACTTGAAAACTAATGGAGGAATATTAATGAAATTATCAATAATTATTCAAGAGGCATCAATATACAATATAAAATTCTTTTGAATTCACACGAACCACTCATAAAGCAGGGAAAAAATGTAGAAGTAAGTCAAAGTATTAAAAACTACAGTAAAGACAGTTTAAAAAAATCACAACTTGAAAACTAATGGAGGAATATTAATGAAATTATCAATAATTATTCAAGAGGCATCAATATACAATATAAAGTTCTTTTGAGTTCACAAGAACCACTCGCAAAGCAGGGAAAAAATGTAGAAGTAAGTCAAAGTATTAAAAACTACAGTAAAGACAGTTTAAAAAAATCACAACTTGAAAACTAATGGAGAAATCTTAATGAAATTATCAATAATTATTCAAGAGGCATCAATATACAATATAAAGTTCTTTTGAGTTCACAAGAACCACTCACAAAGCAGGGAAAAAAATGTAGAAGTAAGTCAAAGTATTAAAAACTACAGTAAAGACAGTTTAAAAAAATCACAACTTGAAAACTAATGGAGGAATATTAATGAAATTATCAATAATTATTCAAGAGGCATCAATATACAATATAAAGTTCTTTTGAGTTCACAAGAACCACTCGCAAAGCAGGGGAAAAATGTAGAAGTAAGTCAAAGTATTAAAAACGACAGTAAAGACAGTTTAAAAAAATCACAACTTGAAAACTAATGGAGGAATCTTAATGAAATTAGCAATAATTATTCAAGAGGCATCATTAAACAATGCAAAGTCCTTTTGAGTTCACAAGAACCACTCACAAGGCAGGGAAAAAAATGTAGAAGTAAATCAAACTATTAAAAATTACAGTAAAGCCAGTTTAAAAAAATCATAACTTGAAAACTAATGGAGGAATCTTAATGAAATTGACAATAATTATTCAAGGGGCATCAATAAATAATATAAAGATCCTTTTGAATTCACAAGAACCACTAACAAGGCAGGGAAAAGATGTAGAAATAAGTCAAAGTATTAAAAATCACATTAAAGACAGTTTAAAAAAATCACAACTTGAAAACTAATCGAGAAATCTTAATGAAATTATCAATAATTATTCAAGAGGCATTAATAAACAATGTAAAGTCCTTTTGAGTCCACAAGAACGTCCCACAAAGCAGGGAAAAATGTAGAAGTAAATCAAAGTATCAAAAATCACAATAAGGACTGCTTAAAAAATCTCAACTTGAAAACTAATGGAGGAATCTTAATGAAATTGTCAATAATTATTCAAGAGGCATCAATAAACAATGTAAAGTCCTTTTGAGTTCACAAGAACCACTCACAAAGCAGGGAAAAAATGTAGAAGTAAATCAAACTATTAAAAATTACAGTAAAGCCAGTTTAAAAAAATCACAACTTGAAAACTAATGGAGGAATCTTAATGAAATTAGCAATAATTATTCAAGAGGCATCATTAAACAATGCAAAGTCCTTTTGAGTTCACAAGAACCACTCACAAGGCAGGGAAAAAATGTAGAAGTAAATCAAACTATTAAAAATTACAGTAAAGACAGTTTAAAAAAATCACAACTTGAAAACTAATGAAGGAATCTTAATGAAATTAGCAATAATTATTCAAGAGACATCATTAAACAATGCAAAGTCCTTTTGAGTTCACAAGAACCACGCACAAAGCAGGGAAAAAATGTAGAAGTAAGTCAAAGTATTAAAAACTACAGTAAAGACAGTTTAAAAAAATCACAACTTGAAAACTAATGGAGAAATCTTAATGAAATCGACAATAATTAGTCAAGAGGCATCAATTAACAATATAATGTCCTTTTGAGTTCACAAGAACCACTCGCAAAGCAGGGGAAAAATGTAGAAGTAAATCAAACTATTAAAAATTACAGTAAAGCCAGTTTAAAAAAATCACAACTTGAAAACTAATGGAGAAATCTTAATGAAATTGACAATAATTATTCAAGAGGCATCAATAAATAATATAAAGATCCTTTTGAATTCACAAGAACCACTCACAAAGCAGGGAAAAATGTAGAAATAAGTCAAAGTATTAAAAAGTACATTAACGACTGTTTAAAAAAATCACATCATGAAAACTAATGGAGGAACCTTAATGAAATTGACAACAATTATTCAAGAGGCATCAATAAGCAATGTAAAGTCCTTTTGAGTTCACAAGAACCACTAACAAGGCAGGGAAAAGATGTAGAAATAAGTCAAAGTATTAAAAATCACACTAAAGACAGTTTTAAAAAATCACAACTTGAAAACTAATCGAGAAATCTTAATGAAATTGACAATAATTATTCAAGAGACATCAATAAACAATATACAGGGCATTGCAGATCACAAGAACCACTAAGAAAGGAGGAAAAAACGTAGAAATAATTAAAAACAGCTCTACTAGTAGCTAAAGAACCATAATTCAAAAAAAATTATGAAAGAACGTTTCTAAAATTGATAAGAATTACTCAAAAAGCATCAATAAACAATATCACACACAAAACTAACCTCATTGTCGAAATGCAGCGAGACGGGATTCGAATTTCGAATAAGCGCGCTAAAATTCAAACGATTCTTGTCGATGGTGTCCACCGGCGGCAACCTAAACCCGCTGGGTTGACCTTGACTCTGCTCGAACTCGAAATTCTCAAAATCCAACGACGAATTCGACAGACTCTCCGATAGATCGATATCGGATAAGTCCAAGGCATCGACATCGCAATTTTCCTGCTCAATTCGAACATTCCCGCTCGCACAATCGAAATTTTCGTAATAGATCCCGTATTCGGAATAATTTGACGTTTCTACGGTCTCCCTCGACAATACAGTTTCCGTCGATACCGATCCGCGTCGCACTTTCGAATTTCCCTCCTTTCGCACCTGCTCGAAAGTGTCGCAGAAGTCGTTGTAGTCGAAATTGGTTTCGGAAATCGATTCGGACGTTGTCGTGACTTGATTATGTTCGGATTTTGACAGGAGAAGATCGAAAATGCAGTTGGTATCGCCCAGATCGGTCTCGTAATTCTCGATTTCGTTGAAATAGCGCTCGTCGAACGTTTCTAGTATATTTTCGTGCTCGATACTTTTAGTTTGCGCCTCGTAAAACGCCAAATTGAATTTCTGCATTAATTCGCGTTGCGTTTCGGAGAACGGCGGGGATTTTATGCTGTTAGGTTGGTAGTTCGTTGACATTTTGAGATCTGTCAAGAGCATCTGAAATTCAAACGTTTTGACGTGCTTTGTTATCGAATTGTCGATCATTATCGATAGAATATAAGAAAAACTTACCTTATGCTATCCAGAAACTATCCAAAAACTATCCCAGGAACAAATATAGTTTATTTCTTTAAAAAACTAACCAATAAATTAACAAACACAAAAAAACTAAACAAAAACACAGAAATACACGATCACATTGAGGTTATGTGGTGCTGTCACTCTGCTTTCAGAAACTGTGCGTCGCGAACTGTTTCAGTTACTGTTTCAGTAGCAAAAGAGGGAGGTGAATAACGGGCATTATAAGCTAGTGTTTTACTCTAGGAGTGTTGCTATTGGTTACAAGGTGTTAGATAAAGACGGATTGTGAGTGCTGAAGTCGGAGGTTTGACAAGTTCATTGGGTTTCAGGCTGTAAGGTAAGTTTGTAGTGGGGATAAGCATGAAATTTAAGTAATTATCTGTGTATAAGTTGAGATATAATTAGATATTGGTAGAAATTAATCAAAGAAATTTCGCGTGCTGTATTATTTTTACTGTTTTCCAGTGCAGTTTTTGACATATTGACATACTTTTTGGCATATTACCTGCCTTATGAGTGTTTTTATGAGCCCCAATGGTTTTTATATTGTTTATTGATGTCTATTGAATAAGTATTGCCGTTTTCGTTAAGATTCCTCCATTAGTTTTCAAGTTGTGAATTTTTAACTGTCTCTAGTGGAGTTTTTCTCATTTTGGTTTGTTTCTATAACTTTTACCGGGCTTATGAGTGGTTTCTATGGGTCCCAAATGTTTTTATATTGTTTATTGATGCCTCTTGAATAAGTATTGTCGATTTCGTTAAGATTTCTCCATTAGTTTTCAAGTTGTGAATTTTTAACTGTCTCTAGTGGAGTTTTTCTCATTTTGGTTTGTTTCTATAATTTTTACCGGCCTTATGAGTGGTTTTTACGGGCCCCAATGGTTTTTATATTGTTCATTGATGCTTATTGAATAACTATTGTCGATTTCATTAAGATTCCTCCATTAGTTTTCAAGTTGTGAATTTTTAACTGTCTCTAGTAGAGTTTTTATCATATTGGTTTGTTTCAAGAATTTTTACCGGCCTTATGACTGCTTTTTATGGGTCGCAATGGTTTTTATATTGTTCATTGATGCATATTGAATAATTATTGTCGATTTCATTAAGACTCCTCTATTAGTTTTCAAGTTGTGAATTTTTAACTGTCTCTAGTAGAGTTTTTATCATTCTGGTTTGTTTCTAGAATTTTTACCGGCCTTATAGTGTTTTTATGGGTCTCGATGGTTTTTATATTGTTTATTGATGCCTCTTGAATAATTATTGTCGATTTCATCAAGATTCCTCCATTAGTTTTCAAGTTGTGGATTTTTAACTGTCTCTTGTAGAATTTGTATCATTTTCTAGAATTTTTACCGGCCTTATGAGTGGTTTTTATGGGTCCCAATGGTTTTTATATTGTTTATTGATGCCTCTTGAATAATTATTGTCGATTTCATCAAGATTCCTCCATTAGTTTTCAAGTTGTGAATGTTTAACTGTCTCTAGTAGAGTTTTTATCATTCTGGTTTGTTTCTAGAATTTTTACCGGCCTTATAGTGTTTTTATGGGTCTCGATGGTTTTTATATTGTTTATTGATGCCTCTTGAATAATTATTGTCGATTTCATCAAGATTCCTCCATTAGTTTTCAAGTTGTGGATTTTTAACTGTCTCTTGTAGAATTTGTATCATTTTCTAGAATTTTTACCGGCCTTATGAGTGGTTTTTATGGGTCCCAATGGTTTTTATATTGTTTATTGATGCCTCTTGAATAATTATTGTCGATTTCATCAAGATTCCTCCATTAGTTTTCAAGTTGTGAATGTTTAACTGTCTCTAGTAGAGTTTTTATCATTCTGGTTTGTTTCTAGAATTTTTACCGGCCTTATAGTGTTTTTATGGGTCTCGATGGTTTTTATATTGTTTATTGATGCCTCTTGAATAATTATTGTCGATGTCATCAAGATTCCTTCATTAGTTTTCAAGTTGTGGATTTTTAACTGTCTCTTGTAGAATTTGTATCATTTTCTAGAATTTTTACCGGCCTTATGAGTGGTTTTTATGGGTCCCAATGGTTTTTATATTGTTTATTGATGCATATTGAATAATTATTGTCGATTTCATTAAGATTCCTCCATTAGTTTTCAAGTTGTGAATGTTTAATTGTCTCTAGTAGAGTTTTTATCATTCTGGTTTGTTTCTAGAATTTTTACCGGCCTTATGAGTGGTTTTTATGGGTTCCAATGGTTTTTATATTGTTTATTGATGCCTCTTGAATAATTATTGTCGATTTCATTAAGATTCCTCCATTAGTTTTCAAGTTGTGAATTTTTAACTGCCTCTAGTAGAGTTTTTATCATTTTGGTTTGTTTCTAGAATTCTTACCTGCCGTATGAATGGTTTTTATGGGCCCCAATGGTTTTTATATTGTTCATTGATGCATATTGAATAATTATTGTCGATTTCATTAAGATTCCTCCATTAGTTTTCGGGTTGTGATTTTTTTTAATGGCTTACGTCTAGAATTTTTATATTTTGCGAATTACTGTTTCATTGTTATGTTGCAGTTCATTCATAACGAAACACGTGTGCAGATATGCATCATATTATATGTGTGCCGTACATAATATCAACCTATAATTACGATACAGACTTTGGAGGACTGTATACGGAGAGCAAAAAAGCACATAAATATGAAATTAATGCTGCGTTCAAGAACGAAGAGTAGCACACATGTTCATTCTACAATTTACAATGGCTTTACTTGTTCGGTGTCGTGTTACAACTATTATTTTTCTCTCTGTTCTGCGTGCGTTTAAATAAGTTATCGTTTTGTACATGTGTTATTATGGAGTATGGACCCAAATACAGATGCGTGCTCACGCTCGCAAAATTTGCTTCTTTACGAATTGCACGGTCTCAAACATTGGCTGGGATCTTTCGAAATTTTCCTTTTGGAGGTGGTTTTTTGGTCGAAATCGGTAAAGGGAAGTCTAATCAAGCGATCCGTCGTAAGATTTGCGGCCAAGGGCCCCTTTTTGGCCCAGGACGAACGTTTGAAAAAGACCGATTTTGACGTTTTACGTAACTAATGCGGGCGCCATATTTACCATAGTTACGCCATAGTTACCATAGTTACGCCATAGTTACCATAGTTACGCTTAATTAGAAGTGAAGATAGACACTTATTCTTATCTAGATTTTAGTACAGAAGACGGAACATGTGTTGATTCAGCTTCTAGTGGCAGGTCACTGTTTATATTTTCATAATTTTTTCCCCTCACAATATGGTACGGCGAGGTATATATATATTATTCTATAGACACGCATCTACATATTAAATTAAGGCCTTAACCAAACATGTGTCAACAATAAATGCGCTGGACGCATATCTCTAGATTCATTGACACCCCGGCATTAAAATGTTGATGACATTACAGCCCTATCTCGCTCGAACCGACGAAGAGATCGCCACCCGTCTCACTCTAAACGGACAAGACAAGTGCTAAACGTATCGCGTTACAAAATAGAAAAAAAGTGAGCGCTTCGCGCCACGTGCAAACGACCAATGGGGTCGCTTCTGACTTTTGCCGCCTAAATGGAAGCTACGAATACGTCACCTAACCTCTATCTTGCACCCTTTTAATTTTATACGTGACGCGAAGCAGAAAAAAAACTACTGAAACGTGATATTTGAGAAATAGGTGACCGGTCTGTAAGTTATGGGGTGTAAAAACCGATATCGTCGGCGTTTTAATGAAAAACAAACATGTGGAATCTTGGATAAATGCATAATTAGGGGTCGTTCATCTGTTTGAAGTGATAATGTCGGTAAAAAAATGGGCGATACAGTTGTTAAAACACTCGAAAATAAATAAATAAAATACTCGTATCGCTTAAAGCCCTCCTTATATATTAGGAGAATATTAGGGAGAATATTACCTCGCATAATATTTATAAAAGGCCATTTCAAAAATACATAATTTCCTGAGTTAACATTCGTGCTGGTTGCTGTAACAGTTAAAAGAGGGCTGGTGCTAAACTCACTCGCCAACTGGTAAAACAGTGAGTGGTCACACTTTTAGCAGCCAGTAGCAAATAGCACGCTAGTAAAACAGCTCGTTCACGTTAGAACCAGGGAATAAACGTACACAATAACTTGTAATATTTTGTCTACCTATACTAATTACGAACTTTCAAGTGTGGGGCGCGTTCAGCGGAATCGCCCATTTTCGCCGACATTTGCGATCGAGTAGCTGCAAAATTGGGCTTTTCGATATTACTTTTGACGCTCGAATTGAAAAAAGGACACAATTCCGCGTGGACTGCGCGATATATTGTAAATTAAATGCGTCAATTTTGAAAAAAAATCACGTTTTTGCACCTCTTCGGGTGAAGGCGAACCGCGAGAAAATGTCACGTGACGTCTAGAAATTCCGACAAGCGGATCGATGAACGTCAAATATTTACATTTTTTATCCGTTCCTGCCGACCTTATAAAAGCCGCTCGCTCTCATGTCTTACGATAAGATCCCTCTAAATACCCTTCGCAAAGAGTTTTGAGCAAAAAAACGGCCTTAAAAACAATTTTCGATCCAAAAAATCGATTTTTGTCGACCCATGTTTTGCTGCTATTAACACAGTAACGTCAAACCCGAAACGCCCCCTGCCGGACATTCGTAACAACAGTAACAGATAGCAGATAACCTAAAATGTATCCTAAAATGTCCATATTGCGAATGTGGACAGTTGGGAAGCCTTAACCACATATTTCTAGAATGCCCAATAACTAAAATCGAAAATTTTGACTTATACACAGAGCTAGTCTACCTATACTAATTACGAACTTTCAAGTGTAGGGCGCGTTCAGCGGAATCGCCCATTTTCGCCGACATTTGCGATCGAGTAGCTGCAAAATTGTGCTTTTCGATATTACTTTTGACGCTCGAATTGAAAAAAGGACACAATTCCGCGTGGACTGCGCGATATATTGTAAATTAAATGCGTCAATTTTGAAAAAAAAAATCACGTTTTTGCACCTCTTCGGGTGAAGGCGAACCTCGAGAAAATGTCACGTGACGTCTAGAAATTCCGACAAGCGGATCGATGAACGTCAAAAATTTACATTTTTTATCCGTTCCTGCCGACCTTATAAAAGCCGCTCGCTCTCATGTCTTACGATAAGATCCCTCTAAATACCCTTATCAAAGAGTTTTGAGCAAAAAAACGGCCTTAAAAACAATTTTCGATCTAAAAAATCGATTTTTGTCGACCCGTGTTTTGCTGCTATTACCACAGTAACGTCAAACCCGAAACGCCCCCTGCCGGACATTCGTAACAACAGTAACAGATAGCAGATAACCTAAAATGTATCCTAAAATGTCCATATTGCGAATGTGGACAGGTGGGAAGCCTTAACCACATATTTCTAGAATGCCCAATAACTAAAATCGAAAATTTTGACTTATACACAGAGCTAGTCTACCTATACTAATTACGAACTTTCAAGTGTAGTTCAGCGGAATCGCCCATTTTCGCCGACATTTGCGATCGAGTAGCTGCAAAATTGTGCTTTTCGATATTACTTTTGACGCTCGAATTGAAAAAAGGACACAATTCCGCGTGGACTGCGCGATATTTTGTAAATTAAATGCGTCAATTTTGAAAAAAAAATCACGCTTTTGCACCTCTTCGGGTGAAGGCGAACCTCGAGAAAATGTCACGTGACGTCTAGAAATTCCGACAAGCGGATCGATGAACGTCAAAAATTTACATTTTTTATCCGTTCCTGCCGACCTTATAAAAGCCGCTCGCTCTCATGTCTTACGATAAGATCCCTCTAAATACCCTTCGCAAAGAGTTTTGAGCAAAAAAACGGCCTTAAAAACAATTTTCGATCTAAAAAATCGATTTTTGTCGACCCGTGTTTTGCTGCTATTACCACAGTAACGTCAAACCCGAAACGCCCCCTGCCGGACATTCGTCACAACAGTAACAGATAGCAGATAACCTAAAATGTATCCTAAAATGTCCATATTGCGAATGTGGACAGGTGGGAAGCCTTAACCACATATTTCTAGAATGCCCAATAACTAAAATCGAAAATTTTGACATATACACAGAGCTAGTAATCTCCTATTCGGCGAAAATAGCTTTGAGCTACAATCAACTCTGACCTATAAAAAAGACATCCCATACCGAGATATTTTCTAAAAACAAGTGCATATCTTTAGAACAATTATAACCACAGCTGGCTCCTTCTTTTTACTCTTTTTTCCCCACTACTATATACCCATTTCTTGGTTTTTTTTTCTTTCATCTGCACCAGCACGATGGCACCGTATAATTCATATAAATATCATATTCTAGCAGCTCTTTTAAGGCCCTTTTTTATACAAGTAGCACTGTAAAGTCTCGCTGGTCTCTCTTTTTTTTCTGTTCAACCCTAACACGTGTTTGGAGCGAGCCACGAGTGCCGAAGACAAAAAGGCAGCCGCGATTTTATTTTTAAAACAATTCGTGGTGGCATTTGCTGCTATATTAGGAATTACGGTTTTGTCATCAGAAATCTCGACGACACTAATTATTAAAATGACGCGATGTCATTTTTTTCTCGTCTCCCTTTCTTCGAACTTGATGTTCATGTTTGTGTCACTTTAGCTCACTTCAAGCGTATCTACCTGCTTTATGAGCGGGTGTTATAAGCTCCAATACTCTTTATTATGTTTATTGATGCATTTTGAATAACTATTGCCAATTTCGTTTCCAACACTAGTTTTCAAGTTATGATATTTTCTAATTATTGTTTGTGTGATTTCAAACACTTTGACTTACCTCTAGAGTCTAGATCATTTTCCTGCTTTGTGAGTGGTTCTTTTGAACTCCAGTGGCCTTTATATTAGTCTTTGATGTTTCTAGAATGATAATTGTCAATTTCATTAAGATTCCTCCATTAGTTTTCAAGTTGTGATTTTTTAAAACTGTCTTTACTGTAATTTTTAATACTTTGACTTACTTCTACATTTTTTTCCTGCTTTGTGAGTGGTTCCTGTGAACTCAAAAGGACTTTACATTATTTATTGATGCCTCTTGAATAATTATTGACAGTTTCATTAAGATTTTTCCATTAGTTTTCAAGTTGTGATTTTTTTAAACTGGCGTTACTGTAATTTTTAATACTTTGATTTACTTCTACATTTTTTCCTGCCTTGTGAGTGGTTCTTGTGAACTCAAAAGGACTTTACATTGTTTATTGATGCCTCTTGAATAATTATTGACAATTTCATTAAGATTTCTCCATTAGTTTTCAAGTTGTGATTTTTTTAAACTGGCTTTACTGTAATTTTTAATACTTTGACTTACTTCTACATTTTTTCCCTGCTTTGTGAGTGGTTCTTGTGAACTCAAAAGGACTTTGCATTATTTATTGATGCGTCTTGAATAATTATTGACAGTTTCATTAAGATTCTTCCATTAGTTTTCAGGTTGTGATTTTTTTAAACTGTCTTTACTGTAGTTTTTAATACTTGACTTACTTCTACATTTTTTCCCTGCTTTGTGAGTGGTTCTTGTGAACTCAAAAGAACTTTATATTGTTTATTGATGCCTCTTGAATAATTATTGACAATTTCATTAAGACTTCTCCATTAGTTTTCAAGTTGTGATTTTTTTAAATTGGCTTTACTGTAATTTTTAATACTTTGACCTACTTCTACATTTTTTTCCTGCCTTCTGAGTGGTTCTTGTGAACTCAAAAGGACTTTACATTGTTTATTGATGCCTCTTGAATAATTATTGACAGTTTCATTAAGATTTCTCCATTAGTTTTCAAGTTGTGATTTTTTAAACTGGCTTTACTGTAATTTTTAATACTTTGATTTACTTCTACATTTTTTTCCTGCCTTGTGAGTGGTTCTTGTGAACTCAAAAGGACTTTACATTATTTATTGATGCCTCTTGAATAATTATTGACAGTTTCATTAAGATTTCTCCATTAGTTTTCAAGTTGTGATTTTTTTAAACTGTCTTTACTGTAGTTTTTAATACTTTGACTTACTTCTACATTTTTTTCCTGTCTTGTGAGTGGTTCTTGTGAACTCAAAAGGACTTTACATTGTTTATTGATGCCTCTTAAATAATTATTGACAGTTTCATTAAGATTTCTCCATTAGTTTTCAAGTTGTGATTTTTTTAAACTGTCTTTACTGTAGTTTTTAATACTTTGACTTACTTCTACATTTTTTCCCTGCTTTGTGAGACGTTTTTGTGAACTGAAAAGGACTTTATATTGTTTATTGATGCCTCTTGAATAATTATTGACAGTTTCATTAAGATTTCTCCATTAGTTTTCAAGTTGTGATTTTTTTAAACTGGCTTTACTGTAATTTTTAATTCTTTGATTTACTTCTACATTTTTTTCCTGCCTTGTGAGTGATTCTTGTGAACTCAAAAGGACTTTACATTGTTTATTGATGCCTCTTGAATAATTATTGACAGTTTCATTAAGATTTCTCCATTAGTTTTCAAGTTGTGATTTTTTTAAACTGTCTTTACTGTAGTTTTTAATACTTTGACTTACTTCTACATTTTTTCCCTGCTTTGTGAGACGTTTTTGTGAACTGAAAAGGACTTTATATTGTTTATTGATGCCTCTTGAATAATTATTGACAATTTCATTAAGATTTCTCCATTAGTTTTCAAGTTGTGATTTTTTTAAACTGTCTTTACTGTAGTTTTTAATACTTTTACTTACTTCTACATTTTTTCCTGCCTTGTGAGTGGTTCTTGTGAGCTCAAAAGGACTTTACATTGTTTATTGATGCCTATTGAATAATTATTGACAATTTCATTAAGATTTCTCCATTAGTTTTCAAGTTGTGATTTTTTTAAACTGGCTTTACTGTAATTTTTAATACTTTGATTTACTTCTATATTTTTTTCCTGCCTTGTGAGTGGTTCTTGTGAACTCAAAAGAACTTTACATTGTTTATTGATGCCTCTTGAATAATTATTGACAGTTTCATTAAGATTTCTCCATTAGTTTTCAAGTTGTGATTTTTTTAAACTGGCGTTACTGTAATTTTTAATACTTTGATTTACTTCTACATTTTTTTCCTGCCTTGTGAGTGGTTCTTGTGAACTCAAAAGGACTTTACATTGTTTATTGATGCCTCTTGAATATTTATTGACAATTTCATTAAGATTTCTCCATTAGTTTTCATGTTGTGATTTTTTTAAACTGGCTTTACTGTAGTTTTTAATACTTTGACTTACTTCTACATTTTTTCCTGCTTTGTGAGACGTTCTTGTGAACTCAATTGGACTTTATATTGTTTATTGATGCCTCTTGAATAATTGTTGCCAATTTCATTACGATTCCTCCATTAGTTTTCAAGTTGTGATTTTTTTAAACTGTCTTTACTGTAATTTTTAATACTTTGATTTACGTCTACATTCTTTTCCTGCCTTGTGCGTGGTTCTTGTGAACTCAAAAGTACTTCACATTGTTTATTGATGCCTCTTGAATAATTATTGACAGTTTCATTAAGATTTTTCCATTAGTTTTCAAGTTGTGATTTTTTTAAACTGTCTTTACTGTAGTTTTTAATACTTTGACTTCTACATTTTTTCCCTGCTTTGTGAGTGGTTCTTGTGAACACAAAAGGACTTTACATTGTTTATTGATGCCTCTTGAATAATTATTGACAGTTTCATTAAGATTTCTCCATTAGTTTTCAAGTTGTGATTTTTTTAAACTGGCTTTACTGTAATTTTTAATACTTTGATTTACTTCTACATTTTTTTCCTGCCTTGTGAGTGGTTCTTGTGAACTCAAAAGGACTTTACATTGTTTATTGATGCCTCTTGAATAATTATTGACAGTTTCATTAAGATTTCTCCATTAGTTTTCTAGTTGTGATTTTTTTAAACTGGCTTTACTGTAATTTTTAATACTTTGACTTACTTCTACATTTTTTTCTGCTTTGTGAGACGTTCTTGTGAACTGAAAAGGACTTTATATTGTTTATTGATGCCTCTTGAATAATTATTGACAATTTCATTAAGATTTCTCCATTAGTTTTCAAGTTGTGATTTTTTTAAATTGGCTTTACTGTAATACTTTGATTTTTAATACTTTGATTTAGTTCTACATTTTTTTCCTGCCTTGTGAGTGGTTCTTGTGAACTCAAAAGGACTTTACATTGTTTATTGATGCCTCTTGAATAATTATTGACAGTTTCATTAAGATTTCTCCATTAGTTTTCAAGTTGTGATTTTTTTAAACTGTCTTTACTGTAGTTTTTAATACTTTGACAAAAGGACTTTATATTGTTTATTGATGCCTCTTGAATAATTATTGACAATTTCATTAAGATTTCTCCATTAGTTTTCAAGTTGTGATTTTTTTAAACTGTCTTTACTGTAGTTTTTAATACTTTGACAAAAGGACTTTATATTGTTTATTGATGCCTCTTGAATAATTATTGACAATTTCATTAAGATTTCTCCATTAGTTTTCAAGTTGTGATATTTTCTAATTGTTCTTTGTGTGATTTCGATCACTTTGACTTACTTCTAGATCATTTTCCTGCTTTGTGAGTGGAGCTTTTGAACTCCAATGTTTTTTATATTGTTCGTTGATGCCTCTTGAATAACTCTTGTCAATTTTATTAAGATTCCTCAATTAGTTTTCAAGTTGTAATTTTTTCTAACTGACCTTAGTGTTATTTTTACCCTTTTTTTTTTGATTTGTTTTTGTTGATTTTTTTTCCTGCCTGACAAGTAATTCTTGTAAATTTAAATATGCTCCATATTGTTTATTGATATCTCTTGAATAATTACATACACTCAATTTCATTTCTCTCTGACCCTGCGTAATATTGTACGTGTGTTGTTGTATGTACATATCTGTGCTTGCATAGCAGAATAGATAGGCAACCTCAATGACACGACCGGCTTCTGTCAAAAATTTGTAAACATAGATTCTGCAGCTTTTGCGAGTTTTTCCGCAAATTTTGCACTTTGCTTGTGATAATAACTCTCTTATCGTGTTAAACGTGGTGTACTGTGCCGTCATTACAACATTCCAGCTCGCAGGACGAACAATTTCACTTATGTGAGTACGAATTTCCTCTCTTTTATTTCACTCTCTTTTATAACCACAATAATTGATTATTTCTAGGGTTATTTATTTCTATTTGTTGGTGATTATTTACAATACTACGATCTACATTGTCCAACCGTGTTATTGTTTTGTTCTATGTTCATTTATACACCCATTTTTAGGTTAGTTTCCGCAGAAAATCAAACAAAATCTTACACGATATATTAATTTATTTAATTATTAATAATCAAGAGTAAAAATACGTATACAAAAAACATTATCGCATTAAAATCTAGCGACTTACATCTTATATACACATGTTGTTACGATAACGGCGGAACATAGGAACATTCTATGAGATTCTAAGCTTAAAATATCAATAATTTACGTTATAAACATCAAGTCACGTCCGTGAAAACACATATATTAGGAGTAGGGAAGGGAAATACTATCTAGAGAATTATTAAGTAGTCTGTTTGTGTCACTTTTTCGTTGCCGTTCACTTTGTTCGGCTGCCGAACGTCTCCTGACTCGCGTAGGTTATGTATAGGAAGCCGTCGGGGCCCGCGTGCTCCGTGTACACCTCGGAGAACGTAACCGATAAACTTACGAGGGATCTGTTGTTGACCAGAAGGTATAGAGACTGCGTCGGCCTAAGTTGGATTCTATTTCTGAAAAGTAAACGAAAAATCATGATCACTAAACAAATTCTTAACCAATCTTGTCCTTTCGAACATTACAGAGACTTTTCTACTTACTTTATGATCATCAAGAACTGGGACATCGTCAGCTCCTGCGGCACCAAAAATTTGCTTTTCTCCAACAACGGAAGATTATTCTCCTTTGCAAACCGCTCCACTATGATCTAAAACAAAAATAATACATAGTTTTTGACAAACAGTGAAGACTAGTTTGAAACTAGTTTGAGACTAGTTTGAGACTAGTTTGAGACTAGTTTGGAACTAGTTTGGAACTAGTTTGAAACCAGTTTGAGACTAGTTTGGAACTAGTTTGAAACTGGTTCCGGAACTAGTTTGAACGCAGTTTGAAGAACTAGTTTGTCATCTGTCAGTCGGAATAATAAAACTTACAGGTATTTTGGTTGGGTTGGGTTGGGTTGGACTAGTTTGGAACTAGTTTGAAACTAGTTTGAGACTAGTTTGAAACTAATTTGAGACTAGTTTGGAACTAGTTTGAAACCAGTTTGAGACTAGTTTGAAACTAGTTTGGAACTAGTTTGAAACTAGTTTGAGACTAGTTTGAGACTAGTTTGAAACTAATTTGAGACTAGTTTGAGACTAGTTTGAGACTAGTTTGAGTCTAGTTTGAGACTAGTTTGGAACTAGTTTGAAACCAGTTTGAGACTAGTTTGAGACTAGTTTGGAACTAATTTGAGAATAATTTGGGAATAATAAAACTTACAGGTATTTTGGTTGGGTTGGGTTGGGTTGGACTAGTTTGGAACTAGTTTGAAACTAGTTTGAGACAAGTTTGAGACTAGTTTGAAACTAATTTGAGACTAGTTTGAGACTAGTTTGAGACTAGTTTGAAACCAGTTTGAGACTAGTTTGAAACTAGTTTGAGACTAGTTTGAGACTAGTTTGGAACTAGTTTGAGACTAGTTTGAAACTAATTTGAGACTAGTTTGAGACTAGTTTGGAACTAGTTTGAAACCAGTTCGAGACTAGTTTGAAACTAGTTTGAGACTAGTTTGGAACTAGTTTGAAACCAGTTTGAGACTAGTTGGGAACTAGTTTGAAACTAGTTTGAAACTGGTTCCGGAACTAGATTGAACGCAGTTTGAAGAACTAGTTTGTCATCTGTCAGTCGGAATAATAAAACTTACAGGTATTTTGGTTGGGTTGGGTTGGACTAGTTTGGAACTAGTTTGAGACTAGTTTGAAACCAGTTTGAGACTAGTTTGAAACCAGTTTGAGACTAGTTTGGAACTGGTTTGGAACTAGTTTGGAACTAGTTTGAAACTGGTTCCGGAACTAGTTTGAACGCTTACAGGTAATTAATAAAACTTACAGGTATTTTGGTTGGGAATCTATTTCTTATGGCCATCACTTCTTCTTTCCTGACGTCGACCGTTTTGTTTGGTTTGAACTGTTTGACAGCGCTGAGGTTAGAGTTCACGTCCCTCCTGTTGTTCTTAACCCGGTCCTCCATGTCCAGGGCGGTATTGATGGCCTTTTCGATGAGGCAGTTGTCGTTGCCGGTTTTGCTCTTGCAGTCGCAAAAGGACGACACCAAAACGCCCCGAGAAAACATTAAATGTGCGTGATCTACCTGCAAAAATGCAGAGCCTATATTATTGCGAACATTGCAGGTTGGAGAATAACATTTGTACGTGATAGGGCGATATATATACTTTGATATTAGAATGAATGGTTCGAAAATATTTGTAATTGGCGTTGATTTGTTATGACTTGTGAGTTATGATTGATTTTGTTGATCTTCTGGATGTCAGTGAAGTGTATTTCCGTTATTTTTGTTGAGGATATGCATAAAAATATTTTCAAGTACAAGAACTTAGTGAAATCTTACCGAAATCATTGGTTGTTAAACGTCCCTACTTTCCCCCGTCAGAAAAACTAAAAACACTCACCCAAAAGTTCACTAGAAAAATCTGTCCTGCTCTTCAATTAAATCTCTCACTTGTACAGCTCGGAAGAACGTATATGTTGTTTTATTGCTGTTTGGAGTTTCGCAATGTTTCACACACATTCAACAGCGATTGTAAGATTCTAATGAGCACAGCTCGAGTGATTGCTGTCTTACTGAGACATGCCGTGGCGGCTGGACAATTGGCAACTCGTTCATTCGTTGTTAGTCGTATCAATTATACTCTGTTTACGATTCTCGTCCATTACAAATTACAGTAAACAACGATCACTTGATTGTCTGACCGCTATCTCTACGCGTTCTTGCGAAATACAGGCACACATTCTGGTCAAAATATCAAACTGAGGCCGAGACTTGTATTGCTCTGCTGTGCCATACAAGTTTTTGCGCTTAAAATTCGATTTTGGTTCTTTTAATACACAAGATACTTGATTTCCTTCTGCGATATTTCAATGTGTGATGGTTTGGTTAACAAAATCAGTTAACAAATTATATAAATTCAAAGAATATGCAAAAGTACTGTTTTCAAGCAGTGTCTTTTGTCTTTTGGACAAACACCAATCATTTTCCTCGACAAATTTAACACCTACGAGTGTCCAAACTCATCTAAGTCATTAAAAAAATCCTCAAGAGGCTGAAGGAAGATTTTGGACAAATACCAATCAAACTTATCAAGCAAACTCAACTTTTTGAATGAAATATTGCACCAATGAATGTCCAAAGGGTTGTACACCGGAAGAAATTTCCTCAAGAGGCTGAAGCAATCTTTTGGACAAACACCAATCAACTTCCTCGACAAATTTAGCACCTACGAGTGTCCAAACTCATCTAAGTCATTAAAAAAATCCTCAAGAGGCTGAAGGAAGATTTTGGACAAATACCAATCAAACTTATCAAGCAAACTCAACTTTTTGAATGAAATATTGCACCAATGAATGTCCAAAGGGTTGTACACCAGGAGAAATTTCCTCAAGAGGCTGAAGCAATCTTTTGGACAAACACCAATCAACTTCCTCGACAAATTTAACACCTACGAGTGTCCAAACTCATCTAAGTCATTAAAAATCTCCTCAAGAGGCTGAAGGAAGATTTTGGACAAATACCAATCAAACTTATCAAGCAAACTCAACTTTTTGAATGTGAAATTAATATTAAATTGTGAAAACTAGGGTTTAAAATAACAACACATAACCTCATTTCTTTTCGTTGGTCAGTGAGACATTGGCACACATTAATATGTATGCACATGATTCAATGTCATCAAACAACAAATTTATCAACAAATTTATCAACGAAACATTTTTCACTACTTAAACAGCGATGACACAAAAGCGCTCCTAATTAACGATTTACGATAATTATAATAATCAGTTTTGCGAGAGATGAACTCGAGAACTCTGCAAAAAAAGGCTTCAAAATAAACGAGAATAAAATGCATCGCAGAATTGTATGAAGTGCGTTGTAAATTTCTGATTTGCAATTGGAAAAACTGTCACATAACATCTTGAAATAAACAAATTTATCAATGTTTACGTGTGAACGAAAATTGGACTTCTCTATACATTATTCGTGTTTTATTTTGGCGATTTGTTATTCAGTTAGATGTACGATGAATATCCAATAAACAGATGGTTAAAATAATTAAATAGAATGTATGGTTGATCTCTAGTAAACAAAATCATTTAATATTGGAATTGATTAGTGAAGAAGCATTTAAACTATTTTTAACAGATAATAATTATTACATTACTGACACTAGGGCACTTGTATGTTATCAAACAGTAAAGTCGTAAAATTATTATTAGATTTCTCGACCGAGGAAGGAATGATATTAGTGCTAAAAATCATTGTGTAGAAGGTTGGCTCAAGTAAAAAGGAATAATTGTCATTGTTGCTGGTGCTGATAGCAGCAACAGCAGCCAGTGTCTATTTTATGGTCACATTACGCTGTTTACCAGCAAAAGTACTGCTGCTCCTAGTGGCTACTACCAGTCAGTTCAAATTACAATTAAGGTCAACTAATTCTGGTGCATTTTATATGTCACCAGGTAGGTACATACAACGGTGAGACAATGTATTGTCTTTTGTCAGGTGAAGGCGTCGTAACCATAAAATATGTCATATTTTATACGAATTTGTGGGGTTTTATTGACTACCTGCCTTGAACCTGACTACGTAAATTTTGAAAGCACTGTACACTAGTGGAAATAACATAAGCAAGGCCACGATGACAATAAAATTAAAAATTCTATATTTTAGAAGTATTTAGTTGAAAGGTCAATGGCTCTAGTACAATTAGTTATTTACAAAATTATTTTAACTATTAATTAATCATTATTTCAATTATTATTAATTACATTATATATTTTCATAAAAAAGTCTCTTTCAGGTCTTCGATGGTTTCCCAGTACATTTCTAAATAACAAATTGTTCAAAAGTTACTGCTTTCATCCGTAATTTAGTTTCTACTTTATATTTAATGTTTTATTTGTATTAACTTCAAACACAGAAGTAATTCAATCAGTTTTTCCGTCTAATTTATTAATTAAAATATAATATACAATTATATAATTATACAATTTAATATACAATTGATATAATTAAAAATCAGATATATTTTACAAAAGATATTAGTATATATGCATTTCTATTTCAAATAAAGCTCAACACGTCACAGCAACTTATAAATATTACATAATTATTGCATTGTATGCATAAAATGCATAAATAAGCATAATCCAGGTTATTCAATTTCGAAGAAATATTTGAATATATTGTTTAAAATAAAAATTATAAATCACATATTTATAATTTTATATTATTAGTTATACATTTAACAAAAGTAATGAATTGTTGCTTTAAATTATTTATTACAATCGATGGTTGGTATTTTCTACAATAACCTCATTTTTGTCCTGAGCCAGCAGCGCAAGCTCTAAATAGCGGCTAATCAAACTTCAACATGTTCAAGTTTACAAGCAACAGCCAAAATCGTTCGCCGGCATGCAAAAATAGCGGCTGCTGAGTGACCACACCATGCTGGTTAATTAATAATCTACAGTAAGCAGCCAATACTAAAACAGTGTGACCACCCCATGCATTCATTATGTGATCAGTATTTTAACAACAGTATCGCTTAAAGCCCTCTTTATTCATTGGGAGAATAATACTTAGCATAATATTTATAAAAGACATTTCAAAAATACATCATTTCCTGAGTTAACATACATGCTGGTTGCTGTCAAAGTTAAACAAGCGCTGGTGGGCTGGCTGCTGGTAAACTCACTCGCCAACTGGTAAAACAGTGAGTGGTCACACTGTTAGCAGCCGTAGCCGTGTAGAAAAAACCACATAGCAATTTTTAGCACGCACGTGTCGAACACGATATGTTTGCACAATGTGTTGGCACGAAGAAATTAATACAAAGTCGTGCCAGCACAGCGTGCAGACGCTGTGAGGACTCGGTCTGTTCGCGAGGTGTCGCCCCGTTTGCGAGGTGAGCAAGGTGCTCACCCACCGTGTAGGACTGTTTACGTTTGTTTACGAACTTTACGCTCCTCACGCGTGAGAAGCACAACGTGTTGAAATATTGCTCTCATATGCGGACTCACTGCGTCAGCAAGGCACCAACACGCGTGCAAAATTTAGCACGACGTGTTAGCACCATGCTGGGAACGTGTCTCAAAATTGGTCAACTTTTATGTTTATCGTTTTGTGATAGAACTAATAATTTACGTTGTGAGTACAGAATATTTCATTTAGTGACCCAATCTTGTATATTATTTTAAGCGAGACGATACATAATTGCAAAATTTGATTGTTAAAATTTATATTTTTAGCATTTTTGCTATCGTCAGACCTTGAACAACATTACTTGTGTTATGTACGGTCAGTTATTTTAGTGTTCTACGTATATTGGCTTCGCAGTGGTCTGATTAATTGTGTTTATAGCCAAAATAATATCCAATTATTTCGATACTGGAACAATATTTGTCTCAGATTGTTCTGGGTTGTAAAAATGTCACCGGTTGACGTGACTGACTGCAAGGAATATCAAGCCAAGGGTCAAACACGTGACATTCATAAATCAGGACCGTATTTTGTAAAGAAAATAGCATAATATAAAAAAATATTAGAGTATTATGTGTCAGGTATTGGGAGAATATAAGTCCCATGCTATCCTGTGATCAAAACAGGCATCTCTTCTGTCCAAAATCAACGTAAAGTTTGGCCAAACACGTTTACTCTTGTGCCTGAATGTAGAGTTACATGTATACACATAACTATTTTTAGCACGCACGTGTCGAACACGATATGTTTGCCCAATGTGATGGCAAGAAGAAAACATAGCGTAAACACAACCGTGCAATTTGCATAGTGCCCGCACTGTGTTTGCACGTCGTGCCAGCACAGCGTGCAGACGCTGTGAGGACTCGGTCTGTCTGCGAGGTGAGCAAGGTGCCCACCCACCGTGTTGGACTGTTTACGTTTGTTTACGGATTTTACGCACAACGTGCTGAGTATTAAGTGTCAGGTATTGGGAGAATATAAGTCCCATGCTATCCTGTGATCAAAACAGGCATCTCTTCTGTCAAAATTCAACGTAAAGTTTGGCCAAACACGTTCACTCTTGTGCCTGAATGTAGAATTACATGTATACACATAACTATTTTTAGCACGCACATGTCGAACACGATATGTTTGCCCAATGTGTTGGCACGAAGAAAACATAGCGTAAACACAACCGTGCAATTTGCATAGTGCCCGCACTGTGTTTGCACGTCGTGCCAGCACAGCGTGCAGACGCTGTGAGGACTCGGTCTGTCTGCGAGGTGAGCAAAGTGCCCGCCCACCGTGTTGGACTGTTTACGTTTGTTTACGAACTTTACGCACAACGTGCTGAGTATTAAGTGTCAGGTATTGGGAGAATATAAGTCCCATGCTATCCTGTGATCAAAACAGGCATCTCTTCTGTCCAAAATCAACGTAAAGTTTGGCGAAACACGTTTACTCTTGTGCCTGAATGTAGAGTTACATGTATACACATAACTATTTTTAGCACGCACGTGTCGAACACGATATGTTTGCCCAATGTGTTGGCATGAAGAAAACATAGCGTAGACACAACCGTGCAATTTGCATAGTGCCCGCACTGTGTTTGCACGTCGTGCCAGCACAGCGTGCAGACGCTGTGAGGACTCGGTCTGTCTGCGAGGTGAGCAAGGTGCCCACCCACCGTGTTGGACTGTTTACGTTTGTTTACGGACTTTGCGCACAACGTGCTGACATATTGCTCTCATATGAGGACTCATTGCGCCAGAAAGGCGTCAACACGCGTGCAAAATTTACCACAACGTGTTGGCACCATGTGGAAACTACTATTTAGTTATTCTACATATTCCAAGTGAAGGAAAAACTAATTCTTATCACGCACGATAACTGAATGTATCCTAGAGCTAATGAGAGCTAGAAAAACCTTCTTAATCGCATCACTAATTACCCACTTTACTGCATAAACAATAACTATTATCGCAACTTATTTTTTCCCCTCTTAATTTACAATTATACACATACAACTCGCTGCTTCGAGATTTTTTCGCATTGTCGATAACGCGGGCAGAATATTCCTATATTTGTCTCGATTCATCTGCACTGACGTTTGTTTATAGTCGCATTTTTCACGCCAATGTGGGATCCAGTCTGAATTAATGAGATATGGACTCCCATGGCAACAGAAAATGCAGAGCCGTACTTTTCATGTTATAACCCACATAACAATTTTTAGCACGCACGTGTCGAACACGATATGTTTGCACAATGTGTTGGCACGAAGAAAACATAGCGTAAACACAACCGTTTAGTAATTTGCATAGTGCCCGCACTGTGTTTGCACGTCATGCCAGCACAGCGTGCAGACGCTGTGAGGACTCGGTCTGTTCGCGAGGTGTCACCCCGTTTGCGAGGTGAGCAAGGTGCTCACCCACCGTGTAGGACTGTTTACGTTTGTTTACGAACCTTACGCTCCTCACGCGTGAGAAGCACAATGTGTTGACATATTGCTCTCATATGCGGACTCACTGCGCCAGCAAGGCGCCAACACGCGTGCAAAATTTAGCACGACGTGTTAGCACCATGCTGGGAACGTGTCTCTAAATTGTTATGTGTGAAGTATCATTATCTCAATGAATGGGTTTGAATCCTTGATTGTTGAGGTGCGTTCTCACCACCAAAAGATAGATCTCGACGAGTACATCAAGAATATATAGTTTCACATGCCTACGTTGTACCATTATGACGTTACAGCTCTGAATTTGCTTGTCTTGGTTGTAAATACAACAGAAATTTTGACATTACTCGGAAACTATCAGAGATAGAGACTTGTGCTATGTAAATTTGTAATCAGCGCACCCGTTTTAGTAATATAGTGAAGGTTTCATATCAATCAGAGACCTGGTTTTCGAGAAATTGAAAATTGTCTTGTCCACTTGAAAATTCCACTTTCAAAATCGCGATGTTTACGAAACTTTGACTAATCGTCGAAATCTCAAGCAGCAGTTCAATCAAAGATATGTTTTCTGATACAGTTTTTCGCGCTGATTCAAACGGTGCTATTGGATTTTCTCTATCTCGAACGGTTCGGAAGTTATGACGTTCCAAAGTGGTGTATGTATTTTTTTTATTCTGTTTCAGACGATGGAATAGAGAACTCGACTACAACAAGATGATATTTACCCTGTACTATATGTATTCTACGTTTTTGCAATGGTGGCGGTTGGGTGCACTTAGGAACAAGCTCAGGGGTACCTTAAATGGCAACAACGCCCTTTTGGTATGCGCCGGAAACGCTATTTCCGAGCCGGAAAATCAACGGTCTTTGGAGAACTTGTTATACCACGATAAAGACAAATTTGCTTGCACTGTCGTTCCTAGGGTAACTCTATACAATTTTGGTATATTTTTACTTTATTTTGAGTCTATTTTGTAAGACTAACCTTTACTTTTTTATCAGAGGAAAATATACTTTAGATAAACATACTAAAGTCTTAAATCTTAAGAATAACTAACCGTTGAAACAAATGTTTTGACTCATTTTTGTCATTTTTTTTTGTTCAGCAAAGATTCAATTTGAAAAATTGGGTCGCCTTTCCCAAAAGCTCGAAATATTTTCCGATCCATTTCGCGCCTCAGCATGTCAGACTTGTCGAGCCAAAATTGTACATTATGATCAGGACTCTACTGGATAAATATTACCCACATCAAGCGGATGTCATAGACGTGAGTATTTTGTAGCAATATCTTGTGGTTTTATTACAAATTTGTACTTTTTTTTTGTTGTAAAGATTGAAAAATTTGGTGAATTGGTCGCTTGGAGAGTCAACGAATATTTGGAGATAATACTGAAGACGGACATGGATAACGTCACCAAACTTGTGCATTGTTTGTCGCACGGCGACTTAGACATCAACCACGAGTTAAAAATTCTGAAGATCGAGAGTAAGTCTCGCTTTCGTAAATTAAATATCTCGTATCGGCCAATGCTAAATGGTTGGTGGCGAACAATTTGAACATTTGCGCTGAACTTGGTGTTACATTTCTCATTTTATTTTTACTTAGCCGTCGATGTTGAGGGAATTGTCTCCAGAATAACATACGATAGAATATTTCCTGTTGAGCAGAGACTAAAATATTCACTCGTCGATCCGCATTGGAAAAGTTTTGTAGTCGGTCTCAAAGAACTGTATACAAAGTTGTACGAGAAGCAGACAAAGTAAGTTGACAAAATTCGTCATTGGTCACTGATAGGTTACATCACATCCTAACCTAAGTGATATAACCTCAAAACATAGGTTACATCGGATCCTAACCTAAAAATCAAGTTAAAATGTCAATATTTAAACCAAATTTTTAGGTTAGGATAAACAACAAAGTTAAATTTGAAGTTAAGTAATGCATATTTAGGTTAGGATGTGATATAACCTCAAAATTCAGGTTATATCACATCCTAACCTAAGTGGTATAACCTCAAAATATAGGTTACATCGGATCCTAACCTAAAAATCAAGTTAAAATTTCAATATTTAAACCAAATTTTTAGGTTAGGATAAATAAGAAAGTTAAATTTGAAGTTAAGTAATGCATATTTAGGTTAGGATGCGATATAACCTCAAAATTCAGGTTATATCACATCCTAACCTAAGTGGTATAACCTCAAAATATAGGTTACATCGGATCCTAACCTAAAAATCAAGTTAAAATTTCAATATTTAAACCAAATTTTTAGGTTAGGATAAAAAAGAAAGTTAAATTTGAAGTTAAGTAATGCATATTTAGGTTAGGATGCGATATAACCTCAAAATTCAGGTTATATCACATCCTAACCTAAGTGGTATAACCTCAAAATATAGGTTACATCGGATCCTAACCTAAAAATCAAGTTAAAATTTCAATATTTAAACCAAATTTTTAGGTTAGGATAAAAAAGAAAGTTAAATTTGAAGTTAAGTAATGCATATTTAGGTTAGGATGCGATATAACCTCAAAATTCAGGTTATATCACATCCTAACCTAAGTGGTATAACCTCAAAATATAGGTTACATCGGATCCTAACCTAAAAATCAAGTTAAAATTTCAATATTTAAACCAAATTTTTAGGTTAGGATAAATAAGAAAGTTAAATTTGAAGTTAAGTAATGCATATTTAGGTTAGGATGCGATATAACCTCAAAATTCAGGTTATATCACATCCTAACCTAAGTGGTATAACCTCAAAATATAGGTTACATCGGATCCTAACCTAAAAATCAAGTTAAAATTTCAATATTTAAACCAAATTTTTAGGTTAGGATAAACAACAAAGCTAAATTTGAAGTTAAGTAATGCATATTTAGGTTAGGATGCGATATAACCTCAAAATTCAGGTTATATCACATCCTAACCTAAGTGGTATAACCTCAAAATATAGGTTACATCGGATCCTAACCTAAAAATCAAGTTAAAATTTCAATATTTAAACCAAATTTTTAGGTTAGGATAAATAAGAAAGTTAAATTTGAAGTTAAGTAATGCATATTTAGGTTAGGATGCGATATAACCTCAAAATTCAGGTTATATCACATCCTAACCTAAGTGGTATAACCTCAAAATATAGGTTACATCGGATCCTAACCTAAAAATCAAGTTAAAATTTCAATATTTAAACCAAATTTTTAGGTTAGGATAAACAACAAAGCTAAATTTGAAGTTAAGTAATGCATATTTAGGTTAGGATGTGATATAACCTCAAAATTCAGGTTATATCACATCCTAACCTAAGTGGTATAACCTCAAAATATAGGTTACATCGGATCCTAACCTAAAAATCAAGTTAAAATTTCAATATTTAAACCAAATTTTTAGGTTAGGATAAACAACAAAGCTAAATTTGAAGTTAAGTAATGCATATTTAGGTTAGGATGCGATATAACCTCAAAATTCAGGTTATATCACATCCTAACCTAAGTGGTATAACCTCAAAATATAGGTTACATCGGATCCTAACCTAAAAATCAAGTTAAAATTTCAATATTTAAACCAAATTTTTAGGTTAGGATAAACAACAAAGCTAAATTTGAAGTTAAGTAATGCATATTTAGGTTAGGATGTGATATAACCTCAAAATTCAGGTTATATCACATCCTAACCTAAGTGGTATAACCTCAAAATATAGGTTACATCGGATCCTAACCTAAAAATCAAGTTAAAATTTCAATATTTAAACCAAATTTTTAGGTTAGGATAAACAACAAAGCTAAATTTGAAGTTAAGTAATGCATATTTAGGTTAGGATGCGATATAACCTCAAAATTCAGGTTATATCACATCCTAACCTAAGTGGTATAACCTCAAAATATAGGTTACATCGGATCCTAACCTAAAAATCAAGTTAAAATTTCAATATTTAAACCAAATTTTTAGGTTAGGATAAAAAAGAAAGTTAAATTTGAAGTTAAGTAATGCATATTTAGGTTAGGATGCGATATAACCTCAAAATTCAGGTTATATCACATCCTAACCTAAGTGGTATAACCTCAAAATATAGGTTACATCGGATCCTAACCTAAAAATCAAGTTAAAATTTCAATATTTAAACCAAATTTTTAGGTTAGGATAAAAAAGAAAGTTAAATTTGAAGTTAAGTAATGCATATTTAGGTTAGGATGCGATATAACCTCAAAATTCAGGTTATATCACATCCTAACCTAAGTGGTATAACCTCAAAATATAGGTTACATCGGATCCTAACCTAAAAATCAAGTTAAAATTTCAATATTTAAACCAAATTTTTAGGTTAGGATAAATAAGAAAGTTAAATTTGAAGTTAAGTAATGCATATTTAGGTTAGGATGCGATATAACCTCAAAATTCAGGTTATATCACATCCTAACCTAAGTGGTATAACCTCAAAATATAGGTTACATCGGATCCTAACCTAAAAATCAAGTTAAAATTTCAATATTTAAACCAAATTTTTAGGTTAGGATAAACAACAAAGCTAAATTTGAAGTTAAGTAATGCATATTTAGGTTAGGATGCGATATAACCTCAAAATTCAGGTTATATCACATCCTAACCTAAGTGGTATAACCTCAAAATATAGGTTACATCGGATCCTAACCTAAAAATCAAGTTAAAATTTCAATATTTAAACCAAATTTTTAGGTTAGGATAAATAAGAAAGTTAAATTTGAAGTTAAGTAATGCATATTTAGGTTAGGATGCGATATAACCTCAAAATTCAGGTTATATCACATCCTAACCTAAGTGGTATAACCTCAAAATATAGGTTACATCGGATCCTAACCTAAAAATCAAGTTAAAATTTCAATATTTAAACCAAATTTTTAGGTTAGGATAAACAACAAAGCTAAATTTGAAGTTAAGTAATGCATATTTAGGTTAGGATGTGATATAACCTCAAAATTCAGGTTATATCACATCCTAACCTAAGTGGTATAACCTCAAAATATAGGTTACATCGGATCCTAACCTAAAAATCAAGTTAAAATTTCAATATTTAAACCAAATTTTTAGGTTAGGATAAACAACAAAGCTAAATTTGAAGTTAAGTAATGCATATTTAGGTTAGGATGCGATATAACCTCAAAATTCAGGTTATATCACATCCTAACCTAAGTGGTATAACCTCAAAATATAGGTTACATCGGATCCTAACCTAAAAATCAAGTTAAAATTTCAATATTTAAACCAAATTTTTAGGTTAGGATAAACAACAAAGCTAAATTTGAAGTTAAGTAATGCATATTTAGGTTAGGATGTGATATAACCTCAAAATTCAGGTTATATCACATCCTAACCTAAGTGGTATAACCTCAAAATATAGGTTACATCGGATCCTAACCTAAAAATCAAGTTAAAATTTCAATATTTAAACCAAATTTTTAGGTTAGGATAAACAACAAAGCTAAATTTGAAGTTAAGTAATGCATATTTAGGTTAGGATGCGATATAACCTCAAAATTCAGGTTATATCACATCCTAACCTAAGTGGTATAACCTCAAAATATAGGTTACATCGGATCCTAACCTAAAAATCAAGTTAAAATTTCAATATTTAAACCAAATTTTTAGGTTAGGATAAACAACAAAGCTAAATTTGAAGTTAAGTAATGCATATTTAGGTTAGGATGCGATATAACCTCAAAATTCAGGTTATATCACATCCTAACCTAAGTGGTATAACCTCAAAATATAGGTTACATCGGATCCTAACCTAAAAATCAAGTTAAAATTTCAATATTTAAACCAAATTTTTAGGTTAGGATATACAACAAAGTTAAATTTGAAGTTAAGTAATGCATATTTAGGTTAGGATGTGATATAACCTCAAAATTCAGGTTATATCACATCCTAACCTAAAAATTACCCCAACATACTAAAATTTAGGATATACTTTCAATATCTGAACAAAATTTTTAGTTTAGATCGAATACTTGAGGTTAAAATCGAGGTTGTCACGCATTTTTTAAGTTAGGATCTGATATAACTTCCACAAATAATAAATTTTTGGTATACAATCAATTCTAGCCCCAAGATTATGATCGAAAACGGTGCGAAACCAAAAGTTCCAATATCCGAGGTTAAACCGATCAAAAAAGAGCAAAAACGAGATCTAGAATCGACACCGGACGATAAAAAAGACACCCTAGATGTCGCCCACAATCGTAGGAAAGAATCACGGGCAAAAACCAAGCCCGAGGCGACATCTGCACGCAGCAAATCGAAAGAGGAGAAGAAAGCGGAAGACAAAAGAACGCCGCATAGGACGCACCGTCACGAAGAGGAAAAACAACCGAAAACGGGCACCTCTAAAACTGTCAAAACTCAAAAATCGACGGAGTTATCAGAAAATGCTACAGATTCGAAAAATGTTGTGTCTGATGGCAAACAGAGGCATAAAAAACGAACTGGCACGTTGAAAAAAATGAATAGCGTACACGACGATGACGCGCTCGTGGCGAAAACAAACGATTCGCCGCGTTCGCAGGTTGAGGTTATGTTGCACGAGACTAATTTGAAATTTCCCGCCGAGAAGAAAATGTCGCGGAAGAATTCGAATACGAAACGAGATACAAAGCCGCCCAATGTTTTGGTTTACGCCGACAGCGTGGTCGCTAAGGAGAACGTAAAAGCAGTTTTGGCTGAGATTTTACACACAGAAAAGTAAGTAAAGTTTATTGGTGAAAAATCTATTTGTTTTATTTAAATTTAATGAACAAATTATACTTTTTTTAATGAACATAATGTTTTATATTATAAATAATGTATTTTAATTATAATCATAACCTGTCTGGTAGGTACACCATATACGATCTGCCGACCAACAAGCCGTCGGAATTTTGGGACGAATCCACGACGCTCGTTGTGATCTGCGGAAACGTCACTCCAAACCTAACCTACGAGCTGCTCCAGTACTTAGTGAACGGCGGACAATTGCTCTGCCTGTGCAGCGATCTACTTTACAGCGTCTTGCAGACGTTCACCACAGCCGAAGTAATTCGTTTCTTCTTGTTGTGTTTTGAGGTTACCTGCTACATCCTAACCTAAAACTCAGGTTATGATTTCAAGGTCTGAACTAAATTTTTAGATCAGGATGAATATTTGATCTTAAATTTGAGATTGTCGCGCATTTTTAAGTTTGGAACAATGTAACCTCAAAATATTGGTTATATTGCATCCTAACCTAAAAATTAGGTTATAATTTCAATATTTGAAGAAAATTTTTGGGTTAGATTGAATATTTGGTCTTAAATTTGAGATTGTCGCGCATTTTTAAGTTTGGAAGCAATGTACCCTCAAAATACTGGTTATATTGCATCCTAACCTAAAAATTAGGTTATAATTTCAATATTTGAAGAAAATTTTTTGCTAGATTGAATATTTAGTCTTAAATTTGAGGTTGTCACGCATTTTTAAGTTTGGAAGCAATGTAACCTCAAAATATTGGTTATATTGCATCCTAACCTAAAAATTAGGTTATAATTTCAATATTTGAAGAAAATTTTTGGGTTCGATTGAATATTTGATCTTAAATTTGAGATTGTCGCGCATTTTTAAGTTTGGAAGCAATGTAACCTCAAAATATTGGTTATATTGCATCCTAACCTAAAAATTAGGTTATAATTTCAATATTTGAAGAAAATTTTTGGGTTCGATTGAATATTTGATCTTAAATTTGAGATTGTCGCGCATTTTTAAGTTTGGAAGCAATGTAACCTCAAAATATTGGTTATATTGCATCCTAACCTAAAAATTAGGTTATAATTTCAACATTTGACGAAAATTTTTGGGTTCGATTGAATATTTGATCTTAAATTTGAGATTGTCGCGCATTTTTAAGTTTGGAAGCAATGTAACCTCAAAATATTGGTTATATTGCATCCTAACCTAAAAATTAGGTTATAATTTCAACATTTGACGAAAATTTTTGGGTTCGATTGAATATTTGATCTTAAATTTGAGATTGTCGCGCATTTTTAAGTTTGGAAGCAATGTAACCTCAAAATATTGGTTATATTGCATCCTAACCTAAAAATTAGGTTATAATTTCAACATTTGACGAAAATTTTTGGGTTCGATTGAATATTTGATCTTAAATTTGAGATTGTCGCGCATTTTTAAGTTTGGAAGCAATGTAACCTCAAAATATTGGTTATATTGCATCCTAACCTAAAAATTAGGTTATAATTTTAATATTTGACGAAAATTTTTGGGTTAAATTGAATATTTGGTCTTAAATTTGAGATTGTCGCGCATTTTTAAGTTTGGAAGCAATGTAACCTCAAAATATTGGTTATATTGCATCCTAACCTAAAAATTAGGTTATAATTTCAACATTTGACGAAAATTTTTGGGTTAGATTGAATATTTGATCTTAAATTTGAGATTGTCGCGCATTTTTAAGTTTGGAAGCAATGTAACCTCAAAATATTGGTTATATTGCATCCTAACCTAAAAGTTAGGTTATAATTTCAATATTTGAAGAACATTTTTGGGTTAGATTGAATATTTGGTCTTAAATTTGAGATTGTCGCGCATTTTTAAGTTTGGAAGCAATGTAACCTCAAAATATTGGTTATATTGCATCCTAACCTAAAAGTTAGGTTATAATTTCAATATTTGAAGAACATTTTTGGATTAGATTGAATATTTGGTCTTAAATTTGAGATTGTCGCGCATTTTTAAGTTTGGAAGCAATGTAACCTCAAAATATTGGTTATATTGCATCCTAACCTAAAAATTAGGTTATAATTTCAATATTTGACGAAAATTTTTGGGTTAGATTGAATATTTGGTCTTAAATTTGAGATTGTCGCGCATTTTTAAGTTTGGAAGCAATGTAACCTCAAAATATTGGTTATATTGCATCCTAACCTAAAAATTAGGTTATAATTTCAATATTTGAAGAAAATTTTTGGGTTAGATTGAATATTTGGTCTTAAATTTGAGATTGTCAAGCATTTTTAGGTTAGGATGTGATGTAACCTCAAAATATAGGTTATGTCACATCTTAACCTAAAAATTACGTTGTAGTTTCAATATCTGAACTAAATTAGAATATGATATCATCTCAAAATATAGGTAATATCGCATTCTAACCTAAAAATTGGGTTAAAATTTAAAAAAAAGGTTAAAATTGAATTTATGACGCATATTTAGGTTAGGATGTGACATAACCTCAAAATATAGATTGTGTCGCTTTCTAACCTAAAACTTAAGTTAAAATGTCAGAACTACATTTTTAGGTTAGGATTAATTTTGAACACATATATCAGGTTATGTCACGTATTTTTAGATTGGAGTGTGATAGGATCAAAAAATATAGGTTTAATCACATCCTAACCTCAAAATTAAGTTATAGCTTCAATATTTGAACAAAATTCTTAGGTTAGATTGAATATTTGAGCTTAAATTTTAAATTTACCACGCATATCTTGGGTTTTGTAATAACCGAAAAATCAAGAGGTTATGTCACGAATTTTTAGGTTAGGGAGCACGAGCTCGTCAGATTCTCGTACGGGGATTGGAAACGCGTCAAGATGATGCACCACATTTTCTGTTACCAAGCGTCACCTGCTAAAAAACAGTTTTCTAAGGATTCCGATCAATCCAACCAGAGCGGGGGTGAGGGCTCGAGCCCCATAGCAGCGCCCAGGACACCCTCTGCTGTAGAGATCACTCACAATGGGAATAATTACACCGTCCAGGTGCAAGTTTTGGGCACGGAAGAAACATGGCAAACGCCTAGCTTGTTGTTGGCTAAGGTCAAAGGTACCGATGGACGAGCTATATTTTCACAGGTATGCAGGAAAAACAAGAAAAAAGTTGGGTTATAAATGTGACAGTTAAATGTCAAAAAGTTGGGTTAGTTTTAAGTAATAGTTCGATCGATTCATCTTTTAGGTTCATCTAGAAGTAGACCCCACTCAGTACCAAGACGATGAGAATAAATACGAAGCCTTAAAAGACAGCAACCATGCCAGGTTAGAGATAATGCGTCATATACTGACAACGCATCTCCAAATCGATTGCACGAATGATAAAAGTGAGGTTAAGTACACACCAGCCTACTTCTTGGGAAGACATGATGTAAGTTTATTCAAGTTTTTTGTCAAGACAAAAAAAAACTGTTAACATTTAATTAATCCAGATGAAACTGCAAATGCTAAAAGAAAACGAGAACGTCTCAGAAAATCGCCTAGTAGGTGACAAATTAACCTTAGTTTTTTGCTGGCAAAACGACGATCCTGGAAATGCGAACGTCAATAGGCTTCCAGTCTATGTGCTGTCCTGTCCGTCGAATTTCTCCACCGTTCAATATTTTGAGGTTAGTTCTTCCTAGGTTTGAGGTTAGGTCTTTATGCAAACGCCGTAAACTTTGAATTCCAGGCTTTGAAGACTGAAAAATTGGGTAGACTGGTGATTTACGCTGATCTGATGTCCAGTTCGCAGCACGTCCTCTCCGGGAAGCTGGTGCACGGGCTGGCGGTGATTCCCCGACAGCAGACGCAAGGAGTCGGTAAGAAACATCTGAGGAATGTTGTGTGAAAGTTTCGTAAATAAATTGTTAAAATTGGCGGAGTTATCGCGGTTTTTGTAAAAGTGAATTCTGCGTCAAAATTCCGCGTCAGTTATTTGCTATGTTCAACGCGTTTTTCTCCAGGAACAACAGCAATTTGTTGATAGTTGGTCTTTATTTCTGAAAGGCGACTGTTTCAAGAATATTATGTGAAAGATTCATAAAGACATTGCCCATTTTGGCCGAGTTATCGCAGTTTTTGTAAAAGTGAATTCTGCGTCAAAATTCCGCGTCAGTTATTTGCTTTGTTCAATGCGTTTTTCTCCAGGAACAACAGCAATTTGTTGATGGTTGGTCCTCATTTCTGAAAGATGATTGTTTCAAGAATATAATGTGAAAGTTTCATAAAGACATTGTCCATTTTGGCCGAGTTATCGTAGTTTTTGTAAAAGTGAATTCTGCGTCAAAATTCCGCGTCAGTTATTTGCTTTGTTCAATGCGTTTTTCTCCAGGAACAACAGCAATTTGTTGATGGTTGGTCATCATTTCTGAAAGATGACTGTTTCAAGAATATTATGTGAAAGTTTCATAAAGACATTGTCCATTTTGGCCGAGTTATCGTAGTTTTTGTAAAAGTGAATTCTGCGTCAAAATTCCGCGTCAGTTATTTGCTTTGTTCAATGCGTTTTTCTCCAGGAACAACAGCAATTTGTTGATGGTTGGTCATCATTTCTGAAAGATGACTGTTTCAAGAATATTATGTGAAAGTTTCATAAAGACATTGTCCATTTTGGCCGAGTTATCGCAGTTTTTGTAAAAGTGAATTCTGCGTCAAAATTCCGCGTCAGTTATTTGCTTTGTTCAATGCGTTTTTTCTCCAGGAACAACAGCAATTTGTTGATGGTTGGTCCTCATTTCTGAAAGATGACTGTTTCAAGAATATAATGTGAAAGTTTCATAAAGACATTGTCCATTTTGGCCGAGTTATCGCAGTTTTTGTAAAAGTGAATTCTGCGTCAAAATTCCGCGTCAGTTATTTGCTTTGTTCAATGCGTTTTTCTCCAGGAACAACAGCAATTTATTGATGGTTGGTCCTCATTTCTGAAAGATGACTGTTTCAAGAATATTATGTGAAAGCTTCATAAAGACATTGTCCATTTTGGCCGAGTTATCGCAGCTTTTGTAAAAGTGAATTCTGCGTCAAAATTCCGCGTCAGCTATTTGCTTTGTTCAATGCGTTTTTCTCCAGGAACAACAGCAATTTGTTGATAGTTGGTCTTTATTTCTGAAAGACGACTGTTTCAAGAATATTATGTGAAAGTTTCATAAAGACATTGTTCATTTTGGCCGAGTTATCGCAGTTTTTGTAAAAGTGAATTCTGCGTCAAAATTTCGCGTCAGTTATTTGCTTTGTTCAATGCGTTTTTCTCCAGGAACAACAGCAATTTGTTGATGGTTGGTCCTCATTTATGAAAGATGACTGTTTCAAGAATATTATGTGAAAGTTTCATAAAGACATTGTTCATTTTGGCCGAGTTATCGCAGTTTTAGTAAAAGTGAATTCTGCGTCAGTTATTTGCTATGTTCAACGCGTTTTTTTCCCAGGAACAAAAAAACTTTAGTTGATTGTTGTTCTTCATTTCTGAAAGAAGACCGTTTCAAGAATATTTTTTGAAAGTTTCATGAAGACATTGTCCATTTTGGCCGAGTTATCGCGGATTTTGCAAAAGTGAATTCTGCGTCAAAATTCCGCGTCAGTTATTTCCTATGTTCAATGCGTTTTTCACCAGAAACAACAGCATTTTGTTGATAGTTGGTCTCTATTTCTGAAAGATGACTGTTTCAATAATATTATGTGAAAATTTCTTAAAGACATTGCCCATTTTGGCCGAGTTATCAAAGTTTTAGTAAAAGTGAATTCTGCGTCAGTTATTTGCTATGTTCAACGCGTTTTTTTCCCAGGAACAAAAAAACTTTAGTTGATTGTTGTTCTTCATTTCTGAAAGAAGACCGTTTCAAGAATATTTTTTGAAAGTTTCATGAAGACATTGTCCATTTTGGCCGAGTTATCGCGGATTTTGCAAAAGTGAATTCTGCGTCAAAATTCCGCGTCAGTTATTTCCTATGTTCAATGCGTTTTTCACCAGAAACAACAGCATTTTGTTGATAGTTGGTCTCTATTTCTGAAAGATGACTGTTTCAATAATATTATGTGAAAATTTCTTAAAGACATTGCCCATTTTGGCCGAGTTATCAAAGTTTTAGTAAAAGTGAATTCTGCGTCAGTTATTTGCTATGTTCAACGCGTTTTTTCCCAGGAACAAAAAAACTTTAGTTGATTGTTGTTCTTCATTTCTGAAAGACGACCGTTTCAAGAATATTTTTTGAAAGTTTCATGAAGACATTGTCCATTTTGGCCGAGTTATCGCGGTTTTTTGCAAAAGTGAATTTGCGTCAAAATTCCGCGTCAGTTATTTCCTATGTTCAATGCGTTTTTCACCAGAAACAACAGCTTTTTGTTGATAGTTGGTCTCTATTTCTGAAAGATGACTGTTTCAATAATATTATGTGAAAATTTCTTAAAGACATTGGCCATTTTGGCCGAGTTATCAAAGTTTTAGTAAAAGTGAATTCTGCGTCAGTTATTTGCTATGTTCAACGCGTTTTTTTCCCAGGAACAAAAAAACTTTAGTTGATTGTTGTTCTTCATTTCTGAAAGACGACCGTTTCAAGAATATTTTTTGAAAGTTTCATGAAGACATTGTCCATTTTGGCCGAGTTATCGCGGATTTTTGCAAAAGTGAATTCTGCGTCAAAATTCCGCGTCAGTTATTTCCTATGTTCAATGCGTTTTTCACCAGAAACAACAGCATTTTGTTGATAGTTGGTCTCTATTTCTGAAAGATGACTGTTTCAATAATATTATGTGAAAATTTCATAAAGGCATTGCCCATTTTGGCCGAGTTATCGCAGTTTTTGTAAAAGTGAATTTTGCGTCAGTTATTTAGTATGTATGTCGCGGTTTTTTCCCCTGGAACAAAAGCATTTGATTGATTATGGGTCTAATCTGTTTTAGGTCGCTCGAATAACGTCTGGCTCAGCCCACCGGGCTGCGCCATGTTCTCTCTCCAGCTTCACGTTCCGCTAAAGTCAGCTCTCGGAAAATCACTTCCTTTAGTGCAGCATTTAGTCATGGTGGGGATAGTTTCTGCCATACGCTCCCGACCTGGTTTCGAGGTACGATTCTAACCCCAAAAAATTCAAACCTCAAAAAATACCAACTTAACCTCAAAAAATCAAATTTAACCTCAAAACAAAACTTTTTTTAGAATCTCGAGATTAACCTGAAGTGGCCCAATGATCTCTACGCCTATTCCAAGATCAAAATAGGCGGTTTAGTCGTCAGTTCGCAGCTTTTCAAAGAAGTCGCTATCGTGAATATAGGTTTTGTTAAAAAAATAGTTTTTTTATGTTTAAATGTGTTGAATGTGTTTTTTTTTTTACAGGATGTGGTGTTAATTTAAGTAATGGGAACCCCACGACATGTATAAATGATATAATTGCTAAGCATAATGAAGAAAATAACGACAACTTGCCGTTTATTCCTTACGAAGTGTATTTTGCGATTGTCTTTAATGAGGTTGAACGGATTTTGAATGTTGTGCAGGACGGGCACATGGAGCATTTCTATGATCTGTACTATAAGTACTGGTTGCACAGGTAAAAAAAATTGTTAATATTACGCAAAAAAAGCTATGTTCAACGCGTTTTTTTCTCCAGGAACAAAAACAGTTTGTCGATAGTTGGTCTTTATTTCTGAAAGATGACTATTTCAAAAATATTATGTGAAAGTTTCATAAAGTTATGGTCAAATTTTGCTGAGTTATCGCGGTTTTTGTAAAAGTGAATTTTGCGTCAAAATTCCGCGTCAGTTATTTGCTATGTCCAACGCGTTTTTTTCTCCAGGAACAAAAACAGTTTGTTGATAGTTGGTCTTTATTTCTGAAAGGGGACTGTTTCAAGAATATTATGTGAAAGATTCATAGAGACATTGCCCATTTTGGCCCAGTTATCGCGGTTTTTGTAAAAGTGAATTCTGCGTCAAAATTCCGCGTCAGTTATTTGCTATGTCCAATGCGTTTTTTTCTCCAGGAACAAAAACAGTTTGTCGATAGTTGGTCTTTATTTCTGAAAGGCGACTGTTTCAAGAATATTATGTGAAAGATTCATAGAGACATTGCCCATTTTGGCCCAGTTATCGGGGTTTTTGTAAAAGTGAATTCGGCGTCAAAATTCCGCGTCAGTTATTTGCTATGTCCAACGCGTTTTTTTCTCCAGGAACAAAAACAGTTTGTTGATAGTTGGTCTTTATTTCTGAAAGGCGACTGTTTCAAGAATATTATGTGAAAGATTCATAGAGACATTGCCCATTTTGGCCCAGTTATCGCGGTTTTTGTAAAAGTGAATTCTGCGTCAAAATTCAGTTATTTGCTATGTCCAACGCGTTTTTTTCTCCAGGAACAAAAACAGTTTGTTGATAGTTGGTCTTTATTTCTGAAAGGCGACTGTTTCAAGAATATTATGTGAAAGATTCATAGAGACATTGCCCATTTTGGCCCAGTTATCGCGGTTTTTGTAAAAGTGAATTCTGCGTCAAAATTCAGTTAAATGCTATGTCCAACGCGTTTTTTTCTCCAGGAACAAAAACAGTTTGTTGATAGTTGGTCTTTATTCCTGAAAGATGACTATTTCAAAAATATTATGTGAAAGTTTCATAAAGTTATGGTCAAATTTTGCTGAGTTATCGCAGTTTTTGTAAAAGTGAATTTTGCGTCAAAATTCCGTGTCAGTCATTTGCTATGTCCAACGCGTTTTTTCTCCAGGAACAAAAACAGTTTGTCGATAGTTGGTCTTTATTTCTGAAAGATGACTATTTCAAAAATATTATGTGAAAGTTTCATAAAGTTATGGTCAAATTTTGCTGAGTTATCGCGGTTTATGTAAAACTGAATTCTGCGTCAGGTATTTGTTATGTTGTGGACAAATTCTTTAGAATTACTAGTTTTCATGTCTTTGAGGTTTGAATGACCATTTCAAGAATATTTAAGGAAGGTTTCATAAAGTTATTGTCAAATTTTGCTGAGTTATCGCGGTTTTTGTAAATGTGAATTTTGCGTCAAAATTCCGCGTCAGTTATTTGCTATGTCCAACGCGTTTTTTCTCCAGGAACAAAACCAGTTTGTCGATAGTTGGTCTTTATTTCTGAAAGATGACTATTTCAAAAATATTATGTGAAAGTTTCATAAGGTTATGGTCAAATTTTGCTGAGTTATCGCGGTTTATGTAAAACTGAATTCTGCGTCAGGTATTTGTTATGTTGTGGACAAATTCTTTAGAATTACTAGTTTTCATGTCTTTGAGGTTTGAATGACCATTTCAAGAATATTTAAGGAAGGTTTCATAAAGTTATTGTCAAATTTTGCTGAGTTATCGCGGTTTTTGTAAATATGAATTTTGCGTCAAAATTCCGCGTCAGTTATTTGCTATGTCCAACGCGTTTTTTCTCCAGGAACAAAAACAGTTCGTCGATAGTTGGTCTTTATTTCTGAAAGATGACTATTTCAAAAATATTATGTGAAAGTTTCATAAGGTTATGGTCAAATTTTGCTGAGTTATCGCGGTTTTTGTAAAAGTGAATTTTGCGTCAAAATTCCGTGTCAGTTATTTGCTATGTCCAACGCGTTTTTTCTCCAGGAACAAAAACAGTTCGTCGATAGTTGGTCTTTATTTCTGAAAGATGACTATTTCAAAAATATTATGTGAAAGTTTCATAAGGTTATGGTCAAATTTTGCTGAGTTATCGCGGTTTATGTAAAACTGAATTCTGCGTCAGGTATTTGTTATGTTGTGGACAAATTCTTTAGAATTACTAGTTTTCATGTCTTTGAGGTTTGAATGACCATTTCAAGAATATTTAAGGAAGGTTTCATAAAGTTATTGTCAAATTTTGCTGAGTTATCGCGGTTTTTGTAAATGTGAATTTTGCGTCAAAATTCCGCGTCAGTTATTTGCTATGTCCAACGCGTTTTTTCTCCAGGAACAAAACCAGTTTGTCGATAGTTGGTCTTTATTTCTGAAAGATGACTATTTCAAAAATATTATGTGAAAGTTTCATAAGGTTATGGTCAAATTTTGCTGAGTTATCGCGGTTTATGTAAAACTGAATTCTGCGTCAGGTATTTGTTATGTTGTGGACAAATTCTTTAGAATTACTAGTTTTCATGTCTTTGAGGTTTGAATGACCATTTCAAGAATATTTAAGGAAGGTTTCATAAAGTTATTGTCAAATTTTGCTGAGTTATCGCGGTTTTTGTAAATGTGAATTTTGCGTCAAAATTCCGCGTCAGTTATTTGCTATGTCCAACGCGTTTTTTCTCCAGGAACAAAACCAGTTTGTCGATAGTTGGTCTTTATTTCTGAAAGATGACTATTTCAAAAATATTATGTGAAAGTTTCATAAGGTTATGGTCAAATTTTGCTGAGTTATCGCGGTTTATGTAAAACTGAATTCTGCGTCAGGTATTTGTTATGTTGTGGACAAATTCTTTAGAATTACTAGTTTTCATGTCTTTGAGGTTTGAATGACCATTTCAAGAATATTTAAGGAAGGTTTCATAAAGTTATTGTCAAATTTTGCTGAGTTATCGCGGTTTTTGTAAATATGAATTTTGCGTCAAAATTCCGCGTCAGTTATTTGCTATGTCCAACGCGTTTTTTCTCCAGGAACAAAAACAGTTCGTCGATAGTTGGTCTTTATTTCTGAAAGATGACTATTTCAAAAATATTATGTGAAAGTTTCATAAGGTTATGGTCAAATTTTGCTGAGTTATCGCGGTTTTTGTAAAAGTGAATTTTGCGTCAAAATTCCGTGTCAGTTATTTGCTATGTCCAACGCGTTTTTTCTCCAGGAACAAAAACAGTTCGTCGATAGTTGGTCTTTATTTCTGAAAGATGACTATTTCAAAAATATTATGTGAAAGTTTCATAAGGTTATGGTCAAATTTTGCTGAGTTATCGCGGTTTATGTAAAACTGAATTCTGCGTCAGGTATTTGTTATGTTGTGGACAAATTCTTTAGAATTACTAGTTTTCATGTCTTTGAGGTTTGAATGACCATTTCAAGAATATTTAAGGAAGGTTTCATAAAGTTATTGTCAAATTTTGCTGAGTTATCGCGGTTTTTGTAAATGTGAATTTTGCGTCAAAATTCCGCGTCAGTTATTTGCTATGTCCAACGCGTTTTTTCTCCAGGAACAAAACCAGTTTGTCGATAGTTGGTCTTTATTTCTGAAAGATGACTATTTCAAAAATATTATGTGAAAGTTTCATAAGGTTATGGTCAAATTTTGCTGAGTTATCGCGGTTTATGTAAAACTGAATTCTGCGTCAGGTATTTGTTATGTTGTGGACAAATTCTTTAGAATTACTAGTTTTCATGTCTTTGAGGTTTGAATGACCATTTCAAGAATATTTAAGGAAGGTTTCATAAAGTTATTGTCAAATTTTGCTGAGTTATCGCGGTTTTTGTAAATATGAATTTTGCGTCAAAATTCCGCGTCAGTTATTTGCTATGTCCAACGCGTTTTTTCTCCAGGAACAAAAACAGTTCGTCGATAGTTGGTCTTTATTTCTGAAAGATGACTATTTCAAAAATATTATGTGAAAGTTTCATAAGGTTATGGTCAAATTTTGCTGAGTTATCGCGGTTTTTGTAAAAGTGAATTTTGCGTCAAAATTCCGTGTCAGTTATTTGCTATGTCCAACGCGTTTTTTCTCCAGGAACAAAAACAGTTGGTCGATAGTTGGTCTTTATTTCTGAAAGATGACTATTTCAAAAATATTATGTGAAAGTTTCATAAGGTTATGGTCAAATTTTGCTGAGTTATCGCGGTTTATGTAAAACTGAATTCTGCGTCAGGTATTTGTTATGTTGTGGACAAATTCTTTAGAATTACTAGTTTTCATGTCTTTGAGGTTTGAATGACCATTTCAAGAATATTTAAGGAAGGTTTCATAAAGTTATTGTCAAATTTTGCTGAGTTATCGCGGTTTTTGTAAATGTGAATTTTGCGTCAAAATTCCGCGTCAGTTATTTGCTATGTCCAACGCGTTTTCTTCTCCAGGAACAAAAACAGTTTGTCGATAGTTGGTCTTTATTTCTGAAAGGCGACTGTTTCAAGAATATTATGTGAAAGATTCATAGAGACATTGCCCATTTTGGCCCAATTATCGCGGTTTTTGTAAAAGTGAATTCTGCGTCAAAATTCCGCGTCAGTTATTTGCTATGTTCAACGCGTTTTTTTCTCCAGGAACAAAACCAGTTTGTCGATAGTTGGTCTTTATTTCTGAAAGATGACTATTTCAAAAATATTATGTGAAAGTTTCATAAAGTTATGGTCAAATTTTGCTGAGTTATCGCGGTTTTTGTAAATGTGAATTTTGCGTCAAAATTCCGCGTCAGTTATTTGCTATGTCCAACGCGTTTTCTTCTCCAGGAACAAAAACAGTTTGTCGATAGTTGGTCTTTATTTCTGAAAGGCGACTGTTTCAAGAATATTATGTGAAAGATTCATAGAGACATTGCCCATTTTGGCCCAATTATCGCGGTTTTTGTAAAAGTGAATTCTGCGTCAAAATTCCGCGTCAGTTATTTGCTATGTTCAACGCGTTTTTTTCTCCAGGAACAAAAACAGTTTGTTGATAGTTGGTCTTTATTTCTGAAAGATGACTATTTCAAAAATATTATGTGAAAGTTTCATAAAGTTATGGTCAAATTTTGCTGAGTTATCGCGGTTTATGTGAATTCTGCGTCAGGTATTTGTTATGTTGAGCGTGTTATTTTTTTCTCCATGAATGTATTTGCCTTACATAACTAGAAACTGAAAGTTCAACTCAAAATTCAAGCAAAATATATTCAAATAAAATGGATCTTAGACCTGTCGTCACAACACTTCACACAATTATAAGATAATATGTTTTTTAGGGATTCGGAAATTGTTGTCAGAACGGAAGATAACCAGTCTCGTAAGGTAAGAATCATCGGCATCGACGAGTACGGATATTTATCCGTCAGATCCGAGGACGGAACCCTAAGTAGCGTCCAACCAGACGGAAATTCTTTCGACATGTTGAAAGGCCTCATAGCCCCAAAAATACTTTAATACTTTAATAAGTCTTGAGTTGGTTTTCCATGTGACTTAATAACCATTCCATTATTGTATGCGTTCTTGTTTAATAATTGTTATTGTTCTTCCTGATGTTAGTTTTTGTATTTTTTATGTATTTAGTGATGTTCTTAAATTAGGAATAAATACAATTCTAAATGTTGTTCAGTCTGATATGCCAAAGATTGTTAAAATATATACAATATCGTGGATAATGTCCAAAAAACAATGTTTTTTCTTCAATATTTAACCAATATATCTATAAACAGTTGTTGTTCAACATATCTAAATGTGACAAAAAAGAGGAGTTAATAATATGCAGTTTTGGATCTTTGAACAGTTTAAGTATTGTTGTTAGAATAAAAGTGTATCGTAAATGTGTATTTTTTCTGTGTTCTTCTGTGAATAAAGTTATATTTACTGTATGGTAATTTTTTTAAATATTTCTAACATTATATTAGTAATATGGTAAAAAAATTCAAATTACATTAAATATGGACGATAAATTGTAGCATTATTTTAATTTGAAATACTTCTCCAACAAAATTAAACCTCCGAATATACTTAAATCGTTTATTGAAAATCATATCCGACAAAAACTGCTCACAAACCAACCAAAATATATTAAAAGAGACACACAAAAACTCGTACAAAAATAATAACTAGTCCAACTTATCATCTAATGATGGCTCGGCTGTGAATATGCAATGCGAAAAGAATTTTATCACGTCCGTTTTCTGCTCTATGTATGTACGCTTTGTGACTTACGTCTCCATTTCTTCTTTGTCGTTATCTTTGTCCCCGTCGTAAAATTCGTTCTTGGCCTCGACCATTTTATCCTCTTGATCCTGACTTATCCTGACGTCGGGATCTTCCTCCTTCTGCACCTTGTCCTCGTCTAGAATTGCGTCTGCGGGGACGTCGTTCATTTGAACGCTGGGCGAGTGCTGGACCATGCGCAGGTTTTCGACTGTGTATCTGAAAATCGGGCGAATAAAAATTGGTTCTGTGCAGATTTAGTTCACAGATAGATTGGTTAATTAATCCTGAAAATTACAACTTTCTGCCTTTTGTGGTTTAGTCAGGAGACATTTTCAAAATTCGCATTTAACAGCAGTAAGTGAAATGTCATAGTTTTACATTATTTACCACCACGAGCAAAGTTGATGGAATAAAAATTAGTTCTGTACAGATTTAGTTCACAGATAGATTGGTTAATTAATCCTGAAAATTACAACATTTTGCCTTTTGTGGTTTAGTCAGAAGAAATTTTCAAAATTCGCATTTAACAGCAGTAAGTAAAATGTCATAGTTTTACATTATTTACCACCACGAGCAAAGTTGATGGAATAAAAATTAGTTCTATACAGATTTAGTTCACAGATAGATTGGTTAATTAATCCTGAAAATTACAACTTTCTGCCTTTTGTGGTTTAGTCAGGAGACATTTTCAAAATTCGCATTTAACAGCAGTAAGTGAAATGTCACAGTTTTACATTATTTACCACCACGAGCAAAGTTGATGGAATAAAAATTAGTTCTATACAGATTTAGTTCACAGATAGATTGGTTAATTAATCCTGAAAATCACAACATTCTACCTTCTGTGGTGTAGTCAGGAGAAATGATCAAAATTCGCATTTAAGAGCAGTAAGTGAAATGTCATAGTTTTACATTATTTACCACCACGAGCAAAGTTGATGGAATAAAAATTAGTTCTATACAGATTTAGTTCACAGATAGATTGGTTAATTAATCCTGAAAATTACAACTTTCTACCTTTTGTGGTTTAGTCAGGAGAAATTTTCAAAATTCGCATTTAACAGCAGTAAGTGAAATGTCATAGTTTTACATTATTTACCACCACGAGCAAAGTTGATGGAATAAAAATTAGTTCTATACAGATTTAGTTCACAGATAGATTGGTTAATTAATCCTGAAAATTACAACTTTCTGCCTTTTGTGGTTTAGTCAGGAGAAATGTTCAAAATTCGCATTTAACAGCAGTAAGTGAAATGTCATAGTTTTACATTATTTACCACCACGAGCAAAGTTGATGGAATAAAAATTAGTTCTATACAGATTTAGTTCACAGATAGATTGGTTAATTAATCCTGAAAATTACAACTTTCTGCCTTTTGTGGTTTAGTCAGGAGAAATGTTCAAAATTCGCATTTAACAGCAGTAAGTGAAATGTCATAGTTTTACATTATTTACCACCACGAGCAAAGTTGATGGAATAAAAATTAGTTCTATACAGATTTAGTTCACACATAGATTGGTTAATTAATCCTGAAAATTACAACTTTCTACCTTTTGTGGTTTAGTCAGGAGAAATTTTCAAAATTCGCATTTAACAGCAGTAAGTGAAATGTCACAGTTTTACATTATTTACCACCACGAGCAAAGTTGATGGAATAAAAATTAGTTCTATACAGATTTAGTTCACAGATAGATTGGTTAATTAATCCTGAAAATTGCAACATTCTGCCTTTTGTGGTTTAGTCAGGAGAAATTTTCAAAATTCGCATTTAACAGCAGTAAGTGAAATGTCATAGTTTTACATTATTGACCACCACGAGCAAAGTTGATGGAATAAAAATTAGTTCTATACAGATTTAGTTCACAGATAGATTGGTTAATTAATCCTGAAAATTACAACATTCTGCCTTTTGTGGTTTAGTCAGGAGAAATTTTTAAAATTCCCACTTAACAACAGTAAGTATTGAAATGTCACGGTTTTGCATTATTTACCACCACGAACTAAATTGACGGGATAAAAATTAGTTCTATACAGTTTCTGTTAACAGATTGATTGAGTAATGAATCCTGAAAATTACAGCATTGTACCTATTGTGGTTTAGTCAGGGGAACTTGTCAAAGTTTGGATTTAAGTAAAATACATACTCAGAAATATACATACTTCATGATGGTTTCTAAATACTGCCGACTATTCGCGTTCTCCTGTCTACTTTGGACCTCAGGGTGCAGCGTAAAGTCCGGGGCAAAAAACTCCAAATATTCCGTGTACGGAAGTTCATTAGAGATCTGCTCGTCGACGAGCAGAGAAGTCTCATAGGTCCAGCAGCGTGCGACGTTCCTCAACGTGTAGCCACCACCCCCAACAACAAGGGTGGGAACATTCAGGTCTTTCACGAATTTCACACACTCTCCATGCCCTTTTGTACTTAGAGAAAAACAACCCAATCTGCAGAAAAGAAAAAGTAAAAAAAAAGAAAAAAAAAAACGTACAAAAATTGGTTATCATGGCATTTGTGTACAAACAAACTCAACTGACAGCTGGTTACATAACCTAAACTAACCCAACCCAACCTAATCTGTGAAAAAATAACAGTAAAAATAGAGAAAAATTCGTTGTCATGACATTTAGGTACAAACAAACTCAACTGACAGCTGGTTACATAACCTAAACTAACCCAACCCAACCCAATCTGTGAAAAAATAACAGAAAAAATAGAGAAAAATTGGTTGTCATGACATTTAGGTACAAACAAACTCAACTGACAGCTGGTTACATAACCTAAACTAACCCAACCCAACCCAATCTGTGAAAAAATAACAGTAAAAATAAAGAAAAGTTCGTTGTCATGACATTTAGGTACAAACAAACTCAACTGACAGCTGGTTACATAACCTAAACTAACCCAACCCAATCTGTGAAAAAATAACAGAAAAAATAGAGAAAAATTGGTTGTCATGACATTTAGGTACAAACAAACTCAACTGACAGCTGTTTACATAACCTAAACTAACCTAAAAATAGTTGAATTGGATAAATTATTGATTTTACCTGTCGCCGGCGAGTGAATCAGCGCCACATTGCAAGACGATAGCCGTCGGTCGATAAAATTCCATGACACTAGTTATGACCGGTTTGAAAACCTGGCAATAACTGTTGTCATCGATTCCCTCCTTCAGAGGAACGTTAACCGAGTAATATCGTCCACTCTCCGCGCCGATTTCATACATATCTCCAGTTCCTATAAAAAAAAGTTAAAAAAAATAGCATTGCGCTACCATGTGCTACTATCTTGTGGTGGTTAGGAGAACTATCACGTTACTGCGGGTTATCGACTCTGTAACCGCTGTCAAAAATGACAAGGCAACATATAACGATAAAATTCCCTAAATTCACAAGAAAATGATTGATTATTTTGTCTTTGATTGTGTTAAATACTAGTCTGACACTCAGGTTAACAATCCGATGGTCATTAATTTGTCGTAAGTAAACTAGGAACATTAAACACTCGTATTAAATTTATAAATTGGATTGCACTGTTTTTGGTGGCGCCATCTAGCGTAAGTGGATTCGTGAAAAACTTCAACTTGCTAAATAATTTTGGTTCTAAACTCTCTCTAGTGACATTTTTGCATACAAATAAACACCCGTATGACTTGTTTTCTTGTTACCTGGGAAAAAGAAGGCACCGTACTTATGGAAACTGACTGTCATGACGCGATCTGTCAAGTAGAACGCTTCTTGAACCCCGTCTCCATGGTGAACGTCGATATCGATGTACAAAACTCGAGCGTGATACTTCAGTAGTTCCAGAATAGCGATGACAATGTCGTTTACGTAGCAGAAGCCGGACGCCTCAAATTTCTTCGCATGATGCAGACCCCCTACAAATTAAAGTGACAGTTAACATAACCTAAAAATAGTTTTTCTTTTTAGGTTATGTCTGTCAAAGAGACTCAACATAACATAAACGTTATTAATTGTTTAAACACAAACACTAAATTGACAGTTGACATAACCTAAAACGTTTCGAATAATCAACAATAAAATATAACCTAATTTTTTTTTCTTTTTAGGTTATGTCTGTCAGACATACATAACGTAAAATAACTTGTAAGTTATCAATTGTTTATATACAAACACTAAATTGACAGTTGACATAACCTAAAAAAAATTCAAATAATCAAACAATAAAATATAACCTAAAAATGTTTTTCTTTTTAGGTTATGTCTGTCAGACAGCCATAACGTAAAATAACTTGTAAGTTATCAATTGTTTATATACAAATACTAAATTGACAGTTGCCATAACCTCAAAAAGTTTCGAATAATAAGACAATAAAACATAACCTAAAAATGTTTTTTCTTTTTAGGTTATATCTGTCAGACAGACATAACGTAAATTAAATTGTAAGTTATCATTTTTTTACATACAAAAACTGATCTGACTATTGACATAACCTAAAAAAAGATAAAAGACATTTTTTACGATAGCTGTCAAACAGACAAACAGGTGATCAATTGTTTAAACAAAAACTTTACTGACAGTTGACATAACCAACAAAATATTTATGTTATCCGTCACACAAACATAACCTAAAAAAAAAAGTACTTACCTGACCAATTTATAGCGATATCGCAGTGATTATTGTTCAACTTGACGGCCCCTTCCAGTGAAGCCCCCGTATACATCGAGCAAAAGTCGAATAACCCATGAAAAACGGGGCAATCATCGCCCACATTGTAATGGCTGAGATGCTTGGTAAACGCTTGTATATTCTGCGGCGTGACACGCTGTAGAAAGTCTATGTATTCGTCAGAATGAAAGCGACACATATCATGGGCACTGGCTTTATACGGTCGGTAAATCTGCATCTTGTTATTCAATCCGTAGTTCAAAACAAGACTGTGGATTACCGATAGTCTGTGAGGCTTCATAGGGTGCCCCGTGCCGTAGTGGAAGTTCCCCACGTCCGGGTTGTAGAAATACGACACCTTTTTAGACATTTCTTCCACCTAGACTTAGCTAGTCTTCTGTAGATTTAGTTTATGAATGTTTTAAGCAGTAGCACAAACAGCAGGAATAAAGCTACGGATAACAAACGTTTCGTGAGCCAAAATGGGTCGTTCATCTCGCCCGTTGAGGGAATTTTTGAGTGGGACACATCCCTCTGAGTTTTTTCCGCTTATTTTAGAGAAAACTTTGAGATTGTTTGAGTCTTTTAAGTAACATAACCTATACGGTTTGTTTTAACTTGAAGTTAGGTACTTAAGGTGCATGTCTTGACCGCCGCGACCTCTTTGTCCGACGCGGAACTAAATTCGATTTGAAGTTTAGAGGGAGAAATTTTGGGTTGAACACTGTATCTTTTTTGGAAATTAAGATATCGAAATGAAACAAAGGACATTACATTCCTAATTAATTTGACTTTGACATTGAGTGGGCGAAAACTCAACCAAAGTGCTTAATTGTTCCACAGGATGTTCCAAAGTTACACCAGTAAAACATGTCTGTTTCCCGGATAAAATTAGTTGTAGAACTAACTGTTGTAAAATAACAGAATTGTATTAGATAGCTAGCATTTCGAAGAATTTGTCTATATTTTACCGAAAGAATCAACAAAATCCATCGAAGATCAAAATAGTTATTACAGATCAAAATTTATCAATTTTTCTATACATATGTAACCACTACATTTTATAACCAAACATTTTACTGTATTAAACAACACAATGCCACATTACATTATCAAATTTAGTAAATAAACCCGTTACAAAAACAATTTATTTGTTTGTATATCTATTTCAATATTTATTTATAAAATTAAAAGTAAGTCAGGGTTATTTGATATCAGTGTTGTTGACAGATACGCGGTTGGTATTCCTGCGCTGAGCGCACGTGCCGCGCCATCTGATGCTAAATTTCCGTAACGTCAAACTCCTCCAAGCAGGGTGTTGTCAAATTTTGCGAAAAATGTGAGTTTTTCCGGCGAAAACCGCCGCAAATATGCATGCACGGTAGCGAGGGGGTCGCGCGCGGCCCCCGCGAGCCTTTCCAAAGCCCCCGCATACCCGAAAAGCCCGCATTTACCCGCACCGACGAACCAACTACGTTGGACTGCAAATCAAAAATAATCGTACATTCTTGGTTGTTTTTTGTGCTAAATTTAATTCGCACCGTTCTAAGATAGTAGTTTACGCGTTTTCGGTGTATCTCTAGGGGTTTGGACCGGTGGATTGTTGGGAAATTGTTGTGTGGTTTTTTGACGTTTGTGTAGCAGGGGTGTACTCAGGAGGAATATTTTGATGATTTTCATCGTTTCTCTTGCAGATTTGAGCCCCGTAGCTTCGAGAGGATTATAAATGATCGCCGAGGGACCGATTTTGAGGTTACCAAGAAAAAATAAGATGCACGAAAAGCGACCGAAACATATTTAATGGAGATCTAGCGTTCATAACCTAAAAAATCACCCAAAAAAAGGTTAAATTCTACGAATTTCTTAGTCGGAGTGCGAAGAGTGAAGTTTTAAACGAAAAATTAATAAAAAAAAAAAAAGCGGAAAATATATATTGTTAAAGTTGCTGTGATACCGTATATTTATATAGATATATTTTTAACGGGTGTAAAGTGTGTGTTGTTGTTTTGGAGCAGTCTGGAATTTGAGGAAATCAAGCGTTATCCGACTTTTGTTAGTCATGATCGGTACGACGGCAGCAGTGTTCGAACGAAGACGGTGAGGAACAGCAGGTGCCAGGGTTGCCATCCCGAAATCATTGGAAAAACGGGCCAAACTTGCCCCAAATTTGAACCGGGAGTGTGAGTACTTAATCTTCTTGGTTTTTTTTCTAAACGATTAGCAAAATACTTTGGACAGTTTCGACGCAAAATGTGAAATTGTCCCAAGATATTTTGAGTTTATTAATTACACAGGGGAACATTGATTTTGGGGATTGTGGGGTAATTCTGGTCTACTAAATATAAAAATAACAAAATATTTGTTAAATTGATTCCACTTTTTAAGATAAAGGCAATCCATTAATATTTTAAATAACGTTAACTAAAAGTGCCCTATAGGTATATTTAAAAGCTTTTTTTGCAAAGATTTCAAATTAAAATAGCGCTATAAATTATTGTCAATATTCAACGCAATTTGAATTTTTTTACCATTCGAAAGCGTGAGGCGTGTTACACAATTCTGAAATTAACAATAAAAGAATTAAAAAACCACAAATTTAAATTAAGAAAACCTTTTGTGTGTGGTTTTCTTTTTGTTCAGGACTCTTTTTAAGGTCCAGCAGTAGTCTGCCATTATATGACAATACCATCGGCCTTCATATCTTTCCTCCATTATCTTGATATACTGCTAATCCCTTGTTCTTCATTATAATCGCTCAGATTGTCAGGAAATTTATCTAAATGACTATAGAAATAATGTATCTTGGTACTCATAGTAGTTTTTCAAAATTTTGAAGCATTTTCTCAACGATTTGTGTTGTTAATATTGTTCAGCTTGGTGATTTCCCTAAAATTTTTCGATAACTGATACAAAGCTTATCCATGCTTCAACCTAAGTCATTTGTGGTCCATCAAAGATACCGGCTTCTAATTTTCCTGTATTGAAGCCAGGAAATGATTAACAAATATATTTGGAACAAACATTATTCTTATATAAAGCTTCCACAAACTGTTTAATAAGCCCAAATTTAATATGTAGCGTGGTAGAATCATTTGTTCTCGACTTATCAATGGTTCATGAACGATGTTAGCTGTTCCTACGGTCATATTTATTCTCGACGGTCAGTTTTTCCTATCCCAATGTTCATTTTTTGCCCGACTGTCCCACAGACAAAGAAAACAGGGATATTTAGGGTATACATTTTGCTGAACCAATAAAAAAGCAGCAGCAAGTTGTAGAGTAACATGTTATGTTTCAAAAAGTTAGTTCAAAGATTGGTTTTGATAAATAAAGACTTGCTAGCCGCATGAAAAGCAAAAATAAATACTTTGATTGCATCGTTTACCACAAGAACCGGACTCAATTCTAACAAACTAACTATACAACGTTGCAGCATAACTTTATATATTGGAAACATATTATCTCGCATAATATTTATAAAAGATATTTCAGAAATACATAATTTCTCGAGTTAGTTAAGTTCTCGAGTTTTTCATGCTGGTTGCTGTTAAAGTTAAACAACCGCTGGTGGGCTGGCTGCTGCTAAACTCACTCGCCAACTGGTGTAAAACGGCCTAGTGCAGTGTTTCCCAACGTGGGGCGTACGCCCCACTGGGGGGCAATATGATTGTTGAGGGGGGCAATTGGAATATAGAAAAATTTTGAAAAAAAAAACCTACCTTAAAGTCTCTTTGTACCGTTCATACTGCAACCGTTAATCATATCCTTGAGGCTAATTATTAAATATCCCTACACAATTCTAAATCTGAAAAAAAAAACACACAATAGGGAAAAATTTAATTAAGCCATCAATATTTGTAAAAACGTTTTTAGAAAAATATGTCAAAGATGTGATAGCTATGCCACTTAAGATACATTGTTGAGGAACATTTTGTTGAAGGTATGTTATTCTGTAAATTAGAAAGCATCACAGCCTCCGGAGATATTCTTCATAAGCAAAATAATTACTTCAATGTCTTTAATATTCCAATACAGAACATAACATCCTGTACTGCAGACTGTGCTCCTAACATGATGGACAAGAAAAGCGACTGTTTAAAGATAAGAATCCAGAAATGCTTCTTGTGCATTGTCTAATATAGCTCCATAGGGAAAACTTGATAACCAAAAATGTTTGTCCAGTTCTCAATGAAGATTAAATTCGGTTATAAAATATGTCAATTGTATCAAAGCTAATGCCGAATGTGACCTTTCAAGTTAATTTGTGAAGTACAAAATAATTCGTACTTTTTATAACTAAATTTAATACTTCATTGAACAAATATTTTTGGCTACCAAGTTTTCCCCGTGGATTACACAATTCACAAGAAGCATTTCTGGATTTTCATCTTTAAACAGCCACTTTTCTTGCCCATCATGTTAGGAGCACGATTGGCAGCACAAGATTGGCAGACATAGTTTTTTAGCTTAGAAAAAATATCTCTGGAGGTCGTGGTGCTTTCTTATGATTTGCAGAATAACATTTCCTCAAAAAAATGTTCCTTATTAATGTACCTTACATAAGTTATCAATCAACAAGGCCTCAGTGCCTCTCACTCTTGCTCATTTTAACCATTCTTTTTCTGACAGTGTTGTTACACAGCTATCACATCTTTGTCATCTTTTTCTAAAACCGTTTTTACAAATGTTGATATTGACAGTTTAATTAAATGTTCCCCTATTTTGTGCTTTTTCCAGATTTAGCAATGAGCACGAATATTTGATAACTAGACTCAAGGGTACGATTAACACTTGCAGTGACAATTTCAGTTTTAGAGTAAATGTTTAACTTTGTGTTGTTATAATAAAATATGGCAGATTTGTGTTGTATTAGTTTTTAAGTGAATGTTTATTTCTATTTTGTTATAATAGAATATGTAGCAAATTTTGTTTCTGCTAAAATGCTTAGTATTTATTTCAATAATCAAATAAATTATTGTTTTATGTTATTATTTTTATACCCCCAATGGCGCAAGTTTTTCATTACGTCACAGAGAGGAAATTAGTCAAAGTTTGTTGGGCAGAATGTGTACCAATGACGAAATGAGAAACGCACACCGTTCCGAGTAAGGTTCATTTCCAACTCTGCTAAAGGTATAAAAAAAGACAATATGAGGTGGGGCATGAGATTTTTAGACCAGCTTCGGTGGGGCATAGCTCAAAAAAGGTTGGGAAACACTGGCCTAGTGTGACCAGGGTTAAGCTTAGTTAGGAACCGTTAAGAAGTGATGACGTCCCAAAATTGTTCACATTCCTCGTATTTTTTTTTTTTTCAGTGGAGAAACCTCATAGCCAAATTTCAACTACCTCCTTAAACGTGGGGCAGATATTATGTAAAATGTAAGCTCTCGCATGCCGTTTTGCGTATATCGTTTCACCAGGAATACTCGAGAACTAATATATCACGCATAGAATAACAGTATACCCAGTAAATAACAACATAATCATAAATAATATTGCATATAAAGTGACTTCGCTCATTTCGTCAAGCGCCAGTCGCCATCTAGCGGTCATATCCCGAAACTATCTCCGCGTGGTCCTTTCTTTATCAAAAAAAAAAATTTTTTTTCAATTTTTTTTCCAGAGGTAATAGCTCGACAATTCCTCGAAAGGGCAGCTCATCGGGTAGTACCGCCAGCAAGTCGAGCGTGCGGCACAATGTCTGGCGTAAGTCCCTGACAGTAGAGGGGAGCAGTCCGAAGCAGGCGCCCCTCAGGAGGGCCACCAGCAGCTCGTCGGGACGCTCATGTGAGACGGGGGAGGACGTGGCCCTCGAGCTGCAGCCCGCAACGCAGACTGCGACGCCCCAAAGTCAGTCCTCCCCCTCGAAAAATGTCATCAGCGTAAGTATTTTTTTTTTTTACGTATTTCCGCTGAAATCCCGAAACTGGTGGGTACGGGTTCCGAAACACGGTACCGGTTGCGAAACAGACATTTTCCAAAAATCATCGTAACGGATTCGGGGGACCCCAAAACGCGTATTTCCGCTGAAATCCCGAAAAAAAATATCCAACTTTCCGGCTACCTCGTGGACTGGGTACGGGTTGCGAAACAGACATTTTCCAAAAATCATCGTAACGGATTCGGGGGACCCCAAAACGCGTATTTCCGCTGAAATCCCGAAAAAAAATATCCAACTTTCCGGCTACCTCGTGGACTGGGTACGGGTTGCGAAACAGACATTTTCCAAAAATCATCGTAACGGATTCGAGGGACCCCAAAACGCGTATTTCCGCTGAAATCCCGAAAAAAAATATCCAACTTTCCGGCTACCTCGTGGACTGGGTACGGGTTGCGAAACAGACATTTTCCAAAAATCATCGTAACAGATTCGGGGGACCCCAAAACGCGTATTTCCGCTGAAATCTCGAAAAAAGAATATCCAACTTTCCGGCTACCTCGTGGACTGGGTACGGGTTGCGAAACAGACATTTTCCAAAAATCATCGTAACGGATTCGGGGGACCCCAAAACGCGTATTTCCGCTGAAATCCCGAAAAAAAAATATCCAACTTTCCGGCTACCTCGTGGACTGGGTACGGGTTGCGAAACAGACATTTTCCAAAAATCATCGTAACGGATTCGGGGGACCCCAAAACGCGTATTTCCGCTGAAATCCCGAAAAAAAAATATCCAACTTTCCGGCTACCTCGTGGACTGGGTACGGGTTGCGAAACAGACATTTTCCAAAAATCATCGTAACGGATTCGGGGGACCCCAAAACGCGTATTTCCGCTGAAATCCCGAAAAAAAAATATCCAACTTTCCGGCTACCTCGTGGACTGGGTACGGGTTGCGAAACAGACATTTTCCAAAAATCATCGTAACGGATTCGGGGGACCCCAAAACGCGTATTTCCGCTGAAATCCCGAAAAAAAAATATCCAACTTTCCGGCTACCTCGTGGACTGGGTACGGGTTGCGAAACAGACATTTTCCAAAAATCATCGTAACGGATTCGGGGGACCCCAAAACGCGTATTTCCGCTGAAATCCCGAAAAAAAAATATCCAACTTTCCGGCTACCTCGTGGACTGGGTACGGGTTGCGAAACAGACATTTTCCAAAAATCATCGTAACGGATTCGGGGGACCCCAAAACGCGTATTTCCGCTGAAATCCCGAAAAAAAAATATCCAACTTTCCGGCTACCTCGTGGACTGGGTACGGGTTGCGAAACAGACATTTTCCAAAAATCATCGTAACGGATTCGGGGGACCCCAAAACGCGTATTTCCGCTGAAACACAAAAAAAATTTTTTTGCAGTTTTTTTTGCACCAACCTGTATAGCGTTGTTATAATGTTAGGCGACAAACGCGCGCGCGAAAAGCAAAGATATCGTTGTTATCGGCAGTGAGTGGAACCGTTAAAGCCCTAACCGTCAATTGTTTCGGCATTTTTGCCGATCGCAGCGCTTTTTTAGTCTTCGGCCGAAACGGTAATCAATCTTTCCATACTTCTTGTTAACCTCAATTCGGTTTACGAGCGTTGTTTATTTAAGGAAAGCGCTAAGATTGAGTTTGACTATTGAATTGTCATTTTGGTCAAAATCGTATAAATCCCTAAGAAAACGCATGTAATATTGGCCACTTCCGGTTGTGAGATTGTCACCGAAAACAATCCAGTTCGTCCCCTGGTAATTCTACATATGTATACCAAATATCAGCCCGATCCGTTGTACCGTTTAGGCGCGGAGAATTAGAATATGTAAAAAATATACAACGTGTAGTGGAAGTATACCGTATGTAGTAATGAATGGATGAAATAATACTTATTAGACCTAATTAATTGAACAAATTGGTATTTAGTGCAGCTTCCTACGCGCTGTTCTTTTGTCAAGGTGATTGTTGGATGATTATTGTGATTAGTTTGTAAATTTCCGTTATCAAAACGAAGATCAGACTCTTATCAATAATTTTGGTTAGTTTCATTAAGATTGTTAAATTATTTTTAAAGTTATTAACTTTTGAAAAATGTGTGCCAATATCTTCGTCATCATAAATTGCCCCCTTGACTTGATATTATTTTGACTGACATTTATAGTGGTTTCAAACACTACTCTTACCTGTGTATTGTTGATCAGACTCTTATCAATAATTCTGGTTAGTTTCATTAAGATTGTTAAATTATTTTGGAAGTTATAAACTTTTGAAAAATCGATCAATATCTTTCTCTTCATAAATTGTTCCCTTGACGTTATGTTGTTGACTTTATGTTGTTTTGCCTCATATTTATGGTTGTTTTCACTACTTTTCTTGACTTTGTGTTGTCCATTAGACTCTTGGCAATAATTCTGGTTAGTTTCATTAAGATTGTTAAATTATTTTGGAAGTTATAAACTTTTGAAAAATCTATCAATATCTTTGTCTTCATAAATTGTTCCCTTGACGTTATGTTGTTGACTTTATGTTGTTTTGCCTCATATTTATGGTTGTTTTCACTACTTTTCTTGACTTTGTGTTGTGCATTAGACTCTTGGCAATAATTCTGGTTAGTTTCGTTAAGATTGTTAAATTATTTTTAAAGTTATTAACTTTTGAAAAATGTGTGCCAATATCGTCGTCTTCATAAATTGTCCCCTTGACTTTATATTGTTTTGACTGACATTTATAGTGGTTTCAAACACTACTCTTGCCTGTGTATTGTTCATCAGACTCTTATCAATAATTCTGGTTAGTTTCATTAAGATTGTTAAATTATTTTGGAAGTTATAAACTTTTGAAAAATCGATCAATATCTTTCTCTTCATAAATTGTTCCCTTGACGTTATGTTGTTGACTTTATGTTGTTTTGCCTCATATTTATGGTTGTTTTCACTACTTTTCTTGACTTTGTGTTGTCCATTAGACTCTTGGCAATAATTCTGGTTAGTTTCATTAAGATTGTTAAATTATTTTTAAAGTTATTAACTTTTGAAAAATGTGTGCCAATATCGTCGTCTTCATAAATTGTCCCCTTGACTTTATATTGTTTTGACTGACATTTATAGTGGTTTCAAACACTACTCTTGCCTGTGTATTGTTCATCAGACTCTTATCAATAATTCTGGTTAGTTTCATTATGATTGTTAAATTATTTTGAAAGTTATAAACTTTTGAAAAATCTATCAATATCTTTGTCTTCATAAATTGTTCCCTTGACGTTATGTTGTTGACTTTATGTTGTTTTGCCTCATATTTATGGTTGTTTTCACTACTTTTCTTGACTTTATATTGTCCATTAGACTCTTGGCAATAATTATTGTCACTTTCATTAAGATTCTGAAGTTATAAACAATAATTATTGCCAAGAATAATTATTGTTAGTTTCATTAGGGTTGGGTAATTATTTTTGAAGTTGAATCCATCTAAACAAAATATTGTCCTTAACTTTGGCCGTCGACATTTCAGTTCTTAATGAAAAACAGAATAAAATTCGATATAAAAATTAATTAACTATCACCCAAACAGCTCGAAACACCCTGTATATGAAGAGAGTCTTCGCTGTCAAATTATCGAAGATCAGCGCTACTAGTGTTTTGTTTGGTCTTGAAACTGCCTTAAATATATATATCAATTACAAAACAAACGACTGTCTTGCTTACTCTTTGCTATCCCTTTGCATAATACAGTGCTGACAAAAAGTCTGGAACAAAATTATAGCATTCGTGTGGGTTTTTTTTCCAATTTTCTTTCTGTGTATTACTTATTAATTCTTCTTGGTATTTAGCAGGTATTAGGTGATTGTTTATCGCCATAATTCTGTTTAAAGATAGGAAACAATAAGTTATTTGGTGCTTAGTTTGTACTCTTTCGAAAAAGAAAAATGGCTTTCTAATTGTTTACTAGTTCGGTAAACAACAACATTTTGCCTGCGACACTACATTGATATCATAGTTTGGTCATACCTTTATACTGCTCAATCTCTTCTAATAAAATTAACTACACAATTGTTGTTGATAATCAGTAGCACAGTCGGTGTTCAACCATTGCCACTGCTGCACGGCAAGCAACGAACCAACTCTGCATAAGCAGAGCTTTTCCTTCACGATCTTAGTGTTTGTTTTTATTTTTTAATTCGCCGTTTGACAGTGCAATCTTAATTCTGTGTGTGCGTAGCATTTTCCTTGTCTGCGGTCACTGCCTTTTGTGCTTTTATCTGTTGGATAAAGGCCGTAAAGTAATATTTTTATTCATTTTTCGGTCAGTCTTGTGGCATTTCTTGCCGAACTCCAGGCAAAAAATTAATCTCAAAGTGAGTCAGTATTAGTTGATAACCGAACTGCATATTATTCGGTTTGTTGTTATTTTACTTAATATACAGGGCGTCCCAAATTTCAACCACAAAACTTTCAAAACAAATTCTATATAAGTACGAATCTTCCAGAAATCTATACGCGCCTTCGGCTCGAAGGCCCCCACCGCCGACGTCAAAAAACATCAAAAAGAGAATCAACCTCTGCCGCCCGCTCGTCGGGACGCTAAGAAACCGCCGGCGGCGCCGAAATCCGAAGGGGCCCCCGCAGGGCCCCCTCCGAAGGAGCCCCCGGGGCCCGATGAAGCCCCCCGACCGGAGAACGCCGGCGGACTAGACTCGTGCTTCGACGGCATCCAGTACATCGATCAGGAGGAGGAAGAGCCCCCCGCGGGGGACACTGGCGAAGGGGGCCCCTCGAAGGGCTACGTCACTGTGGAGAGGAGACCTCACCGGATCAGCACGAACAGCACCGAGGATGAGGGATCGGTTTCCGGGCGGTCGAAGTTGAAGAACAAGAGCAGGGGTAAGCCGACTTCCGGTCGGAAGAAGCAGCGCAAGGAGAAGCACAAAGAGGGGTCGTTGAGGGGCGGTTCGGGGCATTTTACCACGGATTCTAGCTCGCCGGAGGATACTGGTGCCGGTACGAAGAAGAAGGAGGCGACGAAGGAGGTGAAAACCGCGAAAACGGAGGTCGAGATTACCAGGTGAGTTTTTCTGGCGCAGTCGGTAGGATTTGAGTTAGGAAAATCGCCGTAACTCGGTTAGTTATACGAATTTCTTCGCGATTTTTTCAGGATGTATTCTAGAGGTGGCGATCTATCGGATTACTACTTTATTTTTTTTTACTAGTCGGTTTTTATACGTCAAATTTTGAATATTTCGAAAACCGTGCGACTTTGTATAGAGATAAATATCGCTAAATCGCATTAAAACACCCCGTTTTAATCGAAAAAGTCGTTTTCCCGCCGAAATCGTGTTTAAAATTCCGATGAAATGGCGCAGCCGGGAGGATTTAGTTTACAAAAATCGCTATAACTCGGTTAATAATACGAATTTCTTCGCGATTTTTTCAGGATGTATTCTAGAGGTGGCGATCTATCGGATTACTACTTTATTTTTTTTTACTAGTCGGTTTTTATACGTCAAATTTTGAATATTTCGAAAACCGTGCGACTTTGTATAGAGATAAATATCGCTAAATCGCATTAAAACACCCCGTTTTAATCGAAAAAGTCGTTTTCCCGCCGAAATCGCGTTTAAAATTCCGATGAAATGGCGCAGCCGGGAGGATTTAGTTTACAAAAATCGCTATAACTCGGTTAATAATACGAATTTCTTCGCGATTTTTTCAGGATGTATTCTAGAGGTGGCGATCTATCGGATTACTACTTTATTTTTTTTTACTAGTCGGTTTTTATACGTCAAATTTTGAATATTTCGAAAATCGTGCGACTTTGTATAGAGATAAATATCGCTAAATCGCATTAAAACACCCCGTTTTAATCAAAAAAGTCGTTTTCCCGCCGAAATCGTGTTTAAAATTCCGATGAAATGGCGCAGCCGGGAGAATTTAGTTTACAAAAATCGCTATAACTCGGTTAATAATACGAATTTCTTCGCGATTTTTTCAGGATGTATTCTAGAGGTGGCGATCTATCGGATTACTACTTTATTTTTTTTTTACTAGTCGGTTTTTATACGTCAAATTTTGAATATTTCGAAAACCGTGCGACTTTGTATAGAGATAAATATCGCTAAATCGCATTAAAACACCCCGTTTTAATCAAAAAAGTCGTTTTCCCGCCGAAATCGTGTTTAAAATTCCGATGAAATGGCGCAGCCGGGAGAATTTAGTTTACAAAAATCGCTATAACTCGGTTAATAATACGAATTTCTTCGCGATTTTTTCAGGATGTATTCTAGAGGTGGCGATCTATCGGATTACTACTTTATTTTTTTTTACTAGTCGGTTTTTATACGTCAAATTTTGAATATTTCGAAAACCGTGCGACTTTGTATAGAGATAAATATCGCTAAATCGCATTAAAACATCCCGTTTTAATCGAAAAAGTCGTTTTCCCGCCGAAATCGCGTTTAAAATTCCGATGAAATGGCGCAGCCGGGAGGATTTAGTTTACAAAAATCGCTATAACTCGGTTAATAATACGAATTTCTTCGCGATTTTTTTCAGGGTTTATTCTAGAGGAGGTGATCTATCGGATTAGTGCTTTATTTTTGTTCCTAGTCGATTTTTTTGGGTAAAATTGTTAATGGATCGAAAAGGGCGATAACTCGGTTAATTATGAGAATTTCTTCGCGATTTTTTGAGGGATTGTTCCTAAAGGCGTTCTCTATCGCGTTGTTAAAGAATAGAAGTTTTAGAATTGGATTTATCGGGTTTTTTCTTCTTAAGAAAACAATCGGTACTTAGTTATAACAATCGGTACTACTAAAACGGTAAATTCTTCAACGAAAACTGACGGAGTGGCTCGCTGTTTGCAATTGTTGTTTACCAGATAGGTTATGTACCAAAAACATTCGTCTTTGTTGACAAATTCTAATGCAGATAGACTCTGTTTACAATAGATAGAACTTAATACACTTTTGATATGGAGAACCATTTGCCAGTGCAACTTTGAATTGTTCGTTTGCCTTGAAGAGCGAAGTAAGGATTTCTTTGAGGTTTTTCCATATTTTCAGGTGTACCACTACAACTACAAGCCTCAACAGGTACACGTTCACAAAAGTACCGGCAGATGACACCACCACAAGAAAACCCGATAAGAAATCGCGCACGCAAAGTTGCTCTTCGATTCCCTACGATGATATCATCGATAATTTAGCCGTTTTTCGAAAAAGTTTCGACAACGTACACTTTTGCCACGGAGAGGACCTCGGTCTTTTACCGGCTGACTCAAAAATACCGATTCAAAAACCGAAAACAGCCGAGAAAGGGACATTTTTACCGGATACCTCAGAAAAAGGTCTACACAGTTTCGCATCGGTTTTCGTCAATGATATTCTAGACTCAGCCACGCGAATCATAACCCATAATAAGTTGAAATTCGTGAAATTTTCCGAGGAAAAGCCGGAACCGCCGAAAACGGTCGTTCGTTGCGAAACTTCGAATTTAGTGCCTGTATTGTACGTACCGAAGATTAAAGAGAGCGATTCTGATAATCTGCTGAGCGCTGTTAGTTTTGTGGAAGAATATGAAGAATACTACGACACTAGCTCTGAGATGAACGACTCCAAGGCGGCTGCTGGTCAAATCTTAAGCGAAATCACGGACAACGTTGATAAAATTTTACGGGAAAAGTTCCGTAGGAAGAAAGAAAAGTCGGTTAAACACGGCGGCGTGACACAGTGCTTCCCCGTAGAGACAGATTCGAACGCTGACGACGATTCAGACTTTCCCCAAGGTGAGTTTTGCACTTTCCTAACAATTCCTAACAATTTTTATACTGAAATTATCATTTTTTTTTATCAAAAATTATCAATTTCCCCCCCAAAATTGTCAATATCTCGAAAACCGTGCGACTTTGTATAGAGATAAACATCGCTAAATCAATTTAAAACACCCCCTTTTATCCGAATATGTCATTTTCCCCACAGAAATCGCGTTTAACATTTCGGCGAAATGGCGCAGTCGCTAGGATTTAGTTTACGAAAATCGCTATAACTCGGTTAATTCTGCGAATTTGTTCGTGAAATTTCAGGTTGTATTCTCTAGAGGATTAACTATCAAATTTATTTAACTTGAGGGGTGTAGGTCAATTTATTTTATTCGTAATCGTGTTTTTAATCCTAAAATATGTAATATCTCGAAAACCGTGCGACTTTGTATAGAGATAAACATCGCTAAATCGATTTAAAACACCACTTTTTATCCGAATATGTCATTTTCCCCACAGAAATCGCGTTTAAAATTTCGGTGAAATGGCGCAGTCGCTAGGATTTAGTTTACGAAAATCGCTATAACTCGGTTAATTCTGCGAATTTCTTCGTGAAATTTTCAGGGTGTATTCTCCAGAGGATTAACTATCAAATTTATTTAACTTGAGGGTTGTAGGTCAATTTATTTTATTCGTAATCGTGTTTTTAATCCTAAAATATGTAATATCTCGAAAACCGTGCGACTTTGTATAGAGATAAACATCGCTAAATCGCTTTAAAACACCCCTTTTTATCCGAATATGTCATTTTCCCCACAGAAATCGCGTTTAAAATTTCGGTGAAATGGCGCAGTCGCTAGGATTTAGTTTACGAAAATCGCTATAACTCGGTTAATTCTGCGAATTTCTTCGTGAAATTTTCAGGGTGTATTCTCCAGAGGATTAACTATCAAATTTATTTAACTTGAGGGTTGTAGGTCAATTTATTTTATTCGTAATCGTGTTTTTAATCCTAAAATATGTAATATCTCGAAAACCGTGCGACTTTGTATAGAGATAAACATCGCTAAATCGCTTTAAAACACCCCTTTTTATCCGAATATGTCATTTTCCCCACAGAAATCGCGTTTAAAATTTCGGTGAAATGGCGCAGTCGCTAGGATTTAGTTTACGAAAATCGCTATAACTCGGTTAATTCTGCGAATTTCTTCGTGAAATTTTCAGGGTGTATTCTCCAGAGGATTAACTATCAAATTTATTTAACTTGAGGGTTGTAGGTCAATTTATTTTATTCGTAATCGTGTTTTTAATCCTAAAATATGTAATATCTCGAAAACCGTGCGACTTTGTATAGAGATAAACATCGCTAAATCGATTTAAAACACCACTTTTTATCCGAATATGTCATTTTCCCCACAGAAATCGCGTTTAAAATTTCGGTGAAATGGCGCAGTCGCTAGGATTTAGTTTACGAAAATCGCTATAACTCGGTTAATTCTGCGAATTTCTTCGTGAAATTTTCAGGGTGTATTCTCCAGAGGATTAACTATCAAATTTATTTAACTTGAGGGTTGTAGGTCAATTTATTTTATTCGTAATCGTGTTTTTAATCCTAAAATATGTAATATCTCGAAAACCGTGCGACTTTGTATAGAGATAAACATCGCTAAATCGCTTTAAAACACCCCTTTTTATCCGAATATGTCATTTTCCCCACAGAAATCGCGTTTAAAATTTCGGTGAAATGGCGCAGTCGCTAGGATTTAGTTTACGAAAATCGCTATAACTCGGTTAATTCTGCGAATTTCTTCGTGAAATTTTCAGGGTGTATTCTCCAGAGGATTAACTATCAAATTTATTTAACTTAAGGGTTGTAGGTCAATTTATTTTATTCGTAATCGTGTTTTTAATCCTAAAATATGTAATATCTCGAAAACCGTGCGACTTTGTATAGAGATAAACATTCGTAAATCGCTTTAAAACACCCCTTTTTATCCGAATATGTCATTTTCCCCACAGAAATCGCGTTTAAAATTTCGGCGAAATGGCGCAGTCGCTAGGATTTAGTTTACGAAAATCGCTATAACTCGGTTAATTCTGCGAATTTTTTCGTGAAATTTTCAGGTTGTATTCTCTAGAGGATTAACTATCAAATTTATTTAACTTGAGGGTTGTAGGTCAATTTATTTTATTCGTTATCGTGTTTTTAATCCTAAAATATGTAATATCTCGAAAACCGTGCGACTTTGTATAGAGATAAACATCGCTAAATCGCTTTAAAACACCCCTTTTTATCCGAATATGTCATTTTCCCCACAGAAATCGCGTTTAAAATTTCGGCGAAATGGCGCAGTCGCTAGGATTTAGTTTACGAAAATCGCTATAACTCGGTTAATTCTGCGAATTTCTTCGTGAAATTTTCAGGTTGTATTCTCTAGAGGATTAACTATCAAATTTATTTAACTTGAGGGTTGTAGGTCAATTTATTTTATTCGTAATCGTGTTTTTAATCCTAAAATATGTAATATCTCGAAAACCGTGCGACTTTGTATAGAGATAAACATCGTTAAATCGCTTTAAAACACCCCTTTTTATCCGAATATGTCATTTTCCCCACAGAAATCGCGTTTAAAATTTCAGCGAAATGGCGCAGTCGCTAGGATTTAGTTTGCGAAAATCGCTATAACTCGGTTAATTCTGCGAATTTCTTCGTGAAATTTTCAGGTTGTATTCTCTAGAGGATTAACTATCAAATTTATTTAACTTGAGGGTTGTAGGTCAATTTATTTTATTCGTTATCGTGTTTTTAATCCTAAAATATGTAATATCTCGAAAACCGTGCGACTTTGTATAGAGATAAACATCGCTAAATCGCTTTAAAACACCCCTTTTTATCCGAATATGTCATTTTCCCCACAGAAATCGCGTTTAAAATTTCGGTGAAATGGCGCAGTCGCTAGGATTTAGTTTACGAAAATCGCTATAACTCGGTTAATTCTGCGAATTTCTTCGTGAAATTTTCAGGGTGTATTCTCCAGAGGATTAACTATCAAATTTATTTAACTTGAGGGTTGTAGGTCAATTTATTTTATTCGTAATCGTGTTTTTAATCCTAAAATATGTAATATCTCGAAAACCGTACGACTTTGTATAGAGATAAACATCGCTAAATCGATTTAAAACACCCCTTTTTATCCGAATATGTCATTTTCCCCACAGAAATCGCGTTTAAAATTTCGGTGAAATGGCGCAGTCGCTAGGATTTAGTTTACGAAAATCGCTATAACTCGGTTAATTCTGCGAATTTCTTCGTGAAATTTTCAGGGTGTATTCTCCAGAGGATTAACTATCAAATTTATTTAACTTGAGGGTTGTAGGTCAATTTATTTTATTCGTAATCGTGTTTTTAATCCTAAAATATGTAATATCTCGAAAACCGTACGACTTTGTATAGAGATAAACATCGCTAAATCGATTTAAAACACCCCTTTTTATCCGAATATGTCATTTTCCCCACAGAAATCGCGTTTAAAATTTCGGTGAAATGGCGCAGTCGCTAGGATTTAGTTTACGAAAATCGCTATAACTCGGTTAATTCTGCGAATTTCTTCGTGAAATTTTCAGGGTGTATTCTCCAGAGGATTAACTATCAAATTTATTTAACTTGAGGGTTGTAGGTCAATTTATTTTATTCGTAATCGTGTTTTTAATCCTAAAATATGTAATATCTCGAAAACCGTACGACTTTGTATAGAGATAAACATCGCTAAATCGATTTAAAACACCCCTTTTTATCCGAATATGTCATTTTCCCCACAGAAATCGCGTTTAAAATTTCGGTGAAATGGCGCAGTCGCTAGGATTTAGTTTACGAAAATCGCTATAACTCGGTTAATTCTGCGAATTTCTTCGTGAAATTTTCAGGGTGTATTCTCCAGAGGATTAACTATCAAATTTATTTAACTTGAGGGTTGTAGGTCAATTTATTTTATTCGTAATCGTGTTTTTAATCCTAAAATATGTAATATCTCGAAAACCGTGCGACTTTGTATAGAGATAAACATCGCTAAATCGCTTTAAAACACCCCTTTTTATCCGAGTATGTCATTTTCCCCACAGAAATCGCGTTTAAAATTTCGGTGAAATGGCGCAGTCGGTAGGATTAATTTACAAAAATCGCTATAACTCGGTTAATAATACGAATTTCTTCGCGATTTCTTTAGGGTGTGTTCTAGAGGGTGGTTATCAATCTCTAGAAGGGGATATCAATCGCTTTCTGGATTCATTTTTATTCACAGTCGTGTTTTTAATCCTAAAATATTGAATATCTCGAAACCCGTTACACTTTGCATAGAGATAAATATGGTTAAATCGCCTCTAAGTGCCGAGTTTGAACCGAAAAACTCATTTTCACCGCCGAAATCGCGTTTAAACTTGCCTAAAAATGGCGCAGTCGGAAGGATTCGCACACAAAAACCGCGATAACTGAGGTATTTCTGCGAATTTCTTCGCGATTTTTTCAGGACGCGGTCTTGAGGTGGTCTCCCATCGGACTAACAAAGAATAAATCCTCCAGCGTTAGGATTTAACCGTTTTTTCGGCATTTTTTTTAATTAAAAAAAAATTATTTTTAAATTTTTTTTTTATTTTTTCTCCCATTTCTTTAGGTGAAATGCAACTTGTACCGTACGACGCTAAATACAACCTCCCCAAGAACATCTTCAGCAAGTGCAACACGGAGATGGTCGAGATCACGGAGCAGACGATTGATATGCTGCACCAGAAAGGTGACGTCACCGAAAGTGTTGACGCCGAACAGCCGAAGATCGAATTTCCGACTGAGGTCAAAGACGAAGATGACGTTTACAAGCCGATAGCGGTGTCGCCTTGCGGCCGATTTTTCAAGTACGAAGAGGAAATCGGAAGGGGCTCGTTCAAGACCGTCTACAGAGGACTGGACACGCAATCCGGGGTCGCGGTCGCGTGGTGCGAACTCCAAGAGAAAAAACTGAACAAAGCCGAGAGGCAGCGGTTCCGAGAGGAGGCGGAAATGTTGAAGAAACTTCAACATCCGAACATCGTGCGCTTCTACAATTACTGGGAATCGATGATGCTGAACGGGAAGAAGAAGAATATCGTCCTGGTTACCGAACTTATGCTCAGCGGGACCCTAAAAACGTAAGTTTAGCGTAGTATGGCGCAGCCGCTAGGATTTGGTTCAGAAAAATCGCTATAACTCGGTTAATTCACCGAATTTCTTCGCGATTTTTTTAGGATGGTTTCTACAAGGGGTGATCTATCAAAGTATTCATTTGTTATCATTCCCAGTCATGCTTTTATACGTAAAATTGTGATTATCTCGATAACCATGATAATTTGTATAGAGATCAGTATGGCTAAATAGCTTGTAAATAATATTTTTTAATCGATAGATTTGTTTTCCTGCGAAAATCGCTTAAAAAATAGTGCAAAAATGGCGCAGTCGTAAGAATTGTTTTACAAAAATTGCTATAACTTTGTCAATTCTCCGAATTTCTTCGTGAAATTTTCAGCGAACATTCTTGAGGGTGTGATCTATGAGAATATTGGGTTGTTATGTATCGATTTCGTGGTGTTTTGTTTTTATTGATGATTTCTACATAAAACTGTTGATATCTCGATAACCGTGATACTTTGTATAGAGATAAATGGAACTAAATAGCTTCTAAATAATCCCTTTTAACCGATAAATTACTTTCCTCCAAGGAAATCGTTTAAAAATTGCGTTAGAATGGCGCAGTCGGAAGGATTATTTCAGAAAAATCGCTATATCTCGGTCAAATATTCGAATTTCTTCGCGATTTTTTCAGGATATTTTGTTTAGAAGGTTACGTATCGGAATATTAAAGAACAATTCTCTGAATTTAGATACCTGCGACGTTTTAAGAAGATCAACCCAAAAGTGCTGAAATCGTGGTGCAGGCAAATCCTGAAAGGGCTCGCCTTTTTACATTCCCGCTCCCCGCCTATAATCCACAGGGATCTGAAGTGCGACAATATTTTCATCACGGGAACCACAGGCTCGGTCAAAATAGGCGATTTGGGATTGGCAACATTGAAAAATCGAAGTTTTGCGAAATCGGTGAGTTTTTCTTTGTTTATTTTATGATATTTTCGTATTTATTTTATATTTTTTGTTCGTTTTTTGTATATATTTCAATTTTTTGTTGTTATTTTTTATAGGTTATAGGAACCCCAGAATTCATGGCCCCCGAAATGTACGAAGAGCACTACGACGAGGGTGTGGACGTGTACGCCTTCGGCATGTGCATGTTAGAGATGGCGACCAGCGAGTATCCATACTCGGAGTGCTCTGGGCCCGCGCAGATCTACAAAAAAGTCATTTCTGTAAGTAAAATCTTGAATATCTCGAAAACCGTGACACTTTGTATAGAGATCAATGCCGTTAAATAGCTTCCAAATGACCTTTTTTAACCGATAAGTTACTTTCCTCCACGAAAATCGCTTAAAAATTGGAGTATAATGGCGCAGTCGGAAGGATTATTTCACAAAAATCGCTATAACTCTCTTATTTTAATGAACTTCTTCGCGAAATTTTTAGGAAACATACCTCAGGGTGTTACCTATCAGAATATTTATTTTGTGTTCTATTAGAATGTTTATTTTGTGTTGATTTATACGATTTTTATGTAAAACTGTTGATATGTCGATAACCGTTAGATTTTGTATAGAGATAAATGCGCTTAAATAGACTCTAAGCGCAATCTTTTAGTCGATAGCATCGTTTTCTCCTTTAAAATCGCTTTTAAAAATGTGACAAAATGGCGCAGTCAGAAGGATTTTGTACAAAATCCTTTATAACTCGTCCAATTTTGGAAATTTCTTCGCGAAATTTTCAGGGAACGTTCTCGGGTGTGTTTTCCATCAGAATATAACCTTTGACTCTTCAACAGGGCGTCAAACCTGCGTCTTTCGAGCGCAGTCGGAAGGATTATTTCACAAAAATCGCTATAACTCTCTTATTTTAATGAACTTCTTCGCGAAATTTTTAGGAAACATACCTCAGGGTGTGACCTATCAGAATATTTATTTGTGTTCTATTAGAATGTTTATTTTATGTTGATTTATACGATTTTTATGTAAAACTGTTAATATGTCGATAACCGTTAGATTTTGTATAGAGATAAATGCGCTTAAATAGACTCTAAGCGCAATCTTTTAGTCGATAACATCGTTTTCTCCATTAAAATCGCTTTTAAAAATTTCACAAAATGGCGCAGTCAGAAGGATTTTGTACAAAATCCTTTATAACTCGTCCAATTTTGGAGATTTCTTCGCGAAATTTTCAGGGAACGTTCTCGGGTGTGTTTTCCATCAGAATATAACCTTTGACTCTTCAACAGGGCGTCAAACCTGCGTCTTTCGAGCGCAGTCGGAAGGATTATTTCACAAAAATCGCTATAACTCTCTTATTTTAATGAACTTCTTCGCGAAATTTTTAGGAAACATACCTCAGGGTGTGACCTATCAGAATATTTATTTTGTGTTCTATTAGAATGTTTATTTTGCGTTGATTTATACGATTTTTATGTAAAACTGTTGATATGTCGATAACCGTTAGATTTTGTATAGAGATAAATGCGCTTAAATAGACTCTAAGCGCAATCTTTTAGTCGATAGCATCGTTTTCTCCATTAAAATCGCTTTTAAAAATTTCACAAAATGGCGCAGTCAGAAGGATTTTGTACAAAATCCTTTATAACTCGTCCAATTTTGGAGATTTCTTCGCGAAATTTTCAGGGAACGTTCTCGGGTGTGTTTTCCATCAGAATATAACCTTTGACTCTTCAACAGGGCGTCAAACCTGCGTCTTTCGAGCGCAGTCGGAAGGATTATTTCACAAAAATCGCTATAACTCTCTTATTTTAATGAACTTCTTCGCGAAATTTTTAGGAAACATACCTCAGGGTGTGACCTATCAGAATATTTATTTTGTGTTCTATTAGAATGTTTATTTTGTGTTGATTTATACGATTTTTATGTAAAACTGTTGATATGTCGATAACCGTTAGATTTTGTATAGAGATAAATGCGCTTAAATAGACTCTAAGCGCAATCTTTTAGTCGATAGCATCGTTTTCTCCTTTAAAATCGCTTTTAAAAATGTGACAAAATGGCGCAGTCAGAAGGATTTTGTACAAAATCCTTTATAACTCGTCCAATTTTGGAAATTTCTTCGCGAAATTTTCAGGGAACGTTCTCGGGTGTGTTTTCCATCAGAATATAACCTTTGACTCTTCAACAGGGCGTCAAACCTGCGTCTTTCGAGCGCAGTCGGAAGGATTATTTCACAAAAATCGCTATAACTCTCTTATTTTAATGAACTTCTTCGCGAAATTTTTAGGAAACATACCTCAGGGTGTGACCTATCAGAATATTTATTTGTGTTCTATTAGAATGTTTATTTTATGTTGATTTATACGATTTTTATGTAAAACTGTTAATATGTCGATAACCGTTAGATTTTGTATAGAGATAAATGCGCTTAAATAGACTCTAAGCGCAATCTTTTAGTCGATAGCATCGTTTTCTCCATTAAAATCGCTTTTAAAAATGTCACAAAATGGCGCAGTCAGAAGGATTTTGTACAAAATCCTTTATAACTCGTCCAATTTTGGAAATTTCTTCGCGAAATTTTCAGGGAACGTTCTCGGGTGTGTTTTCCATCAGAATATAACCTTTGACTCTTCAACAGGGCGTCAAACCTGCGTCTTTCGAGCGCAGTCGGAAGGATTATTTCACAAAAATCGCTATAACTCTCTTATTTTAATGAACTTCTTCGCGAAATTTTTAGGAAACATACCTCAGGGTGTGACCTATCAGAATATTTATTTTGTGTTCTATTAGAATGTTTATTTTGTGTTGATTTATAAGATTTTTATGTAAAACTGTTGATATGTCGATAACCGTTAGATTTTGTATAGAGATAAATGCGCTTAAATAGACTCTAAGCGCAATCTTTTAGTCGATAACATCGTTTTCTCCATTAAAATCGCTTTTAAAAATTTCACAAAATGGCGCAGTCAGAAGGATTTTGTACAAAATCCTTTATAACTCGTCCAATTTTGGAAATTTCTTCGCGAAATTTTCAGGGAACGTTCTCGGGTGTGTTTTCCATCAGAATATAACCTTTGACTCTTCAACAGGGCGTCAAACCTGCGTCTTTCGAGCGCAGTCGGAAGGATTATTTCACAAAAATCGCTATAACTCTCTTATTTTAATGAACTTCTTCGCGAAATTTTTAGGAAACATACCTCAGGGTGTTACCTATCAGAATATTTATTTTGTGTTCTATTAGAATGTTTATTTTGTGTTGATTTATACGATTTTTATGTAAAACTGTTGATATGTCGATAACCGTTAGATTTTGTATAGAGATAAATGCGCTTAAATAGACTCTAAGCGCAATCTTTTAGTCGATAACATCGTTTTCTCCTTTAAAATCGCTTTTAAAAATGTCACAAAATGGCGCAGTCAGAAGGATTTTGTACAAAATCCTTTATAACTCGTCCAATTTTGGAGATTTCTTCGCGAAATTTTCAGGGAACGTTCTCGGGTGTGTTTTCCATCAGAATATAACCTTTGACTCTTCAACAGGGCGTCAAACCTGCGTCTTTCGAGAAAGTCGAAAGCGCCGAAGTGCGTGACGTCATCGAGAGTTGCATCAAGCCGCGGAAGGAGGACCGGCCTCGCGTCAAGGACCTCCTGGTCGATCCGTTCTTCGAGGAGGACGCGGGCATGAAGATAGAGTTTTTGTCGCAGGAGAGCAGCAAGTTGACCTTCCGGTTGAGGGTCATCGACCCCAAGAAACGAACCCACAAACACAAGGAGAACGAGGCCATCCAATTCGAATTCGATATAGATTCGGATCGGATCGAGACGATCGCCGAAGAAATGGTGAGTGATTTTTTTTTTGTTAGGATTTATGGCGCAGTCGCTAGGATTTGTGTACGAAAATCGCCGTAACTTCGGTTATTATGCGAATTTTGATGCGATTTTTTTTGAGATGTGTTCTAGAGATGATAATCTACTGCCTTATTAGTTTATTTTTAGGCCAACGTGTTTTCTTGTACGTAAAATTTTGAATTTCTCGGGAACCGTGGTGTTTGGTATGGAGATAAATGTGGGTAAATAGCTTCTAAATGACATTTTGTTAACAGATAAGTTCCTTTCCTCCAAGGAAATCGATTAAAATTTGTCTTATATTGGCGCAGTCGGAAGGATTGTCTCACAAAAGTTGCTATAACTCGGTTAATTCTATGTAATTTTTCGTGATTTTTTTTAAAAAAACGTTCTTTGTGGGGTCCTTTATCGATGTGTGGATTATTACCTGCCCTCTTTTGTTTCTCCTTTAGGCCAAATCTGGTATCATCTTCGAGGAAGACGCCAAGATTGTGGCCCGCCTTTTGAAGGTCCACATCACGCAGATAACAAAAGAGAAGATAGAGCAGGAAAAGTTGAAAGAGGCGCAGCAGCTGCAGTATTTGCAATTCCTGCAACAGCAGCAACAACAACAGCAGCAGCAGCAACAACAGGTGCAACAACAGCAGCAACAGGTTCAGCAACAGCAACAACAGCAGGTTCAACAGCAGCAGCAGCAACAACAACCGGTGCAGCAGCCTTACGTTCCGCCTCAGCAGCAGCAACAGCAGATCGTTGGGATTCCGCAACAGCAAACAGCGCCGCAGGGTTACCAACAGAACAACAATTATCCCCAGGCGCAGATTCAGTATCCGACGCCTGAAAATATCCAGGAGAATTATAAACAGCAGCAGCAGATTTCGCAGGATCAGCAAATTCCGCAGTACCACGATCAGAATCAGCAGCAGGCGCAGCAGAATCAGGCGTTGCAGCGTCAGCCTTCTATAGAACCTGTCCAGCAGCAGCCTATCATTCATAAGGCCCACGTGCAACAGCCTTTTATTCAGCAAACGCTGCAACAACCGCAGCAAGCTGAATTCCTGCAGATTCAGCAGGATCAGCAGCACAGATTGTCGACCATTTCGCAGCCGGATATGCTGCAGAATCAGCCTCCGCCGCAACAGCAGGAGCACAGGTTGAGCATCGATAGTCAGATGGATCTGCAGAAACAGCAGATGCTGCAGGAAACACACAGGATGAATTTTCCGCAGCACTCGATGCAAGAACTTGGGCAGAATCAGCAGGGGATACTGGAGCAGCACAGGAACTCGATAAGTCAGCCGCCTACGCCGCAAGAGCTGATCCACCTGCAGCAAATTCAGCAGCAGAGTGCCGAAATTCAGCAGGAACCTCAACAGCCGCAAGGACATCGCCTGTCGACTACCAGCAGACCGCAGCTGCAGCAGATTTTAGAGCACGGGGACTTACCTCAGCAGATTATTGGCGAGATGTTGCAGTACAGTCAGCAGCCACCCCAGCAGGAATATTACAGTCAGCCTCAAATGAGTCAACAACCTCAGATAAGTCAACAGCAGGGGCAACAGCAGTATGTGCAACATCAGATGCAGCAACCGCAGAGTTACCCTGCCCCTCAGCAGGATGTGTATTATCCTCAGCAGGGTGAAGCGCCTCCTCAACAGCAGCATTATCCTCAAAGTGTTCAGATGAGTCAGCAGCCGCAGATCTCGCAGCAAACGAGTCAGTCGTCACTTCAGCAGGAGGTATACGGAGGTCAGCAGCAGCACTATCAGCAGCAGATGCCCGCTCAGAGTCAGCCTCCTCAATACGTGCAGCTTCAGCAGCAGCAGAGTTATCCTCAACAGCAACCTCAGATAAACCCACAACCGCCAATAACTCAGCAGATGAGTCAACCTCAACTGAGTCAACAACCTCAAATGAGTCAGCAGCAGATGAGTCAGTCACAAATGGCGCAACAGCCTCAGATGAATCAGCAACCGCAAATAAATCAGCAACCTCAGTTGAGTCAACAGATTATTCAGCAGCCGCAGCAGCAGTCCACTGTGCAGACTGACGGTGGTGGGATGCATTATCCGCAGCAGCAAACTCAGATGGTTTCGCAGGGGTACCTTCCTCAGGTGCAGATGAGTCAGCCGCAGATTCACTTGAGTCAGACTACTCCTCAAATCGCCCAGTCGCAGGTCGGAGGTCAGCCTCAACACAGTCAGTCGCAGATGCAGATCGGGCAACCACACGTTACTCAGTCGCAATCTCAGATGACTCAACCTCAAATCAGTCAGCCTTTACAACAGCAGCTGAGTCAGCCTTTACAACAGCAGCTGAGTCAGCCTCAAACTCAAATGACTCAAACTCAAATGACTCAGCAGTCTCAAATGAGTCAACAATCTCAAATGAATCAGCAGCAAGGTCAGATGAATCAACAGCAGCCTCAGATCAGTCAGCGATTGCCCGAGATTCAACCTCTGTTGATAAATCAGTCGCAACCGCAGATAAATCAGCAACAGCCTCAGATAAATCAAACACAGATTAATCAAACGCAGATTAGTAATCAGGCTCAGATAGGTCAACCGCAAATTAACCAGAGGTTGCCGGAAATTCAGTCGCTTCTGATCAGTCAGTCGCAGCAGCAGTTGGGTCAGCATCAGCCTCAAATAAGTCAGCACCAAGCGGCGCTGATCAATCAGTCGCAGTCGCAGATAAGTCAGCAGCAACCTCAAATAACGCAGCAGACTCAGATAAGTCAGCAACAGGGTCAGCCTCAAATAACGCAGCATGTTCAGATAGGACAGGGTCAGCGATTGCCTGAGATACAACCTTCGCAGATTAGCCAGACCCAAATTCAGATGAGTCAACCTCAAATAAGTCAACCTCAGATGGGTCAGCAGCCACCTCAGATGGGTCAACCACCAACTCAAGTCGGCCAGCAGCAAGCTCAAATGAATCAACAACCGCAAGTGAGTCTACAATCTCAGTTGAGTCAGCAGTCGCAATTGAGTCAACAACCTCATATGACTCAATCTCAAATGAATCAGCAATCGCAGATGAATCAGCAGCATCAAGTGACTCAGCTCCAAACCCAAATGAGTCAGCAGCAAACTCAAATGAGTCAACAGTCTCAAATGAGTCAACAGTCACAATTGAGTCAGCCACCGCAGATGAACCAACCACATCAGGAGATTATCCACCTGCAGCTGTCAGGTGGGCAACAATCTCAAATGGGTCAGCAGCAACCTCAGTTGAGTCAACAACCTCAAATAAGTCAGCAACAAGCTCAGATGGGTCAGCAGCTTCCTCAAATAAGTCAATCTCAATTGGGTCAGCAACCTCAAATGAGTCAACAGCAACCCCAAATAAGTCAGCAATCGCAATTGAGTCAGCAACAACCTCAAATCAATCAACAACCTCAATTGAGTCAACAACCTCAAATAAGTCAGCAACAAGCTCAGATGGGTCAGCAGCTTCCTCAAATAAGTCAATCTCAATTGGGTCAGCAAACTCAAATGAGTCAACAGCAACCCCAAATAAGTCAGCAATCGCAATTGAGTCAGCAACAACCTCAAATCAATCAACAATCTCAATTGAGTCAACAACATCAAATAAATCAACAATCCCAATTGAGTCAGCAACAGTCTCAAATCAGTCAACAATCTCAGTTGAGTCAACAGCATCAAATAAGTCATCAATCACAAATAAGTCATCAATCCCAAATAAGTCAGCAACAACCTCAAATGAGTCAACAACCTCCAATGAGTCAGCAACCTCAAATGGGTCAGCAGCCTCAAATGAGTCAACAACCTCCGGTAAGTCAACAACCTCAAATGAGTCAACAACCTCCGATGAGTCAACAGCCTCAAATGGGTCAGCAGCCTCAAATGAGTCAACAACCACCGGTGAGTCAGCAACCTCAAATGAGTCAACAACCTCCGATGAGTCAACAGCCTCAAATGAGTCAACAACCACCGGTGAGTCAGCAACCTCAAATGGGTCAGCAACCTCAAATGAGTCAACAACCTCAAATGGGTCAGCAGCCTCAAATGAGTCAACAACCACCGGTGAGTCAGCAACCTCAAATGGGCCAACAACCTCAAATGAGTCAACAGCAACCTCAAATGAGTCAACAGCAACCTCAAATGAGTCAACAGCAACCTCAAATGAGTCAACAGCAACCTCAAATTGGTCAACAGCAACCTCATATTGGTCAACAGCAACCTCAAATTGGTCAACAGCAAGCTCATATAAATCAGCGATTGCCGGAAATTCAACCTCTGCTGATCAATCAGTCGCAGTCTACGATGAGTCAGCAGCAATCTCAAATCAGTCAACAACCTCAAATCAATCAGCAGCCACAGATGAGTCAGTCACAGCCTCAAATGCCTCAAACACAACAGATTCAGACGCAGGTAAGATTGTTTTTGAGTTTTCAACCTCTAAGCTGGATTTGAGGTTTCATCTTCAGCACTCAATTTGAGTTCTTAACCTCAGAAGTGATTAAAACCATAATAAATGTCGGTCAAGACAATATAAAGTCAAGGGAGCAATTACAAAAGGGTACAAATTTCCACCTTTCTGATCAAACCAAAAAGAAAATATTTGTTCCAGATTATATTTGCCTTACATAACTAGAAACTGAAAGTGGATTTATTGTGACAGGTCTACATTTAGAAATACAGCGATACTTGTACAATACAACGATACAACGATAACTGAGAAAACTGCAACAAAATCAGTTAACAATTATAGCAATTCAAAGAATATGCAAAAGGACTGCTTTCAAGCTGTATTTTCAATATTTTAACACACAGAATGTCTGTATAAGTTAAGCAAAATTATTGATCAACATTTTGTTATCTACAGCCTCAGGTTGGGATGCATCAGCAACCTCAACAAGCTGACTTAACATATCAGCACTACAGTCAACAGCAACAACAACAACAACAACAACAACCCGTTGATAACCTCCAATATTACCCTCAAACGTCCGTAACCTCGATACCACCTCCTCAAAACGTGGTCGAGAAGGAACTAAAGACCCCTCTGAACCTCACAGAATTAGAAAATCAAGTGACATTAGTGCTGCAACCTCAAAAAGACGCTCACCGTCTCTCGACCGTTTCCCTCCCTCCAACTTTCGATCAGCCGATCAGCGATCAACGCCGGATGTCTTCCGTCTCCCAACCGCCATCTCACGGCGATTTCGCGCAACAACAACAGCTGATACAAGAAATAGTCGACGATGCCAATCCTCCTCCTAATCTCGGCTGCAATTCTAACCTACAAACTATCACGGAAGCTCAACAGGCGATGGTGGTCGCGGCGGAAAATGGCGCATCGGATTGTCTCGTTGTGGATAATATCGTCAAAGATGAGAACGTAAGTGATGACGTAAGGCCTAAACGTAGCCTTTCCACTTTGAAAATTGTCGTTAAGAAGGTGCACTTGGACGGGACCGTGGATTGTCAGTTGATTTGCAAAAAGAACGCCGTTAGTTTTAAGTTTAACAGGTTTGATGCGGAAGCTGGTGAAGTTGGAGATAAATTGATTGCGGAGAATTGTTTGGACGACTGTCAGGGTGTGAATGTACGTGAAAATCTCGCCGAGATCTTCGAGAGGTTTCAGGAGAATACGGATAAAGGGCATCAGCCGAGGTACGTCCAAAAGGTGAGCGAATAACTTTTTTCTTAATAATTAATCTTTACCAAGAAACTCCTGTTTTAAAAAGTTATGTAGATGTCGATGGTTTCTAATTTTGTGAACCGTTTTCTTTTGTGCTGCTTTTTTGGATTGCCTACCCTCAATTTTTGGATTAATAAACGTAAAAAAAAAACAGGGACGACATGCGTCTTTGACGAGACAAACGAGAAAGACGCATCGCAGGCACAAATCGGTAAGTGTAGTAATCATTTCGGTAATGCATAGTTGTCCAGTCATTGATATGACGTGGAGGGGCTCTAGAAAACTTCAAATTGTTTTATTCCGTTTTATTATTCCCCCAGTATACAAAAAAAAAAGACAATAAACATCTTGTATAATAAATAATCGACCCAAAACGAAATTAAATCGTCGACTTCGACGGTCCAAATTTCTCCATTAGATCGTCACCGATGACGTCACTAGCGCTCGGCTTACTGGTAAAAGCTTCCGAAAAATCTCCGTCCTCTTCCTTCTTCCTGTCAAAGTCGTACCACGACGGCCTGGGCCTGTGAATCCCCGTTATATTCGTCATCATCTTCGTGTACGTATCCATTGCGACGTTCTGTATATTCCGCTTGCGATTCCAAACTTTCAGCGTTTTCTTCATGTCGTTCAGTTCGGACTTCCGCAGCACGTAGTCCATCACTTCCGGTACGTGATAGCTCTTCATCAGACGTTTGATTCGGTCGCGTTTCTCTCGGTCCGCGTCGAGTTCTTTCTCCGTTAAACCGAGGACTTTCTGTAGTAAGGTTATGTCGTCATTGGTCGATTTTATGTTGTTCTTGATGTCGGTCAGGTACGCCTCTTGTTTCTGCAGGAAGTTCTTGTGCGTGGTCATCATGAGGTTAGCTTTGCCGTTCATCCGTTTCAGCTCGAGCAGATGGCTGTTCTTCTGTTCGATTCTCAGCAAGAAATTCTTGTTTTCGATGCTTAGTTTTTCGAAGTCTACTTCGTGTACGCATTCTCCTAGTTCCTCTTTTTGGCTGAGGAGGTTCTTTAGTTTCCGGCGTTGGATTCGCAACGAGCTGGTACGTAAACGTAGTTTTTCCAGCATGAATTGCGCCGTTTTTAACCACTCCTGCATGTAGCGTACGAATTTCTCGGCGGGGATTTTCTGCGTTAGTTTTTCCACCGCTTCTATGACTATGGTCTGTTCGAAATCGGCGATCGCGTCTTTGACTTCGGTGTCTCTGATGCCGGTTTCTTCGATCTCTGCTCTTAACCTGTATATTTCGGACGAAAAAAAAAAAAAACATTTATTTGCTTATAATGGTGTCCCAAATATTCAGGCAAGATTTGAATTTCTGCGTGACAGTTAACAGTTGATAGGTGACAGTTAGTTGACAGGTGACAGTTGACAATTGACAGTTCACAGGTGACACTTAGTTGACAGGTGATAGTTGACAGTTGATAGGTGACATTTGACAATTGGCAGGTGACAGTTAGTTGACAGGTGACAAGTGATAGGTGACAGATGATAGTTGACAGTTGACAGTTGACAGTTGACAAGTGACAGGTGACCGTTGACAGGTGATAGTTGACAGGTGACAGTTGACAGTTTACAATTGACAGTAGACAGTAGACAGGTGACAATTGCGAGTTGACAGGTGACAGTTGACAAGTGACAGTTAACAGGTGACAGTTAACAGGTGACAGTTGTCAATTGACAGTAGACACTTGACAGCTGACAGTTGTCAATTGACAGTTGTCAGTTGACAGTTGTCAGTTGACAGTTGTCAGTTGACATTTGACAGTAGACAGTTGTCAGTTGACATTTGACAGTAGACAGGTGACAGTTGACAATTGACAGTAGACAGCAGACAGGTGAGAATTGTGAGGTGACAGTAGGCAGCAGACAAGTGACAGTTGTCAATTAACAATTAACAGTAGACAGGTGACAGTTGTCAGTTGACAATTGACAGTACACAGTTGCCAGGTGACAGTTGTCAATTGACAGTAGACAGGTGACAGTTGTCAGTTGACAATTGGCAGTACACAGTTGCCAGGTGACAGTTGTCAATTGACAGCAGACAGGTGACAGTTGTCAGTTAACAATTAACAGTAGACAGGTGACAGTTGTCACTTGACAATTCGCAGTACACAGTTGCCAGGTGACAGTTGTCAATTGACAGTAGACAGGTGACAGTTGTCAGTTGACAATTGACAGTAGACAGTTGTCAGTTGACAATTAACAGTAGACAGGTGACAGTTGACAATTAACAGTAGACAGGTGACAGTTGTCAGTTGGCAATTAACAGTAGACAGGTGACAGTTGTCAATTGGCAATTGGCAGTACACAGTTGACAGGTGCCAGTTGTCAGTTGACAACAGGTGACAGTTGACAATTGACAGTTGGCAGTACACAGTTGACAGGTGACAGTTGTCAGTTGACGACAGGTGACAGTTGTCAATTGACAGTAGACAGTTAACAGGTGACAGTTGTCAATTGACAGTAGACAGGTGACAGTTGATAATTAACAGTAGACAGGTGACAATTGGCAATTAGCAGTACACAGTTGACAGTTGTCAATTGACAGTAGACAGTTGTCAGTTGATAATTAACAGTAGACAGGTGACAGTTGGCAATTAGCAGTACACAGTTGACAGTTGTCAATTGACAGTAGACAGCAGACAGGTGACAATTGTGAGGTGACAGTAGACAGTTGTCAGTTGGCAATTGGCAGTACACAGTTGACAGGTGACAGTTGTCAGTTGACGACAGGTGACAGTTGTCAATTGACAGTAGACAGGTGACAGTTTTCAGTTGACAATTGACAGTAGACAGTTGTCAGTTGACAATTAACAGTAGACAGGTGACAGTTGGCAATTGGCAGTACACAGGTGACAGTTGTCAATTGACAGTAGACAGGTGACAGTTGTCAGTTGACAGTAGACAGTTGTCAGTTGACAATTAACAATAGACAGGTGACAGTTGTCAGTTGGCAATTGGCAGTACACAGTTGACAGTTGTCAATTGACAGTAGACAGGTGACAGTTGACGACAGTTGACAATTGACAGTAGATAGCAGACAGGTGACAGTAGACAGGTGACAGTTGACAATTGACAGTTGTCAGTTGTCAGTTGACAATTAACAGTAAACAGTTGACAGTTGTCAATTGACAGTAGACAGCAGACAGGTGACAGTTGTCAGTTGACGACAGGTGACAGGTGACAGTTGACAGGTGACAGTTGTCAGTTGACAATTGACAGTAGACAGGTGACAGTTGTCAATTGACAGTAGACAGGTGACAGTTGTCAGTTGACAATTAACAGTAGACAGGTGACAGTTGTCAGTTGACGACAGGTGACAGTTGTCAGTTGACGACAGGTGACAGTTGACAGTAGACAGTAGACAGTTGACAGGTGACAGGTGACAGTTAACAGTTGACAGTTGACAATTGACAAGTGACAGGTAGAATTAGGGTTAGTAGGGTTATGGGTTGAACATTTTGGACAATATGCCAAACATAATGAATGTTCGGCTGCTATGATTCGCAAAATTCCGTTAAAAATATAGTCCCCGAATGTTGATTGGGACAACAGTAATTAAAATATCTGGGGTGAATTTTATATTTTACTTGAACCAACCGAATGATCTTTCTGCGGATATAGAAACAAGTGATATTCTTCACTCAAAGATATTCGTGTTGTATCGAATAATGTTTATCTTCTGTGTAGACTTGTATAGGCTACATACCTGCATTTTGTTCTGTGCGCTCTCTCAGTGAATCTGGTCAGTCGATTCTGCGTCTCCTCGATTTCCCTCATCACCAAATCGGTTTTCTGGGACAGATTGATGCGCGGCCCTTTCCCATCTTTGTTGTGCCCCAATCTCTTGCTCAAGAACGACGCGTGGCTGATGGAAACGTCGGTGCTTTGGTCATCGCTAACATTCGCCGTAACCGCCGTAACATTCGTAGGATTTATTTTCAGATCGCTCAACTGCGAACTAGCTTTTATGTTCATCGCCGATCTAATGTGGTCTTGCATCTCCAGAACGGCGCTCATAGTTCTTTCCATCGCCACAATAAGGCTCGGTTCGTTGGCCTCGAGAAAGTTCTGGAAAACCTGATTTTCCATCTTCATTCGCTTTATTTCGATGCGAAAATCGGTGACCATCTGCACGACTTCGCGTGTGCTCAAGCCCTCCAGGTAGTCGAGAGTTTCCGAGTCGAAGATAAAGCTTTCCCGCTTTTTTACCGGCTTCTCGGCTTTTTCGAAAACCTTATCTAACGCTTTCTCGGACATTTTGGGCCAAGTTTTCGGGGTTCTTGTGTTGGAGGCGGGTGAGTACTTGTGTCGTGGGACGTTCGTGTGTCAAAATGACGAATTAAAGATGAAGGTCGGCGTGGACATAACCTAGAAGGAGAATTGTCAGAATTGAAGTCTGAAGAATTGACAAGCGTCGTCGTGATCTTGAATAAAGATACCATGATTATTGATAACAAACTGAGTTAGTGGATTGTACTTTTGTTGGAACTAGTTGCAATAAAACAGCAGGTGGTCCCAATAATACTATAGTCTTAAGTCAGGAATGTTGCCTTTTCTTTACAAGAAAGATTCTTTGATCATATATTATTTTGATCACATGTTTTTATTACTTATTACTTGTTTTTATCACGTGATCCTAATCGTTATTTTTTTTTCTTTCTTTTCTAGGTCCTTTTTGTTTTCTTTTTTGCAAATCAACCGGTACATCCCTCAAATTATTTTGTACCTTTGTGTATTATTTTACAGCTAGTACTTTTTCAAATCTATATTTTAATGTCACGTCTTTGTGCTTCTTTCTCTTGTAGAGAGACGATGCCACCAACGAACAAATCCTTAATTTCAAACAAGAGGACTTCTCAAAACTCACCGCGCAGGTACAGCAAGCGCTGAACTCGGGTCTGCCGGAAAAAATAATCCAATTACAGAGTCGCGAGAGCCTGAACAGTTGCGGTACAGTTTCTAGAAAAACCAGCACCGCCAGCGACTACACACCCGAACACACCTACCAACAAAACAACGCTCAAACTTCGACCGCGTTCGACCAAACAAACGTCATCTTTACCAGTGATGTCTGCGTTAGCAGCTCAGAAATCAGCCAGAACATCAGAAGTCAGACAGAAGTCAACCAAAATGAAGATTTTAAAGATACAGAGGTTGCTGCTAAAATTGCCCAAGAGGAACCGGTACACCTTGAGCCCAAAGGTCAAAAGATCGACGTTAAGATCGTGATGGTTCGGCGAGAGTCGGTAAAACAAGACGACTGCCCGCAAATCGACGACCCACTAGAGCCAAAACAAAAAACCCCCCAAAGGAAAATATCGCGATTTCTCGTAACGCCCGTTCTATCAGCGTTGGAAATGCCCAAAAACAAGGACTACGGTCAAACGACGGTCGATTCAGGGGGCTCGACGCCTTCCTCGGAACCAAAACTAGAAAAAGACCCGTCGGACGCCGAAATAAAACACGAAATCGCCCGGAAAGACTCGATCCCGCTCGAGATAAAGCCGATCGCGAACGTGGAGAAGGATCAGGAGGTGACGATAGAAGTGGGGCCCAAGGAGGACCACGCGGAGGGGGGCCCCATCGGGCCCGAGATGATCACGCTCGAGCAGTTGAAGATCTCGCTGGAGAATCTGAAGCACGGGGGCCACAGGGGCGACGGCGAGTGCAAGAGTCAGAAGGTGAGTCAGGCGGTGACCCCGGTGGTGGGCCCCACAGTGGGGCCCCCGGCCACGCAGCAGGCGCAGACGCCGCAGACGAATCAGGTGTCGACGATCACGATGTCCATTGCGGCGGGGGCCCCGGGGGCGCAGCCCCTCGTGACGGTCGCGGTGCCCCCCGCAGCGGCGTATGGCCAGACGGCGCCCCTCCCTCAGACGCAGTTGGTGCAGAGCGTTGCGGTGAGTTAATTTTGTCTATTTTACTTGTTTTGAGGTTATTTTTTTTATCAAACTTAAAACTTTTTTTAGATTATGACGTCTCTGTTTTGTCTGCTTTGCTTGTTTAGAGGTTATTTTTTGTCAAATTTGCATCAAATGTCAATAATTTTTTAGGTTATAATTCTGTTTTGTCTATTTTACTTTTTTGAGGTTATTTTTTTGATCAAACTTGGAACATTTTTTAGATTATGTCTCTGTTTCGTCAATAATTTTTTGGGTTATAACTCTGTTTTGTCAATTTTACTGTTTTGAGGTTATTTCTTTGATCAAGCTTAAACATTTTTTAGATTATGACGTCTCTGTTTTGTCTGCTTTGCTTGTTTAGAGGTTATTTTTTGTCAAATTTGCATCAAACGTCAATAATTTTTTAGGTTATAATTCTGTTTTGTCTATTTTACTTTTTTGATGTTATTTTTTTGATCTTGGAACATTTTTTAGATTGTCTCTGTTTTGTCAATAATTTTTTTAGGTTATAACTCTGTTTTGTCAATTTTACTGTTTTGAGGTTATTTCTTTGATCAAGCTTAAACATTTTTTAGATTATGACGTCTCTGTTTTGTCTACTTTGCTTGTTTAGAGGTTATTTTTTGTCAAATTTGCATCAAACGTCAATAATTTTTTAGGTTATAATTCTGTTTTGTCTATTTTACTTTTTTGAGGTTATTTTTTTGATCAAACTTGGAACATTTTTTAGATTATGTCTCTGTTTTGTCAATAATTTTTTAGGTTATAACTCTGTTTTGTCAATTTTACTTTTTTGAGGTTATTTCTTTGATCAAGCTTAAACATTTTTTAGATTATGACGTCTCTGTTTTGTCTGCTTTGCTTGTTTAGAGGTTATTTTTTGTCAAATTTACATCAAACGTCAATAATTTTTTAGGTTATAATTCTGTTTTGTCTATTTTACTTTTTTGATGTTATTTTTTTGATCTTGGAACATTTTTTAGATTGTCTCTGTTTTGTCAATAATTTTTTTAGGTTATAACTCTGTTTTGTCAATTTTACTTTTTTGAGGTTATTTCTTTGATCAAGCTTAAACATTTTTTAGATTATGACGTCTCTGTTTTGTCTGCTTTGCTTGTTTAGAGGTTATTTTTTGTCAAATTTACATCAAACGTCAATAATTTTTTAGGTTATAATTCTGTTTTGTCTATTTTACTTTTTTGATGTTATTTTTTTGATCTTGGAACATTTTTTAGATTGTCTCTGTTTTGTCAATAATTTTTTTAGGTTATAACTCTGTTTTGTCAATTTTACTGTTTTGAGGTTATTTCTTTGATCAAGCTTAAACATTTTTTAGATTATGACGTCTCTGTTTTGTCTACTTTGCTTGTTTAGAGGTTATTTTTTGTCAAATTTGCATCAAACGTCAATAATTTTTTAGGTTATAATTCTGTTTTGTCTATTTTACTTTTTTGAGGTTATTTTTTTGATCAAACTTGGAACATTTTTTAGATTATGTCTCTGTTTTGTCAATAATTTTTTAGGTTATAACTCTGTTTTGTCAATTTTACTTTTTTGAGGTTATTTCTTTGATCAAGCTTAAACATTTTTTAGATTATGACGTCTCTGTTTTGTCTGCTTTGCTTGTTTAGAGGTTATTTTTTGTCAAATTTACATCAAACGTCAATAATTTTTTAGGTTATAATTCTGTTTTGTCTATTTTACTTTTTTGAGGTTATTTTTTGATCAAACTTGGAACATTTTTTAGATTATGTCTCTGTTTTGTCAATAATTTTTTTAGGTTATAACTCTGTTTTGTCAATTTTACTGTTTTGAGGTTATTTCTTTGATCAAGCTTAAACATTTTTTAGATTATGACGTCTCTGTTTTGTCTGCTTTGCTTGTTTAGAGGTTATTTTTTGTCAAATTTGCATCAAACGTCAATAATTTTTTAGGTTATAATTCTGTTTTGTCTATTTTACTTTTTTGAGGTTATTTTTTTGATCAAACTTGGAACATTTTTTAGATTATGTCTCTGTTTTGTCAATAATTTTTTTAGGTTATAACTCTGTTTTGTCAATTTTACTGTTTTGAGGTTATTTCTTTGATCAAGCTTAAACATTTTTTAGATTATGACGTCTCTGTTTTGTCTACTTTGCTTGTTTAGAGGTTATTTTTTGTCAAATTTGCATCAAACGTCAATAATTTTTTAGGTTATAATTCTGTTTTGTCTATTTTACTTTTTTGAGGTTATTTTTTTGATCAAACTTGGAACATTTTTTAGATTATGTCTCTGTTTTGTCAATAATTTTTTAGGTTATAACTCTGTTTTGTCAATTTTACTTTTTTGAGGTTATTTCTTTGATCAAGCTTAAACATTTTTTAGATTATGACGTCTCTGTTTTGTCTGCTTTGCTTGTTTAGAGGTTATTTTTTGTCAAATTTGCATCAAACGTCAATAATTTTTTAGGTTATAATTCTGTTTTGTCTATTTTACTTTTTTGAGGTTATTTTTTTGATCAAACTTGGAACATTTTTTAGATTATGTCTCTGTTTTATCAATAATTTTTTAGGTTATAACTCTGTTTTGTCAATTTTACTTTTTTGAGGTTATTTCTTTGATCAAGCTTAAACATTTTTTAGATTATGACGTCTCTGTTTTATCTGCTTTGCTTGTTTAGAGGTTATTTTTTGTCAAATTTGCATCAAACGTCAATAATTTTTTAGGTTATAATTCTGTTTTGTCTATTTTACTTTTTTGAGGTTATTTTTTTGATCAAACTTGGAACATTTTTTAGATTATGTCTCTGTTTTATCAATAATTTTTTAGGTTATAACTCTGTTTTGTCAATTTTACTTTTTTGAGGTTATTTCTTTGATCAAGCTTAAACATTTTTTAGATTATGACGTCTCTGTTTTATCTGCTTTGCTTGTTTAGAGGTTATTTTTTGTCAAATTTGCATCAAACGTCAATAATTTTTTAGGTTATAATTCTGTTTTGTCTATTTTACTTTTTTGAGGTTATTTTTTTGATCAAACTTGGAACATTTTTTAGATTATGTCTCTGTTTTGTCAATAATTTTTTAGGTTATAACTCTGTTTTGTCAATTTTACTTTTTTGAGGTTATTTCTTTGATCAAGCTTAAACATTTTTTAGATTATGACGTCTCTGTTTTATCTGCTTTGCTTGTTTAGAGGTTATTTTTTTTCAAATTTGCATCAAACGTCAATAATTTTTTAGGTTATAATTCTGTTTTGTCTATTTTACTTTTTTGAGGTTATTTTTTTGATCAAACTTGGAACATTTTTTAGATTATGTCTCTGTTTTGTCTACTTTGCTTGTTTTGAGGTTATTTTTCGTCAAATTTTCATCAAACGTCAACAATTTTTTAGGTTATAACTCTATTTGGTGTATTTTACTTTTTTGAAGTTATTTTTTTATGAAATGTTAAACATTTTTTTTGCGTTATTATTTCTCTGAATTGTCTATTTGACCTGTTTTGAGGTTATTTTTCGTTAAGTTTTCATCAAACGTCAATAATTTTTGAGGTTATAACTTCGTTTTTTCTATGTTTCTAGTTTTGAGATCATTTTTCGTCAAACGTCAATGACTTTTTAGGTTATATTTTAATTGGTGAGGTTATGATCTCTTATAACTCCGTTTTGTCTGTTTTCCAGCCAACGCAACTTCCCCAGACTCTCCCAGCAGGGCTTCCTCAACAGATACCACCTCAAACTCAAATGCCTCCCGTTCAACAACAGCAAACGCCGCAGATCACTCAAACCCAACAACAACAACAACCGCCCCCTCAGGTCCCTCAAACCACTCAAATCCCCCAAATTCCTCAAAGCACTCAACAAACTCAACAACAACAACCTCCTCAAATCTCGCAAGCTCAGATACCGATCCTTCAACAACAACAGAGCATTTTGACACCTCAAATTCCCCCTCAAATCCCTCCTCAAATCCCTCCTCAAATCCCTCCTCAAATCCCCGCTCAAATTCCCACTCAAATGGGTGGAGCGACGCCTCCTCAACTCTCCTCGTTGATTATACCCGCTCAACAAGCGCAGCCTCAACAGCAGCACGATGTCGCGATCTCGATGCAGCAGCAGATGATTTCGCCCCCCGTCCCGGGGCCGCAGCCGCAGAATCTCTTCACGCAGGGGCCCCCTCAAAGTGTGGCGCAGCCGCAGGGTTTAGTGTCGCCGCCTGTTGCGCCTGCGCAGCCGCAGTTGGTTGCGTCGAGTGCCGTGACTCTTGAGGGAAAAGAGGACGCTGTTAAAGAGAAGAAAGGAGCGGCAAATTTGAAATTGTCGATCGATGGGTGAGTTTCGTTTTGTGAGCTATTTTTTGGGTCTGATGGTTTTATCGCTTGTGAGCGTTAAGTATGGTTCTGGTTTGTAACGGATTGTGTTTCGAGTGATGATTTGGTCACTTGTGAGTGTTAAATTTGTTGTCGCTTGAGATATTTTAATGGTTTTGTCGCTCGTGAGCGTTAAGAATGATTTGGTCTTATGAGCGATTGTATTTTGAGTGATGTTGTTCACACTTGTGACCTTTAAATTTGTTTTATAAACGATCGCGTTCATTGTTTTCTGCGCGACGACGCTGTCGCTTGAGATATTTTAATAGTTTTGTCGCTTGTGAGCGTTTTGTCGCTCTTGAACGTTAAGTATGCCCCTGTTTTGTGAGCTATTGTGTTTTGAATGATGTTTTTCTCACTTGTGACTGTTGAATTTGTTCTATAAGCGATTGTTTTCATTGTTTTCTGCGCGACGACGCTGTCGCTTGAGATATTTTAATAGTTTTGTCGCTTGTGAGCGTTTTGTCGCTCGTGAGCGTTAAGTATGCTCTTGTCTTGTGAGCCATTGTCGTTTGATTGTTATTTTTGTCACTTGTGAGTGAAATTTGAGAGTTAAAATTGGTTTGTAACCGATTGTTTTCATTATTTTCTGCGCGACGACGCTGTCGCTTGAGATATTTTAATAGTTTTGTCGCTTGTGAGCGTTTTGTCGCTCGTGAGCGTTAAGTATGCTCTTGTCTTGTGAGCCATTGTCGTTTGATTGTTATTTTTGTCACTTGTGAGTGAAATTTGAGAGTTAAAATTGGTTTGTAACCGATTGTTTTCATTATTTTCTGCGCGACGATGCTGTCGCTTGAGATATTTTAATAGTTTTGTCGCTTGTGAGCGTTTTGTCGCTCTTGAGCGTTAAGTATGCCCCTGCCTTGTGAGCCATTGTCTTTTGAGTGTTTTTTGTCACTTGTTAGTGAAATTTGAGAGTTAAAATTGGTTTGTAACCGATTGTTTTCATTATTTTCTGCGCGACGACGCTGTCGCTTGAGATATTTTAATAGTTTGGTCGCTTGTGGGCGTTTTGTCGCTCGTGAGCGTTAAGTATGCCCCTGCCTTGTGAGCCGTTGTCTTTTGAGTGTTTTTTGTCACTTGTGAGTGAAATTTGAGAGTTAAAATTAGTTTGTACCCGATTGTTTTCATTGTTTTCTGCGCGACGACGCTGTCGCTTGAGATATTTTAATAGTTTGGTCGCTTGTGGGCGTTTTGTCGCTCGTGAGCGTTAAGTATACCCCTGCCTTGTGAGCCGTTGTCTTTTGAGTGTTTTTTGTCACTTGTGAGTGAAATTTGAGAGTTAAAATTGGTTTGTATCCGATTGTTTTCATTATTTTCTGCGCGACGACGCTGTCGCTTGAGATATTTTAATAGTTTTGTCGCTTGTGGGCGTATGGTCGCTCGTGAGCGTTAAGTATGCCCCTGCCTTGTGAGCCATTGTCTTTTGAGTGTTTTTTGTCACTTGTGAGTGAAATTTGAGAGTTAAAATTGGTTTGTAACCGATTGTTTCATTGTTTTCTGCGCGACGACGCTGTCGCTTGAGATATTTTAATAGTTTTGTCGCTTGTGAGCGTTTTGTCGCTCGTGAGCGTTAAGTATGCCCCTGCCTTGTGAGCCATTGTCTTTTGAGTGTTTTTTGTCACTTGTGAGTGAAATTTGAGAGTTAAAATTGGTTTGTAACCGATTGTTTTCATTATTTTCTGCGCGACGACGCTGTCGCTTGAGATATTTTAATAGTTTGGTCGCTTGTGGGCGTTTTGTCGCTCGTGAGCGTTAAGTATGCCCCTGCCTTGTGAGCCATTGTCTTTTGAGTGTTTTTTGTCACTTGTGAGTGAAATTTGAGAGTTAAAATTGGTTTGTATCCGATTGTTTTCATTATTTTCTGCGCGACGACGCTGTCGCTTGAGATATTTTAATAGTTTTGTCGCTTGTGGGCGTATGGTCGCTCGTGAGCGTTAAGTATGCCCCTGCCTTGTGAGCCATTGTCTTTTGAGTGTTTTTTGTCACTTGTGAGTGAAATTTGAGAGTTAAAATTGGTTTGTAACCGATTGTTTCATTGTTTTCTGCGCGACGACGCTGTCGCTTGAGATATTTTAATAGTTTTGTCGCTTGTGAGCGTTTTGTCGCTCGTGAGCGTTAAGTATGCCCCTGCCTTGTGAGCCATTGTCTTTTGAGTGTTTTTTGTCACTTGTGAGTGAAATTTGAGAGTTAAAATTGGTTTGTAACCGATTGTTTTCATTATTTTCTGCGCGACGACGCTGTCGCTTGAGATATTTTAATAGTTTGGTCGCTTGTGGGCGTTTTGTCGCTCGTGAGCGTTAAGTATGCCCCTGCCTTGTGAGCCGTTGTCTTTTGAGTGTTTTTGTCACTTGTGAGTGAAATTTGAGAGTTAAAATTGGTTTGTAACCGATTGTTTTCATTATTTTCTGCGCGACGACGCTGTCGCTTCAGATATTTTAATAGTTTGGTCGCTTGTGGGCGTTTTGTCGCTCGTGAGCGTTAAGTATGCCCCTGCCTTGTGAGCCGTTGTCTTTTGAGTGTTTTTTGTCACTTGTGAGTGAAATTTGAGAGTTAAAATTGGTTTGTAACCGATTGTTTTCATTATTTTCTGCGCGACGACGCTGTCGCTTGAGATATTTTAATAGTTTGGTCGCTTGTGGGCGTTTTGTCGCTCGTGAGCGTTAAGTATGCCCCTGCCTTGTGAGCCGTTGTCTTTTGAGTGTTTTTGTCACTTGTGAGTGAAATTTGAGAGTTAAAATTGGTTTGTAACCGATTGTTTTCATTATTTTCTGCGCGACGACGCTGTCGCTTGAGATATTTTAATAGTTTTGTCGCTTGTGGGCGTATGGTCGCTCTTGAGCGGTAAGTATGCCTCCGTCTTGTGAGCGATTGTATTATTGTGTGATGTTTTTATCACTTGTGAGTGCTAAATTTGTTTTGTAGGCTATTCTTTTCATTGTTTTGAGTGATGATTCTGTCGCTTGAGATATTTTGAGCGCACTTTGTTAGAATAAAGTTTTGTTTTATTTTTTTTTCAGCTCAAGCACGAACGTTGCAGCACCCAATGACTCCAAGTATAGTCTGCAAACGTTACAACAGAAACTATCTTCAATTACCATGACGGGCCAAGTACCAGTGAGTTTTAAAAGCAATTTTTTGTGGACCTCAAATAAAACATTTAATTACATCTTTCATTTCTTTCCACACAGGGCCCCCTCAGTCCACAGACCACCTTAGTACCGACGATAGATTTTACAAAAATCCCCCCAGCGACAGACGCAAATAAGGTACATCCCACAAAAATAACCTTTTTCTATTACTAAATTTTTATATTACCATAAATACCATAAATAACAATTTTCAATCAACACTAACGAAAATTATATCTTAGGTTCCGTCGTCCCCCGTACTGGACGGCACCGAGGCCCCCGTGTTCCCCCCCGCGCAAGACACCGCCCCTTCGGAGAAACCCGACGACTCCTTCGAACCCCTCACCGAGACAAAAACCGAAAAGCGAGACGAGGCGCCCCAAGTTGGGGCCCCGAAGGGGGGCCTCGAGGTCCCTCCGGGAGAGGTTAGGACCGTGCGTAGGTTCAAGGTGAGTGTGGTCAGCGAGCCGGACGCGAGTAGGCTATCAGTGCCGGAGAAGCACCACCACCCTACCGTTGTGAAGACTTCTTCGGATTCGAAACTGTCGATGGAGGGCACGGCCGACTTGGAGAAGGAGACCGTCATCCGGGAGGAGACCGACATCGCTGCCGTCATCCACAATACTTACTATAGCGTGGATGAAGCTGCTGCGAAACCCGCTGCAAAAGGTTAGTTTTTTTTTTTTTTTTTAATAGTTTTGTATAGTTGTGAACTGGTTTTGAACTGGTTTGAACTGGTTTGGTTGTAACGTGATTGTTGTATGTTGTGGTTTATCATAGTTTTTAATGGTTTTGAACAGTCGTTACGACTTTTTAACCACTTTTTAACGGGTTCTAACATTTTATTATTTTCTTTTTTTTTTCAGATCCTGTAAATTTAGGAGTAGGAGATGTGGTAAGTGCCTTGTTCTATCTGATTTTGATCTCCTTTTTAATAAGTTGTTTGCGTTTGATGAAGTAGTTGATATGCGTTGTTTAAAATAACTGCAATCATTAATAAATAACATTGAGATAATAACTTTATCAGTAGATAAATAATAGATAGATACCTGAATCGTACGGTAGTGATGAATTTAATTCTGTTACTAATATAAAACGTCGAAATCCTCTAAAAAATAATAATAATAATAATAACAAAAGTAGATTTTTTTTTATTTTTTTTTTATTTGTTTCTATTCCTTTCTTTGTTTTGGTTTATTTTTTTATATTTGGGTCGCTTTTTAAGTCATTGTTTTATGTAGGGTTTTGCTTAAAAATACTTATGCTGAAATAATATATGTATACTCAGCTCAAACACTTGGGGACAGTTTTGTGTGTTTTTTGACTAACATATTATACAGGGTGTTTATGTAAAATTTCTGCTTATTTCGTAAACCATAATAGATGGACCTTTTTCGAGTTCGAATTCGTGTTCAGCATACAGATATATGTAGAAAACGAGTACCCACACGCCATGTAAAAAAAAAACAATTTTTTATTTTTTTAGCATTTTCAAAATTTTAATTTTTGTGTGGCAAGTGGGTACTCGTTTTCTATAGAATCGCATGAGCTGAATACGAATCTGGAGTCAAAAAATTATTACCACACAGGGTATTCGAGATACTAGGGATATAACCGGTTTTAACTTATGGAATTTCAATTTTTTCGTGTTTATCAAATTTAAGTAAAGGTAGACGAATCAGGATGACCGGTAGATGACTTGTCCATTTTAGGAAAGTGAAATAATCACGATAATTTAGCAGTGTCACTAGATTACAGCGACAAAATTGTAGTGACATAGCAACTAAGTCGGCTATATTGCCACTAATCCATAAAAAATGTCGACTGAATCAATTTATTGACGGTGTACTTAATGTCTATAGAGAGATAACGTAAGATATCATGTTTTTATTGTGCATACTTCGTCTCGAATGTTTGAGGAAACTTTTTGAAATAGTTGAGTATTTATAGTTATATAACAATGGTGTTTGTTTAAAAATAACAAAACAACCTCATGTTGCTTTGCTGAATCATCGAATGTTTTCTAGATTAATTATTTATTTGATTACTTAATGGTACACTTAAAAAATTATCGAGATCTTGCGGTATGAAGATTGATTACGTCCTAAATTAATTTTTCTATATTTCCTGTGGATAGTAAAGTTAGTAATCAGCTGGAATTTTCAGGATTTTTTACCCAAAGTTTCCCGTATCCAAGCATAGATAATAATAGTTTCTATCCGGATTAGTTTGTTAGTAATCTCGCATGAAGTAAAATCATGTCAGTCCGCCTTTAAAGGAGAAGTCTAGTTTTTAATATTTCCACTGGACAAAGTAAAGCAGATAGCAAGCTGGAATTTTCAGGATTTCTTACCCAAAGTATCCAGGCATAGAGAATAATAGTTTCTATCTCGATTAGTTTTTTAGTAATCTCTCATGAAGTAAAATCATGTCAGTTCAACAGTCCGCCGTCTAAAGGAGAAAATAAAGCCAATTTTCGAATATTTCTCCTGGATGAAGTAAAGCAGGTGGCAAGCTGGAATTTTCAGGATTTGTTACCCAAAGTATCCCCTATCCAGGCCTAGATAATAATAGTTTCTATCCGGATTAGTTTGTTAGTAATCTCGCATGAAGTAAAATCATGTCAGTCCAACAGTCCGCCGTCTAAAGGAGAAAACAAAGTCAATTTTTGAATGTTTCTCCTGGACGAAGTAAAGCAGGTAGCAAGCTGGAATTTTCAGGATTTGTTACCCAATGTATCCCCTATCCAGGCATAGATAATAATAGTTTCTATCCGGATTAGTTTGTTAGTAATCTCGCATGAAGTAAAATCATGTCAGTCCGCCTGTAAAGGAGAAAACAAAGTCTAGTTTTTAATATTTCCACTGGACAAAGTAAAGCAGATAGCAAGCTGGAATTTTCAGGATTTCTTACCCAAAGTATCCCCTATCCAGGCATAGATAATAATAGTTTCTATCCCGATTAGTTTGTTAGTAATCTCTCATGAAGTAAAATCATGTCAGTCCAACAGTCCGCCGTCTAAAGGAGAAAACAAAGTCAATTTTTGAATGTTTCTCCGGGACGAAGTAAAGCAGGTAGCCAAGCTACAATTTTCAGGATTTGTTACCCAATGTATCCCCTATCCAGGCATAGATAATAATAGTTTCTATCCGGATTAGTTTGTTAGTAATCTCGCATGAAGTAAAATCATGTCAGTCCGCCTCTAAAGGAGAAAACAAAGTCTAGTTTTTAATATTTCCACTGGACAAAGTAAAGCAGATAGCAAGCTGGAATTTTCAGGATTTCTTACCCAAAGTATCCCCTATCCAGGCATAGATAATAATAGTTTCTATCCCGATTAGTTTGTTAGTAATCTCTCATGAAGTAAAATCATGTCAGTCCAACAGTCCGCCGTCTAAAGGAGAAAACAAAGTCAATTTTTGAATGTTTCTCCTGGACGAAGTAAAGTAGGTAGCAAGCTGGAATTTTCAGGATTTGCTACCCAAAGTATCCCCTATCCAGGCATGGATAATACTAGTTTCTATCCGGATTAGTTTGTGGGTAATCTCTCATGAAGTAAAATCATGTCGGTCCAACAGTCCGCCGTCTAAAGGAGAAAACAAAGTCAATTTTTGAATGTTTCTCCGGGACGAAGTAAAGCAGGTAGCAAGCTGGAATTTTCAGGATTTGTTACTCAATGTATCCCCTATCCAGGCATAGATAATAATAGTTTCTATCCGGATTAGTTTGTTAGTAATCTCTCATGAAGTAAAATCATGTCGGTCCAACAGTTCGCCGTCTAAAGGAGAAAACAAAGTCAATTTTTGAATGTTTCTCCTGGACGAAGTAAAGTAGGTAGCAAGCTGGAATTTTCAGGATTTGCTACCCAAAGTATCCCCTATCCAGGCATGGATAATACTAGTTTCCATCCGGATTAGTTTGTGGGTAATCTCTCATGAAGTAAAATCATGTCGGTCCAACAGTCCGCCGTCTAAAGGAGAAAACAAAGTCAATTTTTGAATGTTTCTCCTGGACGAAGTAAAGCAGGTAGCAAGCTGGAATTTTCAGGATTTCTTACCCAAAGTATCCCCTATCCAAGCATAGATAATAATAGTTTCTATCCCGATTAGTTTGTTAGTAATCTTTCATGAAGTAAAATCATGTCAGTCCAACAGTCCGCCGTCTAAAGCAAAAAGCAAAGTCAACTTTTTAATATTTTTCTGGGACGAAGTAAAGCAGTTAGTAAGGGGGAATTTTCAGGATTTATCACCCAAAGTATCCTCTATCGAGACATAGTTTCTATCCTGGTTAGTTTATTCATAATCAAAGACGAAGCAAGACCTTGTCAGTCCATAAATTTAAGCAAAACTCCTCACATAAAACGATCAGACTTACAACGGGGTAATCTTTGAATCAATGTCTCTCTTTTTTTTGTTTTGGTTTTGTTTTTTGTTGTTAATTTTTTTTCTCGATAGCCGTGCCAACAGCAACATAACCTCACTTTAAACGCAACTTTCGATGACGTCACGCAGCTCGCGCACACCGAATCGCGGCGTTTCTCCGTCGACCACAACATCAAGAGCAAACCGATTAACATAATCAAAGAGAAATACGCCCATTTGACGAAACAACGGGCCGTAGAATTTTCCTCGGACGACGAACAGATCTTCTCGGATTCTTCCGTCGATGTCGTCACGAAAAACTCACCGGAAAAGTATAAAAAATCCATGGAAACCCTAAACACGCAACTAAGACAGATCCTAAAGACCGACATGGAGAAATTACGGAAAGAAAATCCGAGAAATCTAGAGAAAAGTCTACCGGAAATCGTGGTTGTTCCACCTGAAGAGAACCTGACGAATTCTTTACCGGACATCCACGGGTTTTTCAAGAACGATCGCCCGATTTCCGACGGTCACGAGTCAGATTTTGACATCCCAAAACTCACAAAGAGCGTTTCATCGCACCAGATAATCACCAAGAGTCATTTCGAGGTTAACTCTTCGAATTACCCGCTGCAACGCAGCGCGAAATACCGCAGGAAACGTAAAGTCGCCATAGCGACAAAACGACACCTAACCTCGACGGATTTCCCCGAAAAATCCCGAAAGTTAAGCCTGCAACATCACGCGGATAGCTTCCCGCAGACGCAGCGCACCCTATCGCATCAAAATCTGCGTCTGGGCGGCGATCCCGCCCGAAAATTATCGATAGAACCGTCGGAAATACTAAAAACTAAGCAGAAACAGTCGATTTCGTCGCAGAATGTGACGTCAGCGCCGCATACGGTCGCCTCGAGGAACTATCATACGATACACACGACTCGGAACGTCTCGTACGCGAGTTGTCTGGACTTCGGATGTTTCCGGAGCGAATCGGCGACGCGCGACGAGCGGAATGCGAACGTTGCCGAGACGGTCGATCTTCGCGGAGATGGCGCTGTTGTACCGCCGTTCCTTGAATATCTAGAGACCTATTACCGATATGCGGTAAGAGCGGCGAGAGGAGGTTTTGAGGTTATGGTTATACGCGGAAAAAGTGGGGACGCTTTTTGTTTAGTATGTTATGGGGATTATTATTTTTTTTTTTGAGATTGGTCGATGTGACGTTTTGTTTTTGTGTTTGGAGGTGATGTTGTTAGCTGTGGTAGGTGTTCTAACCTAAAAGTTAGAACTGTGAAAAGTCTGTCAGATAACAGTCTGCAGTCTAAAAGAGAAAAGAAAGTCAATTTTTAGATAATTCTCCTAGACGAAGTAAAGCAGGTAGCAAGCTAGAATTTTCAGGATTTGTTAACCAAAGTATCCCCCATCCAAGCATAGATAATAGTAGTTCCTACCCCGATTAGTTTGTTAGTAATCTCTCATGAAGTAAAATCATGTCAGTCCAACAGTCCGCCGTCTAAAGGAGAAAACAAAGTCAATTTTTGAATGTTTCTCCGGGACGAAGTAAAGCAGGTAGCAAGCTGGAATTTTCAGGATTTCTTACCCAAAGTATCGCATATCCAGACATAGATAATAATAGTTTCTATCCGGATTAGTTTGTTAGTAATCTCCCATGAAGTAAAATCATGTCAGTCCAACCGTCCGCCGTCTAAAGGAGAAAACAAAGTCAATTTTTGAATGTTTCTCCGGAACGAAGTAAAGCAGGTGGCAAGCTGGAATTTTCAGGATTTCTTACCCAAAGTATCCCCTATCCAGGCATAGCTAATAATAGTTTCTATCCGGATTAGTTTGTTAGTAATCTCTCATGAAGTAAAATCATGTCAGTCCAACCGTCCGCCGTCTAAAGGAGAAAACAAAGTCAATTTTTGAATGTTTCTCCTGGACGAAGTAAAGCAGGTGGCAAGCTGGAATTTTCAGGATTTGTTACCCAAAGTATCCCCTATCCAAGCATAGATAATAATAGTTTCTATCCCGATTAGTTTGTTAGTAATCTCCCATGAAGTAAAATCATGTCAGTCCAACAGTCCGCCGTCTAAAGGAGAAAACAAAGTCAATTTTTGAATGTTTCTCCGGAACGAAGTAAAGCAGGTGGCAAGCTGGAATTTTCAGGATTTGTTACCCAAAGTATCCCCTATCCAAGCATAGATAATAATAGTTTCTATCCCGATTAGTTTGTTAGTAATCTCCCATGAAGTAAAATCATGTCAGTCCAACCGTCCGCCGTCTAAAGGAGAAAACAAAGTCAATTTTTGAATGTTTCTCCGGAACGAAGTAAAGCAGGTGGCAAGCTGGAATTTTCAGGATTTCTTACCCAAAGTATCCCCTATCCAGGCATGGATAATAATAGTTTCTATCCGGATTAGTTTGTTAGTAATCTCCCATGAAGTAAAATCATGTCAGTCCAACCGTCCGCCGTCTAAAGGAGAAAACAAAGTCAATTTTTGAATGTTTCTCCGGAACGAAGTAAAGCAGGTGGCAAGCTGGAATTTTCAGGATTTCTTACCCAAAGTATCCCCTATCCAGGCATAGCTAATAATAGTTTCTATCCGGATTAGTTTGTTAGTAATCTCTCATGAAGTAAAATCATGTCAGTCCAACCGTCCGCCGTCTAAAGGAGAAAACAAAGTCAATTTTTGAATGTTTCTCCTGGACGAAGTAAAGCAGGTGGCAAGCTGGAATTTTCAGGATTTGTTACCCAAAGTATCCCCTATTCAGGCATAGATAATAATAGTTTCTATCCGGATTAGTTTATTAATAATCTCTCATGAAGTAAGATCATGTCAGTCCAACAGTCCGCCGTCTAAAGGAGAAAACAAAGTCAATTTTTGAATATTTCCCCTGGACGAAGTAAAGCAGGTAGCAAGCTGGAATTTTCAGGATTTGTTACCCAAAGTATCCCCTATCCAGGCATAGATAATAATAGTTTCTATCCCGATTAGTTTGTTAGTAATCTCCCATGAAGTAAAATCATGTCAGTCCAACAGTCCGCCGTCTAACGGAGAAAACAAAGTCAATTTTTGAATGTTTCTCCTGGACGAAGTAAAGCAGGTAGCAAGCTGGAATTTTCAGGATTTCTTACCCAAGGTATCGCATATCCAGACATAGATAATAATAGTTTCTATCCGGATTAGTTTGTTAGTAATCTCTCATGAAGTAAAATCATGTCAGTCCAACAGTCCGCCGTCTAAAGGAGAAAACAAAGTCAATTTTTGAATGTTTCTCCGGGACGAAGTAAAGCAGGTGGCAAACTGGAATTTTCAGGATTTGTTACCCAAAGTATCCCCTATCCAGGCATAGATAATAATAGTTTCTATCCGGATTAGTTTGTTAGTAATCTCTCATGAAGTAAAATCATGTCAGTCCAACAGTCCGCCGTCTAAAGGAGAAAACAAAGTCAATTTTTGAATGTTTCTCCGGGACGAAGTAAAGCAGGTGGCAAGCTGGAATTTTCAGGATTTGTTACCCAAAGTATCCCCTATCCAGGCATAGATAATAATAGTTTCTATCCGGATTAGTTTGTTAGTAATCTCTCATGAAGTAAAATCATGTCAGTCCAACAGTCCGGCGTCTAAAGGAGAAAACAAAGTCAATTTTTGAATGTTTCTCCGGGACGAAGTAAAGCAGGTGGCAAGCTGGAATTTTCAGGATTTGTTACCCAAAGTATCCCCTATCCAGGCATAGATAATAATAGTTTCTATCCGGATTAGTTTTTTAGTAATCTCCCATGAAGTAAAATCATGTCAGTCCAACAGTCCGGCGTCTAAAGGAGAAAACAAAGTCAATTTTTGAATGTTTCTCCGGGACGAAGTAAAGCAGGTGGCAAGCTGGAATTTTCAGGATTTGTTACCCAAAGTATCCCCTATCCAGGCATAGATAATAATAGTTTCTATCCGGATTAGTTTGTTAGTAATCTCTCATGAAGTAAAATCATGTCAGTCCAACAGTCCGCCGTCTAAAGGAGAAAACAAAGTCAATTTTTGAATGTTTCTCCTGGACGAAGTAAAGCAGGTAGCAAGCTGGAATTTTCAGGATTTGTTACCCAAAGTATCCCCTATCCAGGCATAGAGAATAATAGTTTCTATCCCGATTAGTTTGTTAGTAATCTCTCATTAAGTAAAATCATGTCAGTCCAACAGTCCGCCGTCTAAAGGAGAAAACAAAGTCAATTTTTGAATGTTTCTCCTGGACGAAGTAAAGCAGGTAGCAAGCTGGAATTTTCAGGATTTGTTACCCAAAGTATCCCCTATCCAGGCATAGAGAATAATAGTTTCTATCCCGATTAGTTTGTTAGTAATCTCCCATGAAGTAAAATCTTGTCAGTCCAACAGTCCGCCGTCTAAAGGAGAAAACAAAGTCAATTTTTCAATGTTTCTCCGGGACGAAGTAAAGCAGGTAGCGAGCTGTAATTTTCAGGATTTGTTACCCAAAGTATCCTCTATCCAGGCATAGATAATAATAGTTCCTATCCCGATTAGATTCTTAGTAACCTCTCATGAAGTAAAATCATGTCAGTCCAACAGTCCGCCGTTCAAAGGAGAAAACAAAGTCAATTTTTGAATGTTTCTCCGGGACAAAATAAAGCAGGTAGCAAGCTGGAATTTTTAGGATTTGTTACCCAAAGTATCCCCTATCCAGGCATAGATAATAATAGTTTCTATCCCGATTAGTTTTTTAGTAATCTCTCATGAAGTAAAATCATGTCAGTCCAACAGTCCGCCGTCTAAAGGAGAAAGCAAAGTCCATTTTTGAATGTTTCTCCGGGACGAAGTAAAGCAGGTAGCAAGCTGGAATTTTCAGGATTTGTTACCCAAAGTATCCCTTATCCAGGCATAGATAATAATAGTTTCTATCCCGATTAGTTTTTTAGTAATCTCTCATGAAGTAAAATCATGTCAGTCAAACAGTCCGCCGTCTAAAGGAGAAAACAAAGTCCATTTTTGAATGTTTCTCCTGGACGAAGTAAAGCAGGTAGCAAGCTGGAATTTTCAGGATTTCTTACCCAAAGTATCCCCTATCCAGGTATAGATAATAATAGTTTCTATCCCGATTAGTTTGTTAGTAATCTCTCATTAAGTAAAATCATGCCAGTCCAACAGTCCGCCGTCTAAAGGAGAAAACAAAGTCAATTTTTGAATGTTTCTCCTGGACGAAGTAAAGCAGGTAGCAAGCTGGAATTTTCAGGATTTGTTACCCAAAGTATCCCCTATCCAAGCATAGATAATAATAGTTTCTATCCGGATTAGTTTGTTAGTAATCTCTCATTAAGTAAAATCATGCCAGTCCACCAGTCCGCCGTCTAAAGGAGAAAACAAAGTCAATTTTTGAATATTTCCCCTGGACAGAGTAAAGCAGGTAGCAAGCTGGAATTTTCAGGATTTGTTACCCAAAGTATCCCCTATCCAAGCATAGATAATAATAGTTTCTATCCGGATTAGTTTGTTAGTAATCTCTCATTAAGTAAAATCATGCCAGTCCACCAGTCCGCCGTCTAAAGGAGAAAACAAAGTCAATTTTTGAATATTTCCCCTGGACAGAGTAAAGCAGGTAGCAAGCTGGAATTTTCAGGATTTGTTACCCAAAGTATCCCCTATCCAAGCATAGATAATAATAGTTTCTATCCGGATTAGTTTGTTAGTAATCTCTCATTAAGTAAAATCATGTCAGTCCAACAGTCCGCCGTCTAAAGGAGAAAACAAAGTCAATTTTTGAATATTTCCCCTGGACAGAGTAAAGCAGGTAGCAAGCTGGAATTTTCAGGATTTGTTACCCAAAGTATCCCCTATCCAGGCATAGATAATAATAGTTTCTATCCGGATTAGTTTGTTAGTAATCTCCCATGAAGTAAAATCATGTCAGTCCAACAGTCCGCCGTCTAAAGGAGAAAGCAAAGTCAATTTTTGAATATTTCCCCTGGACGAAGTAAAGCAGGTAGCGAGCTGTAATTTTCAGGATTTGTTACTCAAAGTATCCCCTATCCAAACATGTATAATAATCATTTCTATCTTTATTAGTTTGGTAGTAATCGCCTAAAATCATGACCAAGCACCTCCAAGAAAAGAAAACCTCACATCGATCTGTCAAATCAAAAAATCCCTTAACACGAAAGCTTTTGACAAAATCGGAAGGGTACCGGGTGCTTTCTGTCTCTCTTTATTCTTGTTCCGTTCCGTTCAATGTTCTATCTCTCTTATTTTCCCGTTTTTTTTTTGTTTCTTATCAAAATAAGATGACTAATAACCAATAATTTAGTGTTTTTCGTTTGTTTTGTGACCTTGTTATGCCCGATTTGGATTGATTCTAACCTATAAAGGAATGCTTTTCTCGCTTCTTCGCGCTCGCTTTGCACGATTCCGTTTTTAGGTTATGTTCCGCATTTTAGGTTATGTTTTTCTTTTCCTCGTTCCAGGGCGAGAGTTTTGAGGAAATGCTCAACAGGCAGAAGGCTGAACTTCATGCCCTCATAGAAGCACACAAAAAGCAACAGTTGGAATTTATGGGCCTTCATGAAGGTTAGTTTTTTTTTGGTAGTGTTTTTTTTGTAGTTTTTCTTATTTATTTATTTATTGTGTTCAGGAAAATCGAAATCTCACGCTCGGGAGGATCATATGAACGCTAATAATTGAGGATAATATATCTATATATCTACATATATATAATATATACAAAAATATACATATTATATAAAATAAAGTTACATTGATCGCTGTACAGAAGATTTATTTATATTATTGTACTATATTCTTATTATGTATTATTATTATTATTATTATTATTATTATTATTATTATTAAATATGATTATTATAAAAAAGCAAGTGAAAAGAGGAAATATACTAATTTTACCCGATCTATTATCGTTTTATTCTATAACGCTAATTTTCGTCTTAACCACAAAACAAACTCATCAAAAAAAAAACATAAATAACTCAATAAATCAATTTTGAATATTTGAACGTTCGCGCGTCGCCGTGTCGCCATCTATCCGCGAGGAGCGGAACCGCGCGCGCTACCAACCTAACCCGGCGTTAGAACGAAAATCCCGATCGCCAGCCGCCGAGATCTGTCACGGCGGACGTCAAAAATCATTTCCCACCTGTGCTACGTGCAGTTTTCCGGTGAAATCTTCGTTTGGGCCGGCGGGAAACGCGATGGAAATGTGGAAAATCTAAAACGGCCGGCCTCCTCGTTCGTCTATCGACGTCACACGATTGCGTCACCGGGCATGCGCAGTATGCAACCCAATTTACAACTATAGTGATTCAGTGTACGGGTGCTCGTTCATACCAGTATCAGAAATCGGCCGCGTTTTTGCACATGTTTGATGGTTGATATTGTATTGTGAGGAACGGATAGAAGATGCTCATCAAAGAATTGTAAGTAGCCGGGCTTTTTTTTGTACGGTTGGTGTCGCAGTTTAGCGCGTGTTTTCATTCATTTTGCGGTTAGATACTTTGTGTGTGGATACATCTGTCAAATTTTCGTCTTTTCCCAAAGTTTTTAATCGATATTTCGGCGATTCGATGTGGTATGACCGGAATTTGATGTTAACTCTCTAAAATCTGCTTGTTAGATGTTAATTTTGGGGAATTTCGTATCAAGAGATGCGATATTTTGCTACTTTAGAATTCCAACCTTGAAATTTGGCTGTCAGTTTCTGATGAATTCTTCATGTGTCATTCCTAGATAATAGATACTGAATATGCATGGTGTTCTAACGTTTGATTTTATTTATTTTGCAGCCGTGTGACCCTACCTTTGACAGTCGAAGAGGTAAGAAATATTTTAACCGAATGACAAAATTTCCAAAGCGAAAACATCCTTTTTTTTTACCATATCTTTATCTCGATCAATTGTCACCTATCCATAACCGTAATTTAATTATGTTGACAGATGTTGTGATTTATTCGCTTTTAACAACAAAGTTTAGACAGACTTTGTTCTGCGTTGTGACAGCTTGTCAAATCTCCAATTTTTTTTTTATCAATAACCTAACAAAATTAAAAATATTGCTCACATTACAGAATATCATATTTTGTTTACTTATCTTGTCGAATTCTTATTTCACATCGATATCTGAAATTAGCGACTATTACTTGTAATTTTAACCTTCCGATATCTTAAATTGATAATCCTAGGCTTTTAAATTGCTATAAAATTGCTGATTAGATAACCAATTTTTATTGATTTTATTGATGTAAGTATTGGGATATAAAATACGTCCATAAACGTTTTTTTCTACTTTGCATTCACAATGCACACATTGTAACACTGTTTTTCGGTGTTACAATTAGCAAATTGTAACACCGTTTTTAGTAACTTTTTTCTAAGATTGGTGACATTGATATCAAATGCATGTCAAACGAAAATACACATAACCACAAAAGTAAGCACAAACTGATTTTTTAGAATCGCACAAACTGCGAAGTATGTATATTTTTATACATATTTAAACATGCGTGTTGCATCCTAGGTTTCGTACTACTAGTATATGATGGTATATAATAATTATCAATAATTACTTTTTCACAGATATTTGAATTTAAGTGACAGATGACAGTGTTACCAACGGTTGCACCCATAAATACTCTAGATTGGAATTTTACCTAATATACTTCTAAATTTTTATAAAATTAATGACGCAAAGTAGAAAAAATAGTATATTACACTCGTTCTATAAGACATATTGGCGCATTCGTTCAACTCATGCGCCAATTTGACGTCTTATAAAACTTGTATAATAATATACTATTTTCTACCTTGCATTCACAATGCACACATTGTAACACTGTTTTCGGTGTTACAATTAGCAAATTGTAACACCGTTTTTTAGTAACTTTTTTCTAAGATTGGTGACGTTGATATCAAATGCATGTCAAACGAAAATACACATAACCACAAAAGTAAGCACAAACTGATTTTTTAGAATCGCACAAACTGCGAAGTATGTATATTTTTATACACATTTAAACATGCGTGTTGCATCCTAGGTTTCGTACTACTAGTATATGATGGTATATAATAATTATCAATAATTACTTTTTCGCAGATATTTGAATTTAAGTGACAGATGACAGTGTTACCAACGGTTGCACCCATAAATACTCTAGATTGGAATTTTACCTAATATACTTCTAAATTCTTATAAAATTAATGATGCAAAGTAGAAAAAATAGTATATTACACTCGTTTTATAAGACATATTGGCGCATTCGTTCATTTGGGGCACTCGTCGCTGTGCGCCAATTTGACGTCTTATAAAACTTGTATAATAATATACTATTTTCTACTTTGCATTCACAATGCACACATTGTAACACTGTTTTCGGTGTTACAATTAGCAAATTGTAACACAGTTTTTAGTAACTTTTTTCTAAGATTGGTGACATTGATATCAAATGCATGTCAAACGAAAATACACATAACCACAAAAGTAAGCACAAACTGATTTTTTAGAATCGCACAAACTGCGAAGTATGTATATTTTTATACACATTTAAACATGCGTGTTGCATCCTAGGTTTCGTACTACTAGTATATGATGGTATATAATAATTATCAATAATTACTTTTTCACAGATATTTGAATTTAAGTGACAGATGACAGTGTTACCAACGGTTGCACCCATAAATACTCTAGATTGGAATTTTACCTAATATACTTCTAAATTTTTATAAAATTAATGACGCAAAGTAGAAAAAATAGTATATTACACTCGTTTTATAAGACATATTGGCGCATTCGTTCAACTCATGCGCCAATTTGACGTCTTATAAAACTTGTATAATAATATACTATTTTCTACTTTGCATTCACAATGCACACATTGTAACACTGTTTTCGGTGTTACAATTAGCAAATTGTAACACCGTTTTTAGTAACTTTTTTCTAAGATTGGTGACATTGATATCAAATGCATGTCAAACGAAAATACACATAACCACAAAAGTAAGCACAAACTGATTTTTTAGAATCGCACAAACTGCGAAGTATGTATATTTTTATACATATTTAAACATGCGTGTTGCATCCTCGGTTTCGTACTACTAGTATATGATGGTATATAATAATTATCAATAATTACTTTTTCGCAGATATTTGAATTTAAGTGACAGATGACAGTGTTACCAACGGTTGCACCCATAAATACTCTAGATTGGAATTTTACCTAATATACTTCTAAATTTTTATAAAATTAATGACGCAAAGTAGAAAAAATAGTATATTACACTCGTTTTATAAGACATATTGGCGCATTCGTTCAACTCATGCGCCAATTTGACGTCTTATAAAACTTGTATAATAATATACTATTTTCTACTTTGCATTCACAATGCACACATTGTAACACTGTTTTCGGTGTTACAATTAGCAAATTGTAACACCGTTTTTAGTAACTTTTTTCTAAGATTGGTGACATTGATATCAAATGCATGTCAAACGAAAATACACATAACCACAAAAGTAAGCACAAACTGATTTTTTAGAATCGCACAAACTGCGAAGTATGTATATTTTTATACATATTTAAACATGCGTGTTGCATCCTCGGTTTCGTACTACTAGTATATGATGGTATATAATAATTATCAATAATTACTTTTTCGCAGATATTTGAATTTAAGTGACAGATGACAGTGTTACCAACGGTTGCACCCATAAATACTCTAGATTGGAATTTTACCTAATATACTTCTAAATTTTTATAAAATTAATGACGCAAAGTAGAAAAAATAGTATATTACACTCGTTTTATAAGACATATTGGCGCATTCGTTCAACTCATGCGCCAATTTGACGTCTTATAAAACTTGTATAATAATATACTATTTTCTACTTTGCATTCACAATGCACACATTGTAACACTGTTTTCGGTGTTACAATTAGCAAATTGTAACACCGTTTTTAGTAACTTTTTTCTAAGATTGGTGACATTGATATCAAATGCATGTCAAACGAAAATACACATAACCACAAAAGTAAGCACAAACTGATTTTTTAGAATCGCACAAACTGCGAAGTATGTATATTTTTATACATATTTAAACATGCGTGTTGCATCCTCGGTTTCGTACTACTAGTATATGATGGTATATAATAATTATCAATAATTACTTTTTCGCAGATATTTGAATTTAAGTGACAGATGACAGTGTTACCAACGGTTGCACCCATAAATACTCTAGATTGGAATTTTACCTAATATACTTCTAAATTTTTATAAAATTAATGACGCAAAGTAGAAAAAATAGTATATTACACTCGTTTTATAAGACATATTGGCGCATTCGTTCAACTCATGCGCCAATTTGACGTCTTATAAAACTTGTATAATAATATACTATTTTCTACTTTGCATTCACAATGCACACATTGTAACACTGTTTTCGGTGTTACAATTAGCAAATTGTAACACCGTTTTTAGTAACTTTTTTCTAAGATTGGTGACATTGATATCAAATGCATGTCAAACGAAAATACACATAACCACAAAAGTAAGCACAAACTGATTTTTTAGAATCGCACAAACTGCGAAGTATGTATATTTTTATACATATTTAAACATGCGTGTTGCATCCTCGGTTTCGTACTACTAGTATATGATGGTATATAATAATTATCAATAATTACTTTTTCGCAGATATTTGAATTTAAGTGACAGATGACAGTGTTACCAACGGTTGCACCCATAAATACTCTAGATTGGAATTTTACCTAATATACTTCTAAATTTTTATAAAATTAATGACGCAAAGTAGAAAAAATAGTATATTACACTCGTTCTATAAGACATATTGGCGCATTCGTTCAACTCATGCGCCAATTTGACGTCTTATAAAACTTGTATAATAATATACTATTGTATGGGTGTAATTTAAGTTAGAAGTCTATAAAAAAAAGTAGACGTTAGTCTTACAACCACAAAAATATTTCGTTGGACGAAAAATATATATGCTTCAACGAAAAAACCCAAGATTCTTACTCCGAGAGATACATAGAAAGTTGTGCAATTACTTTACAGATGGCGCTAACAGTTTCTCGCGTCTTTTGCCACATATCACCGCTATATACGTAAAATTGTTCTTGCGTATATTACAATCAAAATAATATTTTATTGTAATAAGAATTTCAGTATTTGCTATAGTTATTTCAACGGCTAGTTAGAATATTTATTTAATTCGAGCAACACCCTGTACATGCAGACACATGTGTAATAAAAAAATCTTTTATTAGCGTTTGACGGATATTTAGTCACCGTATCTACCGTAGCTAATTTTTTTAGTTGCGTCAGAGTGCAGTTGGTATCATAAAAAAACCTGTAACGGATAATTAATTATTAATTTAACTGTGTAAAGGTGAAAGGTTGCGTCGGGAATTGCTTTCTTGTCGGACGGTGTATTGAAATGATAAAATTCGTGGACAGAATTGAACTATTGACGATTGTATGTTGTTCGGAATGCGTAACGCAACACCATAGTGACAGATAACGAAATAGTTGAGAACGTGTTAATGTGCTGTCAGAAAAAGTGAGGTTAGAAAATTGACGTTTTGTTAACAACCGTAGAGAAGTTAGCTACAGTTACACTGCGGGAAAAATTTATTCGATACAGCACGAATATCTTTGAGTGAAGAATATCACTCCGCAGAAAGATCATTTGGTTGGTTCAAGTAAAATATCAAATTTTCAGAGTAAGAATATGATTTTCTTGATGTTCCAAGTATTATATTTTCTCGTTTTAAGTATGAAGGAACTGCTTGAAAGGAATTACGTCTGTTTTAAGGGATACGTACGTATACTTTTTATGATAATGTACACCGATAATTACGAAAAATTACAGATATATGCAAACATGTGCACAAAATTGCACGGCAAGTTCTTTATTACTTCCATGTGAGGAACCAATTACAATTGAAATATGGAAGCTGATAGTTTCGGTAACAATATAGCTCAATTTATGTACAATGTTTCAGTAAAAACAGTGTATCTTCTTTGAAAATTAAAATATTACAATGAAACAAACGCCAAAACATTACCAATTAATTCGACTTTCGAACTGAGCATGCGAAAATTTGACCAGGGGCCTTAATTCTTCCACAGGGCGTTCGAAACTTGGACAACAAAAACATCACTTTTTACACTTGTTTCTATATCCACAGAAAGATCATTTGGTTGGTTCAAGTAAAATATAGAATTCTCAGAGTAAGAATATGATTTTCTAAATGTTCCAAGTATTACGTTTTCTTGTTTTAAGTATGAAGGAACTGCTTGAAAGGAATTACGTCTGTTTTAAGCGATACGTACGTATACTTTATATAATAATGTACACCGATAATTACGAAAAATTACAGATATATGCAAACATGTGCACAAAATAGCACGGCACGTTCTTTATTACTTCCATGTGAGGAACCAATTACAATTGAAATATGGAAGCTGATAGTTTCAGTAACAATATAGCTCAATTTATGTACAATGTTTCAGTAAAAACAGTGTATCTTCTTTGAAAATTAAAATATTACAATGAAACAAACGTCAAAACATTACCAATTAATTCGACTTTCGAACTGGGTATGCGAAAATTTGACCAGGGTCCTTAATTCTTTCACAGGGCGTTCGAAACTTGGACAACAAAAACATCACTTTTCACACTTGTTTCTATACCCGCAGAAAGATCATTTGGTCGGTTCAAGTAAAATATAGAATTCTCAGAGTAACTATATGATTTTCTAGATGTTCCAAGTATTATATTTTCTCGTTTTAAGTATGAAGGAACTGCTTGGAAGGAATTACGTCTGTTTTAAGCGATACGTACGTATACTTTATATAATAATGTACACCGATAATTACGAAAAATTACAGATATATGCAAACATGTGCACAAAATTGCACAGCAAGTTCTTTATTACTTCCATGTGAGGAACCAATTACAATTGAAATATGGAAGCTGATAGTTTCAGTAACAATATAGCTCAATTTATGTACAATGTTTCAGTAAAAACAGTGTATCTTCTTTGAAAATTAAAATATTACAATGAAACAAACGCCAAAACATTACCAATTAATTCGACTTTCGAACCGAGCATGCGAAAATTTGACCAAGGTCCTTAATTCTTCCACAGGGCGTTCGAAACTTGGACAACAAAAACATCACTTTTCACACTTGTTTCTATATCCACAGAAAGATCATTTGGTTGGTTCAAGTAAAATATAGAATTCTCAGAGTAAGAATATGATTTTCTAGATGTTCCAAGTATTACGTTTTCTCGTTTTAAGTATGAAGGAACTGCTTGAAAGGAATTACGTCTGTTTTAAGCGATACGTACGTATACTTTTGGGTCAAGAAACTGTTTGCTCGTTGAAGCATGTATATTTTTCACCCAATTGATGTAAAACGAAAGTCTTACTCTTTTTATATGTGGAAGAATAACATTTTCTTCGTCAGAGCAAAATATACTCAACATAAACATACTAAACTCTTAAACCGGAAGAATAACTAGCAATTGAAATAACTATAACATATACTGAAATTCTTATTAGAATAGAATATTATTTGGCTTGTAATATACGCAAGAATATCTGCAAGAACAATTTTTCTTGATATCCAAGAATAGAGTTCTCTCTGTGTAAGCTATGCCACTACAATCCTGGTTTTCCTCATAATCCTTGTGAGTCACCCATGGAATAAAACACTTATGCATAGATAGTAAGCAAACAATATTCGAACACTTAATATCGTCGAACTTGTATAGCGGTGATATGTGGCAAAAGACGCGAGAAACTGTTAGCGCCATCTGTAAAGTAATTGCACAACTTTCTATGTATCTCTCGGAGTAAGAATCTTGGGTTTTTTCGTTGAAGCATATATATTTTTCGTCCAACGAAATATTTTTGTCGTTGTAAGACGAACGTCTACTTTTTTTATATAGAAGAACAACTTTTTCTTCGTCAGAGAAAAATATACTTGACATAAACATAATAAATTCTTAAATCGTAAGAATAACTAACCGTTGAAACAACTGTATTGAAATTCTTGTTAGTATAAAACATTATTTGTATAGAAGAGAAAATTCTCTTCACCTTTTGGCTTGCGTTTTCTACAAACGCTGCAATTTTTGTTTAATTGCTCGCCAAGGTAGGCAATTTGTCCAGATACAAATGTACCTACCTATTTGATTTCCTGTTTTTCTAACGATGCCGTAATTATGCTGGTAATGATAATATAAAACAGGCCGAACATCAAAGTTCACTGTCGATATGAGAACTAGAATACCTTAAAAAATATTTGTCTACAAACTTAAACAGAAACTAGGTCTTTTAGACCGCCAAATTTTGCTTACAGTATCTTTTAGACAGACTATTTGTGTGTTCTAACAAGTATCTAATTTCACTTCAGCACAAGTTGCGGTAATTCTAAATGCTGATTTGTCAGGATAACATTCTGATTTCTTTTTGTTTTTTTTTATTCTTTTGATTTCTGTCCCATTTCTTGCTCTTTCTTTTGCCAGTCCTGTCAATGTACTTCACAATATTTTCTATCTTTCGATCATTTTTCCATCTTGATTGTAGTATGTATATATTACTTATTGCATTGTCATACGTTGGGATATTAAAAATATTCCATTAAAAAGCAGTATTATTAATTGTATTAAGCATGACCTTGACAGGACTACTGGTTTTGTAACCAGATGATATGCAAATAATATCATACTAGTGGAGATTAAATACCAAAAAACTTGGTGGATTTTGATGATTATTTCAACAAATTATAGCTAATTCTTCGACATACTTACATTACTTCTACGCAGAGAGAACTCTATTCTTGGATATCAAGAAAACTTATTCTTTCTAATCAGAATTTCAATATGGTTGTTTCGACGGTTAGTTATTCTTACGATTTAAAAATTTATGTTAAGTATATTTTTCTCTGACGAAGAAAAAGATATTCTTCTATAAAAAAAATAGACGTTAGTCTTACAACCACAAAAATATTTCGTTGGACGAAAAATATATATGCTTCAACGAAAAAACCCAAGATTCTTACTCTGAGAGATACATAGAAAGTTGTGCAATTACTTTACAGATGGCGCTAACAGTTTCTCGCGTCTTTTGCCACATATCACCGCTATATAACTTCGACGGTATTGAGTGCTCGTATATTGTTTGTTTACATCTATGCATAAGTGTTTTATTTCATGGGTGACTCACAAGGATTATGAGGAAAGCCAGTATTGTAGTGGAATAGCCTACACAGAGAGAACTCTATTCTTGGATATCAAGAAAAATTGTTCTTGCAGATATTTTTGTGTATATTACAATCCAAGTAATATTCTATTCTAATAAGAATTTCAGTATATATGTAGTTATTTCAACGGCTAGTTATTCTTCCGGTTTAAGAGTATAGTATGTTTATGTTGAGTATATTTTGCTCTGACGAAGAAAATGTTATTCTTCCACATATAAAAAGAGTAAGACTTTCGTTTTACATCAATCGGGTGAAAAATATACATGCTTCAACGAACAAACGGTTTCTTAACTCAAAAGTATACGTACGTATCGCTTAAAACAGACGTAATTCCTTTCCAGCAGTTCCTTCATACTTAAAACGAAAAAATATAATACTTGGAACATCAAGAAAATCATATTCTTACTCTGAGAATTCTATATTTTACTTGAACCGACCAAATGATCTTTCTGCGGATATAGAAACAAGTGTGAAAAGTGATGTTTTTGTTGTCCAAATTTCGAACGCCCTGTGGAGGAATTTAGGCCCCTGGTCAAATTTTCGCATACTCGGTTCGAAAGTCGAATTAATTGGCAATGTTTTGGCGTTTGTTTCATTGTAATATTTTAATTTTCAAAGAAGATACACTGTTTTTACTGAAACATTGTACATAAATTGAGCTATATTGTTACTGAAACTATCAGCTTCCATATTTCAATTGTAATTGGTTCCTCACATGGAAGTAATAAAGAACTTGCCGTGCAATTTTGTGCACATGTTTGCATATATCTGTAATTTTTCGTAATTATCGGTGTACATTATTATTATTAGTTTTTAAATGGTCGATCCGTTTTTCTGTTAATTGCTAGGTAATTTGATGACAACACGTAATTCTACTTTATGTGTGTAGTAAAAATATATGGCCAAGTGTCAGGTATGTATTGGGATGATTTGTGAAATCTATTTTGAAAAGAAAAATATTTCAAAAAAAAAAATAATAAAAAACGATGTTACATATTGTACCTGTGTACATATCATACTTTATTGCCCTTGAAAAAAGTTGGGAAACGCTGACTTAATGATATAAACGAGGTTGGACATCCGTAGGTGTTAAATTTGTCGAAGAAGTTGATTGGTGTTTGTCCAAAAAGTTGCTTCAGCCTCTTGAGGAAATTTCTTCTGGTGTACAACCCTTTGGACATTCATTGGTGCAATATTTCATTCAAGAAGTTGAGTTTGCCTGATAAGTTTGATTGGTGTTTGTCCAAAAAGCTTCCTTCAGCCTCTTGAGGAAATTTTTAATGACCTAGATGAGTTTGGACACTCGTAGGTGTTAAATTTGTCGAAAAAGTTGATTGGTGTTTGTCCAAAAGGTTGCTTCAGCCTGTTGAGGAAATTTCTTCCGGTGTACAACCCTTTGGACATTCATTGGTGCAATATTTCATTCAAGAAGTTGAATTTGTCTGATAAGTTTGATTGGTGTTTGTCCAAAAAGCTTCCTTCAGCCTCTTGAGGAAATTTTTAATGACCTAGATGAGTTTGGACACTCGTAGGTGCTAAATTTGCCGAGGAAGTTGATTGGTGTTTGTCCAAAATGTTACTTCTGCCTGTTGAGGAAATTTCTTCCGGTGTACAACCCTTTGGACATTCATTAGTGCAATATTTCATTCAAGAAGTTGAATTTGTCTGATACGTTTGATTGGTGTTTGTCCAAAAAGCTTCCTTCAGCCTCTTGAGGAAATTTTTAATGACCTAGATGAGTTTGGACACTCGTAGGTGTTAAATTTGTCGAAGAAGTTGATTGGTGTTTGTCCAAAGGGTTGCTTCAGCCTGTTGAGGAAATTTCTTCCGGTGTACAACCCTTTGGACATTCATTGGTGCAATATTTCATTCAAGAAGTTGAATTTGTCTGATACGTTTGATTGGTGTTTGTCCAAAAAGCTTCCTTCAGCCTCTTGAGGAAATTTTTAATGACCTAGATGAGTTTGGACACTCGTAGGTGTTAAATTTGTCGAAGAAGTTGATTGGTGTTTGTCCAAAGGGTTGCTTCAGCCTGTTGAGGAAATTTCTTCCGGTGTACAACCCTTTGGACATTCATTGGTGCAATATTTCATTCAAGAAGTTGAATTTGTCTGATACGTTTGATTGGTGTTTGTCCAAAAAGCTTCCTTCAGCCTCTTGAGGACATTTTTAATGACCTAGATGAGTTTGGACACTCGTAGGTGTTAAATTTGCCGAGGAAGTTGATTGGTGTTTGTCCAAAAGGTTGCTTCAGCCTCTTGAGGAAATTTCTTCCGGTGTACAACCCTTTGGACATTCATTGGTGCAATATTTCATTCAAGAAGTTGAGTTTGCCTGATAAGTTTGATTGGTGTTTGTCCAAAAAGCTTCCTTCAGCCTCTTGAGGAAATTTTTAATGACCTAGATGAGTTTGGACACTCGTAGGTGTTAAATTTGTCGAAGAAGTTGATTGGTGTTTGTCCAAAAAGTTGCTTCAGCCTCTTGAGGAATGTTTTGAGAGTTTACAAAGTGTCAATCAAAACGCAATATCTTCTTTGGAAATACACTTACCGAAATCAAACAAAGGTCATTATATTGCTAATTAATTTGGGTTTGGAACAGACTAGGCAAAAACTTGACTAAGATCTTTAGTTGTTCTACAGAGTGTTCCAAACTTAGACCACGAAATTTGTGGGATAACAAAAGTTATGGGATAAAATGTGGAATAAAATTTGTGCGTTTGCTTTGTACGTGTTACGTGTCTTGGTGTGCTCAAGGGAGCTCGTTGTCATATAAAATTTATAAGATGTGCCTTCCCTTTCCCCTTTATTTTCTGATAATTTCTCATCGTAAATATTTAATAATAATCCCGTTTTTTGTTCACGAATCGTGCTACAGTCTACTAGACCTCAATATTACGAAACGAGGCATCTTATCATTTGATTTACCATCGATAACAAAATGTCATCCACACATTGATGAACAAGTTACAAGCATAAATTGCACAATCATCTACAATCATCGATTTTTAAGTACTGCTCTGATAAAAACTAACAGCGTAGTGTGACCACTCAGCAGCCGTTGCTTTACCAGAGGAGGCTATAATTTTCAGGATTTATTAACCAATCCATCTGTTAACTAGACCTGTCCAGAAATCATTTTCATCTCGACGCGTCCGCTTTTAATATCACAAAATGTAAAATCGTAGAAAATCGTAAATTCGCTCAACTCGAACTTTCTGTTTGCAGTACCAAGTTGCTCAATTGTTCAGCGTGGCAGAGGCCTCCAAGGACAACACGGGCGGCGGCGAAGGTATCGAAGTATTAAAGAATGAACCATTCACCAACTACCCCCTCCTCGGGGGCAAATACAACTCAGGACAGTACACCTACAAAATATACCATTTGGCCAGTAAGGTACCGGCCTTCATAAGGCTGCTGGCACCAAAAGGTAGCCTCGAAATACACGAGGAAGCCTGGAACGCTTACCCCTACTGTAAGACTGTTATATCCGTAAGTTTCCATCTGTCTTTATCCGTTTTCTTTGCTGTTGCTTTGACATCTGAATCAAAAGTATCGGGGTGCTTGTTCTTTGAAAACTTATAATAGTCTCTTGGCGCCATCTTGAAAAAATGGCGCCTATAAACAGTGTTTTGACAGTCAGTACAATTCTGTATGAAAGTTAGTTGTTTGAGGTTAAGTTTTGGTAACTTCGATACAGAATTGGACAGATTTTTAGGTCTGTTTTTTTGTTGTTTTCATCGATTTTTATTTATTGGTTAGAATCCTCCGTATATGAAAGACAAGTTTAAGTTGATTGTCGGCTCAATGCACGTCGGCGACAATGGCAATCTTGAGAACGTAAGTGTCACTTTTTCCGTCTAATTTGTGTTTTGTTTTCTCTCTTTCCGGGCACTGTTTCACTTCAACAACCATAACAACAACTCCCAACGTTCGACAACAACTTACAACGTTCACACATCATCAAAAACTATTCTCGACACAACAATAACAACAACAATCATATGACAGAATCCCGGCTACATGAAGGAAAACTTTGTCATCTGCATCGAGAGCATGCACTGTCCTGACCAGGGTAACCAAGAAAACGTAAGTATCATACATACATGTTTGTACAGTGGCCGGCAATAGTTTTTGTGTGAACTACATGTAACATTACATTCAAGCGCAAGAGTAAACGTGTTTGGTCAAACTTTACATTGATTATCAAATGGGACTTAAAGTCTAATGATTTTAAATTTCGGTGTAGGTACACGAATTGCCGGCCGACAAACTGAAGGGCAGGGAGGTGATCCACATAGATATCGCGAACGACCCCGTGACGACGGCCGACTACAAGGCCGACGAAGACCCGAAGACGTTCAAGTCGCAGAAGACGGGCAGGGGCCCCCTCCTGGGGCCCGACTGGAAGGACAAAGTGAACCCTGTGATGACCTGTTACAAATTAGTTACCGTAGAGTTTAAGTGGTTCGGATTACAGGTTAGTTTCTCCATCTTTATCATACGAAATGATGGGATTTATAGGTTAATTTTAGTTGTTGACAGCTGTCAGTGAGATTTGGGGAGTTTTGATCAGTTTTCGACATACTAGGGATATTTTCGTTTGATAAATTGGTTAGTTTGTTTATTGTACAAAACAAACGGATTTATACGTTAAATTTAATTTTAGACAGCTGTCGGTGAGATTTGGGGAGTTTTGATCAGTTTTCAACATACTGGGGATATTTTCGTTTGATAAATTGGTTAGTTTGTTTATTGTACAAAACAAACGGATTTATAGGTTAAATTTAATTTTAAACAGCTGTCAGTGAGATTTGGGGAGTTTTGATCAGTTTTCAACATACTAGGGATATTTTCGTTTGATAAATTGGTTAGTTTGTTTATTGTACAAAACAAACGGAATTATAGGTTAAATTTAATTGTCGACAGCTGTCAGTGAGATTTGGGGAGTTTTCACCAGTTTTCAACATACTGGGGATATTTTCGTTTGATAAATTGGTTAGTTTGTTTATTGTACAAAACAAACGGATTTATAGGTTAAATTTAATTTTAGTCAGCTGTCAGTGAGATTTGGGGAGTTTTGATCAGTTTTCAACATACTAGGGATATTTTCGTTTGATAAATTGGTTAGTTTGTTTATTGTACAAAACAAATGGATTTATAGGTTAAATTTAATTTTAGACAGCTGTCAGTGAGATTTGGGGAGTTTTGATCAGTTTTCAACATACTAGGGATATTTTCGTTTGATAAATTGGTTAGTTTGTTTATTGTACAAAACAAACGGATTTATACGTTAAATTTAATTTTAGACAGCTGTCGGTGAGATTTGGGGAGTTTTGATCAGTTTTCAACATACTGGGGATATTTTCGTTTGATAAATTGGTTAGTTTGTTTATTGTACAAAACAAACGGATTTATAGGTTAAATTTAATTTTAAACAGCTGTCAGTGAGATTTGGGGAGTTTTGATCAGTTTTCAACATACTAGGGATATTTTCGTTTGATAAATTGGTTAGTTTGTTTATTGTACAAAACAAACGGAATTATAGGTTAAATTTAATTGTCGACAGCTGTCAGTGAGATTTGGGGAGTTTTCACCAGTTTTCAACATACTGGGGATATTTTCGTTTGATAAATTGGTTAGTTTGTTTATTGTACAAAACAAACGGATTTATAGGTTAAATTTAATTTTAGTCAGCTGTCAGTGAGATTTGGGGAGTTTTGATCAGTTTTCAACATACTAGGGATATTTTCGTTTGATAAATTGGTTAGTTTGTTTATTGTACAAAACAAATGGATTTATAGGTTAAATTTAATTTTAGACAGCTGTCAGTGAGATTTGGGGAGTTTTGATCAGTTTTCAACATACTAGGGATATTTTCGTTTGATAAATTGGTTAGTTTGTTTATTGTACAAAACAAATGGATTTATAGGTTAAATTTAATTTTAGACAGCTGTCAGTGAGATTTGGGGAGTTTTGATCAGTTTTCAACATACTAGGGATATTTTCGTTTGATAAATTGGTTAGTTTGTTTATTGTACAAAACAAATGGATTTATAGGTTAAATTTAATTTTAGACACCTGTCAGTGAGATTTGGGGAGTTTTGATCAGTTTTCAACATACTAGGGATATTTTCGTTTGATAAATTGGTTAGTTTGTTTATTGTACAAAACAAATGGATTTATAGGTTAAATTTAATTTTAGACAGCTGTCAGTGAGATTTGGGGAGTTTTGATCAGTTTTCAACATACTAGGGATATTTTCGTTTGATAAATTGGTTAGTTTGTTTATTGTACAAAACAAATGGATTTATAGGTTAAATTTAATTTTAGACAGCTGTCAGTGAGATTTGGCGAGTTTTGATCAGTTTTCAACATACTAGGGATATTTTCGTTTGATAAATTGGTTAGTTTGTTTATTGTACAAAACAAACGTATTTATAGGTTAAATTTAATTTTAGACAGCTGTCGGTGAGATTTGGGGAGTTTTGATCAGTTTTCAACATACTAGGGATATTTTCGTTTGATAAATTGGTTAGTTTGTTTATTGTACAAAACAAACGGATTTATAGGTTAAATTTAATTTTAGACAGCTGTCAGTGAGATTTGGGGAGTTTTGATCAGTTTTCAACATACTATGGATATTTTCGTTTGATGAATTGGTTAGTTTCTATGTTTATTGTACAAAACAAACGGATTTATATTAAATTTAATTGTCGACAGCGTCGGTGAGATTTGGGGAGTTTTTAACATACTAGGGATATTTTGGTAGTTGGTATTTTTCCCTAACCTCTATAAATCTGTCAAAAAACTATCAACAACTAAAAATGTTCGAAATTAATTGTGGAAATTTGGCTTTGTTTATTTTTAGAATCGCGTCGAGACTTTCATTCAAAAGTCGGAAAGAAGGCTGTTTACCAATTTCCACAGGCAGGTGTTCTGCTCGATGGACCGCTGGCACGGTCTGACGATGGACGACATCCGTGCTATCGAGGACAGGACGAAGGAGGAGCTTGAAAAGCTGCGTCAGAAGGGCGAAGTACGCGGCATGAAAGCGGACAGCGAGTAGGCAAATTTTTCCTCCCCCCACCCCCGATACATAGGTTACCAAAACAAGAAAACAAAACACTCTAAAAAAAAAGATACAAATACAAACAAACGCGAGAACAGACGACAAGAGAATAATAATTAATAAATAAAAACCATTTTAAAGTATAAATATTAGAGATATTTAATAATGATGATGATGATGGTGTGAGAGAAGGGAAGCAAGTGAAAAAAAAACACCGGTTTATTCGTATTATTATTATTATTATTATTATTATTATTTTAGTACGGTTAGTATTGAGAGAAATGGTTGATTGAGTGAAGTTAGGTTTTTTAGGACTAGATGGAAACTACTTGGGCGTAGTTATGCAACCCTCTGGACACGCGTCGATTGTTTTTTTGTCGAAATATCTATATATCTACACGGTTATTATTTTTTTTCTACTTTTTTGTGTCTTTAAACAAAAAATAACTTTTTAGTGATATTTCTTGTTTTTTTTTTCTTTCTTTTTTTACTTTTATCCTTTCCTTGCGATTTATATCATCCTCTATCAGAATTGTTTATAAATATATATTGGTAGAAAGTTGTAAATAAAATAAACAGTTTAAAAAAAAAACAAAATTGGACATTTTTTTATTATTATTTTGGTGTTCAGGGGTGTTGCTTATTTTTGTTTTTTATCTTTTGTTTTTGTCTTTAGTATTCGTCTTTTGTTTTTGATTTTTCTCTCATCATTTGTTTGTAATAACTTATTTCTAAAAACAAACAATCAGTCCAATTCTGTATTAGAGTTGTTAAAAAAACAACAACAACAACAAAAAAACAACTTTTGCGGTTACTAACGTTAGTAACTTTGACACAGAACTGGACAGAATGATGTATTTCTGTATGCATTTATGACCGGTTTCTTTGCTGTACCATACAGGGTGTTTGCGGTCAGTTCTGCACTTGAGAAACTCACGTAACACCCTGTATATACGTAATATAATATATACTTGGTGCCAGAAAAATTTGCCTCCCAAATAATGTGACATATTTGATCTTTGATAATTTCTTTGATCGATTTTGATAATCCTTTGGGGAAATTATTCCCAAATTCTTTGAAATTTTTCTATTTACCCAGGAAGTATTTCGAAGAATTTAGGTATAATTTGCCGAAAGATTTATCAAAATCAATCGATTACAAAAATTATGATCGATCAATTTTTTTTTTTTGGAGTTGAGTATATTTTCTCGAACGGAAAATTGTGTGTGTGTGTCGATTTGCCAAGCACAAGTTCAACGGTATTTTCGTTTTTTGGGATCACGGTGCGGACAATATACTAATAATTTCAGGATTAAAAAAAAAATAAAAAAAGAAAACGCTCTGTATAGAGATCAGTATACAGGGTCGGCCAAAATTACAATGACGCGTTGGCTTTTACAAAATTCTTTGAGGTTAGATTTACCGTCCAGACGTTTAGGTTTTTTCTTTTGCGAATGCGTCAAAAGTTTTTGGGTCGTCTCTCGAATTTAGGAAATTTACATTTAATAATAATAGCTCTAGTCATTGGGGACGTTGTAAGTTGGTATGGCGGGGAACACGACAATTTTTTCTTACGACAAAAAAAAACGTGGGCCCCCGATTTTGGTGTCTAACCTATAACGAGGAAGAATTTATTTTTGACGGTGATTTCTCGAGTTTGTTGTTTTCTTTCGTTTACTAGGACAATAGATTAAATCGAGTATTGCTCTTCTTCGAGACAAAAGGTAACAGTCAATTCTATCAGAGTAATTACATAAATAAATAAATAATTGTATTTTTTATTTATTTATTTATTTATTTATTTTTTTTTTTTTTTTTCGTTGCTTGCCATAATTTTTAGATCATAATAGGACAATGTGATTATTATTTGTTTGTCTATTTATCAAAGTTTCGTTTTTTAAGTCCTTGGTCATTAACAATATGCATTCCACAAAATAAACTAATTCTTTCTATCGGTGGTACTTATAGCTTGTAAGCCTTTTCTGCCTATTTTGTTTAGGTCTCAATGGTTCTCAAATTATATGCGGAGATAACACATAAAAAAAAAGAAATACTGACGCAGATTCTATATAAATTATGTGTATAGAGTTGTTTACCATTTTTTCTTGTATGTATAATGTGTACATCAGAAAAAGTACAGTCGTTACAAATAAATTAGAATTATCTCGTTGAATCTGCTGTTTTATTTCACTTCTGACATTGTATGTATTTTATAGCGAGTATAACTTCGCTAATCCGGGCATATATCGTTCCTGACCATGTCCGGATTATTGAGGTATCCGGATCACTGGAGGTTTTTTTCTTTTGTTGGGAAGGGTCATTTTTTATGATGAAGATGAAAACTGGGAATATTTGAATATATGTGAGCCCGGACGCAAAAAGGGACCTGTCGTTACGTTATCTTGCACAATATTTTCGCACGTAAGGTCTCTTCCGATATGTACCGTTATGCTGCACGTTATTTTTGCACGATAGGTCCCTTTTCGCATCCGAGGTCACATATAACCAAAACATAAAGTTCAAAACTAAATTCTGAACATAAATGGATAAAATAAGCAAAAGATTTCAGTTATTTTTAAAAAATATATCAATCTTTGTTTATATTCTTTTGGATACAGCTACATTAGTAAATTTTTCTCTGGGCCTTTTGAGAAGCAGGATTTCCATGGGAAAATTGTTTTCTGCAGACCACCTGATGCCCAAAGAAAACGCGTTGGCAGCATCGACATTAGAGCTTTTTGGGGCCTGTTAACCCCTGTTAAAAATGTCTTAACCTCAGGCTTAAAATATTTTTCGAAACATTCAGTAAGCAATGTTCTACTCATCCGTCCTTTATCAGACGCCTTGTACACAACTGGTATTGAGCTCATTCTGCATTTAAAAGCTTCTAGATTTGCCGCTATTGCTAATATTAAGTGGCAATTTATGTGATCCGGTTGCTTCACAGTAAGACATTAATGTTAAACAATACTTTGGTATTTTCTACCTAGTTTTAACTGCAAATTATATTTTGTGTCGGAACTAGGGAGGTAAAATTTCTAAAATGTCCGGTTGACTAGAGCGTTCGGATTACTGGAGTGTCTGTACTAGAGAGTGTCCGATCTATCGAAGTTGTACTGTATGCTTAGTTTGAATCGAAATCTTAGTTTGAATCGAAAATTCTGAACATAAATGGATAAAATAAACAAAAGATTTCAGTTATTTTTAAAAAATGTGTCAATCTTTGTTTATATTCTTTTGGATACAGCTACATTAGTAAATTTTTCTCTGGGCCTTTTGAGAAGCAGGATTTCCATGGGAAAATTGTTTTCTGCAGACCACCTGATGCCCAAAGAAAACGCGTTGGCAGCATCGACATTAGAGCTTTTTGGGGCCTGTTAAACCCCTGTTAAAAATGTCTTAACCTCAGGCTTAAAATATTTTTCGAAACATTCAGTAAGCAATGTTCTACTCATCCGTCCTTTATCAGACGCCTTGTACACAACTGGTATTGAGCTCATTCTGCATTTAAAAGCTTCTAGATTTGCCGCTATTGCTAATATTAAGTGGCAATTTATGTGATCCGGTTGCTTCACAGTAAGACATTAATGTTAAACAATACTTTGGTATTTTCTACCTAGTTTTAACTGCAAATTATATTTTGTGTCGGAACTAGGGAGGTAAAATTTCTAAAATGTCCGGTTGACTAGAGCGTTCGGATTACTGGAGTGTCTGTACTAGAGAGTGTCCGATCTATCGAAGTTGTACTGTATGCTTAGTTTGAATCGAAATCTTAGTTTGAATCGAAAATTCTGAACATAAATGGATAAAATAAACAAAAGATTTCAGTTATTTTTAAAAAATGTGTCAATCTTTGTTTATATTCTTTTGGATACAGCTACATCAGTAAATTTTTCTCTGGGCCTTTTGAAAAGCAGGATTTCCATGGGAAAATTGTTTTCTGCAGACCACCTGATGCCCAAAGAAAACGCGTTGGCAGCATCGACATTAGAGCTTTTTGGGGCCTGTTAACCCCTGTTAAAAATGTCTTAACCTCAGGCTTAAAATATTTTTCGAAACATTCAGTAAGCAATGTTCTACTCATCCGTCCTTTATCAGACGCCTTGTACACAACTGGTATTGAGATCATTCTGCATTTAAAAGCTTCTAGATTTGCCGCTATTGCTAATATTAAGTGGCAATTTATGTGATCCGGTTGCTTTACAGTAAGACATTAATATTAAACAATACTTTGGTATTTTCTACCTAGTTTTAACTGCAAATTATATTTTGTGTCGAAACTAGGGAGGTAAAATTTCTAAAATGTCCGGTTGACTAGAGCGTTCGGATTACTGGAGTGTCCGTACTAGAGAGTGTCCGATCTATCGAAGTTGTACTGTATGCTTAGTTTGAATCGAAAATTCTGAACATAAATGGATAAAATAAGCAAAAGATTTCAGTTATTTTTAAAAAATGTGTCAATCTTTGTTTATATTCTTTTGGATACAGCTACATCAGTAAATTTTTCTCTGGGCCTTTTGAAAAGCAGGATTTCCATGGGAAAATTGTTTTCTGCAGACCACCTGATGCCCAAAGAAAACGCGTTGGCAGCATCGACATTAGAGCTTTTTGGGGCCTGTTAACCCCTGTTAAAAATGTCTTAACCTCAGGCTTAAAATATTTTTCGAAACATTCAGTAAGCAATGTTCTACTCATCCGTCCTTTATCAGACGCCTTGTACACAACTGGTATTGAGATCATTCTGCATTTAAAAGCTTCTAGATTTGCCGCTATTGCTAATATTAAGTGGCAATTTATGTGATCCGGTTGCTTTACAGTAAGACATTAATATTAAACAATACTTTGGTATTTTCTACCTAGTTTTAACTGCAAATTATATTTTGTGTCGAAACTAGGGAGGTAAAATTTCTAAAATGTCCGGTTGACTAGAGCGTTCGGATTACTGGAGTGTCCGTACTAGAGAGTGTCCGATCTATCGAAGTTGTACTGTATGCTTAGTTTGAATCGAAAATTCTGAACATAAATGGATAAAATAAGCAAAAGATTTCAGTTATTTTTAAAAAATGTGTCAATCTTTGTTTATATTCTTTTGGATACAGCTACATCAGTAAATTTTTCTCTGGGCCTTTTGAAAAGCAGGATTTCCATGGGAAAATTGTTTTCTGCAGACCACCTGATGCCCAAAGAAAACGCGTTGGCAGCATCGACATTAGAGCTTTTTGGGGCCTGTTTACCCCTGTTAAAAATGTCTTAACCTCAGGCTTAAAATATTTTTCGAAACATTCAGTAAGCAATGTTCTACTCATCCGTCCTTTATCAGACGCCTTGTACACAACTGGTATTGAGCTCATTCTGCATTTAAAAGCTTCTAGATTTGCCGCTATTGCTAATATTAAGTGGCAATTTATGTGATCCGGTTGCTTCACAGTAAGACATTAATGTTAAACAATACTTTGGTATTTTCTACCTAGTTTTAACTGCAAATTATATTTTGTGTCGGAACTAGGGAGGTAAAATTTCTAAAATGTCCGGTTGACAAGAGCGTTCGGATTACTGGAGTGTCCGATCTATCGAAGTTGTACTGTATACTTAGTTTGAATCGAAAGGTAAGTAAAACTTTCAGTCAAAACTTGGAAGTCACTTGATACAGTCACATGATACCTTTTCGAGTCACTCAATAATACCTGTTCCTGTCATCCATACCGTTTCGTCACGCATCTAAGAAAATTTTCAGGGCCAGGAAGTTAACACATCAGAACAATTTGAAATCAGGGTTATTTTATAGATTGCAGTAAAAAAAAATTAACTTAGTTCACTCAAACAATTAAAAAACAAAAATCGGAAAAAATAATTTATTTATCGATCGTTTAAAACTAGCGAAACTTATTACAAGGTATTAAAAACATATTAGAATAAAATAGAATACAATAAAATCAACATACAATAAACGCATCAAAAATCCTCCTGGGTATTATCCTCTTTAACCCCGTACACCTGCAACTGATCCGTCAACTCGGCAATACTTTCCTTCAACGTGATATTCTCACCGAGCAACACATCAACCTGTTCCTTAAGGTCAACCATCTCCAACCCAACAACCTCCGTCCTCCCTTTCAACCTCGCGTTCTCCTCCAGCAACGACTCCCTTTCAAAGCGACATCGCGTCAACTCCGCCTGCAGATTTCCAACCGTCGCGTTCAACTCTTTAACCCGCTCCTTATAGTTCCGTTCTTTCTTCGCGAACCGTTCTTCATCATCCTCCGTCGAACTACACGAACTATCCAAGTTGATCACCTTGCAGCGTTTCGGCTGTCGCTGTTCCTCCATCAGACTCTCGTATCGCTCTTTCATCTCGGCCAAATCAGACTCGTGTTCCTCCTCTTTCCTCTTGATCCTCCGCTCCCAGAGTTTATCGTGATCCGCGATGAATTTCTTGAACATCTCGTAGTTCTGCTCGCAGACGGTGCGTTCGTTTTCTTCGAATTGCGATCGCTGCTGCTCGATTTCGTTGTAGAGATCGGCGACTAGCTCTTTTAGCCTCCAGACTTCGTCGTCGTTATCCGTACGATCTTTTGTCGGTTCTCTTTTCAATTTTACGATTTTCGCATCCGTCTGTTTCACCGTTATCTCTTTAGCGATCGCTGAGAAATTTAGAACGCGGATGCTCTCCTCGAAAACTTCGAAAGCGGGGTTCATGTTTACGATCATAGTTGTATCTTCGCGTCCGGAGAGCGCCCGTTGGAATAACATCGTTAATTTCGAGTCCCGAAACGGGATAATCTTATTTTCGTTCCTCTGCTGGGAATCCCGTATCAAACTGATACACCGCCCCAACACCATCAACGAAGTATTGATATTATTCGATTCCTTCAACCTCTCTCCGATATTCAAAGTCTTTTTTAACCGTTCCGAACCCGCTAGATCGCAAAAATTGAAATAACTCACGTAGTAACCGGCGTTCGCCTCGTCATCCTCGACGGCCTGCACCAGTTTAACGGTGAATATGCAATGGCTGCGGCTGGAGTGCGAGTTGATGCCCGTCGAGGCGTAGTTGAGATTAAGGAGGCCGTATTGGAGGACTTGGTACGCCTCGAGACCGGAGCAGACGTTGATGTTCTTGAGGTTCTTGACGTAGGTTTTGTCGTTGGATTTGCCGAGTTGGAGTTTCGTGCGCGGTTTGGGGGCTTTGGGTTCGGGGGAGAGGAGGTCGTAGACGTTCTCGTTGTAGATCTCCGCGAACGAGACCCACACGCCCACCGAGATGTCGTCGTAGGTGTCGATGAGCTCCGCGACCGGTTCCGAGCTGAGTCTGTGCTGCATCGCTCTGCCGATGCGAATAGAGAGTGTTAGAGAATTGTCAAGAGGATATTGTTTTAGCAAAAGAATTTACTGAAATAATAATAAGCCACTTTTCTTGCCCATCATCTCGAGCACCATCTGCAGCACAGGATGTTAAGTTCTGTATTGAAATATTATAGACATCTAAGCATCGATTCATCAATTTGAAACAGGCTTGTTATAAAAAACGTTTTTTTTTTATTTAAAACAAAAACAACAGTTTTTTTTTTGTTAAAATGTGTTTTAAAGTAAGAAAAAACAATGTTTTAGAGTAGTTTCAAACTAAGAAGAGCACAGTTGTATATGCAACCAATCATACCCAGTGTGTGGTTTATAAATTGCCTGTGTATATTTGGTTGCATACACAACTGTGCTCTTCTTAGTTTGAAGCATCTATAAAACACCTCCAAAATAAAAACATGTTTTAAATCATGTTTTTTTTTTGTTTTTGTTTTTTTTTGATTTTAAAACATACAAAACATGTTTTTTTTTTAAGTACACTTAAGGTAAGTAGTCTTTAAATGATTCTATTGAATGTAGTTTGGAAATAACTTTGTTTTAAAACATTTTTAAAACTAATATTTTAAAACATAACAACCCCGATTCGAAATAAGAATTTTTTTCCCCCATTTATGTCGGACATAGTAACTATAACATTAAAAAAAAAAAAAAAAAAACAATTTTACCAAACAATTCTACTTACTGGTAAGTTTTCACGTGGTGCTTGTCTATCCTGTTCAACAGCGCCTGTCGGGCGTTCCTCTCCGATTCACGAGCCAAAACGTCCAACACGGTAATAGTATCCGTTTGGGTGGGTTTTACCGACGGGCAATCGTTCACTTTTGGCAGAGACCCAAAGAGATACTCGAGAGCCCTCGGTATAACCCCCGGTTCGGATGTTGTTCCCACAATTGTAAACGTTTTCCCTACAAAACAACAAAATTAATTTAAAAAAAAAAAATAGCAAAAATACAAAACACAAATTACCTGATCCTGAAGCCCCATAAGTCATCAAAGTGAAATTCTTGCCATTTATCAAATCCAAAAGTTTCGGTTTTACCGTGTGATTAAAAACCTCCTCTTGCGTGGCGTCCGGATGAAAAATGTGCGAAAACGTGTAGGTTCTCTCGACACTATGGCCGTCTTTGACGTTCCGACTGCCGTGAGCCCCCACGGGAACGCTACACCGCAGTACGTTATCGCTGAGGACGTATAGATCGGGCATGGCGTCGACTTGTTTAATTCTTAGGAATACCTGAATGTTGCGTAGCTTAGGTTCGTCCTCCGTCGGCAAGCAGCTTTCTTCGTCCTCTTCGGATACTTCCTCGGCGAAATTCATTTTTAGACGGTTGAGCACCGTACGCCTATTTCCGGCTAATATGCTGGCGTCCCTCGCTCGTAAATAGGATACGTGTTCTCTGTTTTCAAGCTGTATTGCGTCCATTTTGGCGGACTGAAAGGAACACAGCTATATTGTGATACAGAACTACACAGTACATAAAAAGAATTCGTTATGTTACAGGTTTATTGTTTATTATTTATTTACCTTGTGTGTAGGCAAGAACGCGCACAGAACGATAATTTATCGAAGCACGTGCGGTCGCACGTATCTTGGGTTTATTTCTTGTGGCGAAATCGGTTTTATCGCCTCTCTAACGTAACGGTCGTTTCGAATTCAAATCGTTGACAGGTATGGTAACTTTTCTAGGGAATTTTCGATTTGGATTCGCCGAGGCGCCGCCTATCGGTCGGTGCGTACACTTCGTGACAGCTTCGGTGGCGGGAAATATAAATACACAAGTACGTATTGTAAACGTTAAAGCAAACAAACACCAACCAAAAACTAAATTTATTTACAAAACCAAGCAAAAATAAACGATAAACAACGCCACTTCGTCCAACAACAAATCCACCTCATCGTGTCTCTCTTTCCCCACCCTGAAACCGATTGAAATGTCGCCGTTTTTGATGCGCCACGAGCTGACTGGACGCCGTCGTCCGATAATCACAAATCGTACACTTATATCTCCCTTTGCCGTGGGCGATCATGTGCCTTTTCAGGTCCCAATAAGCGCCCCCCGCAAAAGAACACATCGTACACTTAAACTGTTTCACTTGTTGATGCGTCGCCAGATGCTGTTTCAAAGCATTTGCTTCCGTACTAGTAAAATCACACTCGTTGCACTCGTAAGTCTTCACTTTATGGATTTTTTTGTGTGCGACGAGTTCGGAACGAAACGCGGTAGCATAGTCACATTTTGAGCACTCAAACGATTTTTCTTGCGTGTGTTGTAACATATGGGCCCCAACACTACCCGTATGCAACGAGGTGAAGTCACAGATGTTGCACTTGTAGGAATTCTTTTGTTGGTGTACGTTGACTCCTTCAGTAAAATCTTCACTTTTGACTTCGAGATCATCATCAAAATTCTCGTTTTTAAACTGTTTGATTGAGTCAAGCGGTTCGGTTTTTATCACAACCAGTTCTGTGGTGTAAGTTTCACAATCTACAGGGTTTGGTTCAGTTTTTATTTCAGTCATGTTTAAGAAGTTATTGAAATGACCAAATAACCTATATCTTTGTACAATTGTACATATTCCGCTTTGTATAGATGGCGCTGTGGATCACGAATTATCAGTGATGCCACCTTGATACCGGCTAGTTCGATACTTTCTCTATAAGTTTTAACATCGCTTTAGTTTTTTGCTATTACCGAGCATGCCTGTCAAATCGGTCTAACCTATAATTTCTAACCACAACAAATACATAAGACATAGAACAAACTGTACTAAAAGGATATGTTTGAATTAGATGATGTGGATTTTAGCGATGTAAGTTTCTCTATTTATAAGTTTGTTAATTTATTAGTTTGTTGGTTTGTTAAACTAGGATATATTTGAAAGTGATGTTTTGGATCAAATATCAAAGGATGTTACGACTACAAGAAAAGATCCGTTTGCAAAACCAGCGGCAACGGTTCCCAAGAAGACGCATAAAGTCGTAAAGCGGAAATTCCCGGGCCCCGCTGGTCTACTGCCAGAGATGCAAGATCTAAACGTAGATATAACAAAACTAGAAAGTGATTTTAAAGAAGACGATTCTAACAATGTAAAATACTCAATTAATGAAAAAAATTCGAAAAAAACAAATATAACGGATTTTGGGTTTTTTTTTTCCAGGAATATCTTTGTTCGCAAAATTCCGTCAGTAAATTCTGCGAAAACACGTGGCTAAAAGCTTCAGAGGACTTGAAAAATTCGAATTTGGACGCTTATAATATTGCTTGGATTGTGGACAAAGCAAAAACTGGGAAGTTGATTAATTCAAAAGCGCCATTTTTGGTTGCGTCCATAAAAAAGGTCGAATGTGTGTTAAAAACGCCTACTTTTATACTGGTAGATCCAACAGGTTAGTATTATCTACCTATACTAATTACGAACTTTCAAGTGTAGGGCGCGTTCAGCGGAATCGCCCATTTTCGCCGACATTTGCGATCGAGTAGCTGCAAAATTGGGCTTTTCGATATTACTTTTGACGCTCGAATTGAAAAAAGGACACAATTCCGCGTGGACTGCGCGATATTTTGTAAATTAAATGCGTCAATTTTGAAAAAAAATCACGTTTTTGCACCTCTTCGGGTGAAGGCGAACCTCGAGAAAATGTCACGTGACGTCTAGAAATTCCGACAAGCGGATCGATGAACGTCAAAAATTTACATTTTTTATCCGTTCCTGCCGACCTTATAAAAGCCGCTCGCTCTCATGTCTTACGATAAGATCCCTCTAAATACCCTACGCAAAGAGTTTTGAGCAAAAAAAACGGCCTTAAAAACAATTTTCGATCCAAAAAATCGATTTTTGTCGACCCGTGTTTTGCTGCTATTACCACAGTAACGTCAAACCCGAAACGCCCCCTGCCGGACATTCGTAACAACAGTAACAGATAGCAGATAACCTAAAATGTATCCTAAAATGTCCATATTGCGAATGTGGACAGGTGGGAAGCCTTAACCACATATTTCTAGAATGCCCAATAACTAAAGTCGAAAATTTTGACATATACACAGAGCTAGTTTCTACCGTATTTGTTTATAGAGTTTGAAACATTCAAAACCAGGTTAGAGCGCCATCTATTGACAGGAGTTTTGGAATAGGTGTCAAGCGCCATCTCTGGATGATGGTACTAATCACGGAATTTGGCGGGCCTGTTAAATTGTTATTGTTTATATTAGTATGATTCTAAACAGGTAAAAAATAAACATCTTATTTTTTTTTCAGGTGAAATCGAAGCTGTGATTTCTGAAGAACTATACGACGAGTTGACCGAATATTTAACGATAAATTCGGTCATAGTTTTGAAACAATTCAGCGTGTTGACTACGAATAACTCGAAAAAACGTTACGTCATAATAACGTTAAAAAATTTGATTAAAATCTATAGTTTTCGGCAGATTTTCGGGGAGGAGAGTGGAAATGTCGAAATTTTGAATATTCAAGATATTTCAAATGATGATATCGTTAGGGATATTGGTAATATTAAAGAGAAGTATAGGGATTTTATCACTGGGAGAACCAACCCGAAACAAAATTATTCGGTTGTCGAAAAAATTATTTCAAAGAATGATCCTAAAATAGGTGATGGTAAATTTGAGGTTATGGACTTCAATGTGAGTGATGTAGATTTTTCCGGGGATTTCCCCGTTTTAGAATCTTCGAAAAATACTAAAACTAACCAAGAAAAAGCGAGAATTGATCAAAACACGAATATTTCGTCTATTTTCGAAAGTAGCGATTTCAATTTGGATGAAACCTCATTTGGAGCTTTGGATTTTGATACACCTCCTTCCAAAAAAATAAAAGCCACCACTTCAAAATTCGTGTTCAAGTCAAAATTAAAAACAGACACCTCGAACACTGAAAATGTTGATAAAAATCAAAATTCCTCTCCTAAGAGAATAGACTGTAGCCAAATATCGATCTTGAGCCAAAACAAGGAAAACCTGGATGAAATTAGGAATGCCCTTAGTGGCCTGGATGCTAATACCCTTTTCGAAGATTTTTGATTTTGTATTATTTACGTTTATTTCAACATTTAACATACAGAAAAGTTATTTTTATTTTTTTATATTATCATTATTATTATTATTAAAGACATGTTTCGTTAGAAATGAGTTTTATTACTACGTAACAAAAAATAACTAGTTGCAATACATAACAAATTATTCACGTGGGTGACCCATAGTGTAACTGTTTTTACATGGTGGGCCAAGAACTCCCCACTTTTCCGGCAATTCGCAGAGGAAAGGGAAGTGTTGCCAACATACTCTGTAAGGAACAAACATAGGACAGTAATATTTTGCCCTTCAGTTGCATGCGTGCGTGCGAATGCGAGATTTTGATTCCTATTTAAAAAATTAAACCATAATCTTGTCTTTCAACTATTCCAAATACTCTACATTGAATAACTTTGTTCAAACCGCAATGCGTGGTAGTTTACAAAAGTTGTCGTTGCTACTATGGCCATCTATGGCTGCTACTCGAAGCTACATAGGTGACACCATTACAGTATTCTATAATAACTGTAATAATTTGTATTCTTTAAATTTTTCTTTCTGTACTACTATGGTCAATACGTCTTACAAAACGAGTGCTACATTTATCGTTTATAAATTTAGTAAATGTGACAACTATATTGGTTGGTGGATTCCATTGTTACCAAAGTCAGAAGTAAACACTGAGAACTGAGTCTACTGTGGAACCAAAGTAGAAAAATTCGAAATTCTTATTGCGAAAATTTCAAATGGTAAATATTGTTCTAATTGTAAAGCACCGACCTTTAATTACTATATATTAATAATGTTCTGGTGATATTTTCAATACTTGACAAAACTTTCTGGTGTTTTTCCAACAATTGGCAAAATTGGGCTTTCTTAAACTAGGTAGATAGAGACGGACTGAGTTTTTTAGAAAGAGATCGTTGCGTTCTTGGCTCACCATGTAAAAATAGTTACACTATGATGGTGGGCCAAGAACTCCCCACTTTTCCGGCAATTCGCAGAGGAAAGGGAAGTGTTGCCAACATACTCAGTAAGGAACAAACATAGGACAGTAATATTTTGCCCTTCAGTTGCATGCGTGCGTGCGAATGCGAGATTTTGATTCCTATTTAAAAAATTAAACCATAATCTTGTCTTTCAACTATTCCAAATACTCCACATTGAATAACTTTGTTCAAACCGCAATGCCTGGTAGTTTACAAAAGTTGTCGTTGCTACTATGGCCATCTATGGCTGCTACTCGAAGCTACATAGGTGACACCATTACAGTATTCTATAATAACTGTAATAATTTGTATTCTTTAAATTTTTCTTTCTGTACTACTATGGTCAATACGTCTTACAAAACGAGTGCTACATTTATCGTTTATAAATTTAGTAAATGTGACAGCTATATTGGTTGGTGGATTCCATTGTTACCAAAGTCAGAAGTAAACACTGAGCACTGAGTCTACTGTGGAACCAAAGTAGAAAAATTCGAAATTCTTATTGCGAACATTTCAAATGGTAAATATTGTTCTAATTGTAAAGCACCGACCTTCGATTACTATATATTAATAATGTTCTGGTGATATTTCCAATACTTGACAACACTTTCTGGTGTTTTTCCAACAATTGGCAAAATTGGGCTTTCTTAAACAAGGTAGACAGAGACGGACTGAGTTTTTAGAAAGAGATCGTTGCGTTTTTGGCCCACCATGTAAAAATAGTTACACTATGGTCCGAAGACATAACGAAGAAAAGTAATGGTGCAGTTTTGTTTTAAATTCATTTTTATTATTCTATAACAAGAAATAACTAGCTGCAATGTAAACTTAATGAATTATTCGCAAAACAAGCAAGTTATTTTTTGTTATCAAATAATAAATGTGGGTTTAGACCTTCCAGCTTCAAATTCGCTTATTTTTTGGGTATTATTTTGGGTTTTTTGGGTATAAAAAATCGAAATCTTGACGTAACTCGGAAGTTTCAATATTTCAAATCACATTACTTCCTTTGTACATAACAATGTACTATAATAAGGGATTTTTTCACATTTAGAAATGCTGCATCATGTCATCTATTTGAATATTTATAGGGTGGACGCATTATTGTTTAATAAACAATCACAATGTTACTTATATATCATAAATAATGCATGGCCAATACTATATCGAACGGAAATAATAGCAGATATCATTACAAAATCAAATAAATAAACGTTGCTGCTAAACAAGCTTTATAGGGCTGGCTGCTGTTAAAATCAATCGCCAACTGGTAAAACAGCGCTGTTGAGTGGTCATAGGCTGTTAGCAGCCAGTAGCGCTAGCCTAGCGACACGAATATCCGTTAAAAATGAGTCAAAACTAAAACGTCACTCATTGAGATGCGTCAATATAATTTTTTTTGCAGTAAACTGAAGAAATCACTCCAACTTCAGCGTATGTGTGATTAAACTCTTTTACGGGGGGAAAGGGGATCCTTTTTGAAATCGGCGCGTAAAAATTATGAATTTATAATGATGGAAGATCCAACATCACGTGAAATCAAAGAGTTAGACACTGCAAAACCGGCGGATTTTTCATTCAAGAAATTAAGGACTTTAACCAGTAAGAGAACTGTCTTCTCCGCTTTCTATCCTTCGATATAAATAATTATTTACAGGATTCGACGTAGAGCAAGCCAGGGCTACCAGAATCGGTAAAATTCCCGAAAAAGGCATGCATCACAAATTCCTAACGAAGGCTGTATGGTTAAACAATAACAGGCTCACGAATTTCGACCATTTGGACGTGTTTTTGGACTCTATTCTCGAGTATCCGGAGAGATTGGGTTGGCTGGATCTGTCATTTAATAGAATCTACAGCATAAGTTCGATTATACAGCAATACGTCAACTTGAGGATATTATATCTACACGGGAACAGGATAAGCAACTTGGAAGAGGTTAAAAAACTAAGTCCTTTTACGCAGTTGAGGACGATCACACTGCATGGGAATCCCATAGCAGATAAGACACATTACAGGGGATACGTGCTCTTATGTTTGCCGCAGGTATAAATACGCAAATCCCATGATTCTTTGCGTAAGGTTTGCTCCATCTTTGATTTAATTAATCGGCGGGAAATTTGAAATAGATAGAATTACAAAGTTCGTAGTGCAGACAGTTCGTAAGTCACAGCAAACCTGCTAAAGAATTATTATAATTGATCAAATAAAGGGTGTCAAGTGTCAGGTATTGGGACAATTTGTGAAGTCATTTCGATAATGCATAATAATAATAATAATAATAATAATAACATCATAAAACAAATTTAAATTAAGAAAACGTTTTGTGTGTGGTTTTCTTTTTGTTCAGGACTCTTTTTAAGGTCCAGCAGTAGTCTGCCATTATATGACAATACCATCGGCCTTCATATCTTTCCTCCATTATCTTGATATACTGCTGAAACCCTTGTTCTTCATTATAATCGCTCAGATTGTCAGGAAATTTATCTAAATGACTATAGAAATAATGTATCTTGGTACTCATAGTAGTTTTTCAAAATTTTGAAGCATTTTCTCAACGATTTGTGTTGTTAATACTGTTCAGCTTGGTGATTTCCCTAAAATTTTTCGATAACTGATACAAAGCTTATCCATGCTTCAACCTAAGTCATTTGTGGTCCATCAAAGATACCGGCTTCTAATTTTCCTGTATTGAGGCCAGGAAATGATTAAAACAAATATATTTGGAACAAACATCATTCTTATATAAAGCTTCCACAAATTGTCTAATAAGCCCAAATTTAATATGTAGTGGTGGAAGAATTATTTGTTCTCGACTTATCAATGGTTCATGAACGATGTTAGCTTTTCGTACGGTCATATTTATTCTCGACGGTCAGTTTTTCCTATCCCAATGTTCATTTTTTGCACGACTGTCCCACAGACAAAGAAAACAGGGATATTTAGTGTATACATTTTGCTGACCCAATAAAAGAGCAGCAGCAAGTTGTAGAGTAACATGTTATATATCAAAAAGTTAGTTCAAAGATTCGTTTTGATAAATAAAGACTTGCTAGCCACACGAAAAGCAAAAATACTTTTTTATTGAGGTTTAAATTAAAATAATTTAACTTATACTATACTTTTGATTGCATCGTTTATCACAAGAACCGCAGTCAATTCAAATAAACTACCCACATAACAATCTAGAGACACGTTTCCAGTATGGTGCCAACATATGTTGTGCTAAATTTTGCACGCGTGTTGACGCCTTGCTGGCGCAGTGAGTCCTCATATGAGAGCAATATGTCAGCACGTTGTGTGAGAAGCATTAAGTTTACATTGCAGCTAGTTATTTCTTGTTATATAATAATAAAAATGAATTTAAAACAAAACTGCACCATTACTTTTCTTCGTTATGTCTTCGGACCATAGTGTAACTATTTTTACATGGTGAGCCAAGAACGCAACGATCTCTTTCTAAAAAACTCAGTCCGTCTCTATCTACCTTGTTTAAGAAAGCCCAATTTTGCCAATCGTTGGAAAAACACCAGAAAGTGTTGTCAAGTATTGGAAATATCACCAGAACATTATTAATATATAGTAATCGAAGGTCGGTGCTTTACAATTAGAACAATATTTACCATTTGAAATTTTCGCAATAAGAATTTCGAATTTTTCTACTTTGGTTTCACAGTAGACTCAGTTCTCAGTGTTTACTTCTGACTTTGGTAACAATGGAATCCACCAACCAATATAGTTGTCACATTTACTAAATTTATAAACGATATATGTAGCACTCGTTTTGTAAGACGTATTGACCATAGTAGTACAGAAAGAAAAATTTAAAGAATACAAATTATTACAGTTATTATAGAATACTGTAATGGTGTCACCTATGTAGCTTCGAGTAGCAGCCATAGATGGCCATAGTAGCAACGACAACTTTTGTAAACTACCATGCATTGCGGTTTGAACAAAGTTATTCAATGTAGAGTATTTGGAATAGTTGAAAGACAAGATTATGGTTTACTTTTTAAATAGGGATCAAAATCTCGCATTCGCACGCACGGATGCAACTGAAGGGCAAAATATTACTGTCCTATGTTTGTTCCTTACAGAGTATGTTGGCAACACTTCCCTTTCCTCTGCGAATTGCCGGAAAAGTGGGGAGTTCTTGGCCCACCATCATAGTGTAACTATTTTTACATGGTGGGCCAAGAACTCCCCACTTTTCCGGCAATTCGCAGAGGAAAGGGAAGTGTTGCCAACATACTCTGTAAGGAACAAACATAGGACAGTAATATTTTGCCCTTCAGTTGCATGCGTGCGTGCAAATGCGAGATTTTGATTCCTATTTAAAAAATTAAACCATAATCTTGTCTTTCAACCATTCCAAATACTCTACATTGAATAACTTTGTTCAAACCGCAATGCATGGTAGTTTACAAAAGTTGTCGTTGCTACTATGGCCATCTATGGCTGCTGCTCGAAGCTACATGGGTGACACCATTACAGTATTCTATAATAACTGTAATAATTTGTATTCTTTAAATCTTTCTTTCTGTACTACTATGGTCAATACGTCTTACAAAACGAGTGCTACATTTATCGTTTATAAATTTAGAAAATGTGACAGCTATATTGGTTGGTGGATTCCATTGTTACCAAAGTCAGAAGTAAACACTGAGCACTGAGTCTACTGTGGAACCAAAGTAGAAAAATTCGAAATTCTTATTGCGAAAATTTCAAATGGTAAATATTGTTCTAATTGTAAAGCACCGACCTTTGATTAATATATATTAATAATGTTCTGATGATATTTCCAATACTTGACAACACTTTCTGGTGTTTTTCCAACAATTGGCAAAATTGGGCTTTCTTAAACAAGGTAGATAGAGACGGACTGAGTTTTTTAGAAAGAGATCGTTGCGGTCTTGGCCCACCATGTAAAAATAGTTATACTATGCGTAAACAGTCCAACACGGTGGGTGGGCACCTTGCTCACCTCGCAGACAGACCGAGTCCTCATAGCGTCTGCACGCTGTGCTGGCACGACGTGCAAACACAGTGCGGGCACTATGCAAATTGCACGGTTGTGTCTACGCTATGTTTTCTTCGTGCCAACACATTGGGTCAACATATCGTGTTCGACACGTGCGTGCTAAAAATAGTTATGTGTATACATGTAACTCTACATTCAGGCACAAGAGTAAACGTGTTTCGCCAAACTTTACGTTGATTTTTGACAGAAGAGATGCCTGTTTTGATCACAGCATAGCATGGGACTTATATTCTCCCAATACCTGACACTTACCCACAAATATATCACGAGTCTAGAGCCACTCTTGAGTATAGAATTTTGATTGTTTCAGCTTGGGAATTTAGACTTTACCCCGGTATCCAAAACTGAAAGGAACGAACCGCTCCGTATTCTGCCACGTGACGAATAACATGGTTAATATATGAATATGCCAACAATAGAGATTATTATTATTTAGATGCAATAAAGATTGTTTGTTTTTTGTTTGTTATGAAGAAGTGCTTTTTATTTTTTGCCTGATTTATTCCTGCTGTCTTTTTTGTTCTCAAGCTGAAACGAATTAAAATTTCACAGAATTTGATTATTAGTCCAGTCATTTGGTGATCAAAAAAAAAGGCTACTTGGCCATATTGAAAAAATAGCGTCTAAAAACAGTTTTTTGACAATCTGTCCAATTTTGTATCAAACTTTTCGGATGTTTGGTATTCTGTATGTGCCTTTTAGTTAGTAGACAGATTTAGAATATTTTACAACTGAGTGGATGTGTAACAACTGTCAATCTGGCAGTTATTAAATGACACTTTCAGTTCTTAAATAACAACTTTGCGAAAAATATGTATTCTGTATGTACCTTTTAATAACCAAGTGTTTAAAATATTTAGTAACTGAGATGATGAGTAACAACTGTGGATCTGTCAGTTCCAAAATATTTTCCACTTGTCTTCGCAATGACAATACCACACGTGCCACATGGTCTAGCTCCAGCTCTTTTCCTCTACTGATCTGTCGGATTCAGTAAAAATAGTGTATCTTCTTTGAAAATTAAAATATTACAATGAAACAAACGCCAAAACATTACCAATTAATTCGACTTTCGAACTGAGTATGCCAAAATTTGACCAGGGTCCTTAATTCTTCCACAGGGCGTTCGAAACTTGGACAACAAAAACATCACTTTTCACACTTGTTTCTATATCCGCAGAAAGATCATTTGGTCGGTTCAAGTAAAATATAGAATTCTCAGAGTAAGAATATGATTTTCTAGATGTTCCAAGTATTATATTTTCTCGTTTTAAGTATGAAGGAACTGCTTGAAAGGAATTATGTCTGTTTTAAGCGATACGTACGTATACTTTTTATAATAATGTACACCGATAATTACGAAAAATCGAAGATATATGCAAACATGTGCACAAAATTGCACGGCAAGTTCTTTATTACTTCCATGTGAGGAACCAATTACAATTGAAATATGGAAGCTGATAGTTTCAGTAACAATATAGCTTAATTTATGTACAATGTTTCAGTAAAAACAGTGTATCTTCTTTGAAAATTAAAATATTACAATGAAGCAAACGCCAAAACATTACCAATTAATTCGACTTTCGAACCGAGCATGCCAAAATTTGACCAGGGTCCTTAATTCTTCCACAGGGCGTTCGAAACTTGGACAACAAAAACATCACTTTTCACACTTGTTTCTATATCCGCAGAAAGATCATTTGGTCGGTTCAAGTAAAATATAGAATTCTCAGAGTAAGAATATGATTTTCTAGATGTTCCAAGTATTATATTTTCTCGTTTTAAGTATGAAGGAACTGCTTGAAAGGAATTATGTCTGTTTTAAGCGATACGTACGTATACTTTTTATAATAATGTACACCGATAATTACGAAAAATCGAAGATATATGCAAACATGTGCACAAAATTGCACGGCAAGTTCTTTATTACTTCCATGTGAGGAACCAATTACAATTGAAATATGGAAGCTGATAGTTTCAGTAACAATATAGCTCAATTTATGTACAATGTTTCAGTAAAAACAGTGTATCTTCTTTCAAAATTAAAATATTACAATGAAACAAACGCCAAAACATTACCAATTAATTCGACTTTCGAACCGAGCATGCCAAAATTTGACCAGGGTCCTTAATTCTTCCACAGGGCGTTCGAAACTTGGACAACAAAAACATCACTTTTCATACTTGTTTCTATATCCGCAGAAAGATCATTTGGTCGGTTCAAGTAAAATATAGAATTCTCAGAGTAAGAATATGATTTTCTAGATGTTCCAAGTATTATATTTTCTCGTTTTAAGTATGAAGGAACTGCTTGAAAGGAATTATGTCTGTTTTAAGCGATACGTACGTATACTTTTTATAATAATGTACACCGATAATTACGAAAAATCGAAGATATATGCAAACATGTGCACAAAATTGCACGGCAAGTTCTTTATTACTTCCATGTGAGGAACCAATTACAATTGAAATATGGAAGCTGATAGTTTCAGTAACAATATAGCTTAATTTATGTACAATGTTTCAGTAAAAACAGTGTATCTTCTTTGAAAATTAAAATATTACAATGAAGCAAACGCCAAAACATTACCAATTAATTCGACTTTCGAACCGAGCATGCCAAAATTTGACCAGGGTCCTTAATTCTTCCACAGGGCGTTCGAAACTTGGACAACAAAAACATCACTTTTCACACTTGTTTCTATATCCGCAGAAAGATCATTTGGTCGGTTCAAGTAAAATATAGAATTCTCAGAGTAAGAATATGATTTTCTAGATGTTCCAAGTATTATATTTTCTCGTTTTAAGTATGAAGGAACTGCTTGAAAGGAATTATGTCTGTTTTAAGCGATACGTACGTATACTTTTTATAATAATGTACACCGATAATTACGAAAAATCGAAGATATATGCAAACATGTGCACAAAATTGCACGGCAAGTTCTTTATTACTTCCATGTGAGGAACCAATTACAATTGAAATATGGAAGCTGATAGTTTCAGTAACAATATAGCTCAATTTATGTACAATGTTTCAGTAAAAACAGTGTATCTTCTTTCAAAATTAAAATATTACAATGAAACAAACGCCAAAACATTACCAATTAATTCGACTTTCGAACCGAGCATGCCAAAATTTGACCAGGGTCCTTAATTCTTCCACAGGGCGTTCGAAACTTGGACAACAAAAACATCACTTTTCACACTTGTTTCTATATCCGCAGAAAGATCATTTGGTCGGTTCAAGTAAAATATAGAATTCTCAGAGTAAGAATATGATTTTCTAGATGTTCCAAGTATTATATTTTCTCGTTTTAAGTATGAAGGAACTGCTTGAAAGGAATTATGTCTGTTTTAAGCGATACGTACGTATACTTTTTATAATAATGTACACCGATAATTACGAAAAATCGAAGATATATGCAAACATGTGCACAAAATTGCACGGCAAGTTCTTTATTACTTCCATGTGAGGAACCAATTACAATTGAAATATGGAAGCTGATAGTTTCAGTAACAATATAGCTCAATTTATGTACAATGTTTCAGTAAAAACAGTGTATCTTCTTTCAAAATTAAAATATTACAATGAAACAAACGCCAAAACATTACCAATTAATTCGACTTTCGAACCGAGCATGCCAAAATTTGACCAGGGTCCTTAATTCTTCCACAGGGCGTTCGAAACTTGGACAACAAAAACATCACTTTTCACACTTGTTTCTATATCCGCAGAAAGATCATTTGGTCGGTTCAAGTAAAATATAGAATTCTCAGAGTAAGAATATGATTTTCTAGATGTTCCAAGTATTATATTTTCTCGTTTTAAGTATGAAGGAACTGCTTGAAAGGAATTATGTCTGTTTTAAGCGATACGTACGTATACTTTTTATAATAATGTACACCGATAATTACGAAAAATCGAAGATATATGCAAACATGTGCACAAAATTGCACGGCAAGTTCTTTATTACTTCCATGTGAGGAACCAATTACAATTGAAATATGGAAGCTGATAGTTTCAGTAACAATATAGCTCAATTTATGTACAATGTTTCAGTAAAAACAGTGTATCTTCTTTCAAAATCAAAATATTACAATGAAACAAACGCCAAAACATTACCAATTAATTCGACTTTCGAACCGAGCATGCCAAAATTTGACCAGGGTCCTTAATTCTTCCACAGGGCGTTCGAAACTTGGACAACAAAAACATCACTTTTCACACTTGTTTCTATATCCGCAGAAAGATCATTTGGTCGGTTCAAGTAAAATATAGAATTCTCAGAGTAAGAATATGATTTTCTAGATGTTCCAAGTATTATATTTTCTCGTTTTAAGTATGAAGGAACTGCTTGAAAGGAATTATGTCTGTTTTAAGCGATACGTACGTATACTTTTTATAATAATGTACACCGATAATTACGAAAAATCGAAGATATATGCAAACATGTGCACAAAATTGCACGGCAAGTTCTTTATTACTTCCATGTGAGGAACCAATTACAATTGAAATATGGAAGCTGATAGTTTCAGTAACAATATAGCTCAATTTATGTACAATGTTTCAGTAAAAACAGTGTATCTTCTTTCAAAATCAAAATATTACAATGAAACAAACGCCAAAACATTACCAATTAATTCGACTTTCGAACCGAGCATGCCAAAATTTGACCAGGGTCCTTAATTCTTCCACAGGGCGTTCGAAACTTGGACAACAAAAACATCACTTTTCACACTTGTTTCTATATCCGCAGAAAGATCATTTGGTCGGTTCAAGTAAAATATAGAATTCTCAGAGTAAGAATATGATTTTCTAGATGTTCCAAGTATTATATTTTCTCGTTTTAAGTATGAAGGAACTGCTTGAAAGGAATTATGTCTGTTTTAAGCGATACGTACGTATACTTTTTATAATAATGTACACCGATAATTACGAAAAATCGAAGATATATGCAAACATGTGCACAAAATTGCACGGCAAGTTCTTTATTACTTCCATGTGAGGAACCAATTACAATTGAAATATGGAAGCTGATAGTTTCAGTAACAATATAGCTCAATTTATGTACAATGTTTCAGTAAAAACAGTGTATCTTCTTTCAAAATCAAAATATTACAATGAAACAAACGCCAAAACATTACCAATTAATTCGACTTTCGAACCGAGCATGCCAAAATTTGACCAGGGTCCTTAATTCTTCCACAGGGCGTTCGAAACTTGGACAACAAAAACATCACTTTTCACACTTGTTTCTATATCCGCAGAAAGATCATTTGGTCGGTTCAAGTAAAATATAGAATTCTCAGAGTAAGAATATGATTTTCTAGATGTTCCAAGTATTATATTTTCTCGTTTTAAGTATGAAGGAACTGCTTGAAAGGAATTATGTCTGTTTTAAGCGATACGTACGTATACTTTTTATAATAATGTACACCGATAATTACGAAAAATCGAAGATATATGCAAACATGTGCACAAAATTGCACGGCAAGTTCTTTATTACTTCCATGTGAGGAACCAATTACAATTGAAATATGGAAGCTGATAGTTTCAGTAACAATATAGCTTAATTTATGTACAATGTTTCAGTAAAAACAGTGTATCTTCTTTGAAAATTAAAATATTACAATGAAGCAAACGCCAAAACATTACCAATTAATTCGACTTTCGAACCGAGCATGCCAAAATTTGACCAGGGTCCTTAATTCTTCCACAGGGCGTTCGAAACTTGGACAACAAAAACATCACTTTTCACACTTGTTTCTATATCCGCAGAAAGATCATTTGGTCGGTTCAAGTAAAATATAGAATTCTCAGAGTAAGAATATGATTTTCTAGATGTTCCAAGTATTATATTTTCTCGTTTTAAGTATGAAGGAACTGCTTGAAAGGAATTATGTCTGTTTTAAGCGATACGTACGTATACTTTTTATAATAATGTACACCGATAATTACGAAAAATCGAAGATATATGCAAACATGTGCACAAAATTGCACGGCAAGTTCTTTATTACTTCCATGTGAGGAACCAATTACAATTGAAATATGGAAGCTGATAGTTTCAGTAACAATATAGCTCAATTTATGTACAATGTTTCAGTAAAAACAGTGTATCTTCTTTCAAAATCAAAATATTACAATGAAACAAACGCCAAAACATTACCAATTAATTCGACTTTCGAACCGAGCATGCCAAAATTTGACCAGGGTCCTTAATTCTTCCACAGGGCGTTCGAAACTTGGACAACAAAAACATCACTTTTCACACTTGTTTCTATATCCGCAGAAAGATCATTTGGTCGGTTCAAGTAAAATATGTAATATCTTTATTTGCCGTTTGATCATGGTGATATGGACAATGGTCAGTGTATACATGTTAAAAATCTAAAATCTAAAAGACACCAATAATAAATAGACATTTACATACGTTAACGCTTTAATAATAGTCAATACCTACTTTACTTTACGGTTTACTTATTCAAATATTCCTCCACAGAGTAAAAGGAATGGGCAACCAAATATCTTCTCAGATCTCTCTTAAAAACCTCTACACTCGACGCAGTTGATATGCCGGATGGTAATGCATTAAAAGTTTTTATTATCATATAAAAAGGCCCGCCCTCAAAAGCTGATGACCTGTGGCGAGGAATTGCGAGTCGCGTGGCTCCCCGAGTCTGCATTGATTCAGATACATCACCGTTTCGTACAAAATCCCCCATGTTTTTTCTGAAATAACACAGTAGGCGGTATATATATAAACAAGGAACGGTTAGAATGCCGAGCTCTCTGAAACGTTCTCTGCATGACTCTCTGAAGTCTAAATGAAGCATGCACCTCACAAAACGTTTCTGTAGACGAAACAAAGAAATCATGTTTGGTGATGCACCCCACAGAATAATGCCGTATGCCAAAACTGACTCCACACAAGAAAAATAGTATGTTCTCAATACATCCCTTTGAACAATGTCTCTCAGTTTATACATTGAAAAGTACACTCTGTTTAATTTTTTGTGGGTATAATTTATGTGAGTATCCCATCCCAAATTGCTCTGCAGGTGTACTCCCAAAAACTTAGTCGATAAACTCAACGGTACAGATACTCCCGATTGCTTAACTAATATTGAACTGTCCGACACATCTAACGATAGCTGCAATATAGATGTCTTAGAGTGGTTCAGCCGCATACCATTTTCATGACACCAACGCGTCATCAAGCGGATTGCCTCGGTCACAATTCTAGACAGCTCCGCTGAGTCTTCATGCGAAAGTAGCATACTCGTATCGTCAACAAACTGATATAGATACCCCATGCTTAAATATTTTTGTAAATCATTCATATAAATGAGGAATAGCAAAGGTCCCAAAATTGACCCCTGCGGAACCCCCACGTCCAGTATAGACGATCTAGAAGAGACCGTCCCACCAATGCTTACCGTCTGCCCTCTACCGCTCAGATACGATCTCAAAAGATCCAAAATATCTCAAAATATAGAATTCTCAGAGTAAGAATATGATTTTCTAGATGTTCCAAGTATTATATTTTCTCGTTTTAAGTATGAAGGAACTGCTTGAAAGGAATTATGTCTGTTTTAAGCGATACGTACGTATACTTTTTATAATAATGTACACCGATAATTACGAAAAATCGAAGATATATGCAAACATGTGCACAAAATTGCACGGCAAGTTCTTTATTACTTCCATGTGAGGAACCAATTACAATTGAAATATGGAAGCTGATAGTTTCAGTAACAATATAGCTTAATTTATGTACAATGTTTCAGTAAAAACAGTGTATCTTCTTTGAAAATTAAAATATTACAATGAAGCAAACGCCAAAACATTACCAATTAATTCGACTTTCGAACCGAGCATGCCAAAATTTGACCAGGGTCCTTAATTCTTCCACAGGGCGTTCGAAACTTGGACAACAAAAACATCACTTTTCACACTTGTTTCTATATCCGCAGAAAGATCATTTGGTCGGTTCAAGTAAAATATAGAATTCTCAGAGTAAGAATATGATTTTCTAGATGTTCCAAGTATTATATTTTCTCGTTTTAAGTATGAAGGAACTGCTTGAAAGGAATTATGTCTGTTTTAAGCGATACGTACGTATACTTTTTATAATAATGTACACCGATAATTACGAAAAATTACAGATATATGCAAACATGTGCACAAAATTGCACGGCAAGTTCTTTATTACTTCCATGTGAGGAACCAATTACAATTGAAATATGGAAGCTGATAGTTTCAGTAACAATATAGCTCAATTTATGTACAATGTTTCACTAAAAACAGTGTATCTTCTTTGAAAATTAAAATATTACAATGAAACAAACGCCAAAACATTACCAATTAATTCGACTTTCGAACCGAGCATGCCAAAATTTGAACAGGGTCCTTAATTCTTCCACAGGGCGTTCGAAACTTGGACAACAAAAACATCACTTTTCACACTTGTTTCTATATCCAATGACAATACCACACGTGCCACATGGTCTAGCTCCAGCTCTTTACCTCTACTGATCTGTCGGATTTGATGTCGAATTTTAATGCCATCAGTGCAATTATCGATGTGAAAATTAAGTATGACTTCAATTAGATATTTCTATTTTTTACAATTAAAACTGTACTAGAAAAAGAAGTATTTTTTAGGGAAATTTACAAGATTAGTCCCCATTCGAAGTTCCAGACTTCTTTATGAAACAGTACAAACCGTCGAAAGATCTCGTGATAAATCTAATAGAAGAAATGGGAGAGTTTGTTCAAGGCAGTACCCAAAGAACAAAAATTCCACTCCACCCAAAAGGTTTCTTGTAAATTTATATATGTATTTACTGTCGGCTGTTACCAAACCAGCACAGGACAAGATATTTCTTTGTCTGTAAGCCAACCGGTAGTGAGCAAACTTATCAAAGAAATAAGTAGGTATTACTATTTCTCATCATTTCCTGTCCAGATATATTAAATATTCAACAGTACAAGAGTTTATAAGTGTTAAAAGAGGATTTGCATACTAAACTCATTTGTTACCATTTTGATTGTATACAAGAGTAAAATAATCGTATTTTAGGTTTATGGACAAGCCGAACTTCCCTAATATAATTCCGATTGCAACACCGATTTCAATCACATTCAAGCAACAAAAAAATAGAAACCAATTTCGCTGACAACTCTTGTCAAAAGAAAAAATAGTGACGTTTGAATAATTCACACAGAGAATTGGCAAATGTAGTCAAGTTACTATCAAATGTTACTAAAACTTAATAACCTTTAATAACTTCACTTTTTTAGCAACTGAAATAGTAACTTTCATACAGAATTGGACTGATTGTCAAAAAAAAAACTGGCTACACTATATCTACTGAATATATTATGTTGATTTTATTTTAGGCAAACAATCTGGATTTTACACCTGTAACAAAAGAAGAACGTCACAGACCTGTGTGCATACCGTATTCCGAACTGCACCTGGTGCAATAAAAAAAAAAAAAAACAGAAACCAAAAGAAATCTACCAGTTTTATTTTTTTTTATCGAAAGGCAATTACAAACATATTTTACTGCATACCTATCTTTGATTTTAGTCTTTAAGGTAGATGTCTATTCCCTGAGATAAGGCACAGAAACATGGGACTTTATCATTTCAATTTATGAGAAGAGAAAGTCATGTTTAAGCACGGTGTTTTCGCTAATTCATTTTGCTATAAATAAAAACGTTAAACATTGGTCTGACAAACACAGAGGGAAAAATTTATTCGATACAACACGAATATCTTTGAGTGAAGAATATCACTCTGCAGAATAATCATTTGGTTGGTTCAAGTAAAATATTTTCTTGTTTTAAGTATGAAGGAACTGCTTGAAAGGAATTACGTCTGTTTTAAGCGATACCTACGTATACTTTTTATAATAATGTACACCGATAATTACGAAAAATTACAGATATATGCAAACATGTGCACAAAATTGCACGGCAAGTTCTTTATTACTTCCATGTGAGGAACCAATTACAATTGAAATATGGAAGCTGATAGTTTCAGTAACAATATAGCTCAATTTATGTACAATGTTTCAGTAAAAACAGTGTATCTTCTTTGAAAATTAAAATATTACAATGAAACAAACGCCAAAACATTACCAATTAATTCGACTTTCGAACTGAGCATGAGAAAATTTGACCAGGGTCCTTAATTCTTCCACAGGGCGTTCGAAACTTGGACAACAAAAACATCACTTTTCACACTTGTTTCTATATCCGCAGAAAGATCATTTGGTCGGTTCAAGTAAAATATAGATTTCTCAGAGTAAGAATATGATTTTCTAGATGTTCCAAGTATTATATTTTCTCGTTTTAAGTATGAAGAAACTGCTTGAAAGGAATTACGTCTGTTTTAAGCGATACGTACGTATACTTTTTATAATAATGTACACCGATAATTACGAAAAATTGAAGATATATGCAAACATGTGCACAAAATTGCACGGCAAGTTCTTTATTATGTACTTCCATGTGAGAAACCAATTACAATTGAAATATGGAAGCTGATAGTTTCAGTAACAATATAGCTCAATTTATATACAATGTTTCACTAAAAACAGTGTATCTTCTTTGAAAATTAAAATATTACAATGAAACAAACGCCAAAACATTACCAATTAATTCGACTTTCGAACCGAGCATGCCAAAATTTGACCAGGGTCCTTAATTCTTCCACAGGGCGTTCGAAACTTGGACAACAAAAACATCACTTTTCACACTTGTTTCTATATCCGCAGAAAGATCATTTGGTCGGTTCAAGTAAAATATAGATTTCTCAGAGTAAGAATATGATTTTCTAGATGTTCCAAGTATTATATTTTCTCGTTTTAAGTATGAAGAAACTGCTTGAAAGGAATTACGTCTGTTTTAAGCGATACGTACGTATACTTTTTATAATAATGTACACCGATAATTACGAAAAATTGAAGATATATGCAAACATGTGCACAAAATTGCACGGCAAGTTCTTTATTATGTACTTCCATGTGAGAAACCAATTACAATTGAAATATGGAAGCTGATAGTTTCAGTAACAATATAGCTCAATTTATATACAATGTTTCACTAAAAACAGTGTATCTTCTTTGAAAATTAAAATATTACAATGAAACAAACGCCAAAACATTACCAATTAATTCGACTTTCGAACCGAGCATGCCAAAATTTGACCAGGGTCCTTAATTCTTCCACAGGGCGTTCGAAACTTGGACAACAAAAACATCACTTTTCACACTTGTTTCTATATCCGCAGAAAGATCATTTGGTCGGTTCAAGTAAAATATAGAATTCTCAGAGTAAGAATATGATTTTCTAGATGTTCCAAGTATTATATTTTCTCGTTTTAAGTATGAAGGAGCTGCTTGAAAGGAATTATGTCTGTTTTAAGCGATACGTACATATACTTTTTATAATAATGTACACCGATAATTACGAAAAATTACAGATATATGCAAACATGTGCACAAAATAGCACGGCAAGTTCTTTATTACTTCCATGTGAGGAACCAATTGCAATTGAAATATGGAAGCTGATAGTTTCAGTAACAATATAGCTCAATTGATGTACAACGTTTCAGTAAAAACAGTGTATCTTCTTTGAAAATTAAAATATTACAATGAAACAAACGCCAAAACATTACCAATTAATTCGACTTTCGAACTGAGCATGCGAAAATTTTACCAGGGGCCTTAATTCTTCCACAGGGCGTTCGAAACTTGGACAACAAAAACATCACTTTTCACACTTATTTCTATATCCGCAGAAAGATCATTTGGTCGGTTCAAGTAAAATATAGAATTCTCAGAGTAAGAATATGATTTTCTAGATGTTCCAAGTATTATATTTTCTCGTTTTAAGTATGAAGGAACTGCTTGAAAGGAATTACGTCTGTTTTAAGCGATACCTACGTATACTTTTTTATAATAATGTACACCGATAATTACGAAAAATTACAGATATATGCAAACATGTGCACAAAATTGCACGGCAAGTTCTTTATTACTTCCATGTGAGGAACCAATTACAATTGAAATATGGAAGCTGATAGTTTCAGTAACAATATAGCTCAATTTATGTACAATGTTTCAGTAAAAACAGTGTATCTTCTTTGAAAATTAAAATATTACAATGAAACAAACGCCAAAACATTGCCAATTAATTCGACTTTCGAACTGAGCATGAGAAAATTTTACCATGGGCCTTAATTCTTCCACAGGGCGTTCGAAACTTGGACAACAAAAACATCACTTTTCACACTTGTTTCTAGAGCCGTAGAAAGATCATTTGGTCGGTTCAAGTAAAATATAGAATTCTCAGAGTAAGAATATGATTTTCTTGATGTTCCAAGAATTATATTTTCTCGTTTTAAGTATGAAGGAACTGCTTGAAAGGAATTACGTCTGTTTTAAGCGATACGTACGTATACTTTTGGGTCAAGAAACTGTTTGCTCGTTGAAGCATGTATATTTTTCACCCAAATGATGTAAAACGAAAGTCTTACTCTTTTTATATGTGGAAGAATCACATTTTCTTCGCCAGAGCAAAATATACTCAACATAAACATACTAAACTCTTAAACCGGAAGAATAACTAGCAGTTGAAATAACTATAACATATACTGAAATTCTTATTAGAATAGAATATTATTTGGCTTGTAATACACGCCAGAATATATGCAAGAACAATTTTTCTTGATATCCAAGAATAGAGTTCTCTCTGTGTAAGCTAATCCACTACAATCCTGCTTTTCCTCATAATCCTTGTAAGTCACCCATGGAATAAAACACTTATGCATAGATGTAAACAAACAATATTCGAACACTCAATATCGTCGAACTTGTATAGCGGTGATATGTGGCAAAAGACGCGAGAAACTGTTAGCGCCATCTGTAAAGTAATTGCACAACTTTCTATATATCTCTCGGAGTAAGAATCTTGGGTTTTTCGTTGAAGCATATATATTTTTCGTCCAACGAAATATGTTTGTTCTTGTAAGACAAACGTCTACTTTTTTTATAGAAGAATAACATTTTCTTCGTCAGTAGGATAGAGGACAAAAATGAGTGTTTTTTGTTCAAAATATGCAATGGATAGAGCAATGATCAGTAAACATATGTGTTTTTGTATGAATATGCATGAGACTCATTCTGACGTCAATTTTACACAAAAGAACTGTTACTTTGGGAAAATTTTATCAAGGTTGCATCAAGATTTATCGAGAATAAAACAATTAACCTTCATCTTGATTAAGTAAACAACAATATCGTGGACAAAATGGCACAATTCGTGCAATTACTTGTGTTCTGTGGCAATTATTATATAGCTACGATTACTATACACGTATGTGATAAAATTACGATTATTATATGTACCAGTTATTATAAAATAATAACACCAGAAGATTACTTCGTAGGAACACAAATAAAACAACAAATCGACCAATTTTCTCCTGTATTTTACGCACGAAGCATGTTTACCTCACTCGAGATGGCAAAGACCAGTTTTCAGTTCATTATTCTTATTTTGTTGTCGATCCAAGGTTGATTTAATTTATATATCAAAGACGTCTGACATTGCCAGTCCATCCCACACCTCTATGTGAAACGGTCAAATTTACAACTTACTTCTTTAGATTCGAAGATTGAACAGATACTTTGTTTATTTTATACGCAAAAGTGGGAACTTGGATTGGGTTATATTATAGTATACGTAAAACCAATCAAAAACAATCAATTTTTTATTATTATAGTGTTTTTTGTGGTTGCTGTTTATTAAAGACGAAAGGAGTACCGAAAAAAGTGAGTACCTATATAAGTTTGAAATAACCTAATATCTAATATCTAACAGGTCTAAATTTAAAGAATATGCAAAAGTACTGCTTTCAAGCTGTTTATTTTGATAAATCGATAAAAAGCCACCATTCAGAAGGATTGTGGGGAATGTCAAACCTTTTCATGAGACCCTCAACATCGTGCATTCACAACGCACACATTGTAACACTGTTTTCGGTGTTACAATTATGTAACACCGTTTTTAGTAACTTTTTTCTAAGATTGGTGACATTGATATCAAATGCATGTCAAACCAAAATACACATAACCACAAAAGTAAGCACAAACTGATTTTTTAGAATCGCACAAACTGCGAAGTATGTAGGTATATTTTTATACATATTTAAACATGCGTGTTGCATTCTAGGTTTCGTACTACTAGTATATGATGGTATATAATAATTATCAATAATTACTTTTTCGCAGATATTTGAATTTAAGTGACAGATGACAGTGTTACCAACGGTTGCACCCATAAATACTCTAGATTGGAATTTTACCTAATATACTTCTAAATTTTTATAAAATTAATGACGCAAAGTAGAAAAAATAGTATATTACACTCCTTTTAAAAGACATATTGGCGCATTCGTTCAAACAACTCATGCGCCAATTTGACATCTTATAAAACTTGTATAATAATATACTATTTTCTACTTTGCATTCACAATGCACACATTGTAACACTGTTTTCGGTGTTACAATTAGCAAATTGTAACACCGTTTTTAGTAACTTTTTTCTAAGATTGGTGACATTGATATCAAATGCATGTCAAACGAAAATACACATAACCACAAAAGTAAGCACAAACTGATTTTTTAGAATCGCACAAACTGCGAAGTATGTATATTTTTATACATATTTAAACATGTGTGTTGCATTCTAGGTTTCGTACTACTAGTATATGATGGTATATAATAATTATCAATAATTACTTTTTCACGGATATTTGAATTTAAGTGACAGATGACAGTGTTACCAACGGTTGCACCCATAAATACTCTAGATTGGAATTTTACCTAATATACTTCTAAATTTTTATAAAATTAATGACGCAAAGTAGAAAAAATAGTATATTACACTCGTTTTATAAGACATATTGGCGCCTTCGTTCATTTGGGGCACTCGTATACTATTAAATGGCTCGTTACGCTTTGTAGGTTCCATTTCTATAGCCTAGAACCCAATAATTCGGCTTTTTCTTTTGATAAACCTCTTTAGGTATCCAAATCTATTTCGCAATGATTCTCATTGGTCTTTCACACCAACGCATCTTCGCTCACAACAGCAAAAAAAACTGCTTACCTTGTGGCCAATTTACTCACCCATATTAGTGGACAGTTAACCTACTTTTTTATACCGAATGTTTATATTTTTATTGCACTTGATTACCATATTTTGCAATAGAATTAAACACAATGCTAATGTCAACTCTCAAACGGTATAACATTATTTTCTAATCGATATTATTTCGTTTTGCAACCTGTATATGTTAAGTGAGTAAGTACACTAAGAGTTGACTAAAAGTGAATCATTTCTTTGTTCTTCTGGGATAAGAAAAAGATGCCTGGTGTCGTTGCAAACGGTTTTGAGGATATCACCAGTGAAAGAAGTGAAATACAAGAGTTTTACAATGGAAAGACGATTTTTGTGACAGGAGGAACCGGTTTTCTGGGCAAATTGCTGTTAGAGAAGATTTTGAGGACTTCTGACCCAAAGAAAATATATATTTTACTGCGTGAGAAGAAGGGGAAACATCCAGAGGAACGGTTCAAAGAATTATTTGATATTCCTGTAAGTTATTTTTGTTCCATATTGTCACATATTTAGACCACACACAACGGTTGTGTCGCTCTGTCTTAGCAAATATATTATTTATTTATGCAAAGTGAGATGTGTAATAAAAAAAACGGTGATGTTATTTTTAGTCTTCTAGGTATTATATATGTATTTGTCAGTTTTAATGCTTTGCTAAAAACACAGGTATGTTTTTAACAGAAGTTTTCCTACGAAGAAGGTTGGTTCAAGTACAATTTTGTGGAAAATTAAAGTTTCTACCCGATAATCTAACAAAATATGACATGTTCCATTTAAAATTTTCACATTCAGAATGTCAAAGAGGTAGAATTGCTAGAAAAACAGCAGTATCTGTAAAATCTATGTACAGTGGCCGACAAAAGTCTACGTACGACCCATAGTGTAACTATTTTTACATGGTGGGCCAAGAACTCCCCACTTTTCCGGCAATTCGCAGAGGAAAGGGAAGTGTTGCCAACATACTCTGTAAGGAACAAACATAGGACAGTAATATTTTGCCCTTCAGTTGCATGCGTGCGTGCGAATACGAGATTTTGATTCCTATTTAAAAAATTAAACCATAATCTTGTCTTTCAACTATTCCAAATACTCCACATTGAATAACTTTGTTCAAACCGCAATGCGTGGTAGTTTACAAAAGTTGTCGTTGCTACTATGGCCATCTATGGCTGCTACTCGAAGCTACATAGGTGACACCATTACAGTATTCTATAATAACTGTAATAATTTGTATTCTTTAAATTTTTCTTTCTGTACTACTATGGTCAATACGTCTTACAAAACGAGTGCTACATTCATCGTTTATAAATTTAGTAAATGTGACAGCTATATTGGTTGGTGGAATCCATTGTTACCAAAGTCAGAAGTAAACACTGAGAACTGAGTCTACTTTGGAACCAAAGTAGAAAAATTCGAAATTCTTATTGCGAAAATTTCAAATGGTAAATATTGTTCTAATTGTAAAGCACCGACCTTCGATTACTATATATTAATAATGTTCTGGTGATATTTCCAATACTTGACAAAACTTTCTGGTGTTTTTCCAACAATTGGCAAAATTGGGCTTTCTTAAACAAGGTAGCTAGAGACGGACTGAGTTTTTTTAGAAAGAGATCGTTGCGTTCTTGGCCCACCATGTAAAAATAGTTACACTATGGTAGGACCCCCATTCCTGCTATATCTAATAAACAACGTATTATAGGCCTTCGACTACTTGAAACAATTAAAACCCACGTACCAAGAAAAAATCTCATTAATAGAAGGAGATTTATTGGAACCCGAGTTGGGAATCAAAGCAAAAGACAAGGAAATTTTACTCGAAGAGGTTAACTGCGTGTTTCACAGTGGCGCCACCGTGCGTTTCGACGAGGAACTGCGCAAGGCTGCCTACATAAACGTCAGAAGCACGCGGGACTTACTGAACATCGCCAAACAAATGAGAAATCTCCACGTTAGTATATTTGATGATCTGCAATACTAAAAAATCAATTTTATTTATTGTCTTTGTTTTTATATTTAGAGTTACGTCCATGTCTCGACGGCGTATTCAAACTGCGTCCATAAAACGATCGAGGAAAAGTTCTACGACCCCGTGATGACAGGTGACAACCTCCTGAAGTTAGTCGAATGTCTCGATAACGATATTATCAACGACATTACACCGTCGTAAGTGGTGACATCTATCGGCGAGTAGGCGAAACGCGCGTAATTTCGATCTGTTTTTGTAGGTTATTGAAGGGCAATCCGAATACTTACGTGTTTACGAAGGCTATCGCCGAGGAAGTTGTAAAACATTACATGAAAGAATTACCGTTAGCCGTTGTGAGGCCATCTATAGGTAAGAATAAGCAATAACAAGCATGTTGAACAATACAAATTCTTTTTTTAGTAATTAGTAGCTTCAAGGAACCTATACCTGGATGGTTAGATAATTTATACGGTCCCACATCTATATTAATGGGTGCTGCTTTTGGTTTATTACGTGCTTTGAACTGCGATGAAAAAGCACCGGCTGACATGGTGCCTGTTGATTTTGTAATTAACAGTCTTCTTGCTGCTGCTTGGGACGTGGCAAAGTGTAGAAACGAGACGCAGAAACACGAAGAAAAGATGACCGATAATAAAATTTACAACTACGTCAGTTCACCACAAAATTTGATCACATGGGGTAAGGTTTTCTTTCGATTTCGGCGGCCCACGTGTGACAAATTTTCTATTTTTCGTTTTATTTTCTGTTTCTCGTCTACCTATACTAATTGCGAACTTTAGTAGCTGCAAAATTGGGCTTTTCGATATTACTTTTGACGCTCGAATTGAAAAAAGGACACGATTCCGCGTGGACTGCGCGATATTTTGTAAATTAAATACGTCAATTTTGAAAAAAAAATCACGTTTTTGCACCTCTTCGGGTGAAGGCGAACCTCGAGAATATGTCACGTGACGTCTAGAAATTCCGACAAGCGGATCGATGAACGTCAAAAATTTACATTTTTTATCCGTTCCTGCCGACCTTATAAAAGCCGCTCGCTCTCATGTCTTACGATAAGATCCCTATAAATACCCTTCGCAAAGAGTTTTGAGCAAAAAAACTGCCTTAAAAACAATTTTCGATCCAAAAAATCTATTTTTGTCGACCCGTGTTTTTGCTGCCATAACCACAGTAACGTCAAACCCGAAACGCCCCCTGCCGGACATTCGTAACAACAGTAACAGATAGCAGATAACCTAAAATGTATCCTAAAACGTCCATATTGCGAATGTGGACAGGTGGGAAGCCTTAACCACATATTTCTAGAATGCCCAATAACTAAAATCGAAAATTTTGACATATACACAGAGCTAGTCTACCTATACTAATTACGAACTTTGAAGTGTAGGGCGCGTTCAGCGGAATCGCTCATTTTCGCCGACATTTGCGATCGAGTAGCTGCAAAATTGGGCTTTTCGATATTACTTTTGACGCTCGAATTGAAAAAAGGACACAACTCCGCGTGGACTGCGCGATATTTTATAAATTAAATGCGTCAATTTTGAAAAAAAAATCACGTTTTTGCACCTCTTCGTGTGAAGGCGAACCTCGAGAAAATGTCACGTGACGTCTAGAAATTCCGACAAGCGGATCGATGAACGTCAAAAATTTACATTTTTTATCCGTTCCTGCCGACCTTATAAAAGCCGCTCGCTCTCATGTCTTACGATAAGATCCCTCTAAATACCCTTCGCAAAGAGTTTTGAGCAAAAAAACGGCCTTAAAAACAATTTTCGATCCAAAAAATCGATTTTTGTCGACTCGTGTTTTGCTGCTATTACCACAGTAACGTCAAACCCGAAACGCCCCCTGCCGGACATTCGTAACAACAGTAACAGATAGCAGATAACCTAAAATGTATCCTAAAATGTCCATATTGCGGATGTGGACAGGTGGGAAGCCTTAACCACATATTTCTAGAATGCCCAATAACTAAAATCGAAAATTTTGACTTATACACAGAGCTAGTTAATTCTATTTTAATTTTTTTTTAGAGAGATACGAATCTTTAGCGAGGAAGTACGCACTACAAGTTCCATCGCCTCTGATAGTGTGGCATTCGACTTTTTTCTTGATAAAAAGTCGATTTCTCTGGTTGATTTACTCATTTTTAGTTCAGACTGTACCGGCGCATGTCGTAGACTTATTAGCAAGAGTTTTTGGAAAACAACCAATGTAAGTAACTATACTTATTACTACTTATACTAGTAGTGCTAAAAGTCTCTAATACTTATTACTTACACACCCTGTATACATTCAGTACATTATTTAGTAATTTTTTTGGTTTCAAGGTTGGTAAAAGCGTACAAGAAGATTGGTAAGTTCACCAACGCCATCTGTTTTTTCACCACGCAAGGTTGGAAGTTCAACAACGACAACCTGATGTCGCTGTGGTATAAATTAAACGATAAAGATAAAGAATTGTACCCTTTCGATATTTCTCAAATGGACTGGGAGGAATTCTTCAAGAATTATATAGTTGGAGCTCGAGTCTACCTACTGAAGGATCCCTTGAGTACAATTCCTCAAGGTCGACGGAAATTATTAATCATGAAAATAGCACATTACACATTACTAACTATATTCGCGTTTTTACTATACAAATTAGTCACGTTTGTCTTTAGTTTGTTCTAATTAATGATGATTATCAATAAAAACGAATTTTATTAAAAACTAAAGTGTTTTATTTCATCAGGAAAAAAAAGTATGTAAAAAGCACCCTGTATGAGTCAATTATAATAATGTGCGTGCACACCATAGTGTAACTATTTCTACATGGTGGGCCAAGAACGCAACGATCTCTTTCTAAAAAACTCAGTCCGTCTCTATCTACCTTGTTTAAGAAAGCCCAATGTTGCCAATTGTTGGAAAAACACCAGAAAGTTTTGTCAAGTATTGGAAATATCACCAGAACATTATTAATATATAGTAATCGAAGGTCGGTGCTTTACAATTAGAACAATATTTACCATTTGAAATTTTCGCAATAAGAATTTCGAATTTTTCTACTTTGGTTCCACAGTAGACTCAGTTCTCAATGTTTACTTCTGACTTTGGTAACAATGGAATCCACCAACCAATATAGCTGTCACATTTACTAAATTTATAAACGATAAATGTAGCACTCGTTTTGTAAGACGTATTGACCATAGTAGTACAGAAAGAAAAATTTAAAGAATACAAATTATTACAGTTATTATAGAATACTGTAATGGTGTCACCTATGTAGCTTCGAGTAGCAGCCATAGATGGCCATAGTAGCAACGACAACTTTTGTAAACTACCACGCATTGCGGTTTGAACAAAGTTATTCAATGTGGAGTATTTGGAATGGTTGAAAGACAAGATTATGGTTTAATTTTTTAAATAGGAATCAAAATCTCGCATACGCACGCACGCATGCAACTGAAGGGCAAAATATTACTGTCCTATGTTTGTTCCTTACAGAGTATGTTGGCAACACTTCCCTTTCCTCTGCGAATTGCCGGTAAAGTGGGGAGTTCTTGGCCCACCATGTAAAAATAGTTACACTATGGTGCACACTAACGCAAATAGCGACAGCGAACACCCAGGAAATGCTTTGTAAGACGAAATAATACGAAAACACAACGCTTATAATGAATTGTTTAAATTAATTATGTTGTTTGAAGGACTATAATATAATCTATACAGAGAAACAAGTCGGTTTTATTCTAGAAAAGGCGAGAGTTTGCTCACGCGGTGTGTACCCGCCTTAACTCCAACTGACAGCTCGACGTTACCTAACCTAAGATTTGCAATTTTTCAAAACCACCGCATGATTTAGTGTGATTTAGTCAAATTTTCGTACAAAACCAAAGAGGGGAAGATGCAGTGTGATACCGTACTGTCTTAACGGTGGTTTATTTATAAAAAAGAACCGAATTTGCTTGTATAATTGCGATATCTCGTCTCGTACAACATAACCTAGAATTGAGCAATGTCTTTTTATCGATTTCCACGGATTTTTTGAGAGAAATATGAGGTTACCACCGGTAAAAGTGATCTCAACCTCTTTGGCGAGAGCTGTGGGGAACACAATATCAGATTCGCTATCTGAGACTCCAAAACACATGAATAATTTCAAAGAAAAGGTTATATATAAGAAGTTCAACGATTTAAACAGTTGGTACACTAGGATTATAGGGTTAGATGAGGTCAAGTTATACCAAGATCGTGTCACAAGCTTACAAGTACGGTTAAAATAACTTTACCTTAGTTAAAAATCTACTTTACTTTGCTGTAACTTATTTCCTATATTTCTAGGAAAAACTGCTTGCTGCTCAGAGTAATCGTAGAGAAATAGGTTCCGCATTGGCCATAATACGTAAAAAATCAAATGAGTTACAAGACCAAATACACAAAGTTAAAAGACAGGAAGATTTACAAAAATTCTTGGACTTAATGAAGGAAGAGACGGAGGTACGTTTAAACTTAATTTTCTCGGGATGTACCCAAGCGATTTTGGTGATTCTTGCGGTGAATCGTAGCCTGATTAACGAGGAACGATAAGGTATAAGTGGCTTTCCGATAAATATTAGTTTTGAGGCTGTACGGGGTGGTTAAATAACGACAAGTTGTTTTGATTAAGTTTGGTGTATCCGTTATCAAAAGCAATTATTATCAGGATAAACGATTGGAATAGAGAAAAGAGTTATTTAGTATCTTATCACCGATGAATCAAGCTATGATTCAGCGAAAGAATCATGAGGATTGAGTGAACGGTTCTCGAGAAAACTATCGTTGAAGTTTGAATTGATGAGTTTTTTGCGATGGTCAACTTTGGTGTATAATTTTTGTAATCTTTGTTGGATTTTGATGATTCTTTCGGCAAATTACACCTAGATTATTCATAATTCTTTCTGGTTGGTACTATTTTTAAAATAATTATTTCTATGACTGGTTTGCATGCAACACTTTGACAAATTCCAAATTACTTAAGGTCGACAAATTTTCTAACTTTGACAAGTTCCCCTGACTAAACCACAACAGATAGAAAGCTGTGATTTTCAGGATTAATTAACCAATCTATCTATGAACTAGAACAGTAAAGAAAGAATTTCTATTCCATCAACTTTGGTCACTAGAGACAAAATACAAAATCGCGACATTTCCACACTTACTCTTAACTTAACGACAAGTTCCCTAACTTTGACCAGTTCCCCTGACTAAACCACAACAGATAGAAAGCTGTGATTTTCAGGATTAATTAACCAATCTATCTATGAACTAGAACAGTAAAGAAAGAATTTCTATTCCATCAACTTTGGTCACTAGAGACAAAATACAAAATCGCGACATTTCCACACTTTCTCTTAACTTAACGACAAGTTCCCTAACTTTGACCAGTTCCCCTGACCAAACCACAAGAGATAGAAAGCTGTGATTTTCAGAATTTATTAACCAATCTATCTGTGAACTAAAACAGTATAGAAAGAATTTTTATTCCATCAACTTTGGTCACTAGAGACAAAATACAAAATCGCGACATTTCCACACTTTCTCTTAACTTAACGACAAGTTCCCTAACTTTGACCAGTTCCCCTGACCAAACCACAAGAGATAGAAAGCTGTGATTTTCAGGATTTATTAACCAATCTATCTGTGAACTAAAACAGTATAGAAAGAATTTTTATTCTATCAACTTTGGTTGCTAGAGACAAAATGCAAAATAGAGACATGCAACACTTTGACCAATTCCAAGTTTTTTAAGTTCGAACTTTGACAAGTTCCCCTGATCAAACCACAACAGATAAAAAGCTGTGATTTTCAGGATTAATTAACCAATCTGCCAGTGAACTAAAAGAGTATAGAAAGAATTTTTATTCCTTCAACTTTGGTCGCTAGAGACAAAATGCAAAATCGCGACATTTCCACACTTTCTCTTAACTTAACGACAAGTTCCCTAACTTTGACCAGTTCCCCTGACTAAACCACAAGAGATAGAAAGCTGTGATTTTCAGGATTAATTAACCAATCTATCTATGAACTAGAACAGTAAAGAAAGAATTTCTATTCCATCAACTTTGATCACTAGAGACAAAATACAAAATCGCGACATTTCCACACTTTCTCTTAACTTAACGACAAGTTCCCTAACTTTGACCAGTTCCCCTGACCAAACCACAAGAGATAGAAAGCTGTGATTTTCAGGATTTATTAACCAATCTATCTGTGAACTAAAACAGTAAAGAAAGAATTTCTATTCCATCAACTTTGGTCACTAGAGACAAAGTACAAAATCGCGACATTTCCACACTTTCTCTTAACTGAACGACAAGTTCCCTAACTTTGACCAGTTCCCCTGACTAAACCACAAGAGATAGAAAGCTGTGATTTTCAGGATTAATTAACCAATCTATCTATGAACTAGAACAGTAAAGAAAGAATTTCTATTCCATCAACTTTGGTCACTAGAGACAAAGTACAAAATCGCGACATTTCCACACTTTCTCTTAACTGAACGACAAGTTCCCTAACTTTGACCAGTTCCCCTGACTAAACCACAAGAGATAGAAAGCTGTGATTTTCAGGATTAATTAACCAATCTATCTATGAACTAGAACAGTAAAGAAAGAATTTCTATTCCATCAACTTTGATCACTAGAGACAAAATACAAAATCGCGACATTTCCACACTTTCTCTTAACTTAACGACAAGTTCCCTAACTTTGACCAGTTCCCCTGACTAAACCACAAGAGATAGAAAGCTGTGATTTTCAGGATTAATTAACCAATCTATCTATGAACTAGAACAGTAAAGAAAGAATTTCTATTCCATCAACTTTGATCACTAGAGACAAAATACAAAATCGCGACATTTCCACACTTTCTCTTAACTTAACGACAAGTTCCCTAACTTTGACCAGTTCCCCTGACCAAACCACAAGAGATAGAAAGCTGTGATTTTCAGGATTTATTAACCAATCTATCTGTGAACTAAAACAGTAAAGAAAGAATTTCTATTCCATCAACTTTGGTCACTAGAGACAAAGTACAAAATCGCGACATTTCCACACTTTCTCTTAACTGAACGACAAGTTCCCTAACTTTGACCAGTTCCCCTGACTAAACCACAAGAGATAGAAAGCTGTGATTTTCAGGATTAATTAACCAATCTATCTATGAACTAGAACAGTAAAGAAAGAATTTCTATTCCATCAACTTTGGTCACTAGAGACAAAATACAAAATCGCGACATTTCCACACTTTCTCTTAACTTAACGACAAGTTCCCTAACTTTGACCAGTTCCCCTGACCAAACCACAAGAGATAGAAAGCTGTGATTTTCAGGATTTATTAACCAATCTATCTGTGAACTAAAACAGTATAGAAAGAATTTTTATTCCATCACCTTTGGTTGCTAGAGACAAAATGCAAAATAGAGACATGCAACACTTTGACAAATTCCAAGTTTTTTAAGTTCGAACTTTGACAAGTTCCCCTGACCAAACCACAACAGATAAAAAGCTGTAATTTTCAGGATTAATTAACCAATTTGTCAGTGAACTAAAAGAGTATAGAAAGAATTTTTATTCCTTCAACTTTGGTCGCTAGAGACAAAATGCAAAATCGCGACGTTTCAACCGATATTTTGTGGTCTAAGTTTGGAACACCCTGTAGAGCAATTAAGAACCTCGGACAAGTTTTTGCTTAGACAGGTCCAAAGACGACTTAATTAGCAATGTATTGGTACTAGTTTCATATCCATATCTCGATTTTCAAAGAAGATACAGGGCTTTAATTAAAATCTTGTAAAAATATTTCATCTTACCAAATTTCTTTGATATTCCTTGAACCATTGTAATAATTACAGGATTTTTTTTAAAATGTTTATTAACCAGGAAGAATTTTGAAGAATTTGTTACTAATTTACTGAAAGAGCTATCAAAATCCATGGAAAAATGCCCATAAAAAAATTGTGGAATTTTTTTTTTTTCGTTGCATCGAAAAACTTATTTCCATAATTTCTTTAGGTTCTCAAGCAAGAACAAGAGGCTCAACGGATGTTCCAGAACTGCGATAGAGAAGAACGCGAGATATTCTCCGCGTTTACCAACGCCATACGGGATTCACACGAAAAACAACGTGCCCAACTTGAATACACCAAATATATTGGCTTAATCTTAAGTATTGCCGGTTCATTTCTAGCATTTATGTATTCCACAGTAAAAAAGAATGATTTGAAGCGATTTATCGAGGACCACATGGAAGAAATAGCCGTTAAACATATTAATTTTACGCAAATTTCCGAACCGATCCTAAATCGATTGAAAGATGTTGAAAAAAGAAATGAAATTTTAGTCGACGCCATCAGGAAAAATCATTTAGAAGTGTTAAAGGTTGTAAATAGTATTGGGGGTAGTATAAGTGATGTTAAGGGTGACCAACCAAAGAATTTAGTTCCGGAAATTGTCGCTAGAGGGACACGGGAAGCGATGCCTGATGGTGAAAAAATTTTATGGTTTAGTGTTGCTTCTTTAATAGGTTTGATTATTTTACGAAATTATTTGTAGTGAATAAAGATTTTAAAAGTGTTTTTTTCGTGTTATTTCTTGTTTTGTTTCGAAGGACATTATTATAATTAATAAAATTATAACAATTTATGACAGCAGAGATATTTTGACATAACTCGGAAACTATTAGAGATAGAGACTTGTTCTATGCGAATTTGTAATCAGCACACCCATTTTAGTAAAATACCTAAGTTTTCACATCGATCCGGGCCCTAGTTTTTGAGATTGACGCCCCACTTGAAAATTATAACCTAAAAACCGATTTTTTTGAAGTAAACAAAAACTCAACTAACTCCAATCCGGTTAAGTGATGGTCCTTAATACAGTTTTTCACGCTGAGTCCAATGGTGTTATCGGATTTCCTCTACCTGCAACGGTTCGAAAGTTATGACGTTCCAAAGTTTGAAAAATGTGTCATTCTACGACATTTTTTTCTTTCGAAGCAAATTGTGTCCGATCTAATAGCGCCTAATGAATGATTCCAACGGTACTGGATGGGAAATTATCCCGGGAATCCATTTTTGAAGACCCCGTTGCCCCAAAATGCACCGTTCGCGAGGAAGACGCGAAAAACTGCGAAAATCCATCTTTTGAACAACTCAAGCGCGCCATCTTGACACTGACAGTCGGAACTAACTGACGTAAGCGTCAAATTCAAATGAACACAAACATGAACGATTACTATTACGGTATAGACATTCAAACATGGATTATATGTGGAATATTAGCTTATATATCAGCGGTTTTGCTAAGTAAGTTAGGTTATGTCTTTTATAACCTCAATAAAAGAAAATCTCAATATTCCACACGATTTTGTTTTCAGTTATCTACGCCAGATACTGCGTTATAAAACGTACATTTTGCCCCGCCTCGAAGTGCGGTATACACACGACATTTGAAACCTGCGGTTGCCCTAAAAATTTCATCTGCGAAACGTGCAAAATTCCGTATTTTTGCGGATCGATGTGTTGCAGAAAAACGCACGGCGTTAACGTAAGAATTATCTATTGATGTGAGTGAAAATCCAGCTGTTATACACCGTTATTATTTCGAAATTTTCAGGAAACATGTTGCGAGGGATTGCCAAATTTGAAATGCTCGTGTTTCCCGCCAAATTGCGCGTACTGCTATTTTCTATGCTGCGAGATCTCTTTTCAAGAGGAAATGAACGATAAATTTGTTGTTATAAACGCTATAGAGGATATAAATGAACAGAAATGAATTAATTATGACCTTTTGTTGTTTAATTATGAGGGTTATTTCTATTATTGTCAGTTTTATTTTGAATTGAATCAAGTCGATATAGGTGGCGCTTCCATGACGTTTACTTGGTCGGTAATGTTGATATTCTACAGTTGGTATTCCTTCATCACGACTGTGACTTTTGACAGTTGTATGTATACAAACTTTCCAAATGCACAAATATTCCAGATAATTCACAAAATATACAAGAAAATCGCTTTATATCACTATAAATAAACACTGAGTATCAAAATGAGGTACGCGCAGTTAGTTGTCGGACCGGCCGGTAGCGGAAAAGTAAGTTTTAACCCCCCTAAACGAAAAAGTGAGGTTATCTAACCTCAAATTCCTACCTAACAACCCCGTTTTTTCAGTCTACTTATTGCAGCGCGCTAGTGCAACACGGAGTTACGACCAAGAGATTAATAGAAGTGGTAAATTTAGATCCTGCCGCTGAATATTTTGATTACGAACCGATAGTTGACGTGCGAGAACTTATTCACGTCCAGGACACGATGGAAGATGAAGAACTGCACTTTGGACCGAACGGGGGGCTTATATTTTGTATGGATTACCTCCTGGAGAATTCGGATTGGTTACACGACAAATTAGGTATTGTATTTGTTTTGTTTTATCGTAATTTTGAGGTAGTAAACGTTTAAAAAAAATGTTAGGTTTTGATTTCGAATAACTTTTGTATTCCTCGATGGATTTTGATGATTCTTTCGGTAAATTATAGAGAAATTCTTTGAAATTCTTACTGGGTAGTACTATTTTTTAAATTATTACTCCTATAACGGGTTTGATGATGTAACTGACATGATGTTTTTCTCTTAACTTTGATAAGTTGGCTAACTTTGACAAGTTCCCCTGACTAAAGCACAATAGATAGAAGGCTGTAATTTTCAGGATTTATTAACCAATCTATCTGTGAACTAAAACACTTAGAAAAGAATTTTTATTCCATCAACTTTGGTCGCTAGAGACAAAATGCTAAATCGCGATATTTCAACACTTTTAACTTTGACAAATTCCCTAACTTTGACAAGTTCTCTTGACAAAACCAACAATGGTGGAAGGTTGTAATTTTCAGGATTAATAAATCAATCTATCAGTGAACTAAAACAGTACAGAAAGAATTTTTATTTCATCAACTTTAGTCGTTAGAGACAAAATACAAAATCGCAACACTTCAACACTTTTTCTTAACTTCGACAAATTGTTTGACAAGTTCTCCTGACCTAACCACAATAGATAGAAGGCTGTAATTTTCAGGATTTATTAACCAATCTATCTGTGAACTAAAACACTCAAAAAAGAATTTTTCTTCCCTAAACGTTGGTCGGTAGAGACAAAATGCTAAATCGCGACATTTCAACACTTTGAACTTTGACAAATTCCCTAACTTTGACAAGTTCTCTTGACAAAACCAACATTGGTGGAAGGCTGTAATTTTCAGGATTAAGTAACCAATTTATCGGTGAACTAGAACAGTATAGAAAGAATTGTTATTCCATCAACTTTAGTCGCTAGACAAAATGCTAAATCGCGACATTTCAACACTTTTAGCTTTGACAAATTCCCTAACTTTGACAAGTTCTCTTGACAAAACCAACATTGGTGGAAGGCTGTAATTTTCAGGATTAATTAACCAATTTATCGGTGAACTAAAACACTCAAAAAAGAATTTTTCTTCCATCAATTTTAGTAGCTGGACACAAAATTGCAACATTTCAACACTTTCTCTTAACGACAACTTCCCTAACTTTGATAAGTTCCCTTGACTAAACCAGTAATGATGGAAGGCTGTAATTTTCAGAATTTATTAACCAATCTATCTGTGAACTAAAACACTCAAAAAAGAATTTTTCTTCCATCAACTTTAGTCGTTAGAGACAAAAATGTATTAGTCAGAAAAAATTTCCTCTAAATTTTTTATTAAATAGTTTTTTCTTGTTTAATTCAGGAGACCAAGAAGACGATTATATATTATTCGATTGCCCCGGTCAAATAGAACTATTCACCCACCTAACAACCATAAAAAAACTCGTTAACATGCTCCAATCTTGGAACTTCAACGTCTGCACGGTTTTCCTCATAGACGTTCAATTTATGACCGACGGCCCGAAATTTATATCCGGCACGATGGCCGCATTAAGCGTCATGGTAAACATGGAGATTCCCCACGTAAATCTACTCTCAAAAATGGATTTATTGGGAAAATCCGGTCGGAAACAATTAGACCGCTTTCTGATACCGGATTGTCACGAAATCTTGGCCGATATCGAACAGAATAGTGGTAAATTCAATGAGAAATACGGGAGATTGAGCGAAGCCATTGGTAGGCTTATAGAGGATTATTCGTTGGTTCGTTTTTTGCCGTTGAATTTGCACGACGAAGAAAATTTGGGGGATGTTTTGATTAGTATTGATAATACGATACAGTACGGGGAGGATGCTGATGTTAGGACGAAAGATTTTGAGGATGGAGACCCTGAGGATAATGATTAAGTGGAAAAAGTTAGGCTAGGTATGTGTCATGTACTATTTTTTATATATATTTGTATTTTTTGTTAATAAACGTGGTTTATTTCTTCAATAATTATTTCATTTATTTTCAAATAAATAATAGGAAATAATTGTTTTGAACTAAAAGTTAATTGTGACGGATGAACTGTTTGTTTGGTGAAAGGTTGTTTATAATGAGAGAATTAACGTTAAACTATGAATTTAATTAGCGTCGTAGGACAAATACGATTATTATGAGCGAAAATAAGTACAGGAAGGTAAAATAGATACAAAATCCTTGAAAAGATTGCTATCGATGTTTGCAAAAATTATTTGTTTGATTGATAAAAGATGAGTCATCGAAACGTGTTTGTCTGTGTTGTGTGATTCAGTTAGATTATTTTGTTGTATCTATATGGTGACTCAAACAAAAACAATATCAATTAGTGAAGTATTAGGTATATCCATAGTGTAACTATTTTTACATGGTGGGTTAAGAACGCAACGATCTCTTTCTAAAAAACTCAGTCCGTCTCTATCTACCTTGTTTAAGAAAGCCCAATTTTGCCAATTGTTAGAAAAACACCAGAAAGTTTTGTCAAGTATTGGAAATATCACCAGAACATTATTAATATATAGTAATCAAAGGTCGGTGCTTTACAATTAGAACAATATTTACCATTTGAAATTTTCGCAATAAGAATTTCGAATTTTTCTACTTTGGTTCCACAGTAGACTCAGTTCTCAGTGTTTACTTCTGACTTTGGTAACAATGGAATCCACCAACCAATATAGCTGTCACATTTACTAAATTTATAAACGATAAATGTAGCACTCGTTTTGTAAGACGTATTGACCATAGTAGTACAGAACGAAAAATTTAAAGAATACAAATTATTACAGTTATTATAGAATACTGTAATGGTGTCACCTATGTAGCTTCGAGTAGCAGCCATAGATGGCCATAGTAGCAACGACAACTTTTGTAAACTACCACGCATTGCGGTTTGAACAAAGTTATTCAATGTAGAGTATTTGGAATGGTTGAAAGACAAGATTATGGTTTAATTTTTTAAATAGGAATCAAAATCTCGCATTCGCACGCACGCATGCAACTGAAGGGCAAAATATTACTGTCCTATGTTTGTTCCTTACAGAGTATGTTGGCAACACTTCCCTTTCCTCGGCGAATTGCCGGAAAAGTGGGGAGTTCTTGGCCCACCATGTAAAAATAGTTACACTATGGTTCTAGGCATATAGAAATGGAACCTACAAAGCGTAACGAGCCATTTAATAGTATATTATTATACAAGTTTTATAAGACGTCAAATTGGCGCATGAGTTGAACGAATTAATTTTATAAAAATTTAGAAGTATATTAGGTAAAATTCCAATCTAGAGTATTTATGGGTGCAACCGTTGGCAACACTGTCATCTGTCACTTAAATTCAAATATCTGTGAAAAGTAATTATTGATAATTATTATATACCATCATATACTAGTAGTACGAAACCTAGGATGCAACACGCATGTTTAAATATGCATAAAAATATACATACTCCGCAGTTTGTGCGATTCTAAAAAATCAGTTTGTGCTTACTTTTGTGGTTATGTGTATTTTCGTTTGACATGCATTTGATATCAATGTCACCAATCTTAGAAAAAAGTTACTAAAAACGGTGTTACAATTTGCTAATTGTAACACCGAAAACAGTGTTACAATGTGTGCATTGTGAATGCAAAGTAGAAAATAGTATATTGTTATACAAGTTTTATAAGACGTCAAATTGGCGCATGAGTTGAACGAATGCGCCAATATGTCTTATAAAACGAGTGTAATATACTATTTTTTCTACTTTGCGTCATTAATTTTATAAAAATTTAGAAGTATATTAGGTAAAATTCCAATCTAGAGTATTTATGGGTGCAACCGTTGGCAACACTGTCATCTGTCACTTAAATTCAAATATCTGTGAAAAAGTAATTATTGATAATTATTATATACCATCATATACTAGTAGTACGAAACCTAGGATGCAACGCGCATGTTTAAATATGTATAAAAATATACATACTTCGCAGTTTGTGCGATTCTAAAAAATCAGTTTGTGCTTACTTTTGTGGTTATGTGTATTTTCGTTTGACATGCATTTGATACCAATGTCACCAATCTTAGAAAAAAGTTACTAAAAAACGGTGTTACAATTTGCTAATTGTAACACCGAAAACAGTGTTACAATGTGTGCATTGTGAATGCAAAGTAGAAAATAGTATATTGTTATACAAGTTTTATAAGACGTCAAATTGGCGCATGAGTTGAACGAATTAATTTTATAAAAATTTAGAGGTATATTAGGTAAAATTCCAATCTAGAGTATTTATGGGTGCAACCGTTGGTAACACTGTCATCTGTCACTTAAATTCAAATATCTGTGAAAAAGTAATTATTGATAATTATTATATACCATCATATACTAGTAGTACGAAACCTAGGATGCAACACGCATGTTTAAATATGTATAAAAATATACATACTTCGCAGTTTGTGCGATTCTAAAAAATCAGTTTGTGCTTACTTTTGTGGTTATGTGTATTTTCGTTTGACATGCATTTGATATCAATGTCACCAATCTTAGAAAAAAGTTACTAAAAAACGGTGTTACAATTTGCTAATTGTAACACCGAAAACAGTGTTACAATGTGTGCATTGTGAATGCAAAGTAGAAAATAGTATATTATTATACAAGTTTTATAAGACGTCAAATTGGCGCATGAGTTGAACGAATGCGCCAATATGTCTTATAAAACGAGTGTAATATACTATTTTTCTACTTTGCGTCATTAATTTTATAAAAATTTAGAAGTATATTAGGTAAAATTCCAATCTAGAGTATTTATGGATGCAACCGTTGGTAACACTGTCATCTGTCACTTAAATTCAAATATCTGTGAAAAAGTAATTATTGATAATTATTATATACCATCATATACTAGTAGTACGAAACCTAGGATGCAACACGCATGTTTAAATATGTATAAAAATATACATACTTCGCAGTTTGTGCGATTCTAAAAAATCAGTTTGTGCTTACTTTTGTGGTTATGTGTATTTTCGTTTGACATGCATTTGATATCAATGTCACCAATCTTAGAAAAAAGTTACTAAAAAACGGTGTTACAATTTGCTAATTGTAACACCGAAAACAGTGTTACAATGTGTGCATTGTGAATGCAAAGTAGAAAATAGTATATTATTATACAAGTTTTATAAGACGTCAAATTGGCGCATGAGTTGAACGAATGCGCCAATATGTCTTATAAAACGAGTGTAATATACTATTTTTCTACTTTGCGTCATTAATTTTATAAAAATTTAGAAGTATATTAGGTAAAATTCCAATCTAGAGTATTTATGGATGCAACCGTTGGCAACACTGTCATCTGTCACTTAAATTCAAATATCTGTGAAAAAGTAATTATTGATAATTATTATATACCATCATATACTAGTAGTACGAAACCTAGGATGCAACACGCATGTTTAAATATGTATAAAAATATACATACTTCGCAGTTTGTGCGATTCTAAAAAATCAGTTTGTGCTTACTTTTGTGGTTATGTGTATTTTCGTTTGACATGCATTTGATATCAATGTCACCAATCTTAGAAAAAAGTTACTAAAAAACGGTGTTACAATTTGCTAATTGTAACACCGAAAACAGTGTTACAATGTGTGCATTGTGAATGCAAAGTAGAAAATAGTATATTATTATACAAGTTTTATAAGACGTCAAATTGGCGCATGAGTTGAACGAATGCGCCAATATGTCTTATAAAACGAGTGTAATATACTATTTTTCTACTTTGCGTCATTAATTTTATAAAAATTTAGAAGTATATTAGGTAAAATTCCAATCTAGAGTATTTATGGATGCAACCGTTGGTAACACTGTCATCTGTCACTTAAATTCAAATATCTGTGAAAAAGTAATTATTGATAATTATTATATATCATCATATACTAGTAGTATGAAACCTAGAATGCAACACGCATGTTTAAATATGTATAAAAATATACATACTTCGCAGTTTGTGCGATTCTAAAAAATCAGTTTGTGCTTACTTTTGTGGTTATGTGTATTTTCGTTTGACATGCATTTGATATCAATGTCACCAATCTTAGAAAAAAGTTACTAAAAAACGGTGTTACAATTTGCTAATTGTAACACCGAAAACAGTGTTACAATGTGTGCATTGTGAATGCACGATGTTGAGGGTCTCTAAGTTCTAGATTTCAGGGACAAAGTCACCAATATCTCCAAACATTAGGTAGAATTTCTTTTTTACTTAAATAAATAAAATATTTCTTTCAGCCTTCAAAGAAATTTGTTATTTTGTTATTGAAATTTTTTGTTCACAGATTTTTCTAGTGGACAAAAAAACAAACTTTGTCACCTTGAAAATCACCATCAAGGTCACTAAAACACAAACCCATGCCAACTATTACATAAAAAAACACAACAATACAGATATACAGGCTTCAAAAATAAAAACCTCAACATCGTAGTTTTCTGTCTTTTTGTTTATTTTTATGCCGTTTTCTTCGTAATACACCAAAATCATACATTTATATATATATTTATATTTATATAAATACCTATCGACAAATGCACACTACAAAAAAACACTATTCATAATTTTTTTTATATATATATCTTATCATTTTTTTGGTACTTAAATAAATTTAGTTAAACCTAAAAAAAAAAAACAGGGACTTTTTATACACACTCCAAACTAACCTGCAAAAAAAAACACCAAAATCACACGGTATACAATAAAAAAAAGAGTTATCTATCCTTTAATTATGTTCCTCTAATCATTATAACATAGTAATAAAAAATAAAAAAAATTATTCATGTCCCCCTTCTTGCGTTTTTTAACGGTTAGGTTTACGCGATCATTTCCATGCCGTAAACGTTCTCGTCTGAGTAGGCTATGTAAAGGAAGAAGTCCTCCTCGTGGTGCTCCTGGTATAAGGTACCCATGGTGGCCGAGGTGGGAGGAATGACGTTGTTTACGAAAAAGAATAGGGCGTCTTCGGGGCGCAGATGGATTCGCTTACGAATCAAGAAGTAGAATTGCCCCACCGTCAAATCGGAGGGCACTAAGTACTTCTTCTTGTCTAGGTCTCCAATCCTTGCCTTCGGTGCCTTTTCTACTATAACCTAAGAAGAGGGAAAAAAAATGATACATCATCTGCAATTTTCTGTTTTTTTTTTTCGTACAAATCTTTGTCTCAACTATAACAAAAGTTTACGATTTTTTTTTCAAATTGTTTACAAATATCCATCAAATAACACAGATCGAACATATGATATGACGTACGGTCACATGACCAAGCACCTAATACGCCACACAACGAAATATGTACAATCTATAAATGACTTTGAAGCTAAAAATACAAGCTGTCAGTTGATAATTTCGCCTAAACTCAATCAAACGCCTCAAAATTCGTAGCCCGCGAGGAAAACGACGACGCAAAACAAGCGTTTTGACGGTTAAATCTGTCACGGTAAATTCACAAATCTCCTTTGTCAAAATCAAAATGGTTGTTGTGTTTAATAACTTACTGGTACTCGATCGGGATATTTTCGCCTGATTTTCTCGCCCTCGGCTTTCCTCTTCTCGAAGGCGTGCTCCTCCTTATAGGTGAACTTCATTTTGCTAATCTTTTGCGCACGGAAATTTAGCTAAGATGGTCTAGCGTTTGCGAATTGCTGCTAAAAAATACTGCCTTTACGTCAAACGCAAACCGTACTACTGTTTTGGTTCGCGAACAAAAACAATCGATGATGACAGCTACCAGTGTACCGCGTCGGTCAAACAAGCAACCAACCGTGACCTCAACAGACAACAAACTAACCTATAATCGCGCGTCTATCGAGCTTAAAATACTTCGACATTATTAATAAATCGCCAAGATTAGATACGAAGCCAAATATGAATTAATTACAATAACAAAGGCGATTTCTCAGTATCTCTTTTGACTAAATTACGCGACATCTAGCGTCTAACCACCGCGCCGGTCACTGCCTCAACCTGCCTTACCGATACGTCAAATTGACAGCTCGATTACCTGGATAACCTCAATTTTTAACCTAAATCGATGAAATGTCACAACCCAAGAAGGTTTTGTTTATTTGTTTGGGGAATATTTGTAGATCCCCTATTGCGGAGGCTGTTTTTACTCATTTGGTGAAAGAACAAGGTCTTGAGAGCAAATGGGACGCCGATAGCGCCGCTTTAGGTGGATGGCACGAAGGTAGTCGTCCAGAACATCGTGCTAGAAAAGTTCTAGCGAACCATAATGTACCTTATAATGGTGTAGCTCGAGTTGTTAGTATTCTGCATGATTATGTGACATTATTTTGTATGATTATGTGTCATTATTTTGTATGATTATGTGTCATTATTTTGTATGATTGTAATTATTTTGTAGATTTATCCAGAAGATTTCAAAGAATTTGATTACATCTTTGGAATGGATGAGAATAATATTTCTGCTTTGAATGGTGATGCGCCTAAAAATTCAAAAGCTAAAATAATGCTTTTGGGTGATTTTGACCCTCAAGGTGAAAGAATTATCAGAGATCCTTATTATGTATGTTTTGTTGTATTGTTGTTTGTAAATTTCTTGAAATTATCGTTTTATTTTAGGATGATGGTATCGAAGGCTTTGAAAAGTGCTACCAACAGTGTCACAGGTCGTGTAAGTCGTTTTTAGAACAACATCCGTAAAGTGGTTTAAAGTTTTTGTAAGTTTATTGTTGCTTTTAATAAATAATTTGATGATATTTACCGCATATATACTTATGAGTACATTTTGTGACATTACAAGCAAACCCGATGAAATAAAAATGTTTTCTATGCAGGTCTGATTAAACGATATATTGGTTAATAAATCCTGAAAATTACAGCATTCTATTTGGTGTGGTTTAATCAGGGGAACTTGTCAAAGTTAGAGAATTTGACAAAGTTAAGAGAAGCTGTTGAAATGTCGCAATTTTGTCTCTAGCGACTAAAGCTGATGGAATAAAAATTCTTTCTATACTGTTTTAGTTCACAGATAGATTGGTTAATTAATCCTGAAAATTACAACATTCTATCCTTCGTCGTTTAGTCAGGGGAACTTGTCAAAGTTAAGAAAAAGTGTTGAAATGTCGTGAATTTGCATTTTGTCTCTAGCGAGGAAAGTTGATGGAATAAAAATTCTTGCTATACTGTTTTAGTCCACAGATAGATTGGTTAATTAATCCTGAAAATTACAACATTCTATCCGTCGTGGTTTAGTCAGGGGAACTTGTCAAAGTTAAGAAAAAGTGTTGAAATGTCGTGAATTTGCATTTTGTCTCTAGCGAGGAAAGTTGATGGAATAAAAATTCTTTCTATACTGTTTTAGTTCACAGATAGATTGGTTAATTAATCCTGAAAATTACAGCTTTCTATCTCTCGTGGTTTAGTCAGGGGAACTTGTCAAAGTTAGAGAATTTGTCAAAGTTAAGAGAAACTGTTGAAATGACATGAATTTGCATTTTGTCTCTAGCGAGGAAAGTTGATGGAATAAAAATTCTTTCTATACTGTTTTAGTTCACAGATAGATTGGTTAATTAATCCTGAAAATTACAGCTTTCTATCTCTCGTGGTTTAGTCAGGGGAACTTGTCAAAGTTAGAGAATTTGTCAAAGTTAAGAGAAACTGTTGAAATGTTGCGATTTTGCATTTTGTCTCTAGCGACCAAAGTTGATGGAATAAAAATTCTTTCTATACTGTTTTAGTTCACAGATAGATTGGTTAATTAATCCTGAAAATTACAACATTCTATCTCTCGTGGTTTAGTCAGGGGAACTTGTCAAAGTTAGGGAACTTGTCAAAGTTAAGAAAAAGTTGAAATGTCGTGAATTTACATTTTGTCTCTAGCGAGGAAAGTTGATGATATAAAAATTCTTTCTATACTGTTTTAGTTCACAGATAGATTGGTTAATTAATCCTGAAAATTACAGCTTTCTATCTCTCGTGGTTTAGTCAGGGGAACTTGTCAAAGTTAGAGAATTTGTCAAAGTTAAGAGAAACTGTTGAAATGACATGAATTTGCATTTTGTCTCTAGCGAGGAAAGTTGATGGAATAAAAATTCTTTCTATACTGTTTTAGTTCACAGATAGATTGGTTAATTAATCCTGAAAATTACAACATTCTATCCGTCGTGGTTTAGTCAGGGGAACTTGTCAAAGTTAGGGAACTGGTCAAAGTTAAGAAAAAGTTGAAATGTCGTGAATTTGCATTTTGTCTCTAGCGAGGAAAGTTGATGGAATAAAAATTCCTTCTATACTGTTTTAGTTCACAGATAGATTGGTTAATTAATCCTGAAAATTACAACATTCTATCCGTCGTGGTTTAGTCAGGGGAACTTGTCAAAGTTAAGAGAAACTGTTGAAATGTTGCGATTTTGCATTTTGTCTCTAGCGACCAAAGTTGATGGAATAAAAATTCTTTCTATACTGTTTTAGTTCACAGATAGATTGGTTAATTAATCCTGAAAATTACAACATTCTGTCTTTTGTGGTTTAGTCAAAGGAAATTTTTAAAATTCACATTTAAGAGCAGTCAGTAAGAATTGAAATGTCATGGTTTTATATTATTTATCACCACAAGCAAAGTTGATGGAATAAAAATTATTTCTTTACAGATTTAGTTCGCAGATAGATTGGTTAATTAATCCTGAATATGTCAACGTTCTGCCTTTTGTGGTTTAGTCAGGACAAATTTTTAAAATTCGCCTTTAACCGCAGTAAGTAAGAATTGAAATGTCATGGTTTTACATTATTTACCACCACGAGCAAAGTTGATGGAATAAAAATTATTTCTATACAGATTTTGTTCACAGATAGCTTGGTTAATTAATCCTGAAAATTACAGCTTTCTGACTATTGTGCTTTAGTCAGAGGAACTTGTCAAAGTTAGGGAACTTATCGAAGTTAAGATAAAATATTGAAATGTCGCGATTTTGCATTTTGTCTCTAGCGACCAAAATTGATGGAATAAAAATTCTTTCTGTAGGGTTTTATTTCACACATAGATTGGTAAATAAATCCTGAAAATTACAGCTTTCTATCTGTTGTGGTTTAGTCGGGGGAGCTTGTCGAATTTCGAATTATTTAAGATCGCTTAATTCATCCTGAAAACTCCAAACTTCAATCAAAAATAAAAAAAAAACAAATATTTATTATTACATTACTTATATTGGTTATTACGACAACTAAAGTTTACAAAAGTCAGTATTTTCCAACCAGGCACTCCAAGTACCATTAAAATAAAGCGGATTAGAACTTAGATCTACAACTCTCTCGCTCTGCCCCATCAAAAACCCTCTATAATATTCAATCCTCTCACTTAAATCTCGAACGACATCCGGAAAAACACCCGCCAAATTTTTCGACTCCAACGGATCTTCTTTCAAATCAAATAAACAAACATCCGAACAATTAAATTCCGCATTATCGAACGAATTACGATCCAAATCCAAACGATTTCGCAAAAACAACATCCTCTCTTTCGTCAAAACGAAATTTTTCTCGATTTTACTTATCGCTATATTCACATCGCTGTGCAAAACCGCCGTCAAATTATAATCAGGATTCCGACAATCGCGCCCTCTGTGGCCAGTTCGCAAATCCAACCCTCCCTGTTGATAACTTCCCATGATTAATTTGTAATTCCCCGAAATTATACCAGAGATATTCAATTTTTCGTCTATATCTAGTAGTATTTCGGTTCTTTTTGGTTTGTTATGTTGTATTACGTCATTCCAGATGTCATGGGAGTCTAAATTTTGCAATTCCGATGAATTTCCTCCTGGAATGTGCCAAAAAATTAGTTTTTAGGGTTATTTTTTGTTTTTGGGTTGTCAAACCTGCGGCTGTATAGATAGTTTTGTATAAATCCGTGATGTGAACATAGTCGGTAATAACGATTCCTTTCCGCGTCAAATTTGGCGTATACAAAACGCTGGGAACGCGAATCCCACCGTTTAATAAAGTAAATTTTAACTAAAATCGTTAATTGTACATAAATTCTTGTAGAAATTGCAAAAATACCCCTTTTAAGGGCCAGTTTGAGGCCCTATTGGCATGTTGTCCAATGGTTTGACCGCCATTATCAGACAAGAAGATAATAGCAGAGTTCTGTAATAAACCCTCGGTCGATAACGTAGATACGATCTTACCTATAGATTCGTCCAGTTTTTCCACGATATCTAAAATTTAATCAAAACTAATGTTTATTTAATATGAAATAACGAAATACCTGCATAACGTCTGCGTAATTCGTCATCTATGAAACCTAACCTCAAATTGACATCTGTCAAATTCTTGACAGGTAGCTCGGTTCCATTTTCGCCCGTGTGCGGCGCTAGATGCGACAGCATTAAGAACAGAGGTTGATCTTTATCGTGTTTTTGAATGATTTCGATCGTTTTTTCGGTAAAAACGTCGATGGCGTAACTATTTTTTACGTCATAGTGTGGCTCGGCGTTATCATGGAAGTCAAAACCTGTCATATTCTATGAAATAAATCAATTATTAACGTGACAGTTATTAAATTTGGGGTTATGTTATACATCTTGCGTTATCGTGTAGTCATAGTAACCGACGTAACCGTTCCAATAACCAAAATGGCTGTCGAAACCACGGCCTACCGGCGTAAAGTTTTGACAGCTATAACCGAGGTGCCATTTTCCTACCAAGTGGTTTTTATAACCTAATTTTTTTAATTGTTCCGGTAGGGTTGGTAGGTTTGTCGGTAGGTGGCGCGTTTCGCCGCCTTTCATGGGGTAACCTTGGAAACCTACAATAGTGAAGAGTTTCAAATTAGTTGAGTTATTTTTATTATTTACCGAAACGCATTGGGTATTGGCCTGTCAGTAAAGCAGCCCTAGATGGCGTGCACGTCGCTTGCGTGTAAAAATGGTTGAATATAGCGCCGTTGTATGCTAGAGAGTCTATGTTTGGTGTTTGAATTTGATTAGATCCGTGAAAACTGACGTCATTCCATCCCTGGAAATAAAAAGAAAAATAATAGAGCAGCATTATGAAAAGTTATGTACTCTACTGCGGCTAGATAGAGAAAATAGGGTCATTTACTTACCAAATCATCGGCTAAAATAAGAATTATGTGCAACGGTTTGCAGACACAGATATTTAAAGAGTATAAAACAATAATCAGAGAAGCAGCTTTCATTGTTGTTATAAGGCTAATTAAACACAAACACACCTTAACTCTATGCAAATTTTTATGTCTATCTCTTGTTAGTTTTGTAAATCATGGGTTTGTATACGATTATTTCTACGAAAGTACTGTAATAACACGTTTTAAGATGAAATATAGTTTTCTTTGTTGTTGTTGTTGAATAAAAATAGCACGCTTATGACAGATAGAAGATACGTATGCGACCTACTTATATCACGTTATTTTTCCTCCGATAAGATACTACAAGTTGTTGATATTACTACATATGATTAATTTTTAAATTGATAAATGCCTCAGGATGTTTAAAGTGCATGTAACATTTGCCACTTCCGGTTGTGCGTCGATTAGAATACTTTTCTTCTAGGTTACTAGTCGGAAAGTAAAAATTTGTCTTTTACCTTAACTAGATGTTGAACTGATGTTGAAAGAATTTAAGACTTGCATAGGGGAAGATATTGTGGAATGTTGTGCAAAAACGTAAGACTTCAAAAACAGTTAATAACTCAACAAATAATGTAGATATCTTAGATCTTAAAAAAAATATTAGCACTAGATATGGAAGATATGTTTGTTTTCTGGATATTATAAGCAAAAACCAGTAATTTATCTTTCTTAAAACTGAGGTTATAAGAAATTTACGGTTTCAATCATAAGAAGGATGAATTCGAAAAACGTTAATATCTTCCAAAATAATGTAAATATCCCAGATCTGTTTTCATTCAAATAATCAGTATTGTTTTCTGGATATTATAAGCAAAAACCAGTAATTTGTCTTTCTTAAAACTGAGGTTATAAGAAATTTACGGTTTCAATTATAAGAAGGATGAATTCGAAAAACGTTAATATCTTCCAAAATAATGTAAATATCCCAGATCTGTTTTCATGCAAATAATCAGTATTGTTTTCTGGATATTATAAGCAAAAACCAGTAATTTGTCTTTCTTAAAACTGAGGTTATAAGAAATTTACGGTTTCAATCATAAGAAGGATGAATTCGAAAAACGTTAATATCTTCCAAAATAATGTAAATATCCCAGATCTGTTTTCATTCAAATAATCAGTATTGTTTTCTGGATATTATAAGCAAAAACCAGTAATTTGTCTTTCTTAAAACTGAGGTTATAAGAAATTTACGGTTTCAATCAGAAGAAGGATGAATTCGAAAAACGTTAATATCTTCCAAAATAATGTAAATATCCCAGATCTGTTTTCATTCAAATAATCAGTATTGTTTTCTGGATATTATAAGCAAAAACCAGTAATTTGTCTTTCTTAAAACTGAGGTTATAAGAAATTTACGGGTTCAATCAGAAGAAGGATGAATTCGAAAAACGTTAATATCTTCCAAAATAATGTAGATATCCCAGATCTGTTTTCATTCAAATAATCGGTATTGTTTTCTGGATATTATAAGCAAAAACCAGTAATTTGTCTTTCTTAAAACTGAGGTTATAAGAAATTTACGGTTTCAATCAGAAGAAGGATGAATTCGAAAAACGTTAATATCTTCCAAAATAATGTAGATATCCCAGATCTGTTTTCATTCAAATAATCGGTATTGTTTTCTGGATATTATAAGCAAAAACCAGTAATTTATCTTTCTTAAAACTGAGGTTATAAGAAATTTACGGTTTCAATCAGAAGAAGGATGAATTCGAAAAACGTTAATATCTTCCAAAATAATGTAGATATCCCAGATCTGTTTTCATTCAAATAATCGGTATTGTTTTCTGGATATTATAAGCAAAAACCAGTAATTTGTCTTTCTTAAAACTGAGGTTATAAGAAATTTACGGGTTCAATCAGAAGAAGGATGAATTCGAAAAACGTTAATATCTTCCAAAATAATGTAGATATCCCAGATCTGTTTTCATTCAAATAATCGGTATTGTTTTCTGGATATTATAAGCAAAAACCAGTAATTTGTCTTTCTTAAAACTGAGGTTATAAGAAATTTACGGTTTCAATCAGAAGAAGGATGAATTCGAAAAACGTTAATATCTTCCAAAATAATGTAGATATCCCAGATCTGTTTTCATTCAAATAATCGGTATTGTTTTCTGGATATTATAAGCAAAAACCAGTAATTTATCTTTCTTAAAACTGAGGTTATAAGAAATTTACGGTTTCAATCAGAAGAAGGATGAATTCGAAAAACGTTAATATCTTCCAAAATAATGTAGATATCCCAGATCTGTTTTCATTCAAATAATCGGTATTGTTTTCTGGATATTATAAGCAAAAACCAGTAATTTGTCTTTCTTAAAACTGAGGTTATAAGAAATTTACGGTTTCAATCAGAAGAAGGATGAATTCGAAAAACGTTAATATCTTCCAAAATAATGTAGATATCCCAGATCTGTTTTCATTCAAATAATCGGTATTGTTTTCTGGATATTATAAGCAAAAACCAGTAATTTGTCTTTCTTAAAACTGAGGTTATAAGAAATTTACGGTTTCAATCAGAAGAAGGATGAATTCGAAAAACGTTAATATCTTCCAAAATAATGTAGATATCCCAGATCTGTTTTCATTCAAATAATCGGTATTGTTTTCTGGATATTATAAGCAAAAACCAGTAATTTGTCTTTCTTAAAACTGAGGTTATAAGAAATTTACGGTTTCAATCAGAAGAAGGATGAATTCGAAAAACGTTAATATCTTCCAAAATAATGTAGATATCCCAGATCTGTTTTCATTCAAATAATCGGTATTGTTTTCTGGATATTATAAGCAAAAACCAGTAATTTATCTTTGTTAGAACAGAGGTTATAAGGAATTTACTGTTTCACACAGAAAATGGACGAGTTCGAAAAAAGTTAATATCTCCTAAAGTAATGTAAATATTCCAAATTTGTTTTCATTCAAATAATCAGTAGTGTTTTCTGTATATTATGACCAAAATCAGCAATTTATATTAGCTAAAACCAAAGTTAGAACAAAAATATTCAACACCATAACAAAGAGTCAACACAACAAACCATGACACGAAATAAAACACCAAAAAAAAAAAAAAAAAGAAGTTTTCTCTACTTATTTTATTTAAAATTATCTCGATAACATCCAGTTCTGGGGACCTCACATCGACGACATAGTAATATGCAGCAACAAAACAATATAAAAAAAAAGATAACCATGCGTTCATTTATTTATTCGTGCCTTGGCAACAATAAAAAAAAAAAACACGATGTTACACAGACTGATGGTAAACTGCGGTGGGGAGGGGGGGGCAGCAATTTTCCGATCTTAATAATCGCTTAAACAAATTAAAAATAGAAACAATCTACGATGTTATTATATCTCAATTAATTAATTAATTAATTATCATCTCGTTAATTATTAAATTACGCAGAGGTCGACTGGGCCAGTTGTTCAGCCTTTTGAACGACCTCTTCAATAGGTCCAACCATGTAGAAAGCGACCTCTGGAAGGTGATCTAATTCACCGTTCAAAATCTTCTGGAATCCGGAAATGGTGTCCTTCAACGGGACGAGCTTTCCGGCATGACCGGTGAAAACTTCAGCAACTTGGAAAGGTTGCGAGAGGAATCTTTGGATCTTGCGGGCGCGCGCTACCGTCAACTTGTCGTCTTCAGACAATTCGTCCATACCCAGGATGGCGATGATGTCCTGCAAAGATTTGTAGTCCTGGAGGATTTTCTGCACGCCACGGGCAACGTTGTAGTGCTCGTGACCGATGATGTTGGGGTCCATGATACGGGACGTGGAATCGAGGGGGTCCACGGCTGGGTAGATACCTGGAAATACAAGAAAATTCATTATTTCTGTTAATTGGACTTAAAAAAAAATTAATATCTCCCAAAAAAATAGATATCTAAAACCTGTTTTCATTTCGATAATCTGTATCGTTTCCTGCATATTACACGCAAAAATCAGCCATTTATCTTTGTCAAAACTGAAGTTATAAAAATATCAAGACTAGATATGGAAAAAAGTTTGTGGAAAAACGTATGACCTCAAAAAAAAGTTAATATCTCCCAAAATACTAGAGATATCTAAGGTCTATTTTCATTTCGATAATATGTATTGTTTCCTACATATTACATGCAAAAATCAGCTATTTACCTTTGCCAGAACTGAAGTTATAAAAATATTAAGACTAAATATGGAAAAAAGTTTGTAGGAAAAACTTATGACCTCAAAAACTTATTATTATTATTATTATTATTATAATAGAAGTTCAAAACTCACCCAGTTCAGCGATGGCACGGGACAATACAGTGGTGGCGTCCAAGTGAGCGAATGTTGTAGCTGGGGCTGGATCTGTCAAGTCGTCAGCAGGTACGTAGATAGCCTGTACGGAAGTGATGGAACCCTTCTTCGTGGTGGTAATTCTTTCCTGCATGGTACCCATGTCAGTGGCCAAAGTCGGTTGGTAACCTACAGCGGATGGAATACGACCCAACAAGGCAGATACCTGCAAAAGTTTAACGGATCAGTAGAAAGTTAGGTTATAAAAGTGACAGGAGACAAAAAGTGCGGTTGTGAATGTCAGAAATGACAAGTCAGGTTATAAATATGACAAGAGGGTACAATCTAGATTATATAAATGACAAAAGGGGGAAAATTAGGTTATAAAATTGACAAGGAACAAAAAGTAAGGTTATAAATTTCAAAATGACAAATTACATTATAAGAATGATAAGAGAACAAAAAGTTAGGTTATAGAAAGGACAAGAGAGCAAAAAGTGAGGTTATAACTGTCAAAATGACTAGTTTAGTGTTCAAAAAGTGACAAGAGAGAAAAGTTAGGTTGTAAAAATCACAAAAGGCAAAAAGTGAGGTTATAAATGTCAAAATGACAAGTTAGGTTAGAAAAATGACAGAGGAGCAGAAAGTTAGGTTATAAACACGACATGGCTACACTAATGACAAGAGAACAAAATATGAGGTTATAAATGTTGCTATGGCAAGTTTTGGATCAAAAAAGTGACAAGACACAAAAAGTGAGGTTTGAAAATGACAAGAGAGCAAAAAGTTAGGTTATAAACATGACAAGAAACAAAAAGTGAGGTTATAAATATAAAAAAATGACAAGTTAGTTATAAATATGACAAGAGGATAAAAGTTGGGTTATATAAATCACAAGAGGGGGAAAATTAGGTTATAAAATTGATAAGGGACAAAAAGTAAGGTTATAAATGTCAAAATGACACATGTGGTTATAAAAATGACAAGAGAGCAAAAAGTTAGGTTATAAACATGACAAGAGACAAAAAGTGAGGTTATAAAGATAAAAAATGACAAGTTAGTTATAAAAATGACAAGAGGATAAAAGTTGGGTTATATAAATGACCAGAAGGGGAAAATTAGGTTATAAAATTGACAAAGGACAAAAAGTAAGGTTATAAATGTCAAAATGACAAATGAGGTTATAAAAATGACAAGAGAGCAAAAAGTTAGGTTATAAACATGACAAGAGACAAAAAGTGAGGTTATAAAGATACAAAATGACAAGTTAGTTATAAAAATGACAAGAGGATAAAAGTTGGGTTATATAAATGACAAGAAGGGGAAAATTAGGTTATAAAATTGACAAGGGACAAAAAGTAAGGTTATAAATGTCAAAATGACAAATGAGGTTATAAAAATGACAAAAGGCAAAAAGTGAGGTTATAAATTTCAAAATGACAAATGAGGTTATAAAAATGACACAAGGCAAAAAGTGAGGTTATAAATGTCAAAATGACAAATGAGGTTATAAAAATGACAAGAGAGCAAAAAGTTAGGTTATAAACATGACAAGAGACAAAAAGTGAGGTTATAAAGATACAAAATGACAAGTTAGTTATAAAAATGACAAGAGGATAAAAGTTGGGTTATATAAATGACAAGAAGGGGAAAATTAGGTTATAAAATTGACAAGGGACAAAAAGTAAGGTTATAAATGTCAAAATGACAAATGAGGTTATAAAAATGACAAAAGGCAAAAAGTGAGGTTATAAATTTCAAAATGACAAATGAGGTTATAAAAATGACACAAGGCAAAAAGTGAGGTTATAAATGTCAAAATGACAAATGAGGTTATAAAAATGACAAAAGGCAAAAAGTGAGGTTATAAATGTCAAAATGACAAATGAGGTTATAAAAATGACAAAAGGCAAAAAGTGAGGTTATAAATGTCAAAATAACAAGTTAGGTTAGAAAAATGACACGGCTATACTAATGAAAAGAGAACAAAATATGAAGTTATAAATGTTGCCATGGCAAGTTTTGGATCACAAAAGTGACAAGACACAAAAAATGAGGTTAGAAAAATGAGAAGAGAGCAAAAAGTTAGGTTATAAACATGACAAGAGATAAAAAGTGAGGTTATAAATGTCAAAATGAAAACTTGGGTTACAAGAATGACAAGAGGGCAAAAGGTGAGGTTAGAAATGTCAAAATGTTGGTTATAAAAATGACAAGCGAAAAAAAGTTAGGTTATAAATTTGACAAGAGACAAAAGTGTGGTTATAAATATCAAAATGACAAGCTAGGTTATAAAATTGACAAGTTAGGTTATAAATGTTAAAAAAAAAGACAAAAGTGACAAGCACAAAAACTGTGTAGACGGTGAAAAGTTAGGTTATGTAAAAGAAGAGAAACGTACCTCGGAACCAGCCTGGGTGAATCTGAAAATGTTGTCGATGAAGAGCAACACATCCTGTCCTTCCTGGTCACGGAAATATTCAGCGACGGTCAATCCGGTCAAGGCGACACGGGCGCGGGCGCCTGGGGGCTCGTTCATCTGACCGTATACGAGCGCTACCTTTGAGGTCTTGTCCTTGAGCGAGATTACTCCGGACTCAATCATCTCGTGGTACAAGTCGTTACCCTCGCGGGTCCTCTCACCGACACCGGCGAATACGGAATAACCACCATGGGCCTTCGCTACGTTGTTAATCAGCTCCATGATAAGTACAGTCTTGCCTACGCCCGCACCACCAAACAGACCAATTTTACCTCCCTTGGCGTATGGGGCCAAAAGATCTACTACCTGTTAAGTTAGAATAAAAGCTTAGTTATAAAAATGACAGAAACTGATTTTTCTTTCAAAATAATGTAGATATCCAAACTCTACTTTCATTTCATTAATCAGTATTGTTCCTTGCATATTACACGCAAAAATCAGTAATTTATCTTAGCTAGAAGTGAAGTTATAAAAGTATTAAGACCAGAAGTTGTGAAATCTCATGGAAAAATGCACGACTTCGAAAAAAAGTTAATATCTCCCAAAATACTATAGATATCTCGAATCTGTTTTCATTTCAATAAACTGTATTGTTTCCTGCATATTATACACAAAAATCAATAATTTACCTTTTTTAGGTCCGAACTTATAAAGAAATTAACAATAGGCCTAAAAATGATTGGTACGACTTCAGAAAAAAATGAATATCTCCCAAAATAATGTAGATATCTAAAATCTATTTTTACCTAAATAATCTCCATTCTATCCTACACAGCATACCCAAAAAAAAATCAGCTAATTATCTCCACCAGAACCCAAATTATAAACAAATTCCCTCAACCCAAAAGTCAGGTTAAAAAACTCCATTATGAAATGTCAAAAATGACACAATTCTAAAAAGTGAGGTTACAAAACTTGACAAACCTTAATTCCGGTAACTAAGATCTCCTGCTCGACGCTCATCTCAACGAATTCGGGGGCTTCGGCGTGGATGGAGGCCAATTTATCGGTAGGAACTGGGCCCCTTTCGTCGATGGGTTCTCCGATGACGTTGATGATACGGCCCAAGGTTTCGGCTCCTACGGGGATCCTGATGGGGAATCCGGTGTCCAACACTTGCTGGCCACGAACCAGACCTTCGGTACCGTCCATGGCGATGGTACGGACGGTACTCTCTCCCAAATGTTGCGCGACCTAATTTCGAGGTTAGAAATTATTTTTTGTGGTTTCCGCGGGTTGGTTTTTTATCATTTAGACGACTTACCTCAAGGACGAGCCTTGGAGACCTGTTCTGCACTTCCAAAGCATTTAGGATTGGTGGTAAGTTGTCTTCAAACTGTACGTCTACGACAGCACCGATAACAGCTACCACTTTTCCCTTGGGGGTGCCTGCGGCAGCGGCTTTCGCAGCATAACTCCTCTCTAATCACCAGAAAAATAGTTTATTTAAGGTCTATAATATATAAAAACCCAATAAGGAGTCAATCCAAAATGGCGTGTCACATTATCAAATGATTATGTAACCTTACAACTCGGAAAAAACGCAAAAAAACCTTACAAATGACCAAAATATCCCAAAAAATCGAATTATCCAACTTCTCCAATCAACCAAGACACCAAAATCGCTCATAAATAACCGAAGTTAACTTAAAATTTGTTATGAAACACTTCTTTAGACAGTCGTACGAGTCGGCAATTTTCGAACGGGTTTTTGGAGGTTAAAATCGCTTTCGCGAGGGGTTTCTTTGGTACTTACTGGTGCCGGCTTGGGCGCCGAAGACTTTAAGGGCCTCGGATCCTAATTTCTCCAAGGGTTTTGAGGCCAAAAGGCTGGAACTTGAACGCACAGCACCCAACATGGTCGAACTTTGATAGACCACGAAGCAATGTAATTTTGACGTTGGCCGCCAGAGTGGACTTCCTCCAGCGCATGCGCACTACTACGCATGCGTCCTAATTTTCGATTATGTAATTGATTATGTATGGTATTTGTAAATTGTATTATAATAATAAAAGAGAGTACTAATTGAATTGTTAAGTTAAGAATAACACGGTTTTTTATTCAGATGGTGATGTAGTGAATTTGAGTACTGGTGGGTTAGGTAGGGATTTGTACGCTCGTTTCGTGCACGCCTCATAGATGGCGGGACTATCAGTTATCTTAAAGTTTGAATTTTTTTGATGTATAAGACTTGTTGCTTAGTATTTATTTTATTTCGTTTCATTTTAACAAAAAGTTTAACTTTAAATCAACACTTAGTACTCTCTAGAAACTTCTTGAAGTGGACAGCATCCGCGTAAACCCTCACAAACTCTTCGGCACAATTCTTACTTCCATAACCAACAATACCAATAAGTTCACCGTTCGCCACCAGAGGTCCTCCCGAATCGCCCTACGAAAAAAGATATCCTATAAAATACAGGATGTACAACAAACACAGACTTTTAAGATATACTAGACTTACTAGACTTACTAGACTTATAATAATCCATACCTGACAAGGTCCTATTCCGTCTGAATCAGTACAAACCTCCCTACTGTCAAACATCGGATTTTCTCTTTGACATTCGTCGTTATCGATGACGGTAACTTTGGCAAATCGCAGTTTTCTCGATACTAGTTCCTTCCCGGTTTTCCCCCAACCCGTAACGACTGCTCTCGTTCCGGGTTTTACCCGTTTCTGAGCGACTTTGATCTGTTTTATTCTATCACCCATTTGGAGGTTATATTCAAGGCAAACGATTGCTACGTCGTTTAAATAATTTTCTTCGTCGTAATCTGGATGCGAATGAATCGAACGGACTTTATGCTTGAGTTCTGAGTCGAAATCTTGCGTACCTGAAGACGAATACTCGTCAGAAACGCCTATCTAGTCAAAAAAAATGACTTTTTGAATTTACCCGCTAAAATTTGTAGGTGATTCTCGTCGCAGTTGGTAACGCAGTGCGCCGCGGTGGCTATTTTATTCTTCGAGAGTAAAGCACCGCCGCAGATGGTCATTTCCTGGTCTTTTATGCATCGCACCATAACCTGGTACGGGAATTTCTTTATATCGGTTGTATGACCGCCCACAATCCGTTTAAGTTCGGTTTCGTTATAGATTTGTGATCCTAAAACACTAAATTGAAACGAAACACAAAGAACTACACACCAGAACATGTCGATGTGATTTAACCGTTTCAAAATACGAAGTTTTAATGATATATTGTGGTTTAAAGAGACGGTAAAGGATTAGGAATTCCTGCATAATTATTGTAGAAATAGTTACGGTTACAGCTGTTTATCATACACGTCAAAAATGCGAAAAATAATGCGTTAGTCATGCAAGAATCATGACAAAATCAAGATGGAAAAATATCGGTATTATAAAGTATGTACTTTTAAGGTTATAAATGTCAAAATGACAAATGAGGTTATAAAAATGACAAAAGGCAAAAAGTGAGGTTATAAATGTCAAAATGACAAATGAGGTTATAAAAATGACAAAAGGCAAAAAGTGAGGTTATAAATGTCAAAATGACAAATGAGGTTATAAAAATGACAAAAGGCAAAAAGTGAGGTTATAAATGTCAAAATGACAAATGAGGTTATAAAAATGACAAAAGGCAAAAAGTGAGGTTATAAATGTCAAAAGAGGTTATAAAAATGACAAAAGGCAAAAAGTGAGGTTATAAATGTCAAAATGACAAATGAGGTTATAAAAATGACAAAAGGCAAAAAGTAAGGTTATAAATGTCAAAAGAGGTTATAAAAATGACAAAAGGCAAAAAGTGAGGTTATAAATGTCAAAATGACAAATGAGGTTATAAAAATGACAAAAGACAAAAAGTGAGGTTATAAATGTCAAAATGATAAATGAGGTTATAAAAATGACAAAAGGCAAAAAGTGAGGTTATAAATGTCAAAATGACAAATGAGGTTATAAAAATGACAAAAGGCAAAAAGTGAGGTTATAAATGTCAAAATGACAAATGAGGTTATAAAAATGACAAAAGGCAAAAAATGAGGTTATAAATGTCAAAATAACAAGTTAGGTTAGAAAAATAACACGGCTATACTAATGAAAAGAGAACAAAATATGAAATTATAAATGTTGCCATGGCAAGTTTTGGATCACAAAAGTGACAAGACACAAAAAATGAGGTTAGAAAAATGAGAAGAGAGTAAAAAGTTAGGTTATAAACATGACAAGAGACAAAAAGTGAGGTTATAAATGTGAAAATGACAACTTGGGTTACAAGAATGACAAGAGGGCAAAAAGTGAGGTTAGAAATGTCAAAATGTTGGTTATAAAAATGACAAGTGAAAAAAAGTTAGGTTATAAATTTGACAAGAGACAAAAGTGTGGTTATAAATATCAAAATGACAAGATGAAAAAATATCGGTATTATAAAATATGTACTTTTAAAGCGATAATTGGAAAAGTTGAATAGAAAAGAATTTTTCTAGGAACGCTGGCGTAGAATTCAAATTCTTCGGCTAACATCATACCTTTAGAAGCACAGGTATGCGCATTTTTTAGATATCACCATTCACATTGCACAATAAACGAGTGTACGAACAAAAACATAAAATATATATAATGCAGACAACAGATATGTAGAAGCAGTTCAGATTATTCATTTAAAATGTATAGTTGGTGCCACTGCGTCCTGCTATTGTGCCTTTTCTCATCAACTTATGGTAAATATTATCCGCTGTTAGTTTCCAAGATATGTAGTTTCCATGGTAATTTCAAATTATACCAAATGTCAAAAATGATAAGACAACATATAACGATAAAATTCCCTAAACGCACAAGAAAATGATTCATTATTTTATCTTTGAAGATGTTCAATACTAAATTGGTGTAAAATTGGATTGTACTATCTTTGGTGGCGCCATCTAACCTAAGTAGATGCTTGAAGAAATTCCACGCGCGAAAAAATGTTGGTTATAATCTTATCTAGTGACATCATTTAAACCACAGAGCAAGAAAACCTCTAGAAATACAAAAAAAAACATTTTGTACAAGCGCGTTCACAATTCGAGTTTGTGAACGCCACTTTAAAGCACAATTCACACTTCACCGTTCACTACGTTAAAGCACCGTTCACAATCACTCACACTATTTTTGACGTACGCAGGATTTAACGATACAAAAAGGATTATAAACGGCTGGAATGTGACCGAAGGCAAATACCACCCGTACTACGCCCTGATCTACCTAAACAACGGCCCGCATTGCGGCGGGACGGTGATCAAAGAAAACGTCATTTTGACAGCTGCTTCGAGCGTCAGCGGGTACCAACCCACCGCGCTAAAAGCCTACCCAGGACTTACGAAACTAACCGATGCCTCAACAACGCCATCGTACGGCGTGAGCAGAGTACAAATACACGAGAGTTACCGCTACGGCAACGCGTCCTACGACGTAGCCTTGCTATTCCTAACCTCAAACATCGTTTTCACCGCCAACCGCACCGGAAAAATCGACCTCACCGACATGGACTACCCCGCTAATTCCATCGTGACCATTGTGGGCTTCGGCTTGACGAATTGCTCTAAAATGGAGTATAATTCCGTCGAGCGAGTGTCAAAGTGCACGGGACAGGCTTCTGACAGGTTACGGATCGGCCATCTTGTCATCACGAAGTACAACGGTAACATCATGGTTACCGATAATACCTTCGCAACCGTCGGACCTTGTTACGTAAGTTGAACCGGATTATCCGGGTTGTACTGTAAGGGTTCGGATTATCGGGGTATTACTGTATTATGTTCGGATTATCGGGGTGTCACTGTATTGGCGTTCGGATTATCGGGGTGTCACTGTATTGGGGTTCGGATGATCGGGGTGTCACTGTATTGGGGTTCGGATTATCGGGGTGTCACTATATTGGCGTTCGGATTATCGGGGTGTCACTGGATTAGTGTTCGGATTATCGGGGTGTCACTGTATTGGGCTTCGGATTATCGGGGTGTCACTGGATTAGTGTTCGGATTATCGGGGTGTCACTGTATTGGGGTTCGGATTATCGGGGTGTCACTGTATTGGGGTTCGGATGATCGGGGTGTCACTGTATTTGGGTTCGGATTATCGGGGTGTCACTGTATAATTTGGTTTATTTTTATTGTAGGGAGATTTTGGTGGACCTGTGGTGTATGATACGAGGTTGGTTGGAGTCCAGAGTTTAATACAAAAGCCGAATTGTACAGGGGAGAGTTATCAAGTTTCTGTTGCTAAAATGAGAGGTTGGATTAATTCAAAAATCAATTTGTAAGAAGGTGAATGTGTATTGTTATTAATAAAGGTAAACAATAGCGTTACATTATGTGTTTTATTTAGGGATTTAGCGAATTTATGATTTTAATTTATCGATAAACATTCTCAAGAGTTTATAACTTCAAAAATAACACAAGGAAACAAGGGCCTTTTTTTTGTAAATCCGGACCTGTTACAGTAAATCCACTTTCATCAAATTAACCATAATTATCGTCAAGAATCTGATGAACAAAATAAAGTCGACGAGTAGTGGTTGAAACACTTGTTTTATTGCCTATTTCCATATGTTTGGTTGCCTAAATCCCTGCTAATATTAACATACTTGCTCAAAAAACCAGAATAAATTTCTGATTTGACATCTGTTCTTACGTAATAATTGAAACCTTCGCAATATCTCTCAACTGCACTGACGACACCAACTAAGGTGTTATTCTGTATAATTGGACCTCCAGAATCACCCTGCAAATACAGAAAAAAATCCATAATTTATCAATTATCTTATTTCACAATAGAAATAAACGTTAATGTTAAATGATTTATTTTAATATAACACGGGAATTCTTCAATTGTTGTTGATTTAGTTTTATTACAGCGTATCTGGATTTATTCATTCTCCCTTTGTGGCATTAAACTTGAAATCGCATGGTTTAATACCATGAAGGCGCGTTCACATTCTAACACACGCACCGCAATACGCTACGCTACGCAAAACACTTACGAAACAAGCGCTGTGTTCTTCATTCTCCGCTATCATAACATCTCCAGAATATTCCTGAACCCTAGTAAGCATAGTCCTCAATTTACTAGAAATAGCAGACTTACACCCTTTCCCTCTATCGGTCCTTTCGCAAAACGTATAACCATAACCTACAACACGAACGGTACTACCAACCTCAGGACGCGAATCTGACAGCTGGATAGTGTTGACAGCTCTTCCTAACCTAACATTACCGCGCAACTTGATAACGCCGATATCGAAATATAATTTAGTGTAGTTCGGGTGAATTTTGAACCATTCCGCGGTGTAAAAAGGGCCTTCTTGGCCGATATCGTCGAATTTTGTGTAGATTTCGATTGATTCGACTTTTTTATCTTTGAGGCAATGCGCCGCCGTGACTACGATGTCGTTACTTAGCAACGCTCCACCGCATGTTGAAACGTCAAAGCTTATGAAGACGTAGAATGGGAATTCTTCAACTTTGACTATTCTTCCGTTGATTATTCGGTCGGTAAAGTTGGATTCTCGGGTGGACTTAACGTAGGGACCTGTCAAAAAAAAAAAAACGTTAAAACTGTTCGTGAATAGTGCTAACTTCACAGCGGTTTTGTTTTTAATTAACACTCACTCACCCACCACTCACCGTTTGAAAGAACTACCAAGAAAACTAGTTGTAGAATCATTTTGTGGGAAATGAGCAAAAAAGTAATAATTAGGAGATTTATAGTTCGTCATTTGGGCGATGGTATTCAAAAATTGGTTGTTGTGTATTCGTTTAGTGCAATTGATGATGTTAAGTTGCATTCTTGCGTCGGTTGCTTTCGTATACGCGCTTAGACATGTCATAATTCATTGCGAAAAATGTCCGTATATGAAAATTTCGATATAACACTGATTTATTATGGAACTCCTACAACATTTCCGAGAAATTTTGCTCAAATTAGTATTTCCTTGTGCGTATAGGGAATTTTATCGTTATATGTTGTCGAATTTTAACATTATCTTGTCATTTTTGATAGCGTGTACAGAGTCGGTAACCCGTAGTAACGTGATAGTTCTCCTAACCACCACAAGATGTCAGCATATCGTAGAGCAATATTTTTACGCTACTAGCTTAAGAACGGTACTTGATATACGTTTTATATGAGGAAGTGAAAGCTTTCTGTTCGTTAAACATAAAGTAACATCAAATAATAAAACTGCAAGAAGATTGGTAGTACTTTCTCCTGTCAATGACCCTGTCTGTGAACCTGAATGCACGCCGAGAGTATAGTAATTGAAATGATAGTGAAAACACTTTCCTATTTCAATGGTACCGTAATATACCACATTGTAATGGCCGATAACAAGTTACGTTGTCATGGAGATGTAACGAATTACTTCCTATATCTTTGTTCGTTTAGTTTCTGTCAAACTGTCAAAAAATATCTGTCACGTACGTCAAAATTAAAACAATTGAAACGATCCAAAGTCGATTAGTCATGAATTCAGACAAAAAGCGGGTATAAAACAAGGTTAGGAATACAATAAAAAAACTGTTTAGAAAATGATCACGAATCGTGTACGTGTTCGGCTGTCAGACGTGAAATTAATATTGGAAACATCGAAGAACATCGTGTTTTGATGTGTCAAGGGAACTATAATCGTTAATTTGTTTTCTAATTCTGAATTTTAATAAATTCTTTTGTTGTGCACGATTCCATAAAATATGAGTCTAGTTTTTCTGTAATAACTCTCAAACTATACATTTCTCGACAATAACACCCATATACAAAAATAAACTACATAAAATTTCCGACATTTTCTGTCCTGACAACATTTTTGCTCAAGCGAACGGTTTACGCGCTAGAGGGCGTTGAATGTGGCCAATCAAAACCCAACCCACCTAGAAATTTCACGAACTTTGTTATCGAATAACTTTTGTAATCCTTGGTTGATTTTGATGATTCTTTCAACAAATTATAAACAAATTCTTCAAAATTCGTCCTTGCTAATTCCCAACAATGAACCGATACAATTAAATCAAATAAAACAATAAAATAATTAGTCCTACATTTGTTCTGTGTGACCTGTAACTGGTCCAAGTTTAGAACACCCTGTGCAATAATTAACGACCTTGGTCGAATTTTTGCTTAGTGGGTTTCAGAAACAATTTAATTAGGAACGTTTTGGTGCTTGGTTCATGTCGATATATCCATTTTCGAGGAAGATATCGTATTTTAAGTAAAAATTTTAAAATTTAAATAAAGCAGTTTTAACCTCGACATAGAGCAATAAACCAAAGTTCAGTCCGTTCAGAATTGACTGACCTTCATTATAATGTAGAAACCAATCGAGTGATACACCCCTTATTACAATACAGGGTGTTTCAAACTTACAATGAAATCTTTTTTCTTCTCGCGGTAGAGGAAGTTGTATCTTCTGTCAAATTTAACATATCGAACTGAATTTAAGGGTGATACATTCTTAATTAATTAGGTTACAAAACTGAGTAAAGGGAAACTTGACACGTGTCGCTAATTGATACACAGAGTGTTCCAAACCTCGATAATAAGACAAAACATATCAGTTTTTTTAATGCGCTATAACGCGGAAACGGCTTATCTGATCAAAAATTTCAATATGTGATAAAATGTAGGAAATTTTATCTACTTTATTTTTGTATATAACCCTTATCGTCGAAAAACGCATCGTTTACGAGGTATTAAAGAAAAACTGCGTATAAGACGAATCCGAAGGCACAGACACTGATAAACATTTTCAAAAGTCTCCAACTTAAAAAATAATTTAACAATCTTAGTAAGGCTAACCAGAATTATTCCTAAGAGTTTAATAAACAATATATAGTCAAGAGTAGCGGTTGAAACCACCATACATGTCACGCAAAACAATATAAAGTCAAGGGACTAATTTTTGAAGGCAAAGATATTGATAAACATTATCTTCATTAAAATTTAACAAATCAAAATGAATCTAAGGGCTATACATTCCTAATTAATTAGGTTTCAAAACTGAGTAGAGGGAAACGTGACACATGTCGCCAGTTGATACACAGGGTGTTCCAAACCTCGATAATAAGACATAAAATGTATAAGTTTTTCTAACGCGCTATAACGCGGAAACGGGTTGTCTGATAAAAAAATTCAATAGGTGATAAAATGTAGGAAATTTTATTTAGTTTATTTTTGTATATAACCCTTATCGTCGAAAAACGCATCGTTTACGAGGTATTAAAGAAAAACTGCGTATAAGATGAATCCGAAGGCACAGACACTGATAAACATTTTCAAAAGTCTCCAACTTAAAAAATAATTTAACAATCTTAGTGAAACTGACCAGATTTATTCATAAGAGTCTAATAAACAATATATAGTCAAGAGTAGCGGTTGAAACCACCATACATGTCACGTAAAACAATATAAAGTCAAGGGAGTAATTTTTGAAGGCAAAGATATCGATAAACATTATCATCATTAAAATTTAACAAATTAAAATGAATCTAAGGGCTATACATTCCTAATTAATTAGGTTTCAAAACTGAGTAGAGGGAAACTTGACACATGTCGCCAGTTGATACACAGGGTGTTCCAAACCTCGATAATAAGACATAATACGTATAAGTTTTTCTAACGCGCTATAACGCGGAAACGGGTTGTCTGATAAAAAAATTCAATAGGTGATAAAATGTAGGAAATTTTATTTAGTTTATTTTTGTATATAACCATTATCGTCGAAAGACGCATCGTTTGTGAGTTATGAAAGAAAAACAGCGTATAAGACGAATCCGAAGGCACAGACACTGATAAACATTTTCAAAAGTCTCCAACTTAAAAAATAATTTAACAATCTTAGTGAAACTAACCAGAATTATTCCTAAGAGTCTAATAAACAATATATAGTCAAGAGTAGCGGTTGAAACCACCATACATGTCACGCAAAACAATATAAAGTAAGGGAGTAATTTTTGAAGGCAAAGATATTGATAAACATTATCTTCATTAAAATTTAACAAATCAAAATGAATCTAAGGGCTATACATTCCTAATTAATTAGGTTTCAAAACTGAGTAGAGGGAAACTTGACACATGTCGCCAGTTGATACACAGGGTGTTCCAAACCTCGATAATAAGACATAAAACGTATAAGTTTTTCCAACGCGCTATAGCGCGGAAACGGGTTGTCTGATAAAAAAATTCAATAGGTGATAAAATGTAGGAAATTTTATTTAGTTTATTTTTGTATATAACCATTATCGTCGAAAGACGCATCGTTTGTGAGTTATGAAAGAAAAACAGCGTATAAGACGAATCCGAAGGCACAGACACTGATAAACATTTTCAAAAGTCTCCAACTTAAAAAATAATTTTACAATCTTAGTGAAACTGACCAGATTTATTCATAAGAGTCTAATAAACAATATATAGTCAAGAGTAGCGGTTGAAACCACCATACATGTCACGTAAAACAATATAAAGTCAAGGGAGTAATTTATGAAGGCAAAGATATTGATAAACATTTTTTTAAAGTTTCTAACTCTAAAAATAACTATGCAATCTTAGTAAAACTAACAATAATTATTGCCAAGGGTCTAATGAACAATACAAAGTCAAGAGAAGTGGTTGAATACCAAATTATTTATGTTATTTCCCATATATTATTACTCAAGCAAAACACAAAAGTTAAATTTGCAAGATTTTACTTAAAACGCTGTATCTTTTTTGAAATTAAACAAATCGAAATGAATCAAAGGGCGATACATTCTTAATTAGTCAGGTTTCAAAACTGAAAAGAGAGAAATGTGACACATGTCGCTAATTGATACGCAGGGTGTTCCAAACTTCAGTAATAAAACATAAAACATATACGTTTTTTTAACGCGTTATAACGCGGAAACCGCTTGTCTGATCAAAAATTTCAATAGGTGATAAAATGTAGAAAATTTTATCTAGTTTATTTTTGTGTATGAACGTTATCGTCGAGAAACGCATCGTTTAGGAGTTATTACCGAAAAACTACGACAAATCCTACTTTTTCGCTACTAAACACGGCTTTGACGATTTGAGACTGCAACAGCTTTTAGAAAGTTACATTCCGCGTGTACCCAGGCAAAGATTAAAGAACATTGTATAATATTTATGCAATTTCGTCTGTTTGACCCAAATTCTGCGTTTTCTATCTCTGTTTCGTCTTTCTTTCCAGCGCGTACGTTACAGAAATGACATGAAACACACCATTTTTATACTAGACACTTTTGCCATGCTTTCGACGTCGATTATTACGCAATTTTCGAACGTATCCCAACCTTTTTTTTACAAATTTCCACATAAAAACTCGAATATTGTATGAATATTTAATATATAGTTGTGTATTTGTCAATGTAATACTTATTAAACACTTTCATCTTCTTCCAGACGCAAGATATCTCGCAAGAACGTTTTGTGACGTTTCCCCCCCCCACCATTACCAGAGTACTTTCGCTATCTTTTACGAGTCAGTGGCGTCCTCGACCAACAACACTACGTCCGTCGCGGACATGCCGTAAAGTGTCTTGTGTGCTGTTAGATGCGGTCAAAAAGTTTAGTGTCGTCCGTTGTTCCTTTGTGGTCAAACAACGCGAGAAAATAGTAACGAGGAAGCAAAAGGTAAGCGAGTACGAGTGATTTTTGCGGGTAATTTAACAAACATAACCTATAAGAAAAAAAAGCGACGCCCTATCTGTCAGTTTGACGTTTGACAGATGGTGAATTCGTGCGGAATCAGCTGTTTTATTTAAATTTAACAAATTGTGTTCGTAATTAGTCGAAATGATGATGAATATTCAGTCTTTTGTGTTGTTTTATTGGGTTGTTTACATTTTACGAGTGTAATTGGATGGTAATTCGCGTGGGTATAAATAATTAATTAACTCGAAGATGCCGTAAATAATTTGTTATGTAGGTTGGTATTGTTTCAGTCGGTATTGTTGCCGTTTTATTAGGCTTTTGTTTGAAGTTCTTATCGAAAGATTTGTAGCTTAGTTTTTGTTGCTGTTTTTTTGAGGGTGACTTGTCGTAATGAGTGAAATGTTAGGTTAAAATTGACTAACCTTGATAATGGACGTCATAATTATTAAAATATCTTAAATTACTATGCATTACGTATCCAAAACGTCAATATATCAATTTATAATGGCTCGAATAAAATTAGTAATAACGATCTATGTTACGTAACATGGAATATAAACGACTTATTTAAATATAATATGTATTTTATCAAATTCTCGATTGAAATCAAGTTATGATCGTGCAAAAAATCAATTATCTCAAGTTATGCATTCACGCATTCAAGTAGAAAAACTCGAATTTCATGTTATACACTGTGGGAAAAAAGTGTGGAACGTATGCCGTTGATTTTCGTTAATAACTCACAAACGATGCGTTTTTCGACGATAAGGTTTATATACAAAAATAAACTAGATAAAATTTCCTACATTTTATAACCTATTGATTTTTTTATCGGACAAGCGGTTTCTGCGCTATAACGCGTTGAAGAACTTATATGTTTTATGTTTTATTACTGAAGTTTGGAACACCCTGTGTATCAATTAGCGACATGTGTCAAATTTCTCATATTCAGTTTTGAAACCTAATTAATTAGGAATGTATCGCCCTTTGATTCATTTCGATTTGTTTAATTTCAAAAAAGATACAATGTTTTAAGTAACCTCTTGCAAATTTAACTTTTCAGTTTTACTTGAGTAATAATATATGGGAAATAACATAAATAATTTGGTATTCAACCACTTCTCTTGACTTTCTATTGTTCATTAGACCCTTGACAATAATTATTGTTAGTTTTACTAAGATTGCATAGTTATTTTTAGAGTTAGAAACTTTAAAAAAATCTTTATCAATAACTTTTCCTTCATAAATTACTCCCTTGACTTTATATTGTTTTGCGTGACATCTATGATGGGTTTAACCACTACTCTTGACTATATATTGTTTATTAGACTCTTGGGAATAATTCTGGTTAGTTTCACTAAGATTGTTAAATTATTATTTAAGTTGGAGACTTTTAAAACTGTTTATCAGTGTCCGTGCCTTCGGATTCGTCTTATACGCTGTTTTTCTTTAATAACTCACAAACGATGTGTTTTTCGACGATAAGGTTTATATACAAAAATAAACTAGATAAAATTTCCTACATTTTATAACGTATTGATTTTTTTATCGGACAAGCGGTTTCCGCGCTATAACGCGTTGAAAAACTTATATGTTTTATGTTTTATTACTGAAGTTTGGAACACCCTGTGTATCAATTAGCGACATGTGTCACATTTCTCTCTTTTCAGTTTTGAAACCTGACTAATTAAGAATGTATCGCCCTTTGATTCATTTCGATTTGTTTAATTTCAAAAAAGATACACTGTTTTAAGTAAAATCTTGCAAATTTAACTTTTGTGTTTAGCTTGAGTAATAATATATGGGAAATAACATAAATAATTTGGTATTCAACCACTTCTCTTGACTTTCTATTGTTCATTAGACCCTTGGCAATAATTATTGTTAGTTTTACTAAGATTGCATAGTTATTTTTAGAGTTAGAAACTTTAAAAAAATGTTTATCAATAACTTTGCCTTCATAAATTACTCCCTTGACTTTATATTGTTTTGCGTGACATCTATGGTGGTTTTAACCACTACTCTTGACTATATATTGTTTATTAGACTCTTGGGAATAATTCTGGTTAGTTTCACTAAGATTGTTAAGTTATTTTTTAAGTTGGAGACTTTTGAAACTGTTTATCAATGTCCGTGCCTTCGGATTCGTCTTATACGCTGTTTTTCTTTAATAACTCACAAACGATGTGTTTTTCGACGATAAGGTTTATATACAAAAACAAACTAGATAAAATTTCCTACATTTTATAACCTATTGATTTTTTTATCGGACAAACGGTTTCCGCGCTATAACGCGTTGAAGAACTTATATATTTTATGTTTTATTACCGAAGTTTGGAACACCCTGTGTATCAATTAGCGACATGTGTCACATTTCTCTCTTTTCAGTTTTGAAACTTGACTAATTAAGAATGTATCGCCCTTTGATTCATTTCGATTTGTTTAATTTCAAAAAAGATACAGTGTTTTAAGTGAAATCGTGTAAATTTAACTTTTGTGTTTAGCTTGAGTAATAATATATGGGAAATAACATAAATAATTTGGTATTCAACCACTTCTCTTGATTTTGTATTGTTCATTAGACTCTTGGCAATAATTCTGATTAGTTTCATTAAGATTGTTTAATTATTTTTGAAGTTAGGAACTTTTGAAAATTGTTTGACAATATCTTTGTCTGCATACATTATCCCCTTAATTTTATGTTGTTTTGCCTGACATTTAAAGTCAATAAAGTTTGATTAACAGAGTATTATTGTTCAACTAGTGAATGGAGATAAAGAACATTTTTCTGGTCAAATATATTGCTGGTGTTCGACACTTTTTTCAGCCCTGTACAATACCTTTGGAATAAATTGATTAATGAACGTAATCAATCCTTTTCTTTGTAAATTATAAGTTGTTATAGCAGATATAAATCTCGACCTTGAAAAATTGCCTACTCATTTAAAAAATTCTAATCAATTCACGTAATCGATAACTCGCATGTTGTCTCTCTAACTTTTAAATTTATTTACGCAATAATTTCACAAAGAATGGAATACACAAACAAACAAAAAAACAACAAGAACAAGTGTAGGTTTTCTTAATTGGAAATTAATTATTTTTCACTTAGGCAATACACAAATCGTCAATATCCGGTATTTTATAGATAATTCACTATCTACCATAAAAAACAACACTTTTAATTATACAATATAATCATATATATACCTAAGTCCAGTGAATTCAAATATGTATGTTACCTGCTAACTTTGATGGAATATTTTATCTATTTTATCGCTAGCATGCGTAAGTTGACGTATATCAGCTGTTTTTACGCTATTATAACGACAAAGTAATTCTCTCATCAATGTAACATATACGAAATCTACTATCTACGTAATCAGTAATCACAGTAGAGATTTCTAACTGTGTTTTGTGATTTTGCTATCTTTGCTTTGATTACAATGGCCAAATGCACTTGACATTTGAACGCGTTTTCGTTACGTACATATAATATGCACTTCAATTTCGACAATTAATTTCGTTCCAATTACTTTTACTACGAAGAAAAAAAAACTGCAAATTTTGTTGTCTCTTTGAATTAATGAAATTTGTGTTTGAATTTGTTGTTGAGTAGCAACGAGGGTTGAAATAATGTGTTTGTCGATGTACATAGGTTAGGTTATACATTTTTTACTCTACAAACTGTCAAACTCAAATTAAAAAACCTTTTTCCTGAAAAAACATGTGTGATTTATCAATTCGTACTGTTTATGTCAAACTCAAACCAAAATTGCGTTACGTTAAGTTCAACTTAATTTTTTGACACTTTCCTGTCAAATTCAACCCAAAATGGCGTTAAATTTTACCGAAAACACGTTTTTTGCGTGACAGATGTCAAAAAGTCAGTTAATATGATTGAAAAAGATAACATAATTTTAGTTTTTTGACATATAGCTTTGAACCTCAAACCAAAATTGCGTTAGGTTAGCTTTTTTTGTTGACATCTGTCAAAAAGTAAGGTTATGATCGAAGGAGATAACATAACCTTAATTTTTTGACACAGCTGTCAAACTCAAACCAAAATTGAGGTTCGAAGGAGATAACACAATCTTATTTTTTTTTGACACTTAGCTGTTAAACTCAAACTGAAATGGCGTTAATTGTTACTAAAAACGCGGTGTTTGTCTGACAGCTGTCAAAAAAATAAGGTTAGTAACAAATGAGATAACGTAACCTTAATTTTGACACTTAGCTGTCAAAATCAAACCAAAATGGCGATTGACATATTATAACCTTAATTTTTTGACACTTACCTGTCAAATTCAACCCAAAATGGCGTTAAATTTTACCGAAAACACGTTTTTTGCGTGACAGATGTCAAAAAGTCAGTTTATATGATTGAAAAAGATAACATAATTTCAGTTTTTTGACATGTAGCTTTGAACCTCAACCAAAATTGCGTTAGGTTAGCTTTTTTTGTTGACATCTGTCAAAAAGTAAGGTTATGATCGAAGGAGATAACATAACCTTAATTTTTTGACACAGCTGTCAAACTCAAACCAAAATTGAGGTTCGAAGGAGATAACACAATCCTATTTTTTTGACACTTAGCTGTCAAACTCAAACTGAAATGGCGTTAATTGTTACTAAAAACGCGGTGTTTGTCTGACAGCTGTCAAAAAAATAAGGTTAGTAACAAATGAGATAACGTAACCTTAATTTTGACACTTAGCTGTCAAAATCAAACCAAAATGGCGATTGACATATTATAACCTTAATTTTTTGACACTTACCTGTCAAATTCAACCCAAAATGGCGTTAAATTTTACCGAAAACACGGTTTTTGCGTGACAGATGTCAAAAAGTCAGTTAATATGATTGAAAAAGATAACATAATTTTAGTTTTTTGACATATAGCTTTGAACCTCAAACGAAAATTGCGTTAGGTTAGCTTTTTTTGTTGACATCTGTCAAAAAGTAAGGTTATGATCGAAGGAGATAACATAACCTTAATTTTTTGACACAGCTGTCAAACTCAAACCAAAATTGAGGTTCGAAGGAGATAACACAATCTTATTTTTTTTGACACTTAGCTGTCAAACTCAAACTGAAATGGCGTTAATTGTTACTAAAAACGCGGTGTTTGTCTGACAGCTGTCAAAAAAATAAGGTTAGTAACAAATGAGATAACGTAACCTTAATTTTGACACTTAGCTGTCAAAATCAAACCAAAATGGCGATTGACATATTATAACCTTAATTTTTTGACACTTACCTGTCAAATTCAACCCAAAATGGCGTTAAATTTTACCGAAAACACGGTTTTTGCGTGACAGATGTCAAAAAGTCAGTTAATATGATTGAAAAAGATAACATAATTTTAGTTTTTTGACATATAGCTTTGAACCTCAAACGAAAATTGCGTTAGGTTAGCTTTTTTTGTTGACATCTGTCAAAAAGTAAGGTTATGATCGAAGGAGATAACATAACCTTAATTTTTTGACACAGCTGTCAAACTCAAACCAAAATTGAGGTTCGAAGGAGATAACACAATCTTATTTTTTTTGACACTTAGCTGTCAAACTCAAACTGAAATGGCGTTAATTGTTACTAAAAACGCGGTGTTTGTCTGACAGCTGTCAAAAAAATAAGGTTAGTAACAAATGAGATAACGTAACCTTAATTTTGACACTTAGCTGTTAAAATCAAACCAAAATGGCGATTGACATATTATAACCTTAATTTTTTGACACTTACCTGTCAAATTCAACCCCAAATGGCGTTAAATTTTACCGAAAACACGTTTTTTGCGTGACAGATGTCAAAAAGTCAGGTTATCTGATTGAAAAAGATAACATAATTTTAGTTTTTTGACATATAGCTTTGAACCTCAAACCAAAATTGCATTAAGTTCGTCTTACAACGCTTTTTTGTTGACATCTGTCAAAAAGTAAGGTTATGATCGAAGGAGATAACATAACCTTAATTTTTTGACACAGCTGTCAAACTCAAACCAAAATTGAGGTTCGAAGGAGATAACACAATCTTATTTTTTTTTGACACTTAGCTGTCAAACTCAAATTGAAATGGCGTTAATTGTTACTAAAAACGCGGTGTTTGTCTGACAGCTGTCAAAAAAAATAAGGTTAGTAACAAATGAGATAACGTAACCTTAATTTTGACACTTACCTGTCAAATTCAACCCAAAATGGCGTTAAATTTTACCGAAAACACGTTTTTTGCGTGACAGATGTCAAAAAGTCAGATTATCTGATTGAAAAAGATAACATAATTTTAGTTTTTTGACATATAGCTTTGAACCTCAAACCAAAATTGCATTAAGTTCGTCTTACAACGCTTTTTTGTTGACATCTGTCAAAAAGTAAGGTTATGATCGAAGGAGATAACATAACCTTAATTTTTTGACACAGCTGTCAAACTCAAACCAAAATTGAGGTTCGAAGGAGATAACACAATCTTATTTTTTTTTGACACTTAGCTGTCAAACTCAAATTGAAATGGCGTTAATTGTTACTAAAAACGCGGTGTTTGTCTGACAGCTGTCAAAAAAATAAGATTAGTAACAAATGAGATAACGTAACCTTAATTTTGACACTTAGGTGTCAAAATCAAACCAAAATGGCGATTGACATATTATAACCTTAATTTTTTGACACTTTCCTGTTAAATTCAACCCAAAATGGCGTTAAATTTTACCGAAAACGCGTTTTTTGCGTGACAGATGTCAAAAAGTCAGGTTATATGATTGAAAAAGATAACATAATTTTAGTTTTTTGACATATAGCTTTGAACCTCAAACCAAAATTGCATTAAGTTCGTCTTACAACGCTTTTTTGTTGACATCTGTCAAAAAGTAAGGTTATGATCGAAGGAGATAACATAACCTTAATTTTTTGACACAGCTGTCAAACTCAAACCAAAATTGAGGTTCGAAGGAGATAACACAATCTTATTTTTTTTTGACACTTGGCTGTCAAACTCAAATTGAAATGGCGTTAATTGTTACTAAAAACGCGGTGTTTGTCTGACAGCTGTCAAAAAAAATAAGGTTAGTAACAAATGAGATAACGTAACCTTAATTTTGACACTTAGTTGTCAAAATCAAACCAAAATGGCGTTAAGTTTTGCTGAGAACCTTATTTTTTTAACACTAGAGCTGTCAAACCAAAATTGTTTGGTCGCAGTTGCATAGCAACGCATATAGGTTAGATTTTTAATACCCCTCTTTAAAAACAAGTTATAACGTACGAATTGCTTATAAAATAAATTCATAAAAAGATAATTACAATAACCGATCAATTAAACTAGAGAAACGAGTTTTGCAAAATTAACACTTGGAGCAGAAAGAAATAGTACGAGAAAAAAATTCCTTAGTCGTAAAATATTCGTTATACAGACAAGACAATGTTATCAAATCTCTCGAAGAAGACAATCGATCCATCTCGAGCCAAAAATTCCGATAGATAATTGTTGAAAAGTCGTACGAATTCTCCAACACGAGAGATACATAATGACTCTGCTATTTGTATAAGTTCAAAGTGTACCGATTGATAACGAAACACTCGCGTTTTGATCTCTTCTAGGTTTTAGTTTGGCAATGAACGCGGTCTAAGCAGCACAGCACGCACCGTCTAAGAAAAACAAAAAAAAAACACGCGCAAGATGCCAACTGTGATATCCAAATTTCTGGAGAAGGCGGACAAAGCCCGGGAATATTTAAACGTACCGAGGCATCATGTCGCGGCGGCCATCGTGGGTGCTTGTATAGCAACGTACGCGGTGAAAGTGGCGTATCCCATAGTCGATGGTTACATCAACAAAAACAACCCGCAACAAGACAGCGCGAACAACAACTTAGTGCAGAATGACCAAGAGGTTAAACGAGGTAAAATCAAGATCAAAGAAGCGCCGACTTTAAATCTAGAGTTTCTACTGCAGTTCCGAAAGTTGGTAAAAATTATGATCCCGGGACTTTTCAGTAAAGAAATTGGGTTACTGATGGGACACACTTCGTTTTTATTCCTACGTACGTACCTGTCGATATACGTCGCGGCGCTAGAGGGCACCATCGTTCGTCACATCGTCCGCAAAGATCCGAAATTATTCGCTAAGGAAATCTCAAAATGGTTCTTGATCGCCATCCCGGCTACTTTCGTAAACTCGATGATTCGATATTTCGAAAGCAAATTAGCTCTGGCGTTCAGATCGCGACTCGTGGAACACAGCTATGGTTTATATTTCAACAATCAGAGTTACTACAGAGTGACGGTACTCGATGGGAGGTTAGAAAATTGCTCGCAGAGGTTGACAGATGACATAGAGACGGTAACGACATCTGTCGCTCATCTCTACGGACACATAACCAAACCTCTGTTTGACATTTTGCTCATGGCCATCGCCCTGTTTCGTTTACGTCAAACAAAAGACGTAAAATCATTGGCCAGTGGACCGCTAGTGGTGACATCTGTTGTGGCGGTGTCTGCGTTGATATTCAAATTAGTCTCACCGAAATTTGGCGCGCTCGTCGCGCAAGAAGCCGAGAAAAAGGGATACCTAAGACATGTTCACACACGGCTGGTAACAAACTCTGAAGAAATCGCGTTTTATAACGGACATAAAGTGGAATTATCGTTGCTCAAGAGCGCTTATAAGGTCTTAGTGCAGCATATGGAGCATATTTTCAACGTTAAACTGTGGTTTATCATGTTGGAGCAATTCTTGATGAAGTATGTTTGGTCCGGAGCTGGATTGGTTGCTGTCTCTTTACCGATTTTGCTGGCCAGTGCGGGTTCGGAACCCAGGGTTCCAGGAACTGTCAGTCAGGGGACTCCAAGTGATCCCATTTCCGAGAGGACCCAGTATTTCACCACCGCGAAGAATCTCCTGATGACAGGTGGTGACGCCGTGGAGAGGTTAATGTCCAGTTACAAGGAAATTGTGGAATTAGCAGGTATGTGTTTTACTATTGCGCCATCTTGCGGTTAGACGTTTGACTTGCGGTTTTCTTTTGACAGCTGTCAAAAAGTAAGGTTATGAACCAAGGAGATCACATAACATCAATTTTTGACACTTATCTGTCAAAGTTAAAACCAAAATGGCGTTAAGTTTGCTTAAGACACTGTTTTCGTTTGACAGCTGTCAAAAAGTAAGGTTATGATCGAAGGATATCACAACCTCAATTTTTCAACACTTATCTATCAAACTCAAGCTAGAATGGCGTTAATTTTTACTAAAAACGCGTTTTTTTGTCTGACAGCTGTCAAAAAAATAAGGTTAGGAACAAATGAGATAACATAACTTTAATTTTTGACACTTAACCGTCAAAATCAAACCAAAATGGCGTCTAGTTTGCTTTAAACACGGTTTTCACGGTTTGACAGTTGTCAAAAAGTAAGGTTATAATCGAAGGAGATAACGCAGTTTTAATTTTTGACACTTAGCTGTGAAACTCAAACTAGAATGGTGTTAATTTTTACTAAAAACGCGATTTTTGTTTGACAGCTGTCAAAAGAATAAGGTTTGGAACAAATGCTATAACATAACCTTAATTTTTTACACTGTTACACCAAAATGACGTAGAGTTTGACTTAAAACGCTGTTTTTGTTTGACAGCTGTCAAAAAGGTAAGGTTATGATCGAAGGATATCACATAACCTCAATTTTGAACACTTATCTGTCAAAAAATAAGGTTAGGAACAAATGAGATAACATAACTTTAATTTTTGACACTTAACCGTCAAAATCAAACCAAAATGGCGTCCAGTTTGCTTTTAACACGGTTTTCGTTTGACAGTTGTCAAAAAGTAAGGTTATAATCGAAGGAGATAACGCAGTCTTAATTTTTTGACACTTAGCTGTGAAACTCAAACTAGAATGGTGTTAATTTTTACTAAAAACGCGGTTTTTTGTCTAACAGCTGTCAAAAAAAATAAGGTTAGGAACAAATGAGATAACATAACTTTAATTTTTGACACTTAACCGTCAAAATCAAACCAAAATGGCGTCCAGTTTGCTTTAAACACGGTTTTCGTTTGACAGTTGTCAAAAAGTAAGGTTATAATCGAATGTGATAACATAACCTCAATTTTTTGACACTTATCTGTCAAATCAAGCTAGAATGGCGTTAATTTTTACTAAAAACGCGGTTTTTTGTCTAACAGCTGTCAAAAAATAAGGTTAGGAACAAATGAGATAACATAACTTTAATTTTTGACACTTAACCGTCAAAATCAAACCAAAATGGCGTCCAGTTTGCTTTAAACACGGTTTTCGTTTGACAGTTGTCAAAAAGTAAGGTTATAATCGAAGGAGATAACGCAGTCTTAATTTTTTGACACTTAGCTGTGAAACTCAAACTAGAATTGCGTTAATTTTTACTAAAAACGCGGTTTTTTTGTCTGACAGCTGCCAAAAAAATAAGGTTAGGAACAAATGAGATAACATAACTTTAATTTTTGACACTTAACCGTCAAAATCAAACCAAAATGGCATCCAGTTTGCTTTAAACACGGTTTTTGTTTGACAGTTGTCAAAAAGTAAGGTTATAATCGAAGGAGATAACGCAGTCTTAATTTTTTGACACTTAGCTGTGAAACTCAAACTAGAATGGCGTTAATTTTTACTAAAAACGCGGTTTTTTGTCTAACAGCTGTCAAAAAATAAGGTTAGGAACAAATGAGATAACATAACTTTAATTTTTGACACTTAACCGTCAAAATCAAACCAAAATGGCGTCCAGTTTGCTTTAAACACGGTTTTCGTTTGACAGTTGTCAAAAAGTAAGGTTATAATCGAAGGAGATAACGCAGTCTTAATTTTTTGACACTTAGCTGTGAAACTCAAACTAGAATTGCGTTAATTTTTACTAAAAACGCGGTTTTTTTGTCTGACAGCTGTCAAAAAAATAAGGTTAGGAACAAATGAGATAACATAACTTTAATTTTTGACACTTAACCGTCAAAATCAAACCAAAATGGCGTCCAGTTTGCTTTAAACACGGTTTTCGTTTGACAGTTGTCAAAAAGTAAGGTTATAATCGAAGGAGATAACGCAGTCTGAATTTTTTGACACTTAGCTGTGAAACTTAAACTAGAATGGCGTTAATTTTTACTAAAAACGCGGTTTTTGTTTGACAGCTGTCAAAAGAATAAGGTTTGGAACAAATGCTATAACATAACCTTAATTTTTTACACTGTTACACCAAAATGACGTAGAGTTTGACTTAAAACGCTGTTTTTGTTTGACAGCTGTCAAAAAGGTAAGGTTATGATCGAAGGGAATTACAACCTTATTTTTTTGACAGTTTTGATGTCAATTTACAAAAAAAAATGATCGAATTATAGAAAATACGATTGAAAATCACATTTCACATGAAAGCAATTTTTTTGTTTATTGATAGGTCACACAGAACGTGTTGCGAACCTTTTCCAAGTCCTAGAAGAAGTCAGTCGTGGAGAATACAAAAAAACCGTCGTCCAGAAAAAGAACGAAAAGTCAGAAAAGTTCCAGATCGAATACAAAGGCGATCAGCCCGTTCCAAAGGGCAAGCTAATCTACAGTAAGAACTACGAGATCATACTAAAGAATGTACCCATCGTCACTCCGAATTGCGACGTGGTTTGTCCATCTTTGACCATGGACATCTACCCTGGACAACATTTGTTAATCACGGGTCCGAACGGGTGCGGAAAATCGAGCTTATTCAGGATTTTGAGCGGATTGTGGCCTGTTTATGGCGGGGAATTACACACGCCGAAGAACGCGCTCTTCTACATTCCGCAGAGACCCTACATGGTTATCGGTTAGTGACATCTATCGAATTTTTATGTAAACTATGTCCACTATGTCCCAATTTTATGCATTTTATGCGTTTTTCTTCGGTTTAGGTAACCTGAGGGATCAAATAATCTATCCGGACACGCACGCAGACATGATTAATAAACAAATCACGGAAGACGACCTGCTTAAAATCATGAAAATGGTACATCTAGAGCATATCGTGCACAGGGATGGCTTCCAAACCGTCAAAGATTGGCAAGATATCCTTTCTGGTGGCGAAAAGCAGAGAATGGCCATCGCTAGGTTGTTCTACCACAAGTGAGTACATCGCTACATGCGCAATTTACCTGACTAATATAAAAATGAAAAACATTATTATTTCTTGCAGACCGAAATACGCTCTTCTAGATGAGTGTACGTCTGCGGTTTCAATCGATGTTGAGAGCTCTATGTACCAAGACGCCATCAACCTTGGAATTACCCTTTTGACAATTTCTCACCGTCCCACGTTGTGGTAAGTCCGGCTTATAAAAGTTTTTGGGTTTGACAGCTGTCGAAAAGTAACGTTATGATCAAAGGAGATAACGTAACCTCAATTTTTGACACTTATCCGTCAAACTCGAAATAAACTAGAATGGGGTTAATTTTGACTAAAAACATGGTTTTTGTTTGACAGCTATCATAAAGTAAGGTTATGAACAAATTAGTTAACATAACCTTAATTTTTGACACTTATCCGTCAAAATTAAACCAAAATGGCGTTAATTTTGCTTTTAACACGGTTTTCGTTTGACAGATGTCAAAAAGTAAGGTTATGATCGAAGGAGATCACATAACCTCAATTCTTTGACACTTATCTGTCAAACTTAAAACAAAAATGGCGTTAAGTTTGGTAAAAACACGATTTTCGTTTGACAGCTGTCAAAAAGTAAGTTTATGATCGAAGGAGATCACATAACCTCAATTTTTGACACTTGTCTGTCAAATTCAAGCTAGAATGGCGTTAATTTGTCAAAAAGCACGGTTTTTGTTTGACAGCTGTCAAAAAGTAAGGTTATGAACAAATTAGTTAACATAACTTTAATTTTTGACACTTATCCGTCACAATCAAACCAAAATGGCGTTAATTTTGCTTTTAACACGGTTTTCGTTTGACAGATGTCAAAAAGTAAGGTTATGATCGAAGGAGATCACATAACCTCAATTTTTTGACACTTATCTGTCAAACTTAAAACAAAACGTCGTTAAGTTTGGTAAAAACACGATTTTCGTTTGACAGCTGTCAAAAAGTAAGTTTATGATCGAAGGGGATCACATAACCTCAATTTTTGACACTTGTCTGTCAAATTCAAGCTAGAATGGCGTTAATTTTGTCAAAAAGCACGGTTTTTGTTTGACAGCTGTCAAAAAGTAAGGTTATGAACAAATTAGTTAACATAACTTTAATTTTTGACACTTATCCGTCACAATCAAACCAAAATGGCGTTAATTTTGCTTTTAACACGGTTTTCGTTTGACAGATGTCAAAAAGTAAGGTTATGATCGAAGGAGATCACATAACCTCAATTTTTTGACACTTATCTGTCAAACTTAAAACAAAAATGGCGTTAAGTTTGGTAAAAACACGATTTTCGTTTGACAGCTGTCAAAAAGTAAGTTTATGATCGAAGGGGATCACATAACCTCAATTTTTGACACTTGTCTGTCAAATTCAAGCTAGAATGGCGTTAATTTTGTCCAAAAGCACGGTTTTTGTTTGACAGCTGTCAAAAAGTAAGGTTATGAACAAATTAGTTAACATAACTTTAATTTTTGACACTTATCCGTCACAATCAAACCAAAATGGCGTTAATTTTGCTTTTAACACGGTTTTCGTTTGACAGATGTCAGAAAGTAAGGTTATGATCGAATGAGATCACATAACCTCAATTTTTTGACACTTATCTGTCAAACTTAAAACAAAAATGGCGTTAAGTTTGGTAAAAACACGATTTTCGTTTGACAGCTGTTAAAGAGTAAGTTTATGATCGAAGGGGATCACATAACCTCAATTTTTGACACTTGTCTGTCAAATTTAAGCTAGAATGGCGTTAATTTTGTCAAAAAGCACGGTTTTTGTTTGACAGCTGTCAAAAAGTAAGGTTATGAACAAATTAGTTAACATAACTTTAATTTTTGAAACTTATGCTTAAAAATCAAATCCAAATGGCGTTAATTTTACTTTAAACACAGGTTTTGTTTGACAGATATCAAAAAGTAAGGTTATGATTGAATGAGATTACATAACCTCAGTTTTTGACACTTATCTGTCAAATTTAAAACAAAAATTGCGTTACGTTAGTTTTAAACACGGTTTTCGTTTGACAGCTGTCAAAAAGTAGTGTTATGATCGAATATAAGAGATAACATAACCTCCGTTGGTTGACACTTATGTGTCAAACTCAAACTAGAATGACGTTAGGTTGGATTGAAAACGATTTTTATTTGACAGCTGTAAACAAGTAAGGTTATGATCAAATGAGATAACATAACCCTTAATTTTTGACTTAGCCATCTAGCTCAAACCAAAATGGCATTGTGTTTGACACTATTTTTATTTGACAGCTGTCAAAAAGTAAGGTTATGATCGTACGAGATAACGTAACCCTTAATATTTGACATTTATTTGTCTAACTTAAAAATATGCAGTATCAATTAACTAAATATTTCATTTTGTTATTAGGAAATTCCACAAATATATTCTTCAGTTTGATGGTCAAGGTAACTGGGAATTTTCGACTTTGAATGTTGCAAGTCGGCTGATGTTGAAGCAAGAGAAAGAAGAATTGCTGAAGAAACCTGAAACAATCGAGAGGAACAGAAGGTTGGACGAGCTGAATAGACTTTTAGCTGAAGACACTAACGAGTTAAGCAATCCCGATGACATTGACGAGATCCAAGAAAATAACGAAATGTTTGAATCGACAACAGAGACCACTCTATAAGAGTTTGATGGTTTTTAGCTCATTTTTCTCGTTGTCGTTGCGTTAGTTGTTGCTTTAAAAACATCACTGTTTTAATGTTTAATTTATTCTGAAGAGATTATGAAAAATACTTTTACACAAAGTAAAAACAATACATCACCAGTTGTGATGATAAGATTAAATGAAAAAAAAAAGCTATTATGTATATTTTTTTATTTATGTATATAAAACTAGGCAATTATTTTTATTTTTGTTAATTTTTTTATGAACAGTAAGTGTGCACACGTGTTGGACAGTTTATGTTACCATAATTTTGTTATAAGACTTTTATTTTTCTTGGTTATGTCCCAATAAAAGATATTTATACAATGTAATAACTGTTTGTTTACATTTTCCCCTTTCCACTCAAACTGTAGCAGTTCTAATCGGGTAATTAGTATGATTCCAACGTTACCAGATCGAAAATTAACCCAAGAAACCATTTTCGAAGACCTCGTAACTCAAAATTTATGTACCGTTCGCGAGAAAAACGCGAAAAACTACGACAATCTATCTTTTGAACAACTAGCTACCATTTCTTTTTTCTATTTCGAACAACAAGGAATATTTATTGTTGTTGTTCATATAAAACTCAATTATTAGTTCAGATTGTGCAATATTGCACACGGACAAGTATGGACAGGATTGCTCCTTGTTGTGAAAATACCGTATTGAACGGTTGGTTGCCTGTTGTAATTTTTGCTAGACAAAGTTGCCGCCATGCGCGGTGAAGTAAAAATCTGGTGGAAATGCACCGAAAACCCTGGTAACTTTCATCTAGCGACGGTTGGCGGGCCTGCGCGAACGGGAAGTAGCTAAAACCGCTAACGTAACGTCTCTTTCTTTTACATGGCCGTCGAGCTATACTGAACACGTGCGTGGTATAAATATTTGCGACTAGACGTGTTATTTCCACACTAAACAAGGTAATTTCTGTTCGAATTTATCTGTTTTCGACCGCGGTGCGATCTGCGATAAATTGTGTCGTCGGATTGACGTTTTTTACTGGGTTTTTCGACTAATTGCGTCTTATTTTGCAGATGCCTTTAGCCGTTGATCTATTGCATCCATCCCCGGAGAAACAGCGCCGTTCACACAAGCTGAAGCGCTTGGTACAGCACCCGAACAGTTATTTCATGGACGTGAAGTGCCCCGGTTGCTACGCTATCTCTACGATTTTCTCGCATGCTCAATCCGCAGTACCGTGCAAGGGATGTAGTACTATTCTGTGTACGTCGACCGGTGGCAAAGCCAGACTCACCGAAGGCTGCAGTTTCAGGCGCAAACAACACTTGTAAGATGTAACGTTAAAATAATAAAATTATTTCCAGAAAATTCAATTTTTTGATTTTTTTATTACGAGTAATCGATGTAAACGTCTTACGGTTTCCAAAGTGAACGAATAAAGTGTGTTGCACATTCTGAACGGATAGTTTTATTTTGCGGAGCTCATCGAACGGTAAGATTTGTGAAACGATGTGAAACGTAACCTTCAATTTTTGACACTTAGCGGTCAAACTCAAAGCAAAATAGCTTGAAGTTAAGTTTGACGTAAAACACGGTTGTTGTTTAGCATCTGTCAAAAAGTAAGGTTATGATCGAATGTGATAACATAACCTCAATATTTTGACACTTATCTGTCAAATCAAGCTAGAATGGCGTTAATTTGGAGTAAAAACACGGTTTTTGTTTGTCAGATGTCTAAAAGTGTGGTTATGATCGAGTAAGATAACATAACCTTAATTTTTTGACACAGCTGTCAAACTCAAACCAAAAACCGCGTTTTTTTTATAACTTAACAGATGTCAAAAATTCTGGTTATGATAAAAAAAGATAACATAATCTCAATTTGTTGACACATAGCTGTCAAACTCAAACCAAAATGGCGTAGTTTTACTTAAAGGGCGGTTTTCGTTTGACAGTGGTCAAAAAAGTAAGGTTATGATCAAAGGAGATAACGTAACCTCATTTTTTTACACTTATCTGTCAAACTTAAGTCACAATTGCGTTAATTTTGACTCAACACGGTTTTTGTTTGACAGCTGTCATAAAGTAAGGTTATGATCGAATGTGATAACATAACCGACACTTATCTGTCAAACTCAAGCTAGAATGGCGTTAATTTTGAGTAAAAAACATGGTTTTTGTTTGACATCTATCAAAAAATAAGGTTATATTTGAAGATAAATTCAATTTTTTCAAAATGAAACAAAAAAATTATCAAAAATATTTTATTAAACATTAGATATCATTAAACAAAATAAAATAAACATTAGTCGAAAAACTCAAACAATTAAAAATAACGTTTCTCCTTAAAATGTTAATATAACATCGTTAATGTTCCTTTCGTTTTATACAAATATAACCAAGAAAAAATACAGTCTCGCTTCTTTAATAGTGGTACTCGGGGCTCCCGTAATCGCTAGCAATAGGGCCCCCTTGCTGCGGAGGCGTCTAAATCAGAAAATTTAAACAACTCGATAATTCCCACACATTTATACAACATTTCTCACCAAATTCGGTCTCCTTCCGTTATCTCTAGCAATCGTCGCTTTGATAGTCTGTCCAAACATCTAAAAAAAGCACAATTAACAAGACACAACCAGAAAAAAAAAAACCGTAACATACAACCGAGTTGTTTGCTTGTCTCACACAATTAATAGCGTCTTCGGTGAACCGAAATAGTACAAAAGCAACCCCTTTACTCCTCCGAGTCTCCTTTACAGTAAGCAGGGTGACCCTGCAACAACGCAAGCTGAATAACAACAACAGCAAGGGTAAAAGTAGCCAAAATTTCAAAACTTAACCTAAAAGACGCACTTACTTTACAACTTCTCCATATTTCTCGAAAATTTGGTGGATATCCGTCGTTTTTAAGTCATACGGTAAGTTGGCAACGTAAACTGTGCTTTTACCGGGGTCTAAAGGGGGCACGCTCATTTCTAAAGCCGTTTTGTTTACGAATTTTCAGTCGAGGCAATTCTGTCAAAGATGAATTTTGACGTCTTAAAAACATTGGTGTAAGCGGCGCCATCTGAGCGGAATGTCTATGAACCAATGATCTTTTTACGCCGATAAGGCAGAGTTTGTTCTTATCTGGGAACGCATCATCACATCAACGACTGTCAAAAACATAACCTTACTTAGGAATTAGGATAAATATACCGCTATTTGGTGAAAGTAACGTAAGTTAAGCGTCGAAAACTGAATATTACGATATGGCTGACGTTCTGGATATCAACGATGCGGTCGATTTCGACGTGGAAGATGAGGGAGATCAATCCGTGATGCGTTTAAAAGACAAAGTGACCAAACGTAAAGGTCGTGGATTTGGTGCTGGGGCTACAAAAACCTCAGAGAAGCACGATACGTTCGATAGTATCGAAGGGGGCGATTCTGGTGATACACCGGGGCCCCAAAAGTCTGTAGAAGGTTGGATTTTGTTTATAACTTCCGTACACGAAGAGGCGTCCGAAGAAGATTTAACGGAGAAGTTTTCCGAATTCGGGCAGATTAAGAATATCAATTTGAATTTGGATCGGAGGACTGGGTTTTTGAAGGGGTACGCTTTGGTGGAGTACGAGACGTATGAAGAGGCGGAAGCTGCTAGGCAGTCGTTGGACGGATCTGATATTTTGGGGCAGATTATCGGCGTCGATTGGTGTTTTGTGAAGGGGGCCAAGAAGGGGAAGAAAAGCCGTAGTAAGAGGCATTATAATTAAGGTTATTTAAGATATAATCGTGTATTTAATAAGAACGCTGGTTTTATTTTGCTGTGGACGAAAGTTTTTTTTGTAATAAAATATAAAGTAATAAATAATTGTAATTATTTGTTGTTTTATTCGTAGGTGTGTTTAGTTTGTGCGTCTGTAATATTTAGTTTGGACATCTAAGTTTGGAACATTAAAATAAAAATTAAAATTTAATAAAACTACATAGACATTGTCGGATAATAACTTTTATTCGTACAGAAACAATACAAACAATTTGTTAATTTATTCGACATAGTGACTACAAGACTCTACCAGTCTCGTTTTATATAAGTTAAATATATAATACAAATCTCATTATTATCATTATACTTATTATTATTATTATTATAATACATATCTCGTTATATTACCATCATATTACGTTAAATGCACATCTACATTCCACATTTTACAGTTCACTTAACAACCATGTAAGTACACACTACAGTACAATCACAAATAACAGAAATCAAGAATCCTCAAAGAACGAAATGAAAGAAATACCACTGAAATTTATTCCCAAAAAGTAAAGTAAAAAAGTAAAATAAAACACAATCCAATCGACCGAAATCAAGAAACAGGCAACTAGTAATGAAACCTCGGTCGGCAAGTACAAAAATCCTGATGGATCAAGCGGCACTTCGGATTGACCGACGCAAACGCTTTCAAACCTTTCGCCGTCACCTTCGTGTAGGTTACGTCCAGCAATTTCAGATTGAGATACATGACGTTGACCAGCGTCCTGTCGGTGATTCCCGGGAAGCCTCGGAACGACAGGACGCTCACGTTCGACGGATGCCGAGAGTCCACGCCGAAACCAATCCCGTACTGCTCGACCATGTCGGGGAAGTGGGCGTCAAACCCAAAACGTCTCCGCCGGCTAAGCAAATTCATCGAAGCTATGACGTCATACGATGACTACAAAAAAAATTTTTTTTTAATAAAATATGATTTAATTAATTAATTTAATAATAATTAATTAATTTAATTAATCAATAAAAATTTTTAATTCCTTACGCTTTCGTAATAATTAATTAGTTTAATGATAATTACTTAATTTAATAATAATTAATTAATTTAATTAAGCAATAAAAATTTTTCATTCCTTACGCTTTCGTATTAATTAATTAATTTGATAATAATTAATTAATTTAATAATAATTAATTAATTTAATAATAATTAATTAATTTAATAATAATTAATTAATTTAATTAATCAATAAAAATTTTTCATTCCTTACGCTTTCGTAATAATTAATTAAATATATAATAATTAATTAATTTAATTAATCAAAAAATTTTTTATTCCTTACGCTTTCGTAATAATTAATTAATTTAATTAATCAATAAAAAATTTTCATTCCTTACGCTGTCGTATTAATTAATTAATTTAATAATAATTATTTTAATAATAATTAATTAATTTAATAATAATAATTAATTAATTTAATGATAATTACTTAATTTAATGATAATTACTTAATTTAATAATAATTAATTAATTTAATTAAGCAATAAAAATTTTTCATTCCTTACGCTTTCGTATTAATTAATTAATTTGATAATAATTAATTAATTTAATAATAATTAATTAATTTAATAATAATTAATTAATTTAATAATAATTAATTAATTTAATAATAATTAATTAATTTAATTAATCAATAAAAATTTTTCATTCCTTACGCTTTCGTATTAATTATTTAATTAATTAATTATTTAATAATAATTAATTAATTTAATTAATCAATAAAAAAAAATTCATTCCTTACGCTGTCGTATTAATTAATTAATTTAATAGTAATTATTTTAATAATAATTAATTAATTTAATAATAATAATTAATTAATTTAATTAATCAATAAAAATTTTAATTCATAACGCTTTCATAATAATTAATTAATTAAATAATAATTAATTTAATTAATCAATAAAAAAATTTCATTCCTTACGCTTTCGTATTAATTAATTAATTTAATAATAATTAATTAATTTAATAATAATTAATTAATTTAATTAATCAATAAAAATTTTTAATTCCTTACGCTTTCGTAATAATTAATTAATTTAATGATAATTACTTAATTTAATAATAATTAATTAATTTAATTAATCAATAAAAATTTTTAATTCCTTACGCTTTCGTAATAATTAATTTAATTAAGCAATAAACATTTTTTATTCCTTACGCTTTCATAATAATTAATTAATTTAATTAATTAATAAAAAAATTTATTCCTTACGCTTTCGTAATAATTAATTAAATATATAATAATTAATTAATTTAATTAATCAAAAATTTTTTTATTCCTTACGCTTTCGTAATAATTAATTAATTTAATTAATCAATAAAATTTTTTCATTCCTTACGCTGTCGTATTAATTACTTAATTTAATAGTAATTATTTTAATAATAATTAAATAATAATTAATTAATTTAATAATAATAATTAATTAATTTAATTAATCAATAAAAATTTTAATTCATAACGCTTTCATAATAATTAATTAAATAATAATTAATTAATTTAATTAATCAATAAAAATTTTTAATTCCTTACGCTTTCGTAATAATTAATTAATTTAATGATAATTACTTAATTTAATAATAATTAATTAATTTAATTAATCAATAAAAATTTTTAATTCCTTACGCTTTCGTAATAATTAATTTAATTAAGCAATAAACATTTTTTATTCCTTACGCTTTCATAATAATTAATTAATTTAATTAATTAATAAAAAAATTTATTCCTTACGCTTTCGTAATAATTAATTAAATATATAATAATTAATTAATTTAATTAATCAAAAAAATTTTTATTCCTTACGCTTTCGTAATAATTAATTAATTTAATTAATCAATAAAATTTTTTCATTCCTTACGCTGTCGTATTAATTACTTAATTTAATAGTAATTATTTTAATAATAATTAATTAAATAATAATTAATTAATTTAATAATAATAATTAATTAATTTAATTAATCAATAAAAATTTTAATTCATAACGCTTTCATAATAATTAATTAATTAAATAATAATTAATTAATTTAATTAATCAATAAAAAATGTTCATTCCTTACGCTTTCGTATTAATTAATTAATTTAATAATAATTAATTAATTTAATTAATCAATAAAAATTTTAATTCCTAACACTTTCATAATAATTAATTAATTTAATAATAATTAATTAATTTAATTAATCAATAAAAATTTTAATTCCTAACACTTTCATAATAATTAATTAATTAAATAATAATTAATTAATTTAATTAATCAATAAACATTTTTCATTCCTTACACTTTCGTATTAATTAATTAATTAAATAATAATTAATTAATTTAATTAATCAATAAAAATTTTAATTCCTTACGCTTTCATGGCCGGTCTCGGACCGGCTCCGCTTGGCTTGGAGCTTCTTCGGTCGGAGCTTCTCCCTAGTCTCTTTGGCGGGCCCCCGTCTCGGTGCGGGTTCCTGCTCGTCGTCGCTGGAGCTCGAGTTGCTGGGTTCGACGACCTCGCGGCCCCTCTTGAGGCCGCGCATGTGCAGCTTGAAGCCGATGCACCTGGGGATGCGCCCCTCGGGCCCCCGCGGGCGGTTCGCGCCCACGTTGATCTGGTTGAGCGAGACGGCGATCGTAGGTCGATTGCTGGCGGGGGCCCTCGGAGGGCCCCCTTCGGCGGGGGGGGCCGGGGCCTCCGAGTCCGCCTCGATCAAGACGCAGCAGTCGGACGGCTCCCTCGAGTTGTACAGGTCCCGCAGGTCCCTCAGCGTCTCGCCCGAGTGCTCGAACATCGCCATCTCGAAGGGGTTCTGGGGCCCCCGGTGGGCCGCCCACTCGAAGTGCGGGTTCTCGGGGGTGGCGGGCGTCATTGTGGCGGTGGCGGGAGGCTGTCGACGATGGTGCGTGATCTCGTGAGCGGTTCTGGAATTTTTCAAGTGATTGTCTTTTGTTGGTAAAGAGAATTTAATTATCAGGAAGAATTTAAGTGCTAGAAAGAATTTAATTACTAGAAAGAATTTAATTACTAGAAAGAATTTAATTACACACTAGAAAGAATTTAATTACCAGGAAGAATTTAATTACTGAAAGAATTTAATTACCAGGAAACATTTAATTACTAAAAAGAATTTAATTACATACTAAAAAATTTAATTACCAGGAAGAATTTAATTACATACTAGAAAGAATTTAATTACACACTAGAAAGAATTTAATTACCAGGAAGAATTTAATTACTGAAAGAATTTAATTACCAGGAAACATTTAATTACTAAAAAGAATTTAATTACATACTAGAAAAATTTAATTACCAGGAAGAATTTAATTACATACTAGAAAGAATTTAATTACTAGAAAGAATTTAATTTCTAGAAAGAAACTAATTACCAGGAAGAATGTAATTACTAGAAAGAATTTAATTACTAAAAAGAATTTAATTACCAGGAAACATTTAATTACTAAAAAGAATTTAATTACATACTAGAAAAATTTAATTACCAGGAAGAATTTAATTACATACTAGAAAGAATTTAATTACTAGAAAGAATTGAATTTCTAGAAAGAAACTAATTACTAGGAAGAATGTAATTACTAGAAAGAATTTAATTACTAGAAAGAATTTAATTACACACTAGAAAGAATTTAATTACCAGGAAGAATTTAATTACTGAAAGAATTTAATTACCAGGAAACATTTAATTACTAAAAAGAATTTAATTACATACTAGAACAATTTAATTACCAGGAAGAATTTAATTACATACTAGAAAGAATTTAATTTCTAGAAAGAAACTAATTACCAGGAAGAATGTAATTACTAGAAAGAATTTAATTACTAAAAAGAATTTAATTACTAGAAAGAATTTAATTACACACTAGAAAGAATTTAATTACTGAAAGAATTTAATTACCAGGAAACATTTAATTACTAAAAAGAATTTAATTACATACTAGAAAAATTTAATTACCAGGAAGAATTTAATTACATACTAGAAAGAATTTAATTACTAGAAAGAATTTAATTTCTAGAAAGAAACTAATTACCAGGAAGAATGTAATTACTAGAAAGAATTTAATTACTAAAAAGAATTTAATTACTGGAAAGAATTTAATTACACACTAGAAAGAATTTAATTACCAGGAAGAATTTAATTACTGAAAGAATTTAATTACCAGGAAACATTTAATTACTAAAAAGAATTTAATTACATACTAGAAAAGTTTAATTACCAGGAAGAATTTAATTACATACTAGAAAGAATTTAATTACTAGAAAGAATTTAATTTCTAGAAAGAAACTAATTACCAGGAAGAATGTAATTACTAGAAAGAATTTAATTACTAAAAAGAATTTAATTACTGGAAAGAATTTAATTTCTAGAAAGAAACTAATTACCAGGAAGAATGTAATTACTAGAAAGAATTTAATTACTAAAAAGAATTTAATTACTAGAAAGAATTTAATTACACACTAGAAAGAATTTAATTATCAGGAAGAATTTAATTACTGAAAGAATTTAATTACCAGGAAACATTTAATTACTAAAAAGAATTTAATTACATACTAGAAAAATTTAATTACCAGGAAGAATTTAATTACATACTAGAAAGAATTTAATTACTAGAAAGAATTTAATTTCTAGAAAGAAACTAATTACCAGGAAGAATGTAATTACTAGAAAGAATTTAATTACTAAAAAGAATTTAATTACTAGAAAGAATTTAATTACACACTAGAAAGAATTTAATTACCAGGAAACATTTAATTACTAAAAAGAATTTAATTACATACTAGAAAAATTTAATTACCAGGAAGAATTTAATTACATACTAGAAAGAATTTAATTACTAGAAAGAATTTAATTTCTAGAAAGAAACTAATTACCAGGAAGAATGTAATTACTAGAAAGAATTTAATTACTAAAAAGAATTTAATTACTAGAAAGAATTTAATTACTAGAAAGAATTTAATTACTAAAAAGAATTTAATTACTAGAAAGAATGTAATTACTAGAAAGAATTTAATTACTAAAAAGAATTTAATTACTAGAAAGAATGTAATTACTAGAAAGAATTTAATTACTAAAAAGAATTTAATTACTGGAAAGAATTTAATTTCTAGAAAGAAACTAATTACCAGGAAGAATGTAATTACTAGAAAGAATTTAATTACTAAAAAGAATTTAATTACTAGAAAGAATTTAATTACACACTAGAAAGAATTTAATTATCAGGAAGAATTTAATTACTGAAAGAATTTAATTACCAGGAAACATTTAATTACTAAAAAGAATTTAATTACATACTAGAAAAATTTAATTACCAGGAAGAATTTAATTACATACTAGAAAGAATTTAATTACTAGAAAGAATTTAATTTCTAGAAAGAAACTAATTACCAGGAAGAATGTAATTACTAGAAAGAATTTAATTACTAAAAAGAATTTAATTACTAGAAAGAATTTAATTACCAGGAAACATTTAATTACTAAAAAGAATTTAATTACATACTAAAAAATTTAATTACCAGGAAGAATTTAATTACATACTAGAAAGAATTTAATTACACACTAGAAAGAATTTAATTACCAGGAAGAATTTAATTACTGAAAGAATTTAATTACCAGGAAACATTTAATTACTAAAAAGAATTTAATTACATACTAGAAAAATTTAATTACCAGGAAGAATTTAATTACATACTAGAAAGAATTTAATTACTAGAAAGAATTTAATTTCTAGAAAGAAACTAATTACCAGGAAGAATGTAATTACTAGAAAGAATTTAATTACTAAAAAGAATTTAATTACCAGGAAACATTTAATTACTAAAAAGAATTTAATTACATACTAGAAAAATTTAATTACCAGGAAGAATTTAATTACATACTAGAAAGAATTTAATTACTAGAAAGAATTGAATTTCTAGAAAGAAACTAATTACTAGGAAGAATGTAATTACTAGAAAGAATTTAATTACTAGAAAGAATTTAATTACACACTAGAAAGAATTTAATTACCAGGAAGAATTTAATTACTGAAAGAATTTAATTACCAGGAAACATTTAATTACTAAAAAGAATTTAATTACATACTAGAACAATTTAATTACCAGGAAGAATTTAATTACATACTAGAAAGAATTTAATTTCTAGAAAGAAACTAATTACCAGGAAGAATGTAATTACTAGAAAGAATTTAATTACTAAAAAGAATTTAATTACTAGAAAGAATTTAATTACACACTAGAAAGAATTTAATTACTGAAAGAATTTAATTACCAGGAAACATTTAATTACTAAAAAGAATTTAATTACATACTAGAAAAATTTAATTACCAGGAAGAATTTAATTACATACTAGAAAGAATTTAATTACTAGAAAGAATTTAATTTCTAGAAAGAAACTAATTACCAGGAAGAATGTAATTACTAGAAAGAATTTAATTACTAAAAAGAATTTAATTACTGGAAAGAATTTAATTACACACTAGAAAGAATTTAATTACCAGGAAGAATTTAATTACTGAAAGAATTTAATTACCAGGAAACATTTAATTACTAAAAAGAATTTAATTACATACTAGAAAAGTTTAATTACCAGGAAGAATTTAATTACATACTAGAAAGAATTTAATTACTAGAAAGAATTTAATTTCTAGAAAGAAACTAATTACCAGGAAGAATGTAATTACTAGAAAGAATTTAATTACTAAAAAGAATTTAATTACTGGAAAGAATTTAATTTCTAGAAAGAAACTAATTACCAGGAAGAATGTAATTACTAGAAAGAATTTAATTACTAAAAAGAATTTAATTACTAGAAAGAATTTAATTACACACTAGAAAGAATTTAATTATCAGGAAGAATTTAATTACTGAAAGAATTTAATTACCAGGAAACATTTAATTACTAAAAAGAATTTAATTACATACTAGAAAAATTTAATTACCAGGAAGAATTTAATTACATACTAGAAAGAATTTAATTACTAGAAAGAATTTAATTTCTAGAAAGAAACTAATTACCAGGAAGAATGTAATTACTAGAAAGAATTTAATTACTAAAAAGAATTTAATTACTAGAAAGAATTTAATTACACACTAGAAAGAATTTAATTACCAGGAAACATTTAATTACTAAAAAGAATTTAATTACATACTAGAAAAATTTAATTACCAGGAAGAATTTAATTACATACTAGAAAGAATTTAATTACTAGAAAGAATTTAATTTCTAGAAAGAAACTAATTACCAGGAAGAATGTAATTACTAGAAAGAATTTAATTACTAAAAAGAATTTAATTACTAGAAAGAATTTAATTACTAGAAAGAATTTAATTACTAAAAAGAATTTAATTACTAGAAAGAATGTAATTACTAGAAAGAATTTAATTACTAAAAAGAATTTAATTACTAGAAAGAATGTAATTACTAGAAAGAATTTAATTACTAAAAAGAATTTAATTACTGGAAAGAATTTAATTTCTAGAAAGAAACTAATTACCAGGAAGAATGTAATTACTAGAAAGAATTTAATTACTAAAAAGAATTTAATTACTAGAAAGAATTTAATTACACACTAGAAAGAATTTAATTATCAGGAAGAATTTAATTACTGAAAGAATTTAATTACCAGGAAACATTTAATTACTAAAAAGAATTTAATTACATACTAGAAAAATTTAATTACCAGGAAGAATTTAATTACATACTAGAAAGAATTTAATTACTAGAAAGAATTTAATTTCTAGAAAGAAACTAATTACCAGGAAGAATGTAATTACTAGAAAGAATTTAATTACTAAAAAGAATTTAATTACTAGAAAGAATTTAATTACACACTAGAAAGAATTTAATTACCAGGAAACATTTAATTACTAAAAAGAATTTAATTACATACTAGAAAAATTTAATTACCAGGAAGAATTTAATTACATACTAGAAAGAATTTAATTACTAGAAAGAATTTAATTTCTAGAAAGAAACTAATTACCAGGAAGAATGTAATTACTAGAAAGAATTTAATTACTAAAAAGAATTTAATTACTAGAAAGAATTTAATTTGCAAAAACCAGAGGCAATAAAACCAGCAGGTAATTTAAATAATAAATAAACTTGTCTTAGGTCATGGATGTTGTACTTCATAACTAGAAAGAATTTAATTTGCAAAAACCATGTGCAATAAAACAGCAGGTAGTCCCAAAAATAAATAAACTTGTCTTAGGTCAGGAGAAACTAAAAATACCTTTCGCTAAACATTCGTCCTCTTTCCAGGTCAACCTGCTCCTCCAACTTGGCAATGTGGGCCTTCTTGGCCCCCTTCATCTTACTAGCGGGGCCCTTATTCCTCAACAACGGAAGGCCCCCATCAACCTTGCTCTTGGAGCATGTGCAAGGCCCGTACGGTCTCTCGTACAGAACGCTGCACAGCTCGTAGTTCGAGGCGACGGGATTCAGCAGGGAAAAGCTGAGGGATCCGTCGTCGGTCAGATTATCCAATTTTACCGTACCATAGGAGTGTTGCGGCCCGAGATGCGCCCTCATCGCTTCCAACTCCAAGATGGGGACGTCGTCGTGCTGAGAATGGTACGACGGTTTGCGTTTGGGGGCCCCGCGACCGATATCGAGGTCCCTTTGCGCTTTCTCAAGGTTGTATGTCGTGACGTAGTTCTGGAAGTAGATCTCGGTTAGCGGTTGACGCTTGTAGAAGGATTTGATAATTTGGTCGCCGAAACCTAGCGGGATAAATTAAATATAATTATTATAGGCATCAATTAATAATATAAGAGCCATTGGGGCTCATAAAAACCACTCATAAGGCAGGTAAGAATTCTAGAAGTCAACCGAAATGATAAAAATTATAGGTTGATTACAAAAACAATTAGACAGTTTAAAAAAAAATCATAACTTGAAAACTAATAGAGGAATCTTGATAAAATCGCCAATACTTATTCAAGAGGCATCAATAAACAATATAAAGTCCTTTTGAGTTCACAAGAACCACTCACAAAGCAGGGAAAAAATGTAGTAATAAGTCAAAGTATTAAAAATTACACTAAAGACAGTTTTAAAAAATCATAACTTGTAAACTAATGGAGGAATCTTAATGAAATTCACAATAATTATTCAAGAGGCATCAATAAACAATATAAAGTCCTTTTGAGTTCACAAGAACCACTCACAAAGCCGGGAAAAAATGTAGAAATAAGTCAAAGTATTAAAAATTACACTAAAGACAGTTTTAAAAAATCATAACTTGAAAACTAATGGAGGAATCTTAATGAAATTCACAATAATTATTCAAGAGGCATCAATAAACAATATAAAGTCCTTTTGAGTTCACAAGAACCACTCACAAAGCCGGGAAAAAATGTAGAAATAAGTCAAAGTATTAAAAATTACACTAAAGACAGTTTTAAAAAATCATAACTTGAAAACTAATGGAGGAATCTTAATGAAATTGACAATAATTATTCAAGAGGCATCAATAAAGAATATAAAGTCCTTTTCAGTTCACAAGAACCACTCACAAAGCCGGGAAAAAATGTAGAAATAAGTCAAAGTATTAAAAATTACACTAAAGACAGTTTTAACAAATCATAACTTGAAAACTAATGGAGGAATCTTAATGAAATTGACAATAATTATTCAAGAGGCATCAATAAACAATATAAAGTCCTTTTCAGTTCACAAGAACTACTCACAAAGCAGGGAAAAATGTAGAAATAAGTCAAAGTATTAAAAATTACAGTAAAGACAGTTTTAAAAAATCACAACTTGAAAACTAATGGAGGAATCTTAATGAAATCGACAATAATTATTCAAGAGGCATCAATAAACAATATAAAGTCCTTTTGAGTTCACAAGAACCACTCACAAAGCCGGGAAAAAATGTAGAAATAAGTCAAAGTATTAAAAATTACAGTAAAGACAGTTTAAAAAAATCATAACTTGAAAACTAATGGAGGAATCTTAATGAAATTGACAATAATTATTCTAGAGGCATCAATAAACAATATAAAAGCAATCGGGACTTACCCGTGAACCGTATGTCCAAAATACGAAGCGTTTTGAATCCAAAACAACCAGCTAAACTGATGTATGCAATATCTAAGTCATTCATACTGCGACAATTGTACATCGAGAGCACTTCTAGGGCAGGGTATTTGCTAAATTGTACCAACATGTTCGTCTCCAACCAAAAACAGTGGTCCAAAATTAATACCTAAAAAAAGAAAATTGAATTTTTCTCTCGGAGCTAAAATATAAAAACGTACCTTCAAATTCTTCATCTGCGCATAACTAAACTTGAAGAACTTATCGCTAAAGTTGACGTAGCTTTTCCGCAAGCTCAACTCAACCAAGGTTTCCGGATAGGATGATAATGTGTACTGAAACGATAAATTTTGTTCAAAAAACATGGCTCTTTACTATTTCAATTTTTGTGAAAAGTAGATCATGTTTTAGCACGGTGTTTTCATTAAACCACTTCAGAGATGTCCGGGAAGGGCTAAAAGTTCTTTTCAAGTAAAGAATTTGGGGGTTTCCCTATAAATAAATACATTAAACATTGAAAATATTTCGGGGTTTTTACAGGTCTATATTTTTGTCTGGCAATGGGGTGAGATGACAAAAATAACTCTTAGCCCTAGATACATTCATGTACAATCAAGAGGTATCCAAAATTTACGCAAAATAAATTTCGTAAAAGCACAAATTGAAATTTAGTGACATCATGTTTTGCGAGAATCTAGAATGGTTGGGCTGACATCTTGTGGTGGTTAGGAGAACTATCGCGCTATTTCGGGTTACCGACCCTGTACCTAATGTCAAAAATGACAGGACAACATAAAAAGAAAAAATTCCCTAGATTCACAAGAAAATAATTCATTATTTTGACTTAATTAGAACTTTAACTTACCTTTTCGCAATTCAAATATAAATTTTCCAAGGCGAGCACCGTCAAGTTAGCACACGGTAGACACTTTGGAAAATCCTGGGGCAAAACATTGACGGTGTTATCGCTAGCACATAACCGTATATCTTCGGTGAAATCTTCGACGCGATCCAACAAAAACTTCACTTTGACTTCACTCCTAGGTTCGTCCCTTCCGTCGATCCTATGCCACAGCCTTTTCGTTCTTACGACATCATGAAATCGCTTACAAGTTCTAAAAACCCCAAGAAATTAAGTAAAATCACATGTAAACGACCGATACGCGAACCTATCTAATTGCCAGAGATCCGTGGATGATAAATATTCACAGATATCGACTAAAACGTAATCGCTTAGGTCTAAAATACACGGCTGAGTTGTTTCCATTGTAGAAGTTCTTGACTTTCTAACTTTGTTTATAACAACATAACCTAGAAACTTCAAATATCACAACAGAAGCTGTCGCTAAGAACACCGGTAAGCCTCCATGGGGATAATTCCCATTAGAAATCGGAGATTTCGATAATTCTAATTTCGAATTCTACGTAGAACGCGAATATTTAGAACGAGTCTGATAATATTTACTATTTATATAAAGATACAGCCGACGGCAGCGTCGAAACGTCAACGATGACTTTGGGTCCTTTGGGAACTAGGGCGAACAATGCATCGATTGAATAAGGCTTTCGAGTCGATAGATGGCGCTATCGATCACCTGGTTCAAACGTTCAAACACAAAAAACACTAAAATCAATTTATTTGTTTATTTATAAAAATTAAATACAAAATTAAAATAAGAAAAACACTATGGAGATACTATAATACATCCACACCGTTCACGTTTGTTTCGTTTTTCTTTGTAACGGCGCCGGTCCTAGCGTGTTTCTCAGTCTATTGGCAAGTTTGTTTTTGTCGTTGTGGTAGGTCCGAAACTGCGTCCCCTTGTAGCTGGAACAGTTGCTATCGGTGATGCTTCGTCCGTCGCCTTCGTCACGTTTTGACATTTCGGAAAAAGGGGACAACCTTTTTGGTTCCGTCTCCTCTTTGTTTGTCCTTGTCTCTGTCCTACAAGAAAAAGTATTGCCAATTTTATTTGTAAACGTCAATTTGAATTTGCGCGTGAAGTGCTGCCATCTACTAGTATTAGAGAGAACCAAACCAGCGACAGTGCTGCCAGTTTAAAAGTGAGTGCCGGCGTTTTGACATTTCGTTGCTGCTCGAACTGTTCAACTCAATTTTATCGCAAAATTAAGATTTGTTGAGCGCGTGTTACCGCAAAATCGTGTTATTTGTATCCCCTTTCGCATAATAGCGGTAGTTAGTGACTGGAAGTAAGTTATAAACAGATTTTATCAAAGACAATGTTGTTCTCGCATTGTGTGTGTGTGTGTGTTTGTGTGTAAAATGTGCAAGAATGCTGCTAGATGACCCTAATAGAGAGATTTAAGGACGTCATGGGCAAGAAAAAGACAATATAAGGTAAGTTCTTGGTTAATATTGAATAATTGTTAATTTTGTTGTGATTCAATCACTCGTTCTAAAGTTATGATGATTTGTTTTACCCACAGGTTTTACCACATTAGCTGTGTTCTTTGAAGTTTTTGAAGTTTTCGAGTGGAAATATGCAATAAATCCACTTTCAATTTATTTTAAGACGTTTAACCTTTCAAATATAGATAATAAACAATGAAAAAAAGTATAGTTACTCACCTCAACGACTTTTTATTTTTCACCTCTCTCTCCAATATATCAGCGGTCGTCAAATCGGAACTCTGTATCTGCTGGAGCGAGCTGGCACTTTCCGATAACCACGGTTTGCTACTCTTGATATTCTTACACGCGCACAGCGTCACCTCCAACTTACAACGCAAGCAACTACCCTTATCTTCCACCTCGGCTTCATCCCCGCCCAAAATACCCAAATTAATCTTATCCAAAACCGAAGATTCGCCCTGATTCTGGTTCTGATTCCCCTGACTTAACAACAGCTTCGATAGGGGAGGTGCCAGACCCAACCCGATATTTCTTTCGTGGTAAACTTCGGAGATAGTCGGGGTTAATTCACGATTTATATGGCGAAGTTGCGTCGCGAGGATCGTATCGTGAAGGCTAGGTGACTTCACCTCTTGTATTTGATCGATTTGCGGTTCTTCCACCTCTTTAGTCTGCGTGGCGTTTGGTTCATTGGGTGAGAAATACAACAAACGTTCGTTGGTGTTGTCTTCAGTTGGTAAAGCGACCAACTTCCGGTTTTGGGCCACCAAATTTTGCTGGGGAGTCACCTCAGTCCTTACCGAGAGTCTATCTAACGTCGACATGGTATTCCTCGACTTCTTAAACGCTATTTTACTTCGCTGGGTGGTCTGACTAAACAACTTAGCTTCCATTTTCTCTAACTCACTATCCGAGGAGTTCTCGAAGTTTGGTAAGTTGTTATACAAAGGTAAATCAACCAATGGTTTATTCCTCGGTGGTGGAATCGGCGGTGCTTGGTTCTGCCTCCTCAAAACCGTCGACATACCATTATCCCAATCAGTCGCAGAGCTCGCAGAGCTAGAACTATCAGGTCTCATCCCATCTTTGACTTCGCCGTGCGAATACAAGTTCCTTATACGCGTCTGGTGGGCCAAAGACATGGCTATACTCTGGTTTTCGACTTGTAGCACGACAGGAGGGCTTGGAGTGAACGCTGCGTCGCTCTCTCCACCCCCAGGCCGAGCCAAAGTCGTCGTTTTCTTGGGTTTTGCGTCTGTGATCATGGGCAACTTCAAATCAGCGGTTCTGCCGTCTGGTTCGCCGCGTCTCCTCACGTAATTCGTGAAAGCACCTCCCAAACGCTTGCTGGGCAAGACTGGTCTTGCAAATGGAGGTGGTATAGGTCTTGGGACTGTATTATTGGCTTGTTGTTGGTTTATATCGTTGAGATCGTTGTCTGAATGCGGGTATTCCGGTTCTGCTGATGTTAGGGACTCCATACTGCTCGATGAGTCGATGGTTAAACTCTTTGGGGCTTCCTGAGTGTCTGAAAGTGATGTTTTAATATATTTGTTTTGTTTAAATTTATTTATTGAACCCAGATGTATAAAACCAGAACTTACCGAATAATGCCAACAATGCCTGCAACGTGAAGTGTATATTTCGTTTGTTGGCTTGTTTCCCCGTCCTTAAAGTGACTTTATCTTGTCCAACGTCACACAAATCAAAGCCTAGCGATGCCAGAAGTTCATGACAACCTGGCGTTCGCCACAATCTGTAAAAAAAGTAACCATTTATACAATTATACTCTCCAAAGATCCATGTCTTGCATCAAGTGTTTGTCGTATGTTGTTTCTTTCTTTTAACTCCTTACAATAAGTTTCCTCCAACGTCAAAGTCAATTTTTTTCAAAGGCAATTTGTTTTACCTAACGTTTAGTTCGATGTCTATGCTGTCGTTGTCCGAGTTCTTGCTGGAGAACTGGGCGAGTGCTGACTGTATCACACCGATTATGTCATCTGCAACTTCTGGACTTGAGGTTAGCTTGGACAAAGCTTGAATAGAGGTGCCTGTCAATGCTGAAAATACGAAAGTGCTAAGAATGAGACTGCAATAACACTGTCTAAGATATAACTCGAGAAATATTCGCTTTGGTAAACAAGGTATAACAGATTTTAGTGTATCACTCTCTTCTCACTTGAGGGTATCACTGATTTATGATAGATTTTGAGCTGTTGACCATAATATCATTATAAAAAAGAATAGAATCGTTTTTTCATAACCTCGTCATAACTGAGATATCTCATGATATAATGCCTCAAGTTACCAATAAAAATATACCTAGTAATGCTTGTAAACTTGCTGAACATTGTGTCAGACGCTCGTCCGGATCAGATTGAGGGAAAAACACACTGCTAGGTATACCATTTGAAGCTGGTTCAAACCTGAAGCCTACTGACATTAGCAGCTCCTTCCAACCGGTCACTAAACCCACCTGAAGAAAAAGAAACATGTTAGAACCCACTCTCTGAATAGAGAATAGACAACTGAATAGAATAGGCATCTGTATAGAATAGACATCTGAATAGAGGACATCTCAATACAAGAGAATAGACGTCAAAACAAACCTTATTTTCTATGGATTTCTGCGTCGTGTACATGGCGTTCTTCTGCCCGCGATGAATCCTCTGTAAACTCTTCTCAACTAAGTGTAGTGTCACCCTTAGGGCATCCCTACTCTTCTCGGGTATCTTGAGCAGCTCACAGAGTGCTTGTCCCATCAATGCAACCTGAAAAATCGAGAAACATCGAAGGTTTCTACAAAGTGATAGAGTGCAAAGGGATTCTACAAAGTGGTCGCCTGCAAAGTGATCATCAATAAAGTGATAGTCGGAAAAGTGACCATCTACAAAGTTATGTTTTACAAAGTATTTTCCTACAAAGGTTATCTCCCACAAAGGGATGTTCTACAAAGTCTTTCTACAAAGTGATCATCTACGAAGTACTTTTCTACAAAGTGACGTTCTGAAAAGTGGTCATCTACAAAGAAATCATCTACAAACAGATCATCTACAAAGTGATTATCAACATTAGTGATCATCTACAAAGTGATGTTTTGCAAAGTGCCTTCCTACAAAGTGATCTCCCACAAAAGGATGTTCTACGAAGTATCTTTTTACAAAGTGCTGGTCTACAAAGTGACTTCCTACAAACTTATGCCTCACAAAGTACCATTCTACAAAGTGGTTCAATGGATTTGTATCGTACCTTATTTGATAGCCTGACATTCACTCCCACCAATAAAAATCCAGCCCAATTGGCGGGATGGGCGAAATGTTTGGTGTGCTGCACTGTTTGCATGGCCTCAGCTAGTGCCCTAAGGGTTTAAATACTTTAAAAACAAAGCTCAACCTAAAGACAAATCAAGTGAAATACCTGGCAGCTCTGGTTCCTTGTAGTAAAGCCGAATAGAAAGCCCTCAGTAGGATTTTTGTGGCTGTATCTGGTACGGGCCATAAGGAGATCAGCACAGCTTGCGCCCCAGCTGCCAAAAGGGCTCTAACCAGCGCAACCAACCCATCAGAAGTCGCCCAACCTTGTTGATCTTTCATATGGGAAGAACTCAACACCACCAACTTTGCCGATAGCTGTAGGGACAATAGGTCAGCTGCACTGAGCAAGAACTCCGTGATTGGCGGAATTTCGGCGCTGATGGAGACCTCGCTAGGTTCCTCCTCGTCATTGGCGTCCGTCATGTATAACCTCTTGCTAGGACTTTGTTCTAGAACCTAACTCACGATAATGAAATTGAAAAAGAATAGAATGCAATGTGAGAAATTGTAGATAAGTGAATGTCTACAAAATGATGTTCAATGGTCTTAAGAGTCTCTAACGTACTGTAGATAAGTCAGCTGTCTACAAAGTGATTTTCTACAAAGTGATTGTCTACAAAGTGTCGTTCTACAAAGTGATTTTGTAATGGTCTTAGGAGTCTCTAACATACCTCGGATGGGCTTAAAACTATCGAGGATAGTTTCCAAGAAACATGCGTAGCTAAATGAATACATTCGGCTTCTTGCAGCTGTGCCATGACTTGTTCTTTGGTGGCCATGCTTCCCGTCAAGGCTTGCGTCTGTAGGAGTTCAGCGACCATGTTGGCCTCTTGTTCAGCCTGTGGTATATCCTTCCAACACCAGTGGTCCGTAATGGAAGTAGGTAGTTTTGGGTTGCCGATGATCAAACTGCGTACGGTTTCGTTATCGGTTTTTCGCGTCCTGCCCAGTTTTAGTGTCGATAAGTTGGGAACAGCGAGCAAGGAGAACCGTTCGCAGAGGTATTCAGCGTTATCCTGTGAGGAACGTAGGACAGGGAAGGGAACCAAGTATAGATCACCTTCCAGTACCAAAATCAGTTCCCTTCGCGACTTGTTGTCTTTATTCGGGGTGCTTTTCGATGGAAGGAATTCCTCGAAAGGCTGGATGAGGAGCGTGTATAACGTATGAAGGCAGGAAGGACCCTTCCATGCTTTTCTCTTGGGTAAACGTGTCGATCCTTGCGCGCTGGCGCTCGATCTGGTTGATCCTTGCAAGGAAGCAACAGACCCACCTACGCTTCCCAAAGAAAATAAGGAACTCAATGAGTAATTGCTGGAATTCATCAAGTGGTGCCTGTTGACCATCCTCAAGAAGCCAGTTCTCTCGGACAACGTGTCTTCTGAGTACTGGTCTTCGGTTATCGTGGTGCAAGGCGACATTTCAACTCCTAGACTGTCTCGAACGGCTGTAACTAGCTTCTCAAGCATCCCAGAGCTGTTCAAGCTAATCTCTGATATCTCATTTCCTTCGTTTTCGTGTAAGGAAGTCGCGTGGAACTTGATGACTCCTTTCGTTGGCACAATCAACCACGCGTAGAGGAACCCAGCGGCTACGCTATAGTAAAGAACTGAAGCCCGTTGTCTATTGACGAAATCCTTGATTTGATCCAGAGAATTCGGTAGGGTGTCCTCAGGTTTGAACGCCTTCTTGTTCTGGCTCTCGCCCAAACCTTGCCTTTCTAACAACAGATCCACAAAAGCCCTATTCCTTCCACGTTCGGCTATAACCAGAGCATCCTCTTGACGATTCAGACCAACCAGAACCCTCTGCAGTATCTGATAACTCGAACTCTGCAACTCGAATAGACTCAGTTTGTAATCGGGTGAGTTCCTGCATTCGCGGCGTATGGTCTCCAAGAGATTTGTGGCGACTTCTAGTTGTTTCTGGGCGCCTTCCAGGTCACCGTTCGCCCATAAGGCCAGACCTAGCCTATTTCGAATTCTTGCCTCTTCGTCGCGTCTTCCAAGAGCCTCAGCTATACACAGTCCTTGGGTTAGGTACGCTATAGCCTGCGTGCGATTGCCGAGCAGTTGGTGGACCCTTCCTAACGAGCTATAAGCTAGGGTTTTAGCCAGTTGGTCGTTGGTGCTTGCTGCGACTTGCAGGTGTTGTTCTTGGTACCGAACAGCTTGTTCGTAGTTGCCTAGAGCCTCATGGACAGCACCTGGAGATGAAATCATGAAGAATAACAGTGGATATGGATGAGTTGCGTCTAGGGGTAGAAGAATTACCACTAGATACTGAAGATTTACCATAGATTATGAACTAGAGACTGAACAACCACACTTACCTATGTTTCCGCAAGCTCTACTTTGAAGCGTAGGCATCCCCAGATGTTCAGCTATCTCCAGATCGTTCTGATGGTACCTCAGCGACGTTGCATACTCCCCCATCTGTTGATAGACCATCCCCAAACCGCTCAGAGCTTCAGACTCCATTACTCGATCACCTAAACATCAAATGATCAAAACATCTCAAGTCATCACAAACCCATCAAGCACCTTACTTAGTTCCTGGGCGATGTTCCTCTGGTGTTCCAAGCAAGAAACAGCTTGGTCGCAGTTCCCCAGCGTCGCGTGCAGTTGCCCAAGTTCTCCGTAAGCTGCTGCTTTCGCCTCAAGGCTTCCCAGCTCATGAGAGACGACCAATCTTTTCTCCAGGCAGACCAGCGCTTGCTGAAGGTTACCCAAAGACTTCTGCGATTGGCCCAACCCTCTGTAGGCACGTTCTTGGTCCCTGGTACTCTTGAGTTTCAAAGCTATCGATAGGTATTGCTCGTGACACTTGGCAGCCTCTTCTGGATCGCCCAGGGCGTCGTAACAGTCCCCTAAGCTCCCAAACGCGCGTCCTTTATCCAATTGGGCAGTTGCACTGCTGAGGCGTTCTAATGTTGCTAGTTGTTGCTCGAAATAGCCGATGGCGTCTTCGTAGTGAGCCATGTTGAGCCTACGTTGGATGGGAATAGATAATTTAGGTCTTGGAAATGAGAAAATAGTCTAACTTGTTCTCTATATAATATCAGAAGTGGACCAAAATCCTCAAAAGTGGCGAAATAAGTTCTACGTACGATCAAAAGTGGAATTGGACAAGAGAAAGTAACGCTATAGACTCTACAGAATATCAGAAGTGAACCAAAAGATTCAAAATAATGTCAAAAGTTGTCCAGAAAATTCTATGTAAGGTATTTCTTTGTTAAAACCGTCGTGGAGATAGGGAAATTGTATACCTTGCTATTCCCAGGTTGCCATAGGCTTGTGCTTCGACGGCACAGTCTTGTAGCTCTTGCGCTCGCTCCAGTTGCTCTTGGTAACACTTCACGGCGTGTGTGTAGTTTCCTAAGGCCATATGGACAGCTCCTAGGTGTCCATGAGCCCTGCATTCCCCTGATAATTCGGACATCTCCTGTCTGAGTGTTAGTTCTTGGGTGTGGTAGCCTGGAAGGTATTTACGTGTGAAGTGGAGGTGTGAAGTAAATTGTGTTATTGACGTACCTAAGGCTTTGTCGAACCTCTTGAGGAGCCTATGGGCTATCCCAAGCGCTCCACAGGCGGCTGCCTCCATGGCTCGCTCGCGATTGCTCCTGCCTAACGCCAACTGTCTATGATACATCTTTATGCTTTCCTCGATCTCTTGCATTTTGATCAGAACGTCGCCAATGTTGCCCAAAGCCCTAAATTTACCTGGATAAGCAAGAGAGATGTTAAATTATGAAGGACCAATAAAAAAGTCAAGCACCAATGAACCAAATCGTACACCAATTGATAAAATCCTACACCAGTCGTAGAAAAGGCATACCATTTAGGTTATTTGTCATGTGTGCGATGGCCAAGAAATATTTCTGGCATTCGAGCGCCGTGTCCAGTTGTCCCAAGGCTAGGTGCGCCAAACCTAGGTTGCAGTAGGCCCTACCCATGTTCATCTTGTCCTGGAGGTCCTTGGCCAGGGCTAAATCCTGGTCGTAATACCTGACCGCCTCGCGGTAGTTGCCTATGCAATAATGGGCGTAACCTACAACAGTTGGTTTTGTTATGTTAATAATGTGGGAGTTTTGTTACCGTACCTAAAAAATGACACGCTTTGGCTTCTCCTTCAACATCGGCGAGTTCCTGGGAGAGCATAAGGTATTGCTCATAGTATGGTATGGCTTCGCCGAATTCGTTTCGTGAGCTCAGGCAGTTGCCTAGGTTTAGTAGAGCGCATGCTTCTCCAGCTGTGTCTTTCAATTCGCGAGCTATGCCTGTGAAATAGGGTCAAAACGTGTTAAAAGGTGGCGAAGGCGAGTCAAAAGAAGTCAACATAAGCCCAAAAGAAGTCAAATAAAGCCATAGGTAAGTCAAAACAGGACAGAGACTAGTCAAAATAAGTCCAAGTATATCGAAACAAGTCCAAACCGAGTCAAAACATGCCCAAACACTCCAAAAACACCTACCAAGATGCGCTCTGTAATGCAACAACGCCATATCATGTGCCCCAATAGCCTGGTAAGCCACTGCGAGGTTTCCATGGGTGCTAGCTTCGGAACTCCTATCATGGACCTCCTTGCTAATGGTCAACTCCTGCTTGTGGTACTGAATAGCCGATTCGTAGTAACCAGCCGCTGAATACGCGTTACCTATGTTGCCATAAGCCCTGCCCATACCAGCTCGGTCCTGAAGGCTCCTGGCAATAGCCAAGTGCGCCTGGTGCAGTTTTAAAGCCGCATCGTACTCCCCCAAGAGCTGGTAGACTATCCCCAAGTTCGAGCAAGCTCTCCCCTCCCCAACTTTGTCCCTCGTCGCCAAAGCCATGTCCAGTTGGCGCTCGTGCCAGTGTTTTGCCTGCGTGTAGTCACCAGCGCACCTGGCGGCGTGCCCGAGACCTGCGTATGCTCTGGCTTCGACGGATCTGCAAGAAAAACGATTAGGACTTAGGTTTTTGTCAGTCTCAGTCTTATTGGTCAGTCTTGGTCAGTAAAAATGATGGTCTTACTTGTCACCCATAGACTGGGCTAGCCTCAACACCTTCTCATGGTAAACTATGGCTTGGGAAAAATTCCTCCTGTAGTGGTGACTCGAGCCCAAGTTGCTATAAGCCCTAGCCTCCTCAACTTGGTTCCCAAGTCTTCTGGCTATCCTCAAATGCTGCGTGTGGCAGTCCACAGCTGAGTCAAAGTCCCCCATAGCCAAATAAACTGCTCCAACGTTGCCAATCTCCCTAGCTTCTTGTAATTTGTCGCCCATTTGCTTGACGAGTTGGACGCATTGCTTATGTGACGCTAACGCATTTGGATAATCCCCTATCGCTGTATACACATGTCCCAGTGATGTCAAAGCCGCCGCAGCTGCTTGGGTGTCTTTACATTTCATGGCAAGGACTAGTTGATACCTGTGCGCGGTCAGGGCCTCTTTGTAGGAGCCCTGGCTGAAGTATGCTGACCCTAGGTTGCCATGAGCCCTGCATTCGCCCGCTGTATCGCCTAGAGACTTTGCAATGGCCAGGTCCTGCTGCATATACCTGTGAAGAACGTCAAAGGTGGTATTATTTGCTCAGAAATGTTGCACATATCGTCAAAATTGGTCTACAAGCTTCTACATGGGTTCAGAAGTGATCCACAAGCTTCTACATAATGTCAAAAGGGGTATTATTTAGCCAAAAATGTTGTACATATTATCAAAAGTGGTCGACAAGCTTCTATATGATGTTAAAAGTGGTATTATGTGTTCAGAAATGTTATACAGTGGTCTACAAGCTTCTACATAATATCGACAATGGTATTATTTGGGCAGAAATGTTGTGCATATGGTCAAAAGTCATCCACAAGCTTCTACATAATGTCAAAAGTGGTATTATTTGACCAGAAATGTTGTACGTATGGTCAAAACTAGTCTACAAGCTTCTACATATGTTCAGAAGTGGCCCACAAGCTTCTACATAATACCAAAAAGGGGTATTATTTAGTCAAAAATTTTATACATATGATCAAAAGTTGTCCACAAGCTTCTATATGATGTAAAAAATGGTATTATCTGCTCAGAAATGTTGCGCATATGGTCAACAGTGGTCTACAAGCGTCTATATAACATCGACAGTGGTATTATTTGGGCAGAAATGTTGTACATATGGTCAAAACTGGTCGACAAGCTTCAACATAATGTCAAAGGGGTATTATTTGGCAAAAAATGTTGTACATATGATCAAAAGTGGTCCACAAGCGTCCACAAAAGTGGTCTATATGATGTAAAAAATGGTATTATGTGCTCAGAAATGTTGCACATATGGTCAACAGTGGTGTACAAGCGTCTATATAACATCGACAGTGGTATTATTTGGGCAGAAATGTTGACATATGGTCAAAAGTTATCCACAAGCTTCTACATAATGTCAAAAGTGGTATTATTTGGACAGAAATATTGTACGTATGGTCCAAACTGGTCCACAAGCTTCTACATAATGTCAAAAGGGGTATTATTTGGCCACAAATGTTGTACATATGATCAAAAGTGATTCACAAGCTTCTATATGATGTAAAAAATGGTATTATGTGCTCAGAAATGTTATACATATGGTCAACAGTGGTCTACAAGCGTCTATATAACATCGACAGTGGTATTATTTGGGCAGAAATGTTGACATATGGTCAAAAGTTATCCACAAGCTTCTACATGATGCCAAAAGTGGTATTATCTGGACAGAAATGTTGTACATATGGTTAAAACTGGTCTACAAGCTTCTACATATGTTCAGAAGTGGTCTACATAATGTCAAAAGGGATATTGTTTGGCCAAAAATGTTGTGCATATGGTCAAAACTTGTCTGCAAACCTCAACATAACATACATAATGTCAAAAGTGATATTATTTGACCAGAAATCTTGTACATCTCGTCAGAAATGGCCCACAAGCTTCTATATAATGTCAAAATTGGTATTACTTGCTCCCAAAAAGATACCACTCACCCTATAGCTTTGTCCAATTGATTTAGGGCCCAATGGGCGGAACTCAGGGCGCTAAAAACCGATCCTCTTAACTTCTGCGAACAAGAGCCTATCCGTAAGGCCGATTCCAACACCGTAACAGCTGAATTGTAAAGCCCAGCCGCCAGCAGTTCCTGTCCAACGACGGAAATAAGCACGAACGGACTTTGGTCCAATTTCATCAGCTCCAACTGTTGAAAAGTTGGCTCCAGCTTGTGTCTGAGCGGCGATTTGACAGATGCTTCTATCAAAGCCGATAGCAACTGCTGAGAGGCTGGGTCTTGAGCCAGGCCTGAACTGAAAGCAGCCAGGGCCTCGCCATGCCTGGCCAAGCATTGCAAAGCAACTCCTTGCCTAGAATAAAAACGGATTAATCGACGACGACGGTATTTCCGACTACTAATAATTTTTTAAATTAAATACTAACCTGTAGTAGGCTTTTGGCCATGTTGGGCAAAGATCTCTCGCGGTGCAGGCGTCTTGCAGTGCTTGTGTGAACAGACCTTGTTTTAGTTTGGCCGCTGATCTGTTCGAGTATAAGATGTGATTTGTGGGGTCCAGTTGAAGGGCGTCGGTGTAAAGGGCGACTGCCGTTGCGAAATCGCCATTTTGGCACGCCGCGTTGGATTGTCGTACCTGTTACATAATGGTGTCTATTATTTAACGAGGGCGTAATGACGTCCGTTATATGCCAGGGCGTTATATTAGATTTAGTAGATTTAGTAAACCCAAGCAAAGTGTAAAAGAATCGTTTTTTGAGGTGAAAACTATTTTTACTTAAGAAATAATTCAAAATTCTATTGAAAGAAAAAAAAAACAGGTAAAAAGTAAAGTCGATGATTATAAAAAAGCAGGTACCTTTTCTAGAAACAATTGCCTGCTTGCTGCTGGTAGTTCGTCTGTACCTTGAGGTTCAACCTGTAAAGGAAATATACCTGTAGTGACGAATACACCCCAACAAAAAAATAACCCTAATAACACCACTTAGTTCCGTCTTTTGTGGTCTAAGAACGTAATGACTGGCACCAAAATTACTTCTAGTTATTTTCCAGTGAGTAACTTTCATGGAAAGGCCAATTATATGTTTTCTTGACTTTTTCAATTTGTTGTTTATAAGTGGAGCAACAAAAAAATAACTTTTCTCACTTGCTGCCTTCTGTAGCTCAGTTACATCTATGCAAGAGTGTTTCATTTCATGTGTGACTTACAAGGATTATGAGGAAAAGCAGGATTGTAGTGGATTTTAGGAGTGGATTTAAGAGTTTAATATGTTTATGTTGAGTATATTTTGCTCTGACGAAGAAAATGTTCTACATATAAAAAGAGTAGGACTTTCGTCCTACAACAACCACAATATTTTGTTGGGTGAAAAATATACATTCTTCAATGAACAAACCGTTTCTTGGCCCAAAAGTATACGTACGTATCGCTTAAAACAGACGTAATTCCTTTCAAGCATTTCCTTCATACTTAAAAACAAGAAAACGTAATACTGGGAACATCAAGAAAATCATATTCTTCATTTTCTTCATCAATTCCTGTTCCAAATGCATTTTAGAATAGTTTAAATAAATAGAACTCTCTCAAAATTTGTACACTCAAACCTGTTAAGTTAGTTAACTTCTTATATACATTTACCTCCATGAAATCTCTGTGTGACATCTTCGTCAAGCCCTATGGAATCCTCAAGATTCATAGTAACACCAAAACAGGAACACGCCACAAAATTAAACAACACAAGAACAGCAACAGCCTCACAAAATCTCACATCACAATATTTAATAACCAGCACGGAAAAAGTTAATAACCTGCACTGAAAATCGCGTATTCTTCACAGGACACAACCAGAACCCAAAAGCAGAAGTTTCCCGTAAAATTTACACCTCTCCCAGTGTATAAAAGCCGTACAATCGACTAACAACACAACTATCAACACTCCGGTCAGCTTCTAACAGTTAGTTTTGTCGCATTCTTACGGCAGCGCCATCTTGGAATGTGCAGGTATGTCGTGAGCGTTTTTTTTTCTTCTCCTTTTAGTGCCGGAGAGGTGTACTCGGGCACACAGGTATACGCTGTACGACTCCTGCTTAGTCGAGAAGAGGTAGGAGGTGAAAGAGTAGAGGCCCGAAGCCGTCGCCTTGAGGCATACCTGCGTTCGGCGTGCGACGGTGCCCGGAAGTTGAAGGCTTAAGTACAATTTTAAAAGGCTCAAAACTGGAAAAGAATATCTTTCCCAATTTTCAAATTCAAACAAGCATATAATTTTTGTAAAAATATATATTTCGTTTCATATAAAAACTTAAAAAATTAGTAGGAATCACATAATATATGTAAAATCACATCTGCAAAGCTTCTGCTTCGATATTTCTTTTCCCGGTTCGATTCTTCAGTTTGTTTTCTTCGTCTTTTTGGTCGCTGTTGCTCTTGTTGTTTCGGACTTGGTCTGAGGTTTTGCACACATTCCCAGGAGAGATCTGAGTATGAATCTGGTGAATTTAAGACCAACGTAAGACAGAATGGCCATAACAGCAAACAGAACACCGATTACGTCCAGCAAGAAGTATTGGTACAGTGGGATGTGTAGTGCTGGACTTCTAAGATGTTTTGCGCCCTTATGTCTAAGCACGTATTCTGTCCACCATACAGCTTTTTCCAACCCACTCATCGGTTGGTCGTGAGCTACTCTTGAGAGCTCCTCAACCTTTTCCCTGTACCTGAAAAAGAAAGAAGTAATTTATTATATAGAGTTTGCATACTGTTGCTGCTCAGCAACAACAGCCTGCAGTAGCCAGCAAAAGTACTGCTGCCACTGGTGGCTACCACCAGCAATCCTCAGTTCAAACTACAAGGTCAAATATTTCCTGGGTTAACATTCATACTAGTTGCTGTAAAAGTTAAACAAGTACTGGTGGGCTGGTTGCTGCTAAACTCACTCGCCAACTGGTGAAACAGTTAGTGGTCACACTGTTAGCAGCCAGTAGCAAATAGCACGCTAGTAAAACAGCCTAGTGTGGCCATAAAATCAATAAAAGATCAATAAAGTACTTACATTTTGTTTGTCAGTACATCAGATATGGTTGACGTGAGCTCTTCTGTGTTTGTCGTATGATGATCTATCATAACCCCAAAACCTTTATTGACCACCTGTTTGGCATTGCTGAATTGATCAGCAAAAAATGGTACGACGATCAATGGCACTTTGAAATTGATTGCTTCTTCTATACTCTGAAGACCGCCTTGTGTTATGAATAATTTGACGTTTTTATGTCCTGAAAATTAGGTTGATTAGGATAACATTCTAATAAGTATGTCTATACAACAACAAAAATATTTTGTTGGGTGAAAAATATATATGCTTCAACGAAAAAAACGGTTTCTTGTTTGTATGTAAGACCAAATCAACACAGACAAAGATGGCACAATAAAACTCACTTAGAATATCTTGTTGTGGCAGCCATTTTTTAATTAGGACATTGCTTGGTTTATTTGGCAAATTTTCGTTGTCGATTTTCCACAGGATCTTGTAGGGAAGCTTGGCGAACGTTTCCAGTAATGTTGCCAGGAATTCTTTCGATAATGTCGATGTCCTGACATTGGTTCCCATACTGAAGTAAACGACACCTTCTTTGCTGTCGTCCAAGAATTTTTGCAAGTCCTGTCAAGAAAAGTAACGAATCAGTGTAGTTGGAAAATTGGGTGGGGGCCACACCCGATATTTTAGTTTTTGACTAGGTCGCCTCCAAGGAGATTATTATAATCGATTGAAGAAATCGAGGTTTCAGTTTTGAGGCAAATATATCACAGGGTAACAAAAAAATCAAACAAAAAAGCTTTGTTCATGGGGGAGGGTTGAGTTGCCTACTTACCGTTGGTAGTGCTTTTGGTTGTCTGATATTCATCCCTCCACCAATATGAACGACAGCAGGCACCGTCGGTCTTAGATTATGAAAAGCTGGGTTCACATTCATAAAGAACATATCGATATTCTCGATGATCTCATCCAGAGGTGGATACCCCTCACCAAAATGCTTCGCGATCACAGTATCCTCCTTGTTCTTCACCGATTCGAAGGTCAAACGCCGTATAACCGAATAGACAGTGCTCACCAGCCTCTCAACGAACGTCAGGTCCCCATTAAACTTCAGAAGCGTGTCCGGATTCAAAACAGGATGCGTTGGATTCCCGATCGAATCATGTCCTGGAATCGAAGCATCCAAGGATGTTATCGCAATCAAAGGACAGTTGAAACGATGAGAGAATGCCAGCTGGGTTGGCAGCAAGAACTCAGCTATGACCAAATCAAATTTCGCGTCCTTATCTTTGATTAAGGCCTGGACTTGTGGACTTCCTAGTTGCTCTTCGGACATACTGCTTAGGAGGTTTAAGAAATACCCCGCGAATTTCAAGGGTTCATCCTTTAGGGTGTCCAAAGTCTCTCCAAACTTGTACTTTTTGTCGATCAGCTCATAAGTGAAGGAAACGTCGATTTCTGTAAGATTTGTCAGCGAGGCATCTCGTAACGGGTCAGAGGTTATTGCGGTGACTTGGTGTCCCTTCAAACTTAGCTCCTTCCATATGGGTTGGTACACGATCTGGTGACTGTACGATGTTGTGCCACCCACAAAAAGGATTCTTGCGCTCTCACCGGCGGCGATGGAGGCGAAGAACACCATAAGCACTGACAAAATGTCGTTCATTTTGTCTTCGAACGTGTCGCGGGTCCACACAAGTCACAAAGTGGAAGACCTATTGGACAAAACTCGAATTTATACTGAGATTTGACGATATCTAGTCCTTTGATGGTATCTGGTCCTCCTCCTCTCGCTTAATTACTTTATCTATGATGTTGGCAATTGTTTTCTTGCTGCTTTGTCTGGGTTATCTTTGAGTGGTCACGATCTGAGTGTTCGATAATGATTATTTTGTTTTTTGACGATTGAAGACATCATCTGTGGAACTTTGGAACTTTGCAGTGATTTGGCGAAAATAAATTCTTGTATTTCCTAAAGTACTAAAAGTGTACTTGAGCAAAACAAAAGCCACCATTCAGAAGGATCGTGCGAAAAGATTCCATTCCTGTAGCCTAGAACCTAATAACTCGGCCTTTTCCTTTGATATACCTTTAACATCTTTAACAAATGGCGAATCTTTACGACTGGCCTGACCTTACAGAGTGATTTCAGACTCTCAAGTCGATCAGGCAATCAAATCAAATCAGGCAACTTTCTTGAAACAGGCGAAATTTCTTCTGTGTAAAAAATCGAAGATGATGAAGTGGATGGCGTACTTGTGAGAGGATGGTTCTCTCCGTGGGGCAAATTTGGATATTTTATTTTATACTTATCCTTCTTCGAATATCCGGAGACGCTTATCGTGCAAAAATAACAATCATGAATGAATATGTGAATGGCCGAGTAGTAGACCGCGTGCTTGCGCTCCTCACATTTTTTGGTAAATTGTGTGTGAATTAGTGGGATTTAAAAGTCGAAAATTGTTTGATACGTTCACCTAGAAGCCGCAAGGATGCCAGTGTTCACTAAAGCACAATTAGATGACATTAAGGACGTGTTTAAGGCATCTATAACAGAAATTTGGAATACCAAAGGCTTTATGCAGACATTCACACAAAAACTCGAGGAGGTACTCGATAGACGACTCGACCAGCTGGAAGAAAAATACAAGTCTACGGTGAATAACCTCGAGCTCCAAAATGCCTCTTTGCATAACAAAGTTGACAAACTCGAGCAATACACCAGACGTTCCAGTATAAGAATATTCGGAATAAGCGAGGATAGTGTTGAGGATGATGTGGATGGTGCTGTCATTCAAACCTTGAATCAAGAAATGGGTTTGACATTGTGTAAGGAAAACATCGACCGCTGCCACTGGATTGGGGCAAAAAGCAAAAAAAGTCGTGGCATCATAGTAAAGTTTACAAGTTACAAATTTCGTCAAAGTGTACTAAAGTGCAAAAGTAAGCTGAAGGGAACTAAACTCTATGTTGCCGAAGACCTAACTAGCGCCAGATATAAGCTTTTCCAACAAGCAAAGACAAAGTTTGGTTGGCGGGATGTGTGGACTGTGGATGGGATTATTTTTTGTAGGAAAGACCAGGTGGTGCATAAAATAGAGACGACTGATCAGCTTAGTGCGGTAAGCTAGATTGTTCGACCCTGCTTCGAATTCTTTATATGTGTTAATTAGTTTTGTTTGCCATTTATCGAAAAATTATTACTTTTTTGTTGTGCATTATTTATTCTGAGAATCTGGAGGTGAAGCTGTTCTTATGGATTCCTGCACTCTTTACAGTTTTTTTCTTTTAGTATTTTTATTATTATTATCAGTAATATCGTTATTCGGCTAATTTTTATAGAAATTTTATTGATTTTTTTTGTTATACAGTCTCCTGTTAATTGCTTTTCTGTGTCAAAGGAGCGGGAGCACGTATATGGTGCGAACTCATTTTTGTTGATATATATACTTTTTTGTGTATTCCTATATTATTTTGATACTTATTATTCCATGTTAGTTGCGCACCTGAATATACGTTCATTAATTGCTAAATTTGCAGATTTTGAGAGGCTGGTTGCTGGGAGTTCTTTTGATGTTATTGGTGTAACTGAGACTTGGATGAAGGATGATGATGCTGTGGGGCGGATTGGCTTGGGGGGCTATGATTTTGTGCATATTTGTAGAGCGGGGAGGGGTGGAGGTGTCGGCATTTTTGTCAGACGCTCATTACAGTTTCGGGTTTTGAGGACGGAGGTTACTAATGATCTGGAGCAGGTCTGGATTCGGCTCGCAGTTGGAAAAAGGAACATTGCTGTTGGATGTTTATATCGTCCTCCTAAGGGAAACATGAATGTGTTCTTGAATGTTTTGGAGAATGTGCTGTCTGAATCTGTCGTTGATTCTACTGAGGTCATCTGTTTTGGAGATTTTAACGTAAACTTTCTCGACGTTGATAATATATCTGTATGCAGACTTGTGGAACTTTTGGAGGGCTTGGGCCTGAGACAACTAATTAACGAACCGACCAGACTCACTGCCAGTAGCTGTTCCTTGTTGGACCCAATTGTGGTTTCCGAGGATTTTGAACCGGATTTGGTGTGTGTTCGTGATGTGGCTGGAATGTCTGATCATTGCATGGTATCTGCTGATTTTCCTCTGACACCGGTCAAGCAAGCGCAGGCGCCCCGGATTAAACGATGTTTTGGGAGATTTGACTATAACCGTTTTTACGGAGATCTTTGTAATTACCCTTGGTATAATATTTTTGATCTTCGGTCTGTTGAAGAAAAGGTTCAATTTCTTACTGATGGAATAACAATTTTGTTTGACTTACATGCTCCGCTGGTTAGAGATCGACAAGCAAAGCGGTCTTATCCATATATAACTGAAAATATAAAGCTTATGATCTCTTTGCGGGAGCGGGCCTTTAAAAAAGCGAAAGCGACCAGATCCCCTGTAGACTGGAATGCTTATAAGGAGCTTCGAAATTTCACGGCCACTGCTATTAAGCGCGAAAAGAGAGCTTACCTAAATTATATATTTGCGAACAAAACCTCCAGACAGTTTTGGGGGGAACTGAGGTCTATGGGTGTTTGCGCCAAGCGGAAAGATTCTATCCCTGTTGGTCTTGGAAGTCCTTCGTCAATAAATCGCCACTTCCTTGATTCAATCCACCGTGTAAAGTCGTCATTTGACCCCAATGGCAAGCAGCGGCTGATGAAAGAGTTGGACTCGTTGCATCCTAATGTTCGTAACATTATGGAACTTGTTCCTGTATCCGAGGAGTTGGTGGGTAAGCTGATCTCTCAAATAGGGACCAGGGCACTGGGCGTAGATGGGGTGGGCTCTGACCTTATTAAATTGTGTTGTCCTTTGATCTTACCGTTTATTACACATATAGTTAACTGCTGTTTGGAAAATAGTACTTACCCCGATCTCTGGAAGGTATCGAAAGTTATTCCTATTCCAAAGAAGAAAAGACCTTCCTCTTTGGATGAACTGCGACCTATTAGCATACTGCCTTGCTTATCCAAGGTTCTCGAGAAGGTAGTTCATTTGCAGGTGTCAGAGCATCTACGGGTCCACAATCTTATATCCGAGCACCAGTCGGGGTTTCGTCCTGGTCACTCCTGTGGTACGGCGCTTTGGAGTATGACGGATGATTTTTTACGAGGTTTGGACGCGGGAGAGATCACGATTCTTGTATCTCTCGACTTTTCGAGGGCATTCGACACGCTGGACCACGACGTTCTTTTGGCTGTCTTAAGTCACGTTGGTGTTTCGGCTTCTGTTGTCCAGTTTTTTGCTGACTATTTGCGTGGTCGACGGCAGATGGTATGTGTTGAGAACGATTATTCAGGGATGCTGGGTGTGGATAGTGGAGTTCCCCAGGGTTCAATACTTGGACCCCTATTATTCAATGTCTATTCGTCGATACTGCCGACTGTTCTTCGGCACTGTAAATACCATCTTTATGCGGATGATACCTATATTTATTATACATTCAAACGCTCCAATTTCGAGGCAGCTCTGAGGTTGATCAATTCCGACATAGACCGCATTGTGGCCAGGGCCAGGGACATGTGTTTGCGCATCAATGGAGCCAAGTCATCGGCGATTTTGATTGGGGGGAAAGGAACTCTCGTTCCTGATAACTTTCGTGTTGTTGTGGATGGGCTGGTGGTTCCGCTGGTGTCGAGTGTTAGGTGTCTGGGCGTGATCGTGGATAATAAGCTGAAGTACGCGGAGCATGTCACGTCAAAGTCTCGAATTGCTTTTGCCAACTTAAAGATGCTGTACTCCAGCAGATCCTTTTTGAATCACCTGATGAAGCGACAACTGTGTGATGCCTTGGTCTTGTCACATTTTAATTATTGTGATATGATATATGGCCCGGCTCTGGATTTATTCGACAAAAATAGAATACAGCGCGTGCAGAACGCATGCCTTAGATTTATCTACGGCATTCGTAAGTATGACCATGTGAGTCACGCTCTACACTGGGCTAAGTGGCTGGACATGTCTGGTCGCCGACATTTTCACTCCGTTTCCTCTATCCATAAGATCATCTTCAATCGGTGCCCTCCCTATCTCTACAATAAAATTACATTTAGGACTGACGTGCACAACATCAATGTCCGCCGGAAGAGTATGATTACTCTTCCACGCCACTCACAAACAAAATTTAAAACATCATTTTCTTATACGGCCGCTTCTCAATACAATTCAGTCCCACGTGCATTTCTGACTTACCCGCCAGCAAAATTCAGCAAAGTTTACAGAGAGTACCTCTCATGATCGCAAATTGTAGGTGCACCTCCCAGTGACTAGACCTCATATCTATTTTTTTTACTCTTCTTATCATTAGTATTGTTTTATTTTAGGTGCATTAGATTTAGGATTGTTATTGGATGTGGGTTGTGGTGGTAGATCGATTCTTTATAGGAGTCGAACCACAACCTAATTGCATCATTAATTTTGATAGAATGTTTTTTTTGTATTTTTTTTGTATTTTTTTGGTGCAATAAATATTATTATTATTATTATTATTATTATCTAGATGATTGGAAGGCTCTCGCCACAACATGGGAACTGCAAACTGCATTTTCTTTTGCTTCCCTTTCATCCACTTTAAAAGTCCGATCTAATAGGATCTAACAGCATATATTAGGTGGCTTTTCCAGATCTCTAAATCCAAAATAGCAGCAGTAAGCTGCCAAAATCTCGATTTTCAAAGGGCTGTATCTCAACGACCCTTTGCTCAATTTTAACAAAACCTACACCATTCGATTGCCCTGTCCTTGATCTATAATAATTTCGATAGGTCCGATCCAGATTTAGAGATGTTGATGTAGTATTTGCTCCCAAACGTCGACATGTACAGTTTATGCCTGCGAACTGGGGACTGGAAACTGCCAGCCCCCTCTTATGGGAATCTACGTGTAAGTAATTTCTTATTATGGTTTCATGAAGAAAATGTATAACACAGAGATCGTCTACTATAGGTAAGTACATATTTTAGTACCTTTTTTTCATTCATATTTGAACAATAGGCTGATGTATAGATCTAATCTGCAATTATTAGACAATTAATGTAGAGTGAGTGGTAAAAGATTGATAAAATCTAACTTGACGACAATTTCATTACGAATCGCAAAAATAGATAATGATACAACATCAAATACGCATTTGATATGTTTTTTTTTATCAATTTACTGAATGGGACTGGTTGAACAATAGATACATTCATATTTCACTTGTTGCGTATCGAATTTATTATAATCTTAAGTGGACAGAACAAAGAACACAACAACTTGTATAATAGATTTTATAGTAATTCATATTATCTATTGCGTTTTGGCTTTGGTATTTTCCAGTTTTGTTTTTCTCTTAGTACAAAGTGACAAACATTTTTTTATTGTGAAGTACAGCACTGAAATTATAATAGTAAATAGGACAAATAGGAATGACAAAACATCTAAAAGGTAGAACTTCCAAAATGGTGTATCCAAAACTGGTGTCCTCAAATGTTTGGCCCCTTTATTCCTTATGACATGTTCAATCCACCAAATTGCCTTGTCCAAACCTGTCATCGGTTGATCCTGAGCAATTTTTGACAACTCATGAGCGCGTTCTTCGTATCTAAAACATAAAGCAAGACATCATACATAATGCAATACATCATACATAATGCAAGACATCATACATAATGCAAGACATCATACATAATGCAAGACATCATACATAATGCAAGACATCATACATAATGCAAGACATCATACATAATGCAAGACATCATACATAATGCAAGACATCATACATAATGCAAGACATCATACATAATGCAAGACATCATACATAATGCAAGACATCATACATAATGCAAGACATCATACATAATGCAAGACATCATACATAATGCAAGACATCATACATAATGCAAGACATCATACATAATGCAAGACATCATACATAATGCAAGACATCATACATAATGCAAGACATCATACATAATGCAAGACATCATACATAATGCAAGACATCATACATAATGCAAGACATCATACATAATGCAAGACATCATACATAATGCAAGACATCATACATAATGCAAGACATCATACATAATGCAAGACATCATACATAATGCAAGACATCATACATAATGCAAGACATCATACATAATGCAAGACATCATACATAATGCAAGACATCATACATAATGCAAGACATCATACATAATGCAAGACATCATACATAATGCAAGACATCATACATAATGCAAGACATCATACATAATGCAAGACTAACACAATATGTGTTTTACGTTTGCCTTACACTGGGTTTTTGAGAACGCTTATTATAGCTGCTTGTAGATGTTTCCCAGATAATTTATTGATGTCGAACATAAGCCCTAAGCCCTTTTGGAATGCCTGTAGACAGTTACTGAACTGATCTCCGAAAAATGGTAAACCTACTATTGGTACGTTGTAATAAATTGCTTCTTCTATCGATGATAGACCGCATTGTGTGACGAAGACTTTAACATTTGGGTGCCCTGAAAGATAAAGTCAAAATAGTGTCAAAAATCGTCAAAATCAAGATGGAAAACAGCGATATTCATGACAAAAGAATTGGCTGTTTTTATGACTTTACACACCTGTTGAAAGTATAAGATCTGTTCTTCGTACAAAAATTCGAATTCCGGCTCTCACAGTACGTAAACAAGGTCAGACATAACCTAACGCGCTCGGATACGTTCGAGATTTCAGGAATTTTATTATTATTTAGCAGCATGAGCTCCCTAACTTCGATTGAGTTTTCAATAATAATTTTCTTTTCAGCGATGAATTACTACTATAGACGTACAAATCTGCTTTATTCAATTCCTATATCGAAACAGATTTCATGAATGCCACGCATAGGTCACGTGCGAAAAAAAAAATTATCGATAAGAACACAATAAAAGTTGATCTGAATTTTAAGATCAAATCTTCATGCCACAAGTTGATAGTACATATTTAGCATGAGATAAAGAATTTGTACTGGAATGAATGAAAGAATGAAACCGCACGTTTTTGATTCAAACCCATAATAGTTTCACTCAAATCTATACGTCTTTCTCTTCCAAATTATTTCAAATAGAATATTTATTTAGGTACCTCAATGTCTATTAGATACTTACTTAGAACATCTTGTTGCTGGACCCATTTCTTGATCAAGAAATTGTCAGGTTTTTCCGGAAAATCTTCCTCTAGATCCAGATGTAGCAAAAAATTGTAAGGCATCTGAGCAAAAGCTGAAAAGACGATTTGAACGAATTCTGGCGTTAGCATCTTCAGTTTGACGACAGTGCCTAAACTGAAGTACACAACGCCATCTTTGCTGTCGTCCAAAAACACTTTGACATCCTATAAACAAGAGAGAACTGTATTTTTGACGTATCTTTTTTTACCTCTTCAATATTTTCATATTTTGTTGTAATGTAGTGGTACAATTCTGTTCAACTTAGTTTGAATCATCTTTATCTTTCAGGGAAGTAAGTATGAATAATTTTCTTTCAGGGAAGCAGTAAGTATGAATAATTTCTATCTTTAAAGATTGATTATACCTTTTCTAACTCTTCGGGAGGTCTGATACTCATCTGCCCACCAAAATGCACCACTGCTGGTACAGTTGGCCTTACATTATGAAAGGCTGGATTGACGTTCATCAGGAACAACTGAATTCTATCAACCAGTTCTTCCAACGGTGGGTAACCTTTCCCAAAATACCTGGCTATCGTTTCGTCTTCACCCTGCTTCACAATTTTGAACACAGCCTTTCTAATCAGCAGATTTATAGTGCTAAAGACTCGTTGCAAAAAACTTAAGCCAGAGCTGAACTTCAGCATATTATCTGGATTTAGAGCAGGGTGATTTGGGTTACCGATAGCCTCATGACCCAAGACGCTAGCATCCATGGATGTGACAGCTATTATGGGACATTTGAACCTGTGTCCGAAAGCTAACATGGTGGGCACCATAAACTCGACTATTACTAGGTCAAATTCAGCTTTGGGGTCTCTAATCAGCGAATTGACATCAGGATGCATCATTATGTCCTGGTTCACGCCCAGGAGGACCGAAAGGAAGAACGTGGAGTAGCGAAGAGGTTCATCCTTAAACCTGAAAATCAAAATTTTACTATTAGGTTGTCTGTGAAGACATAGAGCAAGACAAAGAGATGGAGACCTGTTCTATGTGAATTTGTAATCAGCGCATCCATTTTAGTAAGACAGCGAAGATTTTATATCGATTCGAGACCTAATTTTCGAGATAGACGTTCCACTTAAAAATTATACCTTCAAAACTACGATTATATATTTTGGCGGTTCGATGAAAAGTCAACCATCTCCGACCTGTTAAGGTTACGGTTCTTAATGCAGTTTTCCACGCTGATTCCAATGGTGCGATTGGATTTTCTCTATCTAAAACGGCTTGAAAGTTATGACGTTCCAAAGTTTGACACTTCCACCAAAATATCAATTTTACGACATTTTTTTCCTTTCGGAGCAAATTGTGTCCGATATAATCGCGCGATTTTGACGATTCCAACGGTGCCTGATGGGAAATCATCCCAAGAATCCATTTTTAATACCTAGAATCCTAGAAATTTGGAAAATACCCACCTAGCCAACTGCGACGTATAGTCATATTTCATGTCCAACAGTTCGTAGACGAATTTGACGCTGATTTCGGTTAGGTTGCTCAGTTTTGGGTCTCTGAGCGGGTTTGGAGTGATGGCGGTGACCTTGTGACCTCTGAGTGACAGTTCTTTCCATATCGGCTGCAGTACGACCTGGCTGCCGTAAGATGGCGTGGTCGTAACGAATAAAATCTTTGCAGATTTCGCGGAAACGATGAAGAAAATTGCACAAAACAGACACTCGCGCAACATTTTCGGTATTTATTTTGTAGTCGTGGTGCAGAAATTTCGAGATTATCTGCGTTTCTGGCACTTGAGATTAAGCGATTGACGGTTTCGGTTGTTATGTTTTTGATAAGGCTTAGTTGTGTTTGTTTTTTAGGTGTTTGTATTTGTAAGCTGTATTTTGATGAATCGATAAAAAAATACCATTCAGAAGGATCGTGGGGAATATCAAACTCGTTCTTAAGACCCTCAACATCGTGATCAAGATCCCATCTTTTAAAATATGCTTTAAAAGGTTCGTTACGTTTTGTTAATCAAGAGACTGTCCAATAACACCCAATAACTCGGCTTTTTCTTTTGATAAAAATAAGTCTTTAACATCTTTAACATTTAGTCTTTAAAATCATTCAGTTCGTACTGGTTTATAAGGCTGATTAATTAATTCAAATAAAATTGTTGCACAGATATTTTACCAATGCGGATTTTGCTAGCCAGGGTTTATCTGGTACGATAGATAAGGCGTGCGGAGGGTTAATGTAAACACTAGGGAAAGTAACCTAGAGGCTCGAGAAAAAGAGGCCAGGCAGTACCATAGACTGGCTCTAGGGGTCTAGTTGTGTGAAATGTGTTGTTGCTGCAGTATTGTAAAGTGGCTCTAGGGGTATAGTTGTGTGGAAAGTATTGTTGTTCTTCTAGAATAATATAGATATGGAGTCATATAACTTGGGCTTGTCGTGGAGACATGGAGTTATATGGCTTGGGCTTGTCGAGGATAGTATAGACATGGAGTCATATAACTTGGGCTTGTCGTGGAGACATGGAGTTATATGACTTGGGCTTGTCGAGAATAGTATGACATGGCGTCATATGACTTGGGCTTGTCGTGGAGACATGGAGTTATATGGCTTGGGCTTGTCGAGGATAGTATAGACATGGAGTCATGTAACTTGGGCTTGTCGTGGAGACATGGAGTTATATGGCTTGGGCTTGTCGAGGATAGTATAGACATGGAGTCATATAACTTGGGCTTGTCGTGGAGACATGGAGTTATATGGCTTGGGCTTGTCGAGGATAGTATAGACATGGAGTCATATAACTTGGGCTTGTCGTGGAGACATGGAGTTATATGGCTTGGGCTTGTTGAGGATAGTATAGACATGGAGTCATATAACTTGGGCTTGTCGTGGAGACATGGAGTTATATGGCTTGGGCTTGTCGAGGATAGTATAGACATGGAGTCATATAACTTGGGCTTGTCGTGGAGACATGGAGTTATATGGCTTGGGCTTGTTGAGGATAGTATAGACATGGAGTCATATAACTTGGGCTTGTCGTGGAGACATGGAGTTATATGGCTTGGGCTTGTCGAGGATAGTATAGACATGGAGTCATATAACTTGGGCTTGTCGTGGAGACATGGAGTTATATGACTTGGGCTTGTCGAGAATAGTATGACATGGAGTCATATGACTTGGGCTTGTCGTGGAGACATGGAGTTATATGGCTTGGGCTTGTCGAGGATAGTATAGACATGGAGTCATATAACTTGGGCTTGTCGTGGAGACATGGAGTTATATGGCTTGGGCTTGTCGAGGATAGTATAGACATGGAGTCATATAACTTGGGCTTGTCGTGGAGACATGGAGTTATATGACTTGGGCTTGTCGAGAATAGTATGACATGGAGTCATATGACTTGGGCTTGTCGTGGAGACATGGAGTCATATGACTTGGGCTTGTCGAGGAGAACATAGACATGGAGTCAGACGTATATGACTTGGGCTTGTCTATCTTCCTGGGTGGCATAATAGGATATTATGCGGGTTCCCCCATGACTTGCACCGGTATATGGTAGCAATGGCACTGGCTAGTGCATTCCGCTCTGCTTCACTGTGTGTGTAAAGTTCCATCCAGGTTGTGGTTGATTTGGAGTATTTTAGGTGTGATAAGATAAAGTGTGCAGATGACCAAGCTAGCCTATGAGTCCAAGGAAATAGACGACATGGACTGGGACTGAAGTCTGGGGACAGGAGTCCCCGGGTAAGTTAACCTTACACTGTATCGTTATCGCTGTTTAAAGAGGGTATTTCTATATTGTTATATGATACGCGAGGGATGTGTAACCGTTCGGTGACGATTGGAACAGCCGCGGATTCTTTCCAATAGTATTTACCAATGACGTGTCATATCGGTGAGTTATTATCAATCTATTAAGCATGTTGCAGTTTGGTATCAGATGAACCAGTTTTAGTAATTATGAAAAAATGTAGTGCGGCAAAAATCCATAGCCAACAAAATGGATCTTAGACCTATCGCAACACTTTGATGACTTGATCTATGAAACGTGATGTTAGGTCAACAAAAATATGTGATCACTGTTCTGGTTGTAGGAACCTTGTCCCCTTGTGTAATTTACTCAAAGAATCGCCAAAATCCAACGGATATTACAAAAGTTATTCGAAATTTTACTGACGTAAGTGTTGAAACTGTTTGAAAACAGGATGTAGACATAATAAAAAGATTTTACGAGAGCTGTTTAGCGAATGGTAGAATGAATTATGTGTTATAGGTTGTTAGTGTCCTACTGTACATTATTTAGACTTTAGAGACTATATATATTGATCATTTTGACGTAAACTGCAACAATTATGACCCTGTTACTTACCTCCTTACTTACCTCCTTACTTACCTCCTTCTTCACTCCCCACTAATAAAGTTTTAAATTTAAACCAAGGACAACATGAATTAATTAAGCGCATAAAGTATTGACCAGTGACTATAATATATATATATATATATTTGTTTATACCTATATAAATAATCACGTAGCAAGTTCAACACATCATTCGCGCTGTGGCAACCGACATTTCTCAACAAAATGCGCGGAAAGAGAAGTCTCATAGTGTTGTTTTTGACAGTTCTAACATCACCAGACCAAATATTTGGAGCAACGTTACGTAAGTAAAAAAAAAATTGAGTACGACCCCCCAGTTCTGCTATCTGAATAGTCCTAACAAAAACCATGACAAAAGTCTACATACGACTTGAAAATGGCCAGAAAAGACTTCACCAAGGCACTAAAAGCTAATCAAAATTATTATTTAATATTTGGTTGGCCCACTACGGGCATCTACAACAGCCTGCAAGCGTCTGGGTATTGAAGCAACTAAATTTTTATCGACTGATGCTTTTAAATACTTGCTTTTAAGTAAGTAGAGGAAAACAGCGGGTTCTAGACCATGTGGCACATGTGGTAGAATGATGGATTCTTTCGCTTATGAGGGGTTGTTTCTTGTGCGGAGTTCTGCTGTGGAAACTATTATCGTTCAATGTTCTTTGAACAGTTCGTGCATACACAATCGTATTTGATGTTACTGCTGGCTCTGCGGCCAACATACCGGAATTAATTTTCGGGTTTTTTTATCCAGTTTTTCGAAATAATACATCTCTACGACTTAGCCTCTTTGGACGACCACTGCTCGGTTTATTTTCAACACTACGAGTATTTTAAAAGTTTGATTTACTTAAATTGGCCAATTTTGGAATTTCACCAAACCATTTTTTTATTTCTATATTTTATAATAAGTTTCGCGTATCACTTGAAATTTCTTTTCGAGGAGTCATTGTCACAACTGAACACTTCGTAATGCTTTTGGATTCGTCAGATAGCAAAAGTGGAGGTCGTACGTGAAGAAAATCGCCACTTCCGGTTTAACCGGAAGTAGACTACAACTTTGTTATTTTAAAAAGAATATTTTTTTATTACCCTATATAATAATTTGCGTCCTTATTTCTTCCATTATAGCTGATAATATTGGACGATGTAACCGGTCAGATCCTGATCTTGATAGCTGTCTAATGAAAAATATTAACGTTGCTCTCGGCAGTTTTGCAAATGGTAAGTTTGCTGTCACCGCGTTATGCAAAAGAAAGACAAAACATCGAAAAAGTGTAAGTGCGGTGGGTCATGTGCTGGCCACAGCTGTTTTTTTTATAGTTATACATATAAGCTTTGTTCAAGCAGGAGTATGTTATTAATATCGAATTATCTTAGTTTACTGACAACTAACAGCAAATTTTACAGCTCAGTGTTAGTAAGCAATTCACTAACAACTTCCTGTATGTCAGCTGAATGTTGCACTATAATAATACTACTTGGCAACAGTCATATTGGGTTGTATCCTTATTTGCAACTAATGTCACAGTATTTGAAACATATTTTTCGGCCACATTACGCTGTTTACCAGCAAAAGTACTGCTGTCGCTGGTGGCTACTACCAACAAGCCTCAGTTCAAACTACAAGGTCAAGTAAAAATTCTATAAATACACAATATAGACAATTATTTTTTTAAAATGCAGAACTACCAAAATAATAGAGCAATGTTTATGAAATTAATAACAATTATTCTTAAGAGTCCAATAAACACTGTAATAACTGAAACAGTGGTTGAAAACACCACAATGATCAAAGAAAAATTATAAAGTTGATAGAAAAATTCTATAAATACACAATATGGACAATTATTTTTTTGACATGCAGAACTACCAAAATAATAAAGCAATGTTTATGAAATTAATAACAATTGTTCTTAAGAGTTCAATAAACACTGTAATAACTGAAACAGTGGTTGAAAACACCACAATGATCAAAGAAAAATTATAAAGTTGATAGAAAAATTCTATAAATACACAATATGGACAATTATTTTTTTGACATGCAGAACTACCAAAATAATAAAGCAATGTTTATGAAATTAATAACAATTGTTCTTAAGAGTTCAATAAACACTGTAATAACTGAAACAGTGGTTGAAAACACCACAATGATCAAAGAAAAATTATAAAGTTGATAGAAAAATTCTATAAATACACAATATGGACAATTATTTTTTTGACATGCAGAACTACCAAAATAATAAAGCAATGTTTATGAAATTAATAACAATTGTTCTTAAGAGTTCAATAAACACTGTAATAACTGAAACAGTGGTTGAAAACACCACAATAATCAAAGAAAAATTATAAAGTTGATAGAAAAATTCTATAAATACACAATATGGACAATTATTTTTTTAAAATGCAGAACTACCAAAATAATAGAGCAATGTTTATGAAATTAATAACAATTATTCTTAAGAGTTCAATAAACACTGTAATAACTGAAACAGTGGTTGAAAACACCACAATGATCAAAGAAAAATTATAAAGTTGATAGAAAAATTCTATAAATACACAATATGGACAATTATGTTTTTAACATGCAGAACTACCAAAATAATAAAGCAATGTTTATGAAATTAATAACAATTATTCTTAAGAGGTCAATAAACACTGTAATAACTGAAACAGTGGTTGAAAGCACCACAATGATCAAAGAAAAATTATAAAGTTGATAGAAAAATTCTATAAATACACAATATGGACAATTATTTTTCTAACATGCAGAACTACCAAAATAATAAAGCAATGTTTATGAAATTAATAACAATTATTCTTAAGAGGTCAATAAACACTGTAATAACTGAAACAGTGGTTGAAAACACCACAATGGTCAAAGAAAAATTATAAAGTTGATAGAAAAATTCTATAAATACACAATATGGATAATTATTTTTTTAAAATGCAGAACTACCAAAATAATAAAGCAATGTTTATGAAATTAATAACAGTTATTCTTAAGAGTTCAATAAACACTGTAATAACTGAAACAGTGGTTGAAAACACCATAATGGTCAAAGAAAAATTATAAAGTTGATAGAAAAATTCTATAAATACACAATATGGACAATTATTTTTTTAATATGCAGAACTACCAAAATAATAAAGAAATGTTTATGAAATTAATAACAATTATTCTTAAGAGGTCAATAAAGACTATAATAACTGAAACAGTGGTTGAAAACACCACAATGATCAAAGAAAAATTATAAAGTTGATAGAAAAATTCTATAAATACACAATATGGACAATTATTTTTTTAACATGCAGAACTACCAAAATAATAAAGCAATGTTTATGAAATTAATAACAATTATTCTTAAGGGTTCAATAAACACTGTAATAACTGAAACAGTTGTTGAAAACACCACAATGATCAAAGAAAAATTATAAAGTTGATAGAAAAATTCTATAAATACACAATATGGACAATTATTTTTTTAAAATGCAGAACTACCAAAATAATAGAGCAATGTTTATGAAATTAATAACAATTATTCTTAAGAGTTCAATAAACACTGTAATAACTGAAACAGTGGTTGAAAACACCAGACTATGCTGGTAGCAGCCAGTAGCAAACAGCACGCAGTTGGTAGGTGACAGTACACAGAGAACAATTTTTTCAATTTTATAGTGTACAACCCGAACAAAGCTATAATTATACCTGATTAACTTAATTGTGTTGTGTTTAATTTCTAGGTAACAAAGAACTTGGTATACCAGTACTTGAACCTTTGACAATTGCTAACCTTGTCATTGGAGAAGGTTCTGGAACTGTTCATGTCGTCCAGAATTTTTCCAACGTCGAAATGTTTGGAATGACCGATGGCCAAATGACTATAGTGAAGTTAGTTTACATTTTTTAATAGTTTTAACCATACGCTTTTCTCTTGCATCACACTTTTTCTCAGTCCCAGTTCTTGTTTCCTATAAATCAATTTTTTTACAAAATTTTCTTTCATCTTCACAAAATTAAGGTAGTTAATGCTTAAGGTGTAGAGTTGTAGAAATAATTATTTTAAAAATTGTACTAACTACGAAAAATTTCGAAGAATTCGTCTATAATTTTTTGAAAGAATCATCAAAATCCATCAAAGTTTACAGAACTTTTTGCAGTTCAAAATACCAAGTTTTTTTTAAGGAGTGATTTACCAAAGAAAGTGTATGCTGAATCACTAACAGCAAAGACCGTGATGATCGGTGATTACAGCATGAACGGTCGAATTTTGATTCTGCCTGTTAAAGGAGAAGGAAAATGCAATGTGACATTGAGTAAGATCACCTTAAGATTTCTCTGGTCAAAAAAATACACGTTTACATTCAATTTTTAGTCAATGCAAGAGTCAAGCATGAAATTCTAGGCGAAAAAACGACAAAAAACGGTAAAACCTATCTCAAAGTTACCGCCTACAACGTTGACATACAACCCGACCGTGTGTACTACAAATTCGACAATTTATTCGACGGCGACCAAAGATTGGGCGACGAAATCAACAAAGTTATGAACGAGAATTGGAAGGAGGTATACGCAGACGTCAAAAATGGTTACGAAAAAGCGTTCGGAATCATCTATCAGAACCTAGCGAATAGTTTATTCAGCAGAATCCCGTACGATGAAGTGTTTCTCAAGTAATTCTAGGCAAAAAATTACCTAGTAACGATTTTGTAGATGTTTTATTATTAAATTAATAGATAAATTGACTTTTATATCTTGGTTTTTTTTCTTATGTCAAACAGCGCCATCTCTCGGTACTGTTCTGAACCTAACTAGGCAGTACTTATTACTTAACCCTACTAGACAATCGCTAGTGCGACATCTATCGTCCACAGCGCTAAGCAACGCGACATAACCTCGAAACCACGCAAGGCGTTCCGTTCCTTTGCATTTTACGCCTGTTTTTAACGATAAATCTCCAAGAAAAATGGCATTATCCGATGGGGCGAAGCAACGATTATCGATCGTTGTTAATTTGACGAAGACCGTGTTCCATTACGGGTTTTTACCGACGGTTTTATACTTGGGTGAGTTGATTTGATCGTGTAGGCTTTGGTGGTGTTAAATTCCTGCGAATTTAATCGATAATTTTGTGCCGTTTTTTTGGCGTGTAGGATTCAAGCAAGGGGCAGATCCCGGAATGCCGGAAATCACGGTTGGAAAGTAAGTATCGTGGTTTTTGATTATCGATGTCGTACGGGCGTTATAAAAATGCGATTGGTGTGACATAACCTAAGTTTGGAAAGTGAGGTTATGTATGTTTTACTGATTTTTGTGTTTTCTTGCAGTTTGCTGTGGTAATTTTGGGTTAATTTGAGTGGAATGATCGTGGAAAATAAGGCCCTTGCTCATCGGGTGTTGTATTTAATATAATTTTATTAATTGTTTATTATTAATTATTATACTTACTTACTTTTTATATTTGGGAATTTAACCTGTAATATGTCGCTTTTTATATCGGTTTTATTCGCAAATAAAGAGCATTCTCGATAAAAGTTTTTTGTTTTTAAACGTTACGTCTATTTTTTGTGTCAGTTATTTTTAAAAATGCGTAACCACAAAAATAATAAAGCAGTGTTTATGAAATTAATAACAATTATCCTTAAGAGTTCAATAAACACTGTAATAGCTGAAACAGTGGTTGAAAACACCACAATGATAAAAAAAATAAAGTTGACATAAAAATTCTATAAATACACAATATGGACAATTATGTTTTAAAAATACGTAACTACCTAAATAATAAAGCAATGTTTATGAAATTAACAACAATTATTCTTAAGAGTTCAATAACAACTGTAATAACTGAAACAGTGGTTGAAAACACCACAATGATAAAAAAATAAAGTTGACATAAAAATTCTATAAATACACAATATGGACAATTATTTTTTAAAAATGCATAACTATCAAAATAATAAAGGAATGTTTATGAAATTAACAACAATTATTCTTAAGAGTTCAATAAACACTGTAATAACTGAAATAGTGGTTGAAAACACCACAATGATCAAAGAAAAATTATAAAGTTGATAGAAAAATTCTATAAATACACAATATGGACAATTATTTTTTCAAAATGCAGAACTACCAAAATAATAAAGCAATGTTTATGAAATTAATAACAATTATTCTTAAGAGTTCAATAAATACTGTAATAACTGAAATAGTGGTTGAAAACACCACAATGATCAAAGAAAAATTATAAAGTTGATAGAAAAATTCTATAAATACACAATATGGACAATTATTTTTTCAAAATGCAGAACTACCAAAATAATAAAGCAATGTTTATGAAATTAATAACAATTATTCTTAAGAGTTCAATAAATACTGTAATAACTGAAACAGTGGTTGAAAACACCACAATGATAAAAAAATAAAGTTGACATAAAAATTCTATAAATACACAATATGGACAATTATTTTTTAAAAATGCATAACTATCAAAATAATAAAGGAATGTTTATGAAATTAACAACAATTATTCTTAAGAGTTCAATAAACACTGTAATAACTGAAATAGTGGTTGAAAACACCACAATGATCAAAGAAAAATTATAAAGTTGATAGAAAAATTCTATAAATACACAATATGGACAATTATTTTTTCAAAATGCAGAACTACCAAAATAATAAAGCAATGTTTATGAAATTAATAACAATTATTCTTAAGAGTTCAATAAATACTGTAATAACTGAAATAGTGGTTGAAAACACCACAATGATCAAAGAAAAATTATAAAGTTGATAGAAAAATTCTATAAATACACAATATGGACAATTATTTTTTCAAAATGCAGAACTACCAAAATAATAAAGCAATGTTTATGAAATTAATAACAATTATTCTTAAGAGTTCAATAAATACTGTAATAACTGAAACAGTGGTTGAAAACACCACAATGATAAAAAAATAAAGTTGACATAAAAATTCTATAAATACACAATATGGACAATTATTTTTTAAAAATGCATAACTATCAAAATAATAAAGGAATGTTTATGAAATTAACAACAATTATTCTTAAGAGTTCAATAAACACTGTAATAACTGAAATAGTGGTTGAAAACACCACAATGATCAAAGAAAAATTATAAAGTTGATAGAAAAATTCTATAAATACACAATATGGACAATTATTTTTTCAAAATGCAGAACTACCAAAATAATAAAGCAATGTTTATGAAATTAATAACAATTATTCTTAAGAGTTCAATAAATACTGTAATAACTGAAATAGTGGTTGAAAACACCACAATGATCAAAGAAAAATTATAAAGTTGATAGAAAAATTCTATAAATACACAATATGGACAATTATTTTTTCAAAATGCAGAACTACCAAAATAATAAAGCAATGTTTATGAAATTAATAACAATTATTCTTAAGAGTTCAATAAATACTGTAATAACTGAAACAGTGGTTGAAAACACCACAATGATAAAAAAATAAAGTTGACATAAAAATTCTATAAATACACAATATGGACAATTATTTTTTAAAAATGCATAACTATCAAAATAATAAAGGAATGTTTATGAAATTAACAACAATTATTCTTAAGAGTTCAATAAACACTGTAATAACTGAAATAGTGGTTGAAAACACCACAATGATCAAAGAAAAATTATAAAGTTGATAGAAAAATTCTATAAATACACAATATGGACAATTATTTTTTCAAAATGCAGAACTACCAAAATAATAAAGCAATGTTTATGAAATTAATAACAATTATTCTTAAGAGTTCAATAAATACTGTAATAACTGAAACAGTGGTTGAAAACACCACAATGATAAAAAAATAAAGTTGACATAAAAATTCTATAAATACACAATATGGACAATTATTTTTTAAAAATGCATAACTATCAAAATAATAAAGGAATGTTTATGAAATTAACAACAATTATTCTTAAGAGTTCAATAAACACTGTAATAACTGAAATAGTGGTTGAAAACACCACAATGATCAAAGAAAAATTATAAAGTTGATAGAAAAATTCTATAAATACACAATATGGACAATTATTTTTTCAAAATGCAGAACTACCAAAATAATAAAGCAATGTTTATGAAATTAATAACAATTATTCTTAAGAGTTCAATAAATACTGTAATAACTGAAACAGTGGTTGAAAACACCACAATGATAAAAAAATAAAGTTGACATAAAAATTCTATAAATACACAATATGGACAATTATTTTTTCAAAATGCAGAACTACCAAAATAATAAAGCAATGTTTATGAAATTAATAACAATTATTCTTAAGAGTTCAATAAATACTGTAATAACTGAAACAGTGGTTGAAAACACCACAATGATAAAAAAATAAAGTTGACATAAAAATTCTATAAATACACAATATGGACAATTATTTTTTAAAAATGCATAACTATCAAAATAATAAAGGAATGTTTATGAAATTAACAACAATTATTCTTAAGAGTTCAATAAACACTGTAATAACTGAAATAGTGGTTGAAAACACCACAATGATCAAAGAAAAATTATAAAGTTGATAGAAAAATTCTATAAATACACAATATGGACAATTATTTTTTCAAAATGCAGAACTACCAAAATAATAAAGCAATGTTTATGAAATTAATAACAATTATTCTTAAGAGTTCAATAAATACTGTAATAACTGAAACAGTGGTTGAAAACACCACAATGATCAAAGAAAAATTATAAAGTTGATAGAAAAATTCTATAAATACACAATATGGACAATTATTTAAAAAAAAAATGCAGAACTACCAAAATAATAAAGCAATGGTTATGAAATTAATAACAATTATTCTTAAGAGTTCAATAAAGACTATAATAACTGAAACAGTGGTTGAAAATACCATAATGATCAAAGAAAAATTATAAAGTTGATAGAAAAATTCTATAAATACACAATATGGACAATTATTTTTTTAAAATGCAGAACTACCAAAATAATAAAGAAATGTTTATGAAATTAATAACAATTATTCTTAAGAGGTCAATAAAGACTATAATAACTGAAACAGTGGTTGAAAACACCACAATGATCAAAGAAAAATTATAAAGTTGATAGAAAAATTCTATAAATACACAATATGGACAATTATTTTTTTAAAATGCAGAACTACCAAAATAATAAAGCAATGTTTATGAAATTAATAACAATTATTCTTAAGAGGTCAATAAAGACTATAATAACTGAAACAGTGGTTGAAAATACCATAATGATCAAAGAAAAATTATAAAGTTGATAGAAAAATTCTATAAATACACAATATGGACAATTATTTTTTAAAATGCAGAACTACCAAAATAACAAAGCAATGTTTATGAAATTAATAACAATTATTCTTAAGAGTTCAATAAACACTGTAATAACTGACACAGTGGTTGAAAACACCACAATAATCAAAGAAAAATTATAAAGTTGATAGAAAAATTCTATAAATACATAATATGGACAATTATTTTTTAAAAATGCAAAACCACAAAAATAATAAAGCAGTGTTTATGAAATTAATAACAATTATTCTTAAGAGTTCAATAAACACTGTAATAACTGAAACAGTGGTTGAAAACACCACAATGATCAAAGAAAAATTATAAAGTTGATAGAAAAATTCTATAAATACAGAATATGGACATTTATTGTTTAAAAATGAGTAACTACCAAAATAATAAAGCAATGTTTATGAAATTAATAAGGATTATTCTGAAGAGTTCAATAAACACTGTAATAACTGAAACAGTGGTTGAAAACACCACAATAATCAAAGAAAAATTATAAAGTTGATAGAAAAATTCTATAAATACAGAATATGGATAATTCTTTTTTTAAAATGCAGAACTACCAAAATAATAAAGCAATGTTTATGAAATTAATAAGGATTATTCTGAAGAGTTCAATAAACACTGTAATAACTGAAACAGTGGTTGAAAACACCACAATAATCAAAGAAAAATTATAAAGTTGATAGAAAAATTCTATAAATACAGAATATGGACATTTATTGTTTAAAAATGAGTAACTACCAAAATAATAAAGCAATGTTTATGAAATTAATAAGGATTATTCTGAAGAGTTCAATAAACACTGTAATAACTGAAACAGTGGTTGAAAACACCACAATAATCAAAGAAAAATTATAAAGTTGATAGAAAAATTCTATAAATACAGAATATGGATAATTCTTTTTTTAAAATGCAGAACTACCAAAATAATAAAGCAATGTTTATGAAATTAATAAGGATTATTCTGAAGAGTTCAATAAACACTGTAATAACTGAAACAGTGGTTGAAAACACCACAATAATCAAAGAAAAATTATAAAGTTGATAGAAAAATTCTATAAATACAGAATATGGACATTTATTGTTTAAAAATGAGTAACTACCAAAATAATAAAGCAATGTTTATGAAATTAACAACAATTATTCTTAAGAGTTCAATAAACACTGTAATAACTGAAATAGTGGTTGAAAACACCACAATGATCAAAGAAAAATTATAAAGTTGATAGAAAAATTCTATAAATATACAATATGGACAATTATTTTAAAAAAAATGCATAACTACCAAAATAATAAAGCAATGTTTATGAAATCAACATCAATTATTCTTAAGAGTTCAATAAACACTGTAATAACTGACACAGTGGTTGAAAACACCACAATGATCAAAAAAAAAATTATAAAGTTGATAGAAAAATTCTATAAATACACAATATGGACAATTATTTTTTAAAAATGCATAACTACCAAAATAATAAAGCAATGTTTATGAAATTAACAACAATTATTCTTAAGAGTTCAATAAAGACTATAATAACTGAAACAGTGGTTGAAAATACCATAATGATCAAAAAAAAATTATAAAGTTGATAGAAAAATTCTATAAATACAGAATATGGACATTTATTATTTAAAAATGCATAACTACCAAAATAATAAAGCAATGTTTATGAAATTAACAACAATTATTCTTAAGAGTTCAATAAACACTGTAATAACTGAAATAGTGGTTGAAAACACCACAATGATCAAAGAAAAATTATAAAGTTGATAGAAAAATTCTATAAATATACAATATGGACAATTATTTTAAAAAAAATGCATAACTACCAAAATAATAAAGCAATGTTTATGAAATCAACAACAATTATTCTTAAGAGTTCAATAAACACTGTAATAACTGACACAGTGGTTGAAAACACCACAATGATCAAAAAAAAAATTATAAAGTTGATAGAAAAATTCTATAAATACACAATATGGACAATTATTTTTTAAAAATGCATAACTACCAAAATAATAAAGCAATGTTTATGAAATTAACAACAATTATTCTTAAGAGTTCAATAAACACTGTAATAACTGACACAGTGGTTGAAAACACCACAATGATCAAAGAAAAATTATAAAGTTGATAGAAAAATTCTATAAATACACAATATGGACAGTTGTTCTTTAAAAATGCATAACTACCAAAATAACAAAGCAATGTTTATGAAATTAATAACAATTATTCTTAAGAGTTCAATAAACACTGAAATAACTGACACAGTGGTTGAAAACACCACAATGATAAAAAAAAATTATAAAGTTGATAGAAAAATTCTATAAATACACAATATGGACAATTATTTTTTTAAAATGCAGAACTACCAAAATAATAAAGCAATGTTTATGAAATTAACAACAATTATTCTTAATAGTTCAATAAACACTGTAATAACTTACACAGTGGTTGAAAACACCACAATGATCAAGGAAAAATTATAAAGTTAATAGAAAAATTCTATAAATACACAATATGGACAATTATTTTAAAAAAAATGCAGAACTACCAAAATAATAAAGCAATGTTTATGAAATTAACAACAATTATTCTTAAGAGTTCAATAAACACTGTAATAACTGAAATAGTGGTTGAAAACACCACAATGATCAAAGAAAAAATTATAAAGTTGATAGAAAAATTCTATAAACACGCATTTATACGCAATTATGCATTTTTAGAAAATAATTGACCATTATTTTCTAAAAATGCATGATAGTAAATTAAACTAGAGAAAATTTCCTATGATTTATGTAATAACCTTTTTTTGGTAAATTGAATAGTTTCAGCGTAAGAGTGCCACAAACCTTGTTGACCATAAAATTCCCTAAATGCACAAGTAAATAATTCATTATTTTGTCTTTGAATGCGTTAAACACTGATATAAACAGTAAAGGTGTAAGAAAAAAGACACAAAAATATTTATTTCGTTTTTATTTTCGTTATAAAATTATGTAGGTACAATATAAATTACCGCAATAATCGAATTTTCCGCAGAAGTCTGTTTACGAAATATGCCTTCTTCTGTCGAATATTAAATATTGCGTCGCTTGCTTCATATTTGGCCGCAGTAACAAATTTGTATGGACAAATTGAGGTCCCTTCCTTTTCCAATTGTACCCTAAGAAAAGAATATATGTTTGAAACAAATAAGTATTTTTAAATTTAAAAAAATAAATCTGGTTCTATTTGAAATAAAGATCGACTTTGAGGTAAATAAATATTCTATTTGAAATTATTTGGAAGATAAAGACAGATTTGAGTGAAAATATGTTTTTTCATTAAAAATTATCGCTATGTCTACTGGCGGGGAGATGGCGCTGACGTCTCTAGTCACACCTTGGCTTAGTTTGAGCTTATATAAGCTGAGCTATAGAAAGCGAGCGGTATTCTGGTTTCTCTTCATTTGGAAATAAGTCTGTGGTCTTTACTAAAGATTTCCGTGGAGAAAATAAAATCTAATGAGTCAAAGATAATATCCAGCACTTACTTTTCAGTTTCCTTGCAATCACTTTCCTCGAAACAGACGATCTGCGCCACGTTGAAAAAAATGGCCCCAATCGTGTTCGCAGATTCAGATTTTGCACTTCGAAGGCACTCTTGAAACTTCATATCGCAGTCACAGTGTGATCTAGAAAAGAAATTGTTAATTTCATGATTCTTTTAACAGATTGTAGACGAATTTTTCAAAATTTTGACTTCTGAAATGTCTTTTATAAATATTATGCGAGGTAATGTTCTCCCAATATGTTGGTTACACAGATCAATCAACTTGTAGAAGCGAAACTCATTTAGAACAGTACCTTGTATATGGTGAGTCGTTGCAAACGCCAGCTCTGCATTCCCCAGCCAATAAATAATTTGAGCAATTGTCATGATCCCTGCAACATCTGTCTTCAGCTTCGTGGACACCCAATTGGGAATAGTTAGTGGCTTTGGTACCTGAAAAAAAAAAAAACAATTAAAAATCAGATTTTCAAACTTGAAAAGCAGGAATCTTTTTTTGCATTACCTTCTCCACACCATAATGTTCCAGGATATATAAAACCGTAATGTTTTCTTGTCCTACAAGGTACTATTATCCTGTCTAATGCTTCATCTCCCATAGTTTTGACCCTGTTAGGGTAATTTCGTAAAACAGAATCTATAGTCTCTCTACAAAAAAAAATATTTCGTTGAACATCACATGGTTTAGAAAAATTTAAAAACAATTTAGAATAATTTAGAATCTTCTAATATTAGGTCAGGTATTATGATTTTCTTACCTGTCTGTATGCACCTGACAAGTCGGTTTACTTTTCGAAAATTCCACCAATTTTGTCGTCGTGGGATTCGTCATAAATACACTCCTCGCTTTTACTAGTTCCATTGTTGTTATTGATACAAAAACAACCAAATATTTCGCTATCTAGAATATAAAAAGTGTTGTTTTATGTTGTTCCATACATCCAGACTAAAACTGATATACTTTTAACTCAATTAATAGCATATTATTGGATATTTTTAAGCACCAGAGTCATCAGAGATGTGTTAGCAAGTTTACAAATGTTCTTTCTGAGTTATCATTGTATAACTTAGTATTTTACCTAACCCATATTATATCGACCTTCCTACTGGAAAATGCAAGCAAAATATAACATTTTGTATTGTGTGTGCACGTTTTGTTGGTCATAAAATTGAAAAGTAAGCATTTTTTCGTATCCAAAACACAAAATCAAAGGTTGTATTGCAACACAACATAATTTAAATATTACTGGTTCACTTACCCTCATATTTTCTTCTTTTATACTCAAGCTATATCTTCGAAACAATTCTCCCACCTGCAAAATACGAAATATAAAAATCGATTATCTCTACCACCAAATTTATATCAAAAAGTAAACAGAAATTTTCTAAGTGTTACACTACACGTCATGTTTTTTTTTTCACTATATATCCAGCGTATTTTTAAGATACGCAACTACAAACACATTCCCCCATTGTTCTCGGAATTTCAAAATACAATTTGATTTATTTGCTGTCTAATTTTCGCGACAATTCGAATTTTAGCGCCTGCTAATCAATTGATTGTGTGCCGCCATCTGTTAGCGAGGAGCGACAACAGCGCGAAATAGGTTATCAACTATTGATTCCTCACACTGCGTATAGATGGCGTCTGATCTATGGCTGTGTATCAAATCGATTATAATGCAGAGTTCCGACTTTACCGACGCGCCTGACAGCTAACGTCACCAGTTTTTCTAACCTATTATTCGTTCGGAAACGTCAAGATAAGGCATACGCTGAACAATGGTGCATTAAATAGCACGTATTTATTTACCACCTACCGGGTTTTAGTTTTATCGTAGTTATTCGGGTTTTGTCAAAATGTTCCGCTATCTATTAATTCTATCGGTTTGTCTCGCCGCGTACGAATCCCGCGTTTCGAAGCGTGAAGTTGAACCATTCCTGGAAAAACCGAGATATTTGAGCCATGACGAGCTCACGAAACTGTTCAAGACGTTGGAAAAGGAGAATCCGCAACTCGCAAAATTACACAGCGTTGGAAGATCGGTTAAGAATCGAGACCTGTGGGCGTTGGAGATTAACGGAAACGTTAGGAATCGTACACTGTTAACGCCGATGTTTAAATTTGTCGCTAACATGCACGGAGATGAGACGTTGGGTCGAGAATTGGTGATCTGGATGGCCCAATATCTAATAGATAACTACGGAACGGATCCTAGGGTTACCAAACTGGTGGATAGCACCGATATATACCTAATGCCCAGCATGAACCCGGACGGCTATTCGAATTCACAGGTACAGGTGGTTTCCGCAGTTTTGCTTATTTTGTTACTGAATTTTGGAAAAAACGACTTTGCAAATTATTTGTTCGTCTTTACTATTTTTTCTTTGAGAGATGTGATTGTTTCAAGCACTATTGTCACTATTACATTATTTATTAGACCCTTGGGAATAATTCCTGTTAGTTTCATGAATATAAATTGGTTATTTCCTTAGTTTTGGTTATTTGATTACTGAGTATTGGAAAAAACGACTTTGGCAGTTATTTGTTCGTCTTCACTATTTTTTCTTTGGGAGATGTGATTGTTCCAAGCACTATTGTCACTATTACATTATTTATTAGACCCTTGGGAATAATTCCTGTTAGTTTCATGAATAATAAATTGGTTATTTCCGTAGTTTTGCTTATTTTGTTACTGAGTATTGGAAAAAACGACTTTGCAAATTATTTGTTTGTCTTTACTATTTTTTCTTTGGGAGATGTGATGGTTTCAAGCACTATTGTCACTATTACATTGTTTATTAGACCCTTGGGAATAATTCTGGTTAGTTTCATGAATATAAATTGGTTATTTCCTTAGTTTTGGTTATTTGATTACTGAATATTGGAAAAAACGACTTTGGCAGTTATTTGTTCGTCTTCACTATTTTTTCTTTGGGAGATGTGATTGTTCCAAGCACTATTGTCACTATTACATTATTTATTAGACCCTTGGGAATAATTCCTGTTAGTTTCATGAATATAAATTGGTTATTTCCGTAGTTTTGCTTATTTTGTTACTGAGTATTGGAAAAAACGACTTTGCAAATTATTTGTTTGTCTTTACTATTTTTTCTTTGGGAGATGTGATTGTTTCAAGCACTATTGTCACTATTACATTGTTTATTAGACCCTTGGGAATAATTCTTGTTAGTTTCATGAATATAAATTGGTTATTTCCTTAATTTTGGTTATTTTATTACTGAGTATTGGAAAAAAGACTTTGCGAATTACTCTATCGTCTTTACTATTTTTTCTTTGAAAGATGTGATTGTTTCAAGTGCTATTATCACTAATACATTGTTTATTAGACCCTTGGAAATAATTCTTGTTGGTTTCATGAATATAAATTGTTTATTTCCTCAGTTTTGGTTATTTGATTACTGAGTATTGGAAAAAACGACTTTGGCAGTTATTTGTTCTTCTTCACTATTTTTTTTTGGGAGATGTAATTGTTTCAAGCACTTTTGTCACCATTACAGTGTTTATTAGACCTTTGGGAATAATTCTGGTTAGTTTCATGAATATAAATTGGTTATTTCCTTAGTTTTGGTTATTTGATTACTGAGTATTGGAAAAAACGACTTTGCAAATTATTTGTTCATCTTTACTATTTTTTCTTTGAGAGATGTGATTGTTTCAAGCACTATTGTCACTATTACATTGTTTATTGGAGCCTTGGGAATAATTCTTGTTAGTGTCATGAATATAAATTGGTTATTTCCTTAGTTTTGGTCATTTTGTTACTGAGTATTGGATAAAATCACTTTGCAAATTGTTTGTTTGTCTTTACTATTTTTTCTTTGGGAGATGTGATTGTTTCAAGCACTATTGTCACTATTACATTGTTTATTAGACCCTTGGGAATAATTCTTGTTAGTTTCATGAATATAAATTGGTTATTTCCTTAATTTTGGTTATTTTATTACTGAGTATTGGAAAAAAGACTTTGCGAATTACTCTATCGTCTTTACTATTTTTTCTTTGAAAGATGTGATTGTTTCAAGTGCTGTTATCACTAATACATTGTTTATTAGACCCTTGGGAATAATTCTTGTTAGTTTCATGAATAATAAATTGGCTATTTTATTAGTTTTGGTAATTTTGTTACTTTTGATTATTTTAATAGGTATGAGCATTAGAAAAACAAGTTTGACTTTGCAAATTGTGTTCTCTAGTCTTCACACCTTCTTTCCTTTGATTTGCAGGAAGGCCTTTGCGACTCCAAACGTCATTATGTCGGGAGAACAAACGAGAACGGGAAGGATCTCAACAGGGACTTCCCCGACCAATTTGACCCCATTAGAATGGGTAAATATTATCTAATAGTTTCAAAATTATTTCAAACTAGTTACTACTTCCAAACTTATTGATTATTGTCTTATTTTATTTATTTTATTATGATTATTATTATTATTATTAATTTAATTATTATTTTTTTTTTGATGTAGGCACCATCTTAGCTGGTAGACAACCGGAAACGGTTGCTATGATGACGTGGATCGTCTCTAGGCCCTTTGTACTTTCCGGAAATCTCCATGGGGGCGCTGTAGTCGCCAGTTACCCTTACGATAACTCGGCGTGAGTATTTTTTTAATTTTTTGTCGATGTAAATTATTGTTTTCTTGTGTGGTGGATAAATTATTTGTTTGGAAGGTGTGGGTTTATCTGGACATTATTTAGGAAACAATGACACATTGAGCATTGTATTGTATGAGTAAAAAGATTGATGACTTATGAAAAATTAATGAAATTATTGTTGTAAGTTGGGGCAATTTGAAACTTGTTTGACTTTGAGATGTGATTGTTTCAAGCACTATTGTCACTATTACATTGTATATTAGACCCTTGAGAATAATTCTTGTTAGTTTCATGAATATGAATTGGTTATTCCCTTAGGTTTGGCTATTTGATTACTGAGTATTGGAAAAAACGACTTTGGCAATTATTTGTTCTTCTTCACTATTTTTTCTTTGGGAGATGTAATTGTTTCAAGCACTATTGCCACTAATACATTGTTTATTAGACCCTTGGGAATAATTCTGGTTAGTTTCATGAATATAAATTGGTTATTTCCTTAGTTTTGGTTATTTGATTACTGAGTATTGGAAAAAACGACTTTGGCAGTTATTTGTTCTTCTTCACTATTTTTTCTTTGGGAGATGTAATTGTTTCAAGCACTATTGCCACTAATACATTGTTTATTAGACCCTTGGGAATAATTCTGGTTAGTTTCATGAATATAAATTGGTTATTTCCTTAGTTTTGGTTATTTGATTACTGAGTATTGGAAAAAACGACTTTGGCAGTTATTTGTTCTTCTTCACTATTTTTTCTTTGGGAGATGTAATTGTTTCAAGCACTATTGCCACTAATACATTGTTTATTAGACCCTTGGGAATAATTCTGGTTAGTTTCATGAATATAAATTGGTTATTCCCTTAGGTTTGGTTATTTGATTACTGAGTATTGGAAAAAACGACTTTGGCAATTATTTGTTCGTCTTCACTATTTTTTCTTTGGGAGATGTAATTGTTTCAAGCACTATTGCCACTAATACATTGTTTATTAGACCCTTGGGAATAATTCTGGTTAGTTTCATGAATATAAATTGGTTATTCCCTTAGGTTTGGTTATTTGATTACTGAGTATTGGAAAAAACGACTTTGGCAGTTATTTGTTCTTCTTCACTATTTTTTCTTTGGGAGATGTAATTGTTTCAAGCACTATTGCCACTAATACATTGTTTATTAGACCCTTGGGAATAATTCTGGTTAGTTTCATGAATATAAATTGGTTATTTCCTTAGTTTTGGTTATTTGATTACTGAGTATTGGAAAAAACGACTTTGGCAGTTATTTGTTCTTCTTCACTATTTTTTCTTTGGGAGATGTAATTGTTTCAAGCACTATTGCCACTAATACATTGTTTATTAGACCCTTGGGAATAATTCTGGTTAGTTTCATGAATATAAATTGGTTATTCCCTTAGGTTTGGTTATTTGATTACTGAGTATTGGAAAAAACGACTTTGGCAATTATTTGTTCGTCTTCACTATTTTTTCTTTGGGAGATGTAATTGTTTCAAGCACTATTGCCACTATACATTGTTTATTAGACCCTTGGGAATAATTCTGGTTAGTTTCATGAATATAAATTGGTTATTTCCTTAGTTTTGGTTATTTGATTACTGAGTATTGGAAAAAACGACTTTGGCAGTTATTTGTTCTTCTTCACTATTTTTTCTTTGGGAGATGTAATTGTTTCAAGCACTATTGCCACTAATACATTGTTTATTAGACCCTTGGGAATAATTCTGGTTAGTTTCATGAATATAAATTGGTTATTTCCTTAGTTTTGGTTATTTGATTACTGAGTATTGGAAAAAACGACTTTGGCAGTTATTTGTTCGTCTTCACTATTTTTTCTTTGGGAGATGTAATTGTTTCAAACACTATTGCCACTATTACATTGTTTATTAGACCCTTGGGAATAATTCTGGTTAGTTTCATGAATATAAATTGGTTATTTCCTTAGTTTTGGTTATTTGATTACTTAGTATTGGAAAAAGCGACTTTGGCAGTTATTTATTCGTCTTCACTATTTTTTCTTTGGGAGATGTAATTGTTTCAAGCACTATTGCCACTAATACATTGTTTATTAGACCCTTGGGAATAATTCTGGTTAGTTTCATGAATATAAATTGGTTATTTCCTTAGTTTTGGTTATTTGATTACTGAGTATTGGAAAAAACGACTTTGGCAGTTATTTGTTCTTCTTCACTATTTTTTCTTTGGGAGATGTAATTGTTTCAAGCACTATTGCCACTAATACATTGTTTATTAGACCCTTGGGAATAATTCTGGTTAGTTTCATGAATATAAATTGGTTATTTCCTTAGTTTTGGTTATTTGATTACTGAGTATTGGAAAAAACGACTTTGGCAGTTATTTGTTCTTCTTCACTATTTTTTCTTTGGGAGATGTAATTGTTTCAAGCACTATTGCCACTAATACATTGTTTATTAGACCCTTGGGAATAATTCTGGTTAGTTTCATGAATATAAATTGGTTATTTCCTTAGTTTTGGTTATTTGATTACTTAGTATTGGAAAAAGCGACTTTGGCAGTTATTTATTCGTCTTCACTATTTTTTCTTTGGGAGATGTAATTGTTTCAAGCACTATTGCCACTAATACATTGTTTATTAGACCCTTGGGAATAATTCTGGTTAGTTTCATGAATATAAATTGGTTATTTCCTTAGTTTTGGTTATTTGATTACTGAGTATTGGAAAAAACGACTTTGGCAGTTATTTGTTCTTCTTCACTATTTTTTCTTTGGGAGATGTAATTGTTTCAAGCACTATTGCCACTAATACATTGTTTATTAGACCCTTGGGAATAATTCTGGTTAGTTTCATGAATATAAATTGGTTATTTCCTTAGTTTTGGTTATTTGATTACTGAGTATTGGAAAAAACGACTTTGGCAGTTATTTGTTCTTCTTCACTATTTTTTCTTTGGGAGATGTAATTGTTTCAAGCACTATTGCCACTAATACATTGTTTATTAGACCCTTGGGAATAATTCTGGTTAGTTTCATGAATATAAATTGGTTATTCCCTTAGGTTTGGTTATTTGATTACTGAGTATTGGAAAAAACGACTTTGGCAATTATTTGTTCGTCTTCACTATTTTTTCTTTGGGAGATGTAATTGTTTCAAGCACTATTGCCACTATACATTGTTTATTAGACCCTTGGGAATAATTCTGGTTAGTTTCATGAATATAAATTGGTTATTTCCTTAGTTTTGGTTATTTGATTACTGAGTATTGGAAAAAACGACTTTGGCAGTTATTTGTTCTTCTTCACTATTTTTTCTTTGGGAGATGTAATTGTTTCAAGCACTATTGCCACTAATACATTGTTTATTAGACCCTTGGGAATAATTCTGGTTAGTTTCATGAATATAAATTGGTTATTTCCTTAGTTTTGGTTATTTGATTACTGAGTATTGGAAAAAACGACTTTGGCAATTATTTGTTCGTCTTCACTATTTTTTCTTTGGGAGATGTAATTGTTTCAAGCACTATTGCCACTAATACATTGTTTATTAGACCCTTGGGAATAATTCTGGTTAGTTTCATGAATATAAATTGGTTATTTCCTTAGTTTTGGTTATTTGATTACTGAGTATTGGAAAAAACGACTTTGGCAGTTATTTGTTCTTCTTCACTATTTTTTCTTTGGGAGATGTAATTGTTTCAAGCACTATTGCCACTAATACATTGTTTATTAGACCCTTGGGAATAATTCTGGTTAGTTTCATGAATATAAATTGGTTATTTCCTTAGTTTTGGTTATTTGATTACTGAGTATTGGAAAAAACGACTTTGGCAATTATTTGTTCGTCTTCACTATTTTTTCTTTGGGAGATGTAATTGTTTCAAGCACTATTGCCACTAATACATTGTTTATTAGACCCTTGGGAATAATTCTGGTTAGTTTCATGAATATAAATTGGTTATTTCCTTAGTTTTGGTTATTGATTACTGAGTATTGGAAAAAACGACTTTGGCAATTATTTGTTCGTCTTCACTATTTTTTCTTTGGGAGATGTAATTGTTTCAAGCACTATTGCCACTAATACATTGTTTATTAGACCCTTGGGAATAATTCTGGTTAGTTTCATGAATATAAATTGGTTATTTCCTTAGTTTTGGTTATTTGATTACTGAGTATTGGAAAAAACGACTTTGGCAGTTATTTGTTCTTCTTCACTATTTTTTCTTTGGGAGATGTAATTGTTTCAAGCACTATTGCCACTAATACATTGTTTATTAGACCCTTGGGAATAATTCTGGTTAGTTTCATGAATATAAATTGGTTATTTCCTTAGTTTTGGTTATTTGATTACTGAGTATTGGAAAAAACGACTTTGGCAGTTATTTGTTCTTCTTCACTATTTTTTCTTTGGGAGATGTAATTGTTTCAAGCACTATTGCCACTAATACATTGTTTATTAGACCCTTGGGAATAATTCTGGTTAGTTTCATGAATATAAATTGGTTATTTCCTTAGTTTTGGTTATTGATTACTGAGTATTGGAAAAAACGACTTTGGCAATTATTTGTTCGTCTTCACTATTTTTTCTTTGGGAGATGTAATTGTTTCAAGCACTATTGCCACTAATACATTGTTTATTAGACCCTTGGGAATAATTCTGGTTAGTTTCATGAATATAAATTGGTTATTTCCTTAGTTTTGGTTATTGATTACTGAGTATTGGAAAAAACGACTTTGGCAATTATTTGTTCGTCTTCACTATTTTTTCTTTGGGAGATGTAATTGTTTCAAGCACTATTGCCACTAATACATTGTTTATTAGACCCTTGGGAATAATTCTGGTTAGTTTCATGAATATAAATTGGTTATTTCCTTAGTTTTGGTTATTTGATTACTGAGTATTGGAAAAAACGACTTTGGCAGTTATTTGTTCTTCTTCACTATTTTTTCTTTGGGAGATGTAATTGTTTCAAGCACTATTGCCACTAATACATTGTTTATTAGACCCTTGGGAATAATTCTGGTTAGTTTCATGAATATAAATTGGTTATTTCCTTAGTTTTGGTTATTTGATTACTGAGTATTGGAAAAAACGACTTTGGCAGTTATTTGTTCTTCTTCACTATTTTTTCTTTGGGAGATGTAATTGTTTCAAGCACTATTGCCACTAATACATTGTTTATTAGACCCTTGGGAATAATTCTGGTTAGTTTCATGAATATAAATTGGTTATTCCCTTAGGTTTGGTTATTTGATTACTGAGTATTGGAAAAAACGACTTTGGCAATTATTTGTTCGTCTTCACTATTTTTTCTTTGGGAGATGTAATTGTTTCAAGCACTATTGCCACTATACATTGTTTATTAGACCCTTGGGAATAATTCTGGTTAGTTTCATGAATATAAATTGGTTATTTCCTTAGTTTTGGTTATTTGATTACTGAGTATTGGAAAAAACGACTTTGGCAGTTATTTGTTCTTCTTCACTATTTTTTCTTTGGGAGATGTAATTGTTTCAAGCACTATTGCCACTAATACATTGTTTATTAGACCCTTGGGAATAATTCTGGTTAGTTTCATGAATATAAATTGGTTATTTCCTTAGTTTTGGTTATTTGATTACTGAGTATTGGAAAAAACGACTTTGGCAATTATTTGTTCGTCTTCACTATTTTTTCTTTGGGAGATGTAATTGTTTCAAGCACTATTGCCACTAATACATTGTTTATTAGACCCTTGGGAATAATTCTGGTTAGTTTCATGAATATAAATTGGTTATTTCCTTAGTTTTGGTTATTTGATTACTGAGTATTGGAAAAAACGACTTTGGCAGTTATTTGTTCTTCTTCACTATTTTTTCTTTGGGAGATGTAATTGTTTCAAGCACTATTGCCACTAATACATTGTTTATTAGACCCTTGGGAATAATTCTGGTTAGTTTCATGAATATAAATTGGTTATTTCCTTAGTTTTGGTTATTTGATTACTGAGTATTGGAAAAAACGACTTTGGCAATTATTTGTTCGTCTTCACTATTTTTTCTTTGGGAGATGTAATTGTTTCAAGCACTATTGCCACTAATACATTGTTTATTAGACCCTTGGGAATAATTCTGGTTAGTTTCATGAATATAAATTGGTTATTTCCTTAGTTTTGGTTATTGATTACTGAGTATTGGAAAAAACGACTTTGGCAATTATTTGTTCGTCTTCACTATTTTTTCTTTGGGAGATGTAATTGTTTCAAGCACTATTGCCACTAATACATTGTTTATTAGACCCTTGGGAATAATTCTGGTTAATGTCATGAATATAAATTGGTTATTTCCTTAGTTTTGGTTATTTGATTACTGAGTATTGGAAAAAACGACTTCGGCAGTTATTTATTCGTCTTCACTATTTTTTCTTTGGGAGATGTAATTGTTTCAAGCACTATTGCCACTAATACATTGTTTATTAGACCCTTGGGAATAATTCTGGTTAGTTTCATGAATATAAATTGGTTATTTCCTTAGTTTTGGTTATTTGATTACTGAGTATTGGAAAAAACGACTTTGGCAATTATTTGTTCGTCTTCACTATTTTTTCTTTGGGAGATGTAATTGTTTCAAGCACTATTGCCACTAATACATTGTTTATTAGACCCTTGGGAATAATTCTGGTTAGTTTCATGAATATAAATTGGTTATTTCCTTAGTTTTGGTTATTTGATTACTGAGTATTGGAAAAAACGACTTTGGCAGTTATTTGTTCTTCTTCACTATTTTTTCTTTGGGAGATGTAATTGTTTCAAGCACTATTGCCACTAATACATTGTTTATTAGACCCTTGGGAATAATTCTGGTTAGTTTCATGAATATAAATTGGTTATTTCCTTAGTTTTGGTTATTTGATTACTGAGTATTGGAAAAAACGACTTTGCAAATTATTTAAAATAAAAAATAGTAACGTTTGAATAATTCACACATACAGAATTGGCAAATGTAGTCAAGTTACTATCAAAGTTGTTAAAACCTTTAACAACTTCACTTTCCCAGCAACCGAAATAGTAACTCTGATACAGAATAGAAATCTGGGCTTTTATAACTTTTGCAAACAGAATTGACAATTGTGTTCTAGTTGCTATAGAAGTTACTAAAACTTAATAACCTTTAACAACTTCATTTTTTTTAGCAACTGTATAGTAACGTTCATATAGAATTGGACTGATTGTCAGACGAGGTTGATCTTAGTTAATCGTATTGTCGTAATTTTCTAGCAAAAAGACCGGCTACAGTGCAACACCCGACGACAAGATCTTCCGGCAACTCTCCCTAGACTACGCGCAGAACCACGAAATCATGAAAAACGGAAGGGCCTGCCAATACGACGACTTCGATCAAGGCATCACGAATGGGGCCGACTGGTACCAACTCAGCGGTAAGTCACACCCAACAAAATCACATGAACTCACAACAAACCCAATTATCAATAAAACATTCCAAAAAAACAAAAAAAAATTCTTAAAAAACATGAAATTTTCTTTCAATTTTTTTTTTATTTTTTAGGCGGTATGCAAGATTTTAACTACCTCCATTCGAACTGTTACGAGGTGACCTTCGAGCTGAGCTGTTGCAAGTTTCCGCCGGCCAGCCAGTTGCCTCGAGAATGGGCTATAAATAAAGACCCTATGTTGCGTTTTATGGAGGCGACCCATTGGGGCGTAAAGGGTTTAGTCACGACTACGGACGGCGAACCGATATTGGATGCTGACGTCGTCGTTCAGGGGATCCAACATAACGTCACTACGTCAAATCACGGGGAATATTGGAGGTTATTGCTGCCAGGAGAGTACAAGATGTATGCGACTGCTTACGGGTGAGTTGTACAAGTTTGCAAATTGTTCTGTCGTCTTTATTATTTTTTTTTTGGGAGATGTGATTGCTCCAAGCAATGTTATCACTATCACATTGTTTATTGGACCTTTAGGTACAATTCTTGTTAATTTCATGAATATAAATTAATTATTTCTTTAGTTTTGGTTATTTGATTACAGAGTATTGGAAAAAACGACTTTGCAAATTATTTGTTCGTCTCCACTATTTTTTCTTTGGGAGATGTGATTGTTCCAAGTACTATTGCCACTATTGCATTGTTTATTAGATCCTTGGGAATAATTCTTGTTAATTTCATGAATAATAAATTGGTTATTTCCTTAGTTTTGCTTATTTGATTACCAAGTATTGAAAAAAACGACTTTGCAAATTGTTTGTTTGTCTCCACTATTTTTTCTTTGGGAGATGTGATTGTTCCAAGCACTATTGTCACTATTAAATTGTTTATTAGACCTTTGGGAATAATTCTTGTTAATTTCATGAATACAAATTAGTTATTTTCTTAGTTTTGGTTATTTAATTACAGGCTATTGGAGAAAACGATTTTGCTAATTATTTGTTCATCTTCAATATTTTTTCTTTGGGAGATGTGATTGTTCCAAGCACTATTGTCACTATTACATTGTTTATTAGACCCTTGGCAATAATTCTTGTTAATTTCATGAATAATAAATTGGTTATTTCCTTAGTTTTGCTTATTTGATTACCAAGTATTGAAAAAAACGACTTTGCAAATTGTTTGTTCGTCTCCACTATTTTTTCTTTGGGAGATGTGATTGTTCCAAGCACTATTGTCACTATTACATTGTTTATTAGACCCTTGGCAATAATTCTTGTTAATTTCATGAATAATAAATTGGTTATTTCCTTAGTTTTGCTTATTTGATTACCAAGTATTGAAAAAAACGACTTTGCAAATTGTTTGTTCGTCTCCACTATTTTTTCTTTGGGAGATGTGATTGTTCTAAGTACTATTACCACTATTGCATTGTTTATTAGACCCTTGGGAATAATTCTTGTTAATTTCATGAATATAAATTAGTTATTTTCTTAGTTTTGGTTATTTAATTACAGGGTATTGGAGAAAACGATTTTGCTAATTATTTGTTCATCTTCAATATTTTTTCTTTGGGAGATGTGATTGTTCCAAGCACTATTGTCACTATTACATTGTTTATTAGACCCTTGGCAATAATTCTTGTTAATTTCATGAATAATAAATTGGTTATTTCCTTAGTTTTGCTTATTTGATTACCAAGTATTGAAAAAAACGACTTTGCAAATTGTTTGTTTGTCTCCACTATTTTTTCTTTGGGAGATGTGATTGTTCCAAGCACTATTGTCACTATTAAATTGTTTATTAGACCTTTGGGAATAATTCTTGTTAATTTCATGAATACAAATTAGTTATTTTCTTAGTTTTGGTTATTTAATTACAGGCTATTGGAGAAAACGATTTTGCTAATTATTTGTTCATCTTCAATATTTTTTCTTTGGGAGATGTGATTGTTCCAAGCACTATTGTCACTATTACATTGTTTATTAGACCCTTGGCAATAATTCTTGTTAATTTCATGAATATAAATTGGTTATTTCCTTAGTTTTGCTTATTTGATTACCAAGTATTGAAAAAAACGACTTTGCAAATTGTTTGTTTGTCTCCACTATTTTTTCTTTGGGAGATGTGATTGTTCCAAGCACTATTGTCACTATTAAATTGTTTATTAGACCTTTGGGAATAATTCTTGTTAATTTCATGAATAATAAATTAGTTATTTTCGTAGTTTTGGTTATTTAATTACAGGGTATTGGAGAAAACGATTTTGCTAATTATTTGTTCATCTTCAATATTTTTTCTTTGGGAGATGTGATTGTTCCAAGCACTATTGCCACTATTGCATTGTTTATTAGACCCTTGGGAATGTTTGCAAATGGTTCTCCCCTCTTTTGTTTTTACTCTGTCAATATTGTGGATCTGTTTCATAATATGTGCAGGTAAGATATTTCAATAATGACATGGGTATTTCTTTATCATTGGTATTTATCTAAAACGATTTCCTGTTAAACAATAAAGTCGTTATTGTATGTGTAGTCAATGTTATCACAAAAAAAAGAATAACTTGTTTGTTTCTCATATTTGAACCAGAACAAAAACAATTAGTTGACGTAATAGATACTGTAACATCTATGTATGTAGTTATTATTATATATAATTTTATTATTATCTGTCTTGTGTAAAGATGCGATTGTTTCAAGCACTATTATCACTATTATAATATTTATTAGACCCTTGGGAATAATTCCTGTTAATTTCATGAATATAAATTGATTATTTCTATTAGTTTTCTTTATTTTAATAGATTTTAGTTTTGGAACACAAGCTTCGACTTTGCAAATTGTTATCTCATCTTTAATATTTTTTCTTTGGGAGATGTGATTATTCCAAGCACTATTGTCAATATTACATTGTTTGTTAGACCCTTGGGAATAATTCTTGTTAGTTTCATGAGTATAAATTGATTATTTCTATTAGTTCTCTTTATTTTAATAGATATGAGTTTTGGAACGCAAGCTTCGACTTTGCAAATTGTTATCTCATCTTTAGTATTTTCTCTTTGGGAGATGTGATTATTCCAAGCACTATTGTCGATATTACATTGTTTATTAGACCCTTGGGAATAATTCTTGTTAGTTTCATGAATATAAATTGATTATTTCTATTAGTTTTTGTTATTTTAATAGATATGAGTTTTGGAACACAAGCTTTGACTTTGCAAATTGTTATCTCATCTTTAATATTTTTTTTCTTTGGGAGATGTGATTATTCCAAGCACTATTGTCAATATTACATTGTTTGTTAGACCCTTGGGAATAATTCTTGTTAGTTTCATGAATATAAATTCATTATTTCTATTAGTTTTCTTTATTTTAATAGATATGAGTTTTGGAACACAAGCTTCGACTTTGCAAATTGTTATCTCATCTTTAATATTTTTTGTTTGGGAGATGTGATTGCTCTAAGCACTATTGTTGCTATTATATTGTTTATTAGACCCTTGGGAATAATTTTTGTTAGTTTCATGAATAATGAATTGATTGTCGTATAAGTTATGAGTTCTTAAAAAAAAGTTTGGTAGTGCAAACTATTTTCTCTTCTTTTTTTTTCTTTTTTTTTAACTTTCTTTGTTTTTCTTCTTGTCAAAATAGATACATCAGATCGAAAACTGTGACAGTCACGGTCCTAGAAGGCGAGACTACGCTTCAACACTTTGTGCTGACCAGATCGGAAAAACAAAAGAAAGGTATGAACGACGAGGCAAACTGGACTTGGCCAGACCAATACTAGAAAAGCTCTAACATTAAAAAAGGCAGACTAAAAAATAACAAAAAAAGGCAATAATTCCCATTCCATATCTCCCCTCTCCAAGCTTAACGCATATGTGAGCACAGCTTATTCGAACAAATTTATTCGAACAAATTTTAAATAACTATTTTTAAGCACAAACAATCTCAAAACAGAATCTCATTTTATTAGTTTTATCTCTTAAGGTTGTGGGTATTATTTTTTTTGTTAGATTTACTATTTTTTTTTCTTCTCTCTTGTTGGGTGTATTGTTTTTAAGTAGCCGACCGAGGTATATACTGATTGAGGTTATGTCTGAGCACTTGTAGATTCGCACAACAGATGTCGCCTTTGGCAGATGTCAAACTAATGTCAAATTAAATTCTAACCTATACTTTGATTGGTATATACATTCTGGTCCAAAATAGTGCAATGTAGAAATAAAATACATATGTTTTTATGTTTTTTTCTTGCAGTTACATATTTTTGTATGTAACTTATGATGTGTATGTCCCCCTTTTTTTTTAAATTGAATCTCTTGTAAGCAGGTTTATAGAGCAAAGTCGCTGACCTAAAAAGACTGTACTGTCGAATAAATAAATGATTGTGATCTTACATGTGTATTTTATTTACTAACATCACAAATTCCCTATTTCCTGTCCACGCTTACAAAGCTTCGTAGTTTCGCACAAAACGCATTGTAGACCTACTAACTATTGTTTAACAATCAATTTTTTATTATTCAGGGACACTCAGTATAAAGTATTTCTATTTGATCAATGTTCAGGGTCACAGTTAACCGCTGTCAGAAAAAAAATTAGGTTATGTAATCGATAATTTGACATTTGTTACATTAGATTCTAACCCAACAAAAAGATATTTTGTATTACGATCATTTTAATGCTGTCAAAAAAAGTTATGCTGTCAAAATATGATAAGTTATGTAATCGATAATTTGACATATGTCAGATTAGATTCTAACCCAACAAAAAGATATTTTGTATTACGATCATTTTAATGCTGTCAAAAAAAAGTTATGCTGTCAAAATATGATAGGTTATGTAATCGATGATTTGACATATGTCAGATTAGATTCTAACCCAACAAAAAATATTTTGTATTACAATCAATTTAATGCTGTCAAAAAAAAAATTATGCTGTCAAAATATGATAGGTTATGTAATTGATGATTTGACATATGTCAGATTAGATTCTAATCCAACAAAGAGATATTTTATATTACGATTCAAATTGATCCTACAGCTTTCAATTATGCTGTCAAAAAAATAGGTTATGTAATCGATAATTTGACATATGTCAGATTAGATTCTAACCCAACAAAAAGATATTTTGTATTACAATCAATTTAATGCTGTCAAAAAAAAGTTATGCTGTCAAAATATGATAGGTTATGTAATTGATGATTTGACATATGTCAGATTAGATTCTAATCCAACAAAGAGATATTTTATATTACGATTCAAATTGATCCTACAGCTTTCAATTATGCTGTCAAAAAAATAGGTTATGTAATCGATAATTTGACATATGTCAGATTAGATTCTAACCCAACAAAGAGATATTTTATATTACGATTCAAATTGATCCTACAGCTTTCAATTATGCTGTCAAAAAAATAGGTTATGTAATCGATAATTTGACATATGTCAGATTAGATTCTAACCCAACAAAGAGATATTTTTTATTACGATCAATTTAATGCTGTCAAAAAAAAGTTATGCTGTCAAAAAAATAGGTTATGTAATCGATAATTTGACATATGTCAGATTAGATTCTAACCCAACAAAGAGATATTTTATATTACGATTCAAATTGATCCAACAGCTTTAAATTATGCTGTCAAAAAATAGGTTATGTAATCGATAATTTGACATATGTCAGATTAGATTCTAACCCAACAAAGAGATATTTTTTATTACGATCAATTTAATGCTGTCAAAAAAAAGTTATGCTGTCAAAATATGATAGGTTATGTAATCGATGATTTGACATATGTCAGATTAGATTCTAACCCAACAAAGAGATATTTTATATTACGATTCAAATTGAACCTACAGCTTTAAATTATGCTGTCAAAAAAATAGGTTATGTAATCGATAATTTGACATATGTCAGATTAGATTCTAACCCAACAAAAAGATATTTTGTATTACAATCAATTTAATGCTGTCAAAAAAAAGTTATGCTGTCAAAATATGATAGGTTATGTAATTGATGATTTGACATATGTCAGATTAGATTCTAATCCAACAAAGAGATATTTTATATTACGATTCAAATTGATCCTACAGCTTTCAATTATGCTGTCAAAAAAATAGGTTATGTAATCGATAATTTGACATATGTCAGATTAGATTCTAACCCAACAAAGAGATATTTTTTATTACGATCAATTTAATGCTGTCAAAAAAAAAGTTATGCTATCAAAATATGATAGGTTATGTAATTGATGATTTGACATATGTCAGATTAGATTCTAACCCAACAAAAAGATATTTTGTATTACAATCAATTTAATGCTGTCAAAAAAAAGTTATGCTGTCAAAATATGATAGGTTATGTAATCGATGATTTGATATATGTCAGATTAGATTCTAACCCAACAAAGAGATATTTTATATTACGATTCAAATTGATCCTACAGCTTTAAATTATGCTGTCAAAAAAATAGGTTATGTAATCGATAATTTGACATATGTCAGATTAGATTCTAACCCAACAAAGAGATATTTTATATTACGATTCAAATTGATCCTGCAGCTTTCAATTATGCTGTCAAAAAATAGGTTATGTAATCGATAATTTGACATACGTCAGATTAGATAGAAAAATAGGTTATGTAATCGTTAATTTGACATATGTCAAATAGGATTCTAACCTAACAAAAAGGTGTTGATAGATGTTACAGATGCTTATGCGGCTCTCGTTAACGAGACGAAGCCGGTGTTCGATGAGTACGGATTTATGATCCGAAATCCCAGTGAGTTTAGGCATCATAATTACGTTGAAATGGAGAAATTTCTAAAAGACTACAATAATACATATCCGAATATTACGGATATCAAGTCGATCGGAAAAAGTGTACAAGGGCGGGAGTTGTACGTTTTTATATTGGGAAATACACCGACAAAGCATATACCAGGTAAGTGTTTGCCATTTTACTATTTAGATATAAGAACTAGATTTTGTGAAAACTAGGAAAAAATTAGTATTACTTACCGATAAAACTATTGGCACAATATTTGAAATTGCAAATTAGACTAAACTATAAATTCAGAAGCAATCTGTTTTTATACTCAAGACTAGCAGAGAAGAAATAACAAACCTTTGACCGCAAAGATATGAAGACGTACTTGTAATTATGGGTTTTTGCTATTCCTAATAACAAATTATTACTTCCCCATCTATGTTTTTGTTTCCCGTGTAGTATGGAAATATGTGGCTACTCATCAAACACGTAATTTTCAGCGTAAAGTGCGTTGTACTGTTAATTGTATAGGCATTTCAGATCACTATAAATCTCAAGGATAAATTCGTAACCTATTCTTATATGGGAGTATTTTTATCTTTCCCAGTTTCCGTTTTATTCGATTTGTGGGTTTTTTACATGCTGTTTTCTTTGCATTAAGATTAAATAGAATAGACTAAGTCTAGGAATGTATGCATCATTGGAAAACCAATCTGGGATTTATGCATTGCGTGTGAGTAAAATATTAAAAAAATTAAAAAAAAAAATTAATTAATTAATGTATTTTACCATTTAATATTGCGTTTTCAGGTAAACCTGAGTTTAAATATATAGCTAATATGCATGGCAACGAAGTGGTGGGAAGAGAGTTACTTTTGTTGCTGATAAAGTACCTTTGCGAAAATTATGGCACCAATGATAGAGTTACGAGACTTTTAAACACTTCCAGAATCCATATTATGCCTTCAATGAATCCAGACGGCTACGAAATGGCAGAAAAAGGTGTGGTTATTAAAATATTATGATATTAAAAATTAACTGTATTATTATTTTTGTAATTTAGGCGATGCCGCTGGATCAAAGGGGAGGGGGAACGCCCATAACGTCGATTTAAATAGAAATTTCCCCGATCAGTATTTCACCAACGAGGTAACACATATCTCGTATACACACTGTATACTAACGATTGCCGTATACAGGGTGTATACTACAGATGTTACTCTTTCAGTTTAATAGGAACATTGAGCCCGAAACAAGGGCCGTAATGAACTGGATTTTATCGGAACCCTTCGTGCTCTCTGCCAATTTGCATAACGGAGCCCTAGTGGCAAATTATCCTTACGACGACACGCCTGCCAACGTCAGACAGACAAATCCATCGCCGGACGATAAAGTCTTCAAATTTTTGGCGCATACTTACTCCAACGTGAGTATAAAACTTAAAATGTGTCAAAAATATGTCACATTAGATTCTAACCCAACAAAAAAAATATTTTGTGCTGTCAAAAAAAAAAATGGCTGTACTGTGTGGTAATTTTTGTGTGAATGTTGACAACAGGCACACAGGAGGATGCATTTAGGTCTTCCTTGTCCTCTCTTCCCCGGTGAACGTTTCCCTGAGGGCATTACGAATGGCGCCCAATGGTATTCGGTCACCGGAGGAATGCAAGATTGGAATTATATCGTCGCCGGTTGTATGGAGATAACGCTAGAGATTGGATGTTATAAGTACCCTCAAGCTTCAACACTTGCAGAGAAATGGTTGGACAATAGAGAAGCACTTATAACTTATATGGAACAGGTAAAAAAAAACAATTTTTTTTTTTTTTTTGAAAAACATTGCTTATTTAGGTCCATAAAGGTGTGCACGGTTTTGTCTCTACCACGATAGGACATAAGATCCCACATGCTGAGATAATGGTGGAGGGGATAGACCACGTGGTGCGGTCCGCCAAAGATGGCGATTACTACAGACTTCTACTACCGGGGAAGTACAACGTCACCGCCATGGCTCGAGGGTAAGCGATTTATTAATTACGAACTGTGTCCGATCCAATAGCGCGATTTGGGCGATTCCAACGGTACCCGATGGGAAATTGTCCCGGGAATCCATTGCTGAAGACCGTATTGCTCTAAGATGTTCCGTTCATTAGTAAAATGCGAAAAACCGCAAAACTATATTTTCTGCATTTTCTCGCTAAGTCGTAGGTGCTCTCAGAAAAATAATACAACTTTTAATGCAGTTTTTCACGGTGATTCCAATGATGCTATTGGTTTTTCTCTATCTTAAACGGTGCGGAAGTTATGACGTTCCAAATTTTGAAAATTGTGTCAAAATACCTATTTTACGACATTTTCTCCTTTCGGAGCAAACTGTGTCCGATATGATAGTCCGATTTGGATGATTCTAACGGTACCGGATACGAAATTATCCCAGGAATCCATTGCTGAAAACCGCATTGCTCTAAGGTGTACCGTTCACGAGTAAAACGTGAAAAAATCGCAAACCTATATTTTTTGCATTTTCTCGCTAAGTCGTAGGTGCTCTCAGAAAAATAATACAACTTTTAATGCAGTTTTTCACGGTGATTCCAATGATGCTATTGGTTTTTCTCTATCTTAAACGGTGCGGAAGTTATGACGTTCCAAAGTTTGAAGATTGTGACAAAATAGCTATTTTACGACATTTTCTCGTTTCGGAGTAAACTGTGTCCGATATGATAGTCCGATTTGGATGATTCTAACGGTACCGGATACGAAATTATCCCAGGAATCAATTGCTGAAAGCCGCATTGCTCTAATGTGTACCGTTCACTAGCAAAACATGAAAAAATCGCGAAACTATATTTTCTGCATTTTCTCGCTGAGGCGTAGGTGCTCTCAGAAAAATAATACAACTTTTAATGCAGTTTTTCACGGTGATTCCAATGATGCTATTGGTTTTTCTCTATCTTAAACGGTGCGGAAATTATGACGTTCCAAATTTTGAAGATTGTGTCAAAATAGCTATTTTACGACATTTTCTCTTTTCGGAGCAAACTGTGTCCGATATGATAGTCCGATTTGGATGATTCGAACGGTACTGGATGGGAAATTATCCCAGGAATCAATTGCTGAAAACCGCATTGCTCTGAGGTATACCGTTCACTAGCAAAACATGAAAAAATCGCGAAACTATATTTTTTGCAATTTCTCGCTAAGTCGTAGGTGCTCTCAGAAAAATAATACAACTTTTAATGCAGTTTTTCACGGTGATTCCAATGATGCTATTAGTTTTTCTCAATCTTAAACGGTGCGGAAATTATGACGTTCCAAAATTTGAAAATTGTGTCAAAATAGCTATTTTACGACATTTTCTCTTTTCGGAGCAAACTGTGTCCGATATGATTGTCCGATTTGGATGATTCTAACGGTACCGGATGCGAAATTATCCCAGGAATCAATTGCTGAAAACCGCATTGCTCTAAGGTGTACCGTTCACGAGTAAAACGTGAAAAAATCGTGAACCTATATTTTTTGCATTTTCTCGCTGAGTCGTAGGTGCTCTCAGAAAAATAATACAACTTTTAATGCAGTTTTCCACGGTGATTCCAATGATGCTATTGGTTTTTCTCAATCTTAAACGGTGCGGAAGTTATGACGTTCCAAAGTTTGAAGATTGTGACAAAATAGCTATTTTACGACATTTTCTCCTTTCGGAGTAAACTGTGTCCGATATGATTGTCCGATTTGGATGATTCTAACGGTACCGGATACGAAATTATCCCAGGAATCAATTGCTGAAAACCGCATTGCTCTAAGGTGTACCGTTCACGAGTAAAACGTGAAAAAAACGCGAACCTATATTTTTTGCATTTTCTCGCTAAGTCGTAGGTGCTCTCAGAAAAATAATACAACTTTTAATGCAGTTTTTCACGGTGATTCCAATGATGCTATTGGTTTTTCTTTATCTTAAACGGTGCGGAAGTTATGACGTTCCAAAGTTTGAAGATTGTGACAAAATAGCTATTTTACGACATTTTCTCCTTTCGGAGCAAACTGTGTCCGATATGATAGTCCGATTTGGATGATTCTAACGGTACCGGATACGAAATTATCCCAGGAATCAATTGCTGAAAACCGCATTGCTCTAAGGTGTACCGTTCACGAGTAAAACGTGAAAAAATCGCGAACCTATATTTTTTGCATTTTCTCGCTAAGTCGTAGGTGCTCTCAGAAAAATAATACAACTTTTAATGCAGTTTTCCACGGTGATTCCAATGATGCTATTGGTTTTTCTCAATCTTAAACGGTGCGGAAGTTATGACGTTCCAAAGTTTGAAAATTGTGTCAAAATAGCTATTTTACGACATTTTCTCCTTTCGGAGCAAACTGTGTCCGATATGATAGTCCGATTTGGATGATTCTAACGGTACCGGATACGAAATTATCCCAGGAATCAATTGCTGAAAACCGCATTGGTCTAAGGTGTACCGTTCACGAGTAAAACGTGAAAAAATCGCGAACCCATATTTTTTTTGCATTTTCTCGCTAAGTCGTAGGTGCTCTCAGAAAAATAATACAACTTTTAATGCAGTTTTTCACGGTGATTCCAATGATGCTATTGGTTTTTCTCTATCTTAAACGGTGCGGAAGTTATGACGTTCCAAAATTTGAAAATTGTGTCAAAATAGCTATTTTACGACATTTTCTCCTTTCGGAGCAAACTGTGTCCGATATGATAGTCCGATTTGGATGATTCTAACGGTTCTGGATGGAAAATTATCCCAGGAATCCATTACTGAAGACCGCATTGTTATAAGATGTACCGTTCACGAGTAAAATGCGAAAAACCGCGGAACTATATTTTTTGCATTTTCTCGCTAAGTCGTAGCTGCTATGAGAAATAATAATACAATTTTTGATGGAGTTTTTCGCGGTGATTCCAACGGTGCTATTGGTTTTTCTCTATCTTAAACGGTGCGGAAGTTATGACGTTCCAAAGTTTGAAGATTGTGTCAAAGTAGCTATTTTACGACATTTTCTCCTCTCGGAGCAAACTGTGTCCGATATGATAGTCCAATTTGGATGATTCTAACGGTACCGGATACGAAATTATCCCAGGAATCAATTGCTGAAAACCGCATTGCTCTAAGGTGTACCGTTCACGAGTAAAACGTGAAAAAATCGCGAACCTATATTTTTTGCATTTTCTCGCTAAGTCGTAGGTGCTCTCAGAAAAATAATACAACTTTTAATGCAGTTTTTCACGGTGATTCCAATGATGCTATTGGTTTTTCTCAATCTTAAACGGTGCGGAAGTTATGACGTTCCAAATTTTGAAGATTGTGTCAAAATAGCTATTTTACGACATTTTCTCCTTTCGGAGCAAACTGTGTCCGATATGATAGTCCGATTTGGATGATTCTAACGGTACCGGATACGAAATTATCCCAGGAATCAATTGCTGAAAACCGCATTGTTCTAAGGTGTACCGTTCACTAGCAAAACGTGAAAAAATCGCGAACCTATTTTTTTTGCATTTTCTCGCTAAGTCGTAGGGCTCTCAGAAAAATAATACAACTTTTAATGCAGTTTTTTCACGGTGATTCCAATGATGCTATTGGTTTTTCTCTATCTTAAACGGTGCGGAAGTTATGACGTTCCAAAATTTGAAAATTGTGTCAAAATAGCTATTTTACGACATTTTCTCCTTTCGGAGCAAACTGTGTCCGATATGATAGTCCGATTTGGATGATTCTAACGATTCTGGATGGAAAATTATCCCAGGAATCCATTGCTGAAGACCGCATTGCTCTAAGGTGTACCGTTCACGAGTAAAACGTGAAAAAATCGCGAACCTATATTTTTCTCGCTAAGTCGTAGGTGCTCTCAGAAAAATAATACAACTTTTAATGCAGTTTTTCACGGTGATTCCAATGATGCTATTGGTTTTTCTCTATCTTAAACGGTGCGGAAGTTATGACGTTCCAAAGTTTGAAGATTGTGTCAAAATAGCTATTTTACGACATTTTCTCCTTTCGGAGCAAACTGTGTCCGATATGATAGTCCGATTTGGATGATTCTAACGGTACCGGATGCGAAATTATCCCAGGAATCAATTGCTGAAAACCGCATTGCTCTAAGGTGTACCGTTCACGAGTAAAACGTGAAAAAATCGCGAACCCATATTTTTTTTGCATTTTCTCGCTAAGTCGTAGGTGCTCTCAGAAAAATAATACAACTTTTAATGCAGTTTTCCACGGTGATTCCAATGATGCTATTGGTTTTTCTCTATCTTAAACGGTGCGGAAGTTATGACGTTCCAAAATTTGAAAATTGTGTCAAAATAGCTATTTTACGACATTTTCTCCTTTCGGAGTAAACTGTGTCCGATATGATAGTCCGATTTGGATGATTCCAACGGTACTGGATGGGAAATTATCCCAGGAATCCAGAAGTGCTATCGGATTTTTTCTATCTTAAACTGTTCAGAAATTACGGTCAAAAAACGAAAAAGAACAGGGTCGTATTCAGTTCGATTTTCTTTTCGATTTATCCAGGTACGAAAGCTACACGCAGGAAATTGAAATTCCCGCGTCCACCGGGTTCTTGCAGTACAATATCACGTTGATGAGGGACGACCCGATGCATTGGGCTTCCGCCTACGATTTTGGGCTTTCGACCAATCAGTACAAGCCAAAATATCACACCAACGGCGAATTATACACGATAATGGCCGATTTTGAGAATAGGTATCCGGATGTTGCAGAATTCGAGGCTGGAGATGATTTGGTATCCATGGCAATACACTCTGTGAAGATTACGCATGATGTGAGTTAAATAATATAATTATTTATGATATTTTTTCATCTTGATTTTACTATTTTGTAATTTGACTTATATCTTTATAGGTAAGGCTTAGCGATGAATTTAAATTCCACGTTGCAATCATCGGGAATTTATTTGCCACACAACCGATAGGTAGAGAGATAACCGTATATCTAGCCAGGCATTTACTGGAGGGTCACAAATTTAGCGATCCTGAGATTTTACATATTCTAAAGAACACCGTCATCCACATAATCCCCGTAATCGACACCGGTTTTACGAACATCTGGGGAGATTACCCAAAAGAAGTCCCCGGGAATACCCGTCCCGATAATTACATATGCAATAATATAACCGCAGACTTTAAAGAAGTTGGGGATCAGATACTAAACATCGGGAATCGAATTGGCAACAGTCAGCAATCAAATAAAATAGTGAACGCTTTCAAACACATGCTTCTAGACGAAAACTTTGATCTGATTCTCAATTTCGAAGGAGGATCGAAAAGTTTGACGTATCCGCTTTCGAAAGCCCCGAACGACATCTACAAGAAGTTTGCGCACGAATACGAACGGTTTGTGACGGTTAACGAGTCCTGTCCGAACGCGGTACAGTCCACGGACGATATCCTGACTGATTTTATCTTCCACGAGTACGATACGCCTCTGTATACGGCGAAAGTTAGTTGTTGTCAGTATCCGGCTATCGAGAACATACCGTACATCTGGAGGGAGATCTTGGCACCGGTAAAAGGGTTCTTAGCGGTCCTAAAAACCGGTGAGTTAATTTTTTAAATCGAGAAAAATTAAATAAGAAATGAATTTTGTGTTATACACCCTGTATGGGACGATTATATGTATACAGTGTGTATACGGAATAACTGTTAAATTATGAAAAAATCATTTTTAGTTGGGAACTTATTTTATTAGCACACTGTATACTACAACGCGTCGTATACAGGGTGTAAACGTAATAAGTGTTTTTTAATTTTTAATTATTTATTTCTATTATGTATTCTATAATTTTTCTTGTTCGACTCCTGACAGGCGTTGAAGGTTTTGTATTGGATGCAACCAACGTCCCGATGGTGAACGCGACGTTGACGCTACACGACGTCGGGCGGACGTACGACGTCGCAAAGCCCCAGGCGCACTTCAAGATCGTGCTTCCATCTGGCGTCTATACAGCGGAAGTTGCCTGTCATAACTACGCACCCCAAGTTGTTACATTCACCGTAAAGCAAAACGAAATCGTCAAGATTAACGTAACTCTCGTAAAAACAAAAGAAGGCCAAGTTACCGGAAAGGCTCAGGTCATCGAGCTGGAAAAATATCTCGAAAAACAGGATAATCACTTTACGGGAATCACAGGTAATTTCATATTTAACGCTGTTTCTTAAAAAAAAAAAATTGTTTTTTAAGGTTACGTTCTTGATAATTCGAACCATCCGATTTCCGGGGCGTCTTTGCATATTGTCGAGACGAACGTCACGCTATTCAGCGATAAGGACGGGAAATACAAGCAGACCCTGGCTGCGGGGAAATACACCGTTGAGGTTTCGGCGAGCGATTACTATAGAAACGTGAAATTGGTCGACGTCAACGACGTAACCAATGTTCCTAAGGTGGTTATTTTTACGTTGCGGAGGAACGAGAATGTCTGGGGCATGCCGAGACTCGTTTTTACGATAATAATAGGTGAGATTTTAGGTTAAGAATGTTGTGTTTTAGGTTAGGAATGTAGGTTTTTTTAGGTTTTACGATTAGAAAGAATTTAATTTGCAGAAACTACAAAATTACTAGGAAAAAAATCGATTTTGCTTCACTAGATTAAAAAATATAAACGGTGTAAAAAGTTTGAAATATCGCTAATGTTTTTAACGTATTTATTAGTAGCGAAAATCGTAAATTTGTAACTTGAAAATGACTTTCTGCTCTCCCCACACATCTCTTGAATGGATTAGTGAAAACACCTTGCTAAAAAATGGCCTAGTTTTTGCACGAAACGAAAAAATCGAGTTCCATGTTTTTGAGCCTTATATTCCGTATCAAAGTTACTAACGTTAGCAACCGTAAAAGTTGTTAACTGACAGTGACAGTTCCTAAATAAGAACTTTTTGGATGTTTGGTCATCTGTATGTGCCTTTTAGTTAGTAGACAGAGTGTTTAGAATATTTTACAACTGAGTGGATGTGTAACAACTGCCAATCTGACGGTTATTAAATGACATTTTCTCCTTTCGGAGTAAACTGTGTCCGATATGATAGTCCGATTTGGATGATTCTAACGGTACCGGATGCGAAATTATCCCAGGAATCAATTGCTGAAAACCGCATTGCTCTAAGGTGTACCGTTCACGAGTAAAACGTGAAAAAATCGCGAACCTATATTTTTTGCATTTTCTCGCTAAGTCGTAGGTGCTCTCAGAAAAATAATACAACTTTTAATGCAGTTTTTCACGGTGATTCCAATGATGCTATTGGTTTTTCTCTATCTTAAACGGTACGGAAGTTATGACGTTCCAAAGTTTGAAGATTGTGTCAAAATAGCTATTTTACGACATTTTCTCCTCTCGGAGCAAACTGTGTCCGATATGATGGTCCGATTTGGATGATTCTAACTGTACCGGATACGAAATTATCCCAGGAATCAATTGCTGAAAACCGCATTGCTCTAAGGTGTACCGTTCACGAGTAAAACGTGAAAAAATCGCGAACCTATATTTTTTGCATTTTCTCGCTAAGTCGTAGGTGCTCTCAGAAAAATAATACAACTTTTAATGCAGTTTTTCACGGTGATTCCAATGATGCTATTGGTTTTTCTCTATCTTAAACGGTACGGAAGTTATGACGTTCCAAAGTTTGAAGATTGTGTCAAAATAGCTATTTTACGACATTTTCTCCTCTCGGAGCAAACTGTGTCCGATATGATGGTCCGATTTGGATGATTCTAACTGTACCGGATACGAAATTATCCCAGGAATCAATTGCTGAAAACCGCATTGCTCTAAGGTGTACCGTTCACGAGTAAAACGTGAAAAAATCGCGAACCTATATTTTTTGCATTTTCTCGCTAAGTCGTAGGTGCTCTCAGGAAAATAATACAACTTTTAATGCAGTTTTTCACGGTGATTCCAATGATGCTATTGGTTTTTCTCTATCTTAAACGGTGCGGAAGTTATGACGTTCCAAATTTTGAAGATTGTGTCAAAATAGCTATTTTACGACATTTTCTCCTCTCGGAGCAAACTGTGTCCGATATGATGGTCCGATTTGGATGATTCTAACTGTACCGGATACGAAATTATCCCAGGAATCAATTGCTGAAAACCGCATTGCTCTAAGGTGTACCGTTCACGAGTAAAACGTGAAAAAATCGCGAACCTATATTTTTTGCATTTTCTCGCTAAGTCGTAGGTGCTCTCAGGAAAATAATACAACTTTTAATGCAGTTTTTCACGGTGATTCCAATGATGCTATTGGTTTTTCTCTATCTTAAACGGTGCGGAAGTTATGACGTTCCAAATTTTGAAGATTGTGTCAAAATAGCTATTTTACGACATTTTCTCCTCTCGGAGCAAACTGTGTCCGATATGATGGTCCGATTTGGATGATTCTAACTGTACCGGATACGAAATTATCCCAGGAATCAATTGCTGAAAACCGCATTGCTCTAAGGTGTACCGTTCACGAGTAAAACGTGAAAAAATCGCGAACCTATATTTTTTGCATTTTCTCGCTAAGTCGTAGGTGCTCTCAGAAAAATAATACAACTTTTAATGCAGTTTTTCACGGTGATTCCAATGATGCTATTGGTTTTTCTCTATCTTAAACGGTACGGAAGTTATGACGTTCCAAAGTTTGAAGATTGTGTCAAAATAGCTATTTTACGACATTTTCTCCTCTCGGAGCAAATTGTGTCCGATATGATGGTCCGATTTGGATGATTCTAACTGTACCGGATACGAAATTATCCCAGGAATCAATTGCTGAAAACCGCATTGCTCTAAGGTGTACCGTTCACGAGTAAAACGTGAAAAAATCGCGAACCTATATTTTTTGCATTTTCTCGCTAAGTCGTAGGTGCTCTCAGAAAAATAATACAACTTTTAATGCAGTTTTTCACGGTGATTCCAATGATGCTATTGGTTTTTCTCTATCTTAAACGGTACGGAAGTTATGACGTTCCAAAGTTTGAAGATTGTGTCAAAATAGCTATTTTACGACATTTTCTCCTCTCGGAGCAAACTGTGTCCGATATGATGGTCCGATTTGGATGATTCTAACTGTACCGGATACGAAATTATCCCAGGAATCAATTGCTGAAAACCGCATTGCTCTAAGGTGTACCGTTCACGAGTAAAACGTGAAAAAATCGCGAACCTATATTTTTTGCATTTTCTCGCTAAGTCGTAGGTGCTCTCAGGAAAATAATACAACTTTTAATGCAGTTTTTCACGGTGATTCCAATGATGCTATTGGTTTTTCTCTATCTTAAACGGTGCGGAAGTTATGACGTTCCAAATTTTGAAGATTGTGTCAAAATAGCTATTTTACGACATTTTCTCCTCTCGGAGCAAACTGTGTCCGATATGATGGTCCGATTTGGATGATTCTAACTGTACCGGATACGAAATTATCCCAGGAATCAATTGCTGAAAACCGCATTGCTCTAAGGTGTACCGTTCACGAGTAAAACGTGAAAAAATCGCGAACCTATATTTTTTGCATTTTCTCGCTAAGTCGTAGGTGCTCTCAGAAAAATAATACAACTTTTAATGCAGTTTTTCACGGTGATTCCAATGATGCTATTGGTTTTTCTCTATCTTAAACGGTACGGAAGTTATGACGTTCCAAAGTTTGAAGATTGTGTCAAAATAGCTATTTTACGACATTTTCTCCTCTCGGAGCAAATTGTGTCCGATATGATGGTCCGATTTGGATGATTCTAACTGTACCGGATACGAAATTATCCCAGGAATCAATTGCTGAAAACCGCATTGCTCTAAGGTGTACCGTTCACGAGTAAAACGTGAAAAAATCGCGAACCTATATTTTTTGCATTTTCTCGCTAAGTCGTAGGTGCTCTCAGAAAAATAATACAACTTTTAATGCAGTTTTTCACGGTGATTCCAATGATGCTATTGGTTTTTCTCTATCTTAAACGGTGCGGAAGTTATGACGTTCCAAAGTTTGAAGATTGTGTCAAAATAGCTATTTTACGACATTTTCTCCTCTCGGAGCAAACTGTGTCCGATATGATAGTTCGATTTGGATGATTCTAACTGTACCGGATACGAAATTATCCCAGGAATCAATTGCTGAAAACCGCATTGCTCTAAGGTGTACCGTTCACGAGTAAAACGTGAAAAAATCGCGAACCTATATTTTTTGCATTTTTTCGCTAAGTCGTAGGTGCTCTCAGGAAAATAATACAACTTTTAATGCAGTTTTTCACGGTGATTCCAATGATGCTATTGGTTTTTCTCTATCTTAAACGGTGCGGAAGTTATGACGTTCCAAAGTTTGAAGATTGTGTCAAAATAGCTATTTTACGACATTTTCTCCTCTCGGAGCAAACTGTGTCCGATATGATAGTCCGATTTGGATGATTCTAACTGTACCGGATACGAAATTATCCCAGGAATCAATTGCTGAAAACCGCATTGCTCTAAGGTGTACCGTTCACGAGTAAAACGTGAAAAAATCGCGAACCTATATGTTTTGCATTTTTTCGCTAAGTCGTAGCTGCTATGAGAAATAATAATACAATTTTTGATGGAGTTTTTCGCGGTGATTCCAACGGTGCTATTGGTTTTTCTCTATCTTAAACGGTGCGGAAGTTATGACGTTCCAAATTTTGAAGATTGTGTCAAAATAGCTATTTTACGATATTTTCTCCTTTCGGAGTAAACTGTGTCCGATATAATTGCCCGATTTGGATGATTCCAACGGTACTGGATAGGAAATTATCCCAGGAATCCAGAAGTGCTATCGGATTTTTTCTATCTTAAACTGTTTAGAAATTACGGTCAAAAAACGAAAAAGAACAGGGTCGTATTCAGTTTTTAACGTATTTATTAGTAGCGAAAATCGCGAATTTGTTACTTGAAAATGACTTTCTGCTCTCCCCACACATCTCTTGAATGGATTAGTGAAAACACCTTGCTAAAAAATGGCCTAGTTTTTGCACGAAACGAAAAAATCGAGCTCCATGTTTTTGAGCCTTATATTCCGTATCAAAGTTACTAACGTTAGCAACCGTAAAAGTTGTTAACTGACAGTGACAGTTCCTAAATAAGAACTTTTTGGATGTTTGGTCATCTGTATGTGCCTTTTAGTTAGTAGACAGAGTGTTTAGAATATTTTACAACTGAGTGGATGTGTAACAACTGTCAATCTGACAGTTATTAAATGACATTTTCACTTCTTTGCAGAAAAATATGTATTCTGTAAATGTATATACCTTTTAGTACTTTAGTAATAGTAACTTTTTATTTTTTTCAGGTTCTTTGCTTGTCTGTCTGATCGGTGTGGCAGTTTTCTGTTATATGGCGTGCAAAACGAAGAAAGTCGGCTATGGGCTTCTAGCATCGCAAGAAGAGTCATTATTTTCGGGTATGTACTGCCAAAAAAAAAATTAAATAAGCCAAAAATTAGTTTTTTTCTTACCAATTTTTGGTTTATTTCTTTTATAGATTTTGAAAAACCGATTACGAGGCCTTATTTTGACGACGACGATGACGATGAAGAAGAAGAATTTGAAAAATCGTCTCTAGCTAGTAGTTCGGAAGACGAAATAGTTCTATTGCAGTCTTCCGACTATCAAAAGAAGCCGATGATCTTTACGAAAATCGGGAAGTAATCTCTGTTCGATTTCTACGGGTGATATTAAAGAATAATTAGTTTTTAAGTTTTAAAAATGCAATTTTTAATACTGTTGATTATTTAATTCGAATTTTTTATCGATAAGACGCAATCTCTATTTTGTTTTTTTAGACGTATATTTTTACCGATACTTATAATAAGTGATGAAATTAGTAATATATGTTTTGTATCGTTAAGTTATTTCAGTAATTTTTACTGATGTTTGGTTGTAAAAAAATGTAACTTTGACAGCTAAAGTAATGGTCGCGTTCAGCAAACCCAGTGGTTGTAAAAATTGGTGATTTTGGTGTGCTCTTTCCAAATTTTTACTTGTTTTTTTTTTTTGACAATATCTCCTTTTCGATTCATTTTACGATAGAAATAGTCATATCATAAATTAAACTATAAGTACTGCTGCCGCTGGTGGCTACTACCCGCAAGCCTCAGTTCAAACTACAAGGTCAACTATTTCTGGTGCATTTTATATGTCACTAGATAGGTAAGTACAACGGTGAGACAATGTATTGTCTTTTGTCAGGTGAAGGCGTCGCAACCATAAAATATTTCATATTTGATACCAATTTGTGGGGTTTTATTGACTATATGCCTTGAACCTGACTACAAGAATTTTGAAAGCACTGTACACGAGTGTAAATAACATAAGCAAGGCCACGATGACAATAAAATTAGAAACTCTAAATCAGTGTTTTCCAACGTGGGGCGTACGCCCCACTGGGGGGCAATATGATTGTTGAGGGGGGCAATTGGAATATAGAAAAATTTTGAAAAAAAACCTACCTTAAAGTCTCTTTGTACCGTTCATACTGCAACCGTTAATCATATCCTTGAGGCTAATTATTAAATATCCCTACACAATTCTAAATCTGAAAAAAAAAACACAATGGGGAAAAATTTAATTAAGCCATCAATATTTGTAAAAACGTTTTTAGAAAAATATGTCAAAGATGTGATAGCTATGCCACTTAAGATACATTTTGAGGAACATTTTGTTGAAGGTATGTTATTCTGTAAATTAGAAAGCATCACAACCTCCGGAGATTATCTTCATAAGCAAAAGATTACTTCAATGTCTTTAATATTCCAATACAGAACATAACATCCTGTACTGCAGACTGTGCTCCTAACATGATGGACAAGAACAGCGGCTATTTAAATATAAGAATCGAGAAATGCTTCTTGTGCATTGTCTAATATAGCTCCATAGGGAAAACTTGGTAACCAAAAATGTTTGTCCAGTTCTCAATGAAGATTAAATTCGGTTATAAAATATGTCAGTTGTATCAAAGCTAATGCCGAATGTGACATTTCAAGTTAATTTGTGAAGTTCAAAATAATTCATACTTTTTATAACTAAATTTAATACTTCATTGAACAAATATTTTTGGCTACCAAGTTTTCCCCGTGGATTACACAATGCACAAGAAGCATTTCTGGATTTTCATCTTTAAACAGCCACTTTTCTTGCCCATCATGTTAGGAGCACGATTGGCAGCACAAGATGTTCTGTATTGGAATATTATCGACATCATTAATAATAATAGTTTTTTAGCTTAGAAAAAATATCTCTGGAGGTCGTGGTGCTTTCTTATGATTTGCAAAATAACATTTCCTCAAAAAAATGTTCCTTATTAATGTACCTTACATAAGTTATCAACAAGGCCTCAGTGCCTCTCACTCTTGCTCATTTTAACCATTCTTTTTCTGACAGTGTTGTTACTAAGGGGCACAGCTATCACATCTTTGTCATCTTTTTCTAAAACCGTTTTTACAAATGTTGATATTGACAGTTTAATTAAATGTTCCCCTATTTTGTGCTTTTTCCAGATTTAACAATGAGCACGAATATTTGATAATAACTAGATTCAAGGGTACGATTAACACTTGCAGTGACAATTTCAGTTTTAGAGTAAATGTTTAACTTTCTGTTGTTATAATAAAATATGGCAGATTTGTGTTGTATTAGTTTTTAAGTGAATGTTTATTTCTATTTTATTATAATAGAATATGTAGCAAATTTTGTTTCTGCTAAAATGCTTAGTATTTATTTCAATAATCAAATAAATTATTGTTTTATGTTATTATTTTTATACCCCCAATGGCGCAAGTTTTTCATTACGTCACAGAGAGGAAATTAGTCAAAGTTTGTTGGGCAGAATGTGTACCAATGACGAAATGAGAAACGTACACTGTTCCGAGTAAGGTTCATTTCCAACTCTGTTATAGGTATAAAAAAAGACAATATGAAGTGGGGCATGAGATTTTTAGACCAGCTTCGGTGGGGCATAGCTCAAAAAAGATTGGGAAACACTGATCTATGCATTCCTACTTTAACTAAAGCTCAACACATTTATAAATATTACATAATATTTGCATTGTATGCATTAAATGCATAAATAAGCATATATTATCTCGCATAATATTTATACAACACATTTCACGCTGGTTGCTGTAAAAGTTAAACAAGCGCTGGTGGGCTGGATGCTGCTAATCTCACTCGACAGCTGGTAAAACAGTTTGTGGTCACACTGTTAGCAGCCAGTAGCAAATAGCACGCTAGTTAAACAGCCACATCTTAAAATTCTGTAATCAGAAGTTCTTTTTGATGGTACCTGTTGGTAATCGTTGAGTTTGCTGAACGTGCCCATTAAATATGTATGTTGTGAAGGAAAACCTCCTGTATATAATAATAGGACTATACAGGGTCACGCAGCTCTCACAGGATGAGCTGCAGCACCCTGTATATTATATTTTTGAGAGAAATAAAATATTTTTACACCAAAGCTATTTCTTATATATTTAATTTGTGGATTATAGATTATAGATTATAGATTTTACGATTACAATTCTACCTGTCTTTGGACTTTGTACTTATCATCAGAGCATAAAAAAACAAACTAGACAACTTCTCATGATGACTTCTGTAATACGAACTGATAAAAATAGATATTTCTATCTATGTTTGCAATCTGTGGTTTACTGTGTACTATTTGTCGCGAGTATCTAATGAATAAATAAACAGGCCATCACTGTGTATATATAAATAGAATATCCTCTGTTTATTACATACAGTTTTTCTCCAGACACGCGATGAGTAAGCTATTTGTTGCTGCGTTGTTTTTATCAGTGTTTTCTGTTGACAAGGTACGTTATAATGTGTTAATCTCATCGTATATAAATACAGTTCTGTTCTTTTATGGTGTAATTAAGATTCATTGAGTTATTTATAGTGTTTAACAGCGACAGATACTACGTACACAGCTGCTGTTGTTGAATATTCACCAATCAAAAATACACTTTTGACGCCTGAAGAAAGTACAGTGCAAAATGTTGAGGCGTATCTGGATCTTTTGAAGGGAAATGGGGCGGTAAGTAGAATGATTTTTAGTTTGTCTAACATCGCGATTGAAACTTGGAAGTCACTCGATACCTTTTCGTGTCACTCGATACCTTTTATTGTCACTCAATACCTGTTCCTGTCATTCATACCTTTTCGCGTCTCTCTAATAAAAATTTCAGTGGCAAGAATGTTTTCGTCGAACATCGCGAAAGAAGAGTCAGTAGATACATCTAACATTTAATTTGGACATCTAACATTAAAATATCAACTACATCACATAGATCAATACTTTTCCTCTAAAATATTTTAGGTATTGGATATAGCCGTGTTTCCTGAAGGTACGATAACAAGTACTAGTTCATCGAACGGCCGTAATGGTCTATTACGGGTTTCCCCCGTTATCGAGAGTGTAGATGGCTCTGTGGTACCTTGTGATCGCCCAGAAGGTTTTCCTGAATATTTTGTCAAACTATCATGCGGTGCCAAAGAGTTAAACACGTATTTAGTGGCAAATATCATAGAAAAATCCATCTGCTCGACTGATCTGTTAGCTGACACGACAAAATGCGCCGAAGATGACTTCAACATGTTCAACACAAATGTGGCTTTTGACAGAAGAGGAGGTGTAGTAGCCAGGTAATGCTGTCTAATAAATTTTTTCAGTATATATAAGCATTGATTTACTGACATTTATGGTGGTTTCAACCACTACTCTTGACTTTATATTGTTTATTAGACTCTTGGCAATAATTATTGTTAGTTTCATAAGGATTGGATAGTTATTTTTGAAGTTAGAAACTTTTGAAACATGTTTATCAATGGCTTTGCTTTCATAAATCGTCCGCTTGACTTTATATTATTTTGTCTGACATTTATGCTGGTTTCAACCACTACTCTTGACTTTATATTGTTTATTAGACTCTTGGCAGTAATTATTGTTAGTTTCATTAAGATTGGATAGTTATTTTTGAAGTTAGACCCTTTTGAAAATGCTTATCAATAAATTTAACATCATAAATTGTTCCCTTGACTTTGTGTTGTTTTGCCTGTCATGTTTGATGGTTTCAACCACTCCTCTTGTTTTATATTGTTTATTAGACGCTTGACAATAATTATTGTTAGTTTCATAAGGATTGGATAGTTATTTTTGAAGTTAGACACTTTTGGTAATGTTTATCAATATTTTTGCCTGCATAAATGGTTCTCTTGACTTTATGTTGTTTTGCCTGACATGTATGGTGGTTTTAACCATTACTCTTGACTTTATATTGTTTATTAGACTCTTGACAATAATTATTGTTAGTTTCATTAAGATTGGGTAGTTATTTTTGAAGTTAGACCCTTTTGAAAATGTTTATCAATAAATTTAACATCATAAATTGTTCCCTTGACTTTGTGTTGTTTTGCCTGTCATGTTTGATGATTTCAACCACTGCTCTTGACTTTGTATTGTTCATTAGACTCTTGACAATCATTATTGTTAGTTTCATAAGGATTGGATAGTTATTTTTGAAGTTGGACACTTTTGGTAATATTTATCAATATTTTTGCCTGCATAAATGATTCTCTTGACTTTATGTTGTTTTGCCTGACATGTTTGATGATTTCAACCACTACTCTTGACTTTGTATTGTTCATTACACTTTTGACAATCATTATTGTTAGTTTCATAAGGATTGGATAGTTATTTTTTAAGTTAGACACATTTAAAAATGTTTATCAATAAATTTGACATCATAAATTGTTCCCTTGACTTTGTGTTGTTTTGCCTGACATGTTTGATGGTTTCAACCACTACTCTTGACTTTGATTTGTTTATTAGACTCTTGATAATCATTATTGTTAGTTTCATAAGGATTGGATAGTTATTTTTGAAGTTAGACACTTTTGGTAATGTTTATCAATATTTTTGCCTGCATAAATGGTTCTCTTGACTTTATGTTGTTTTGTCTGACATGTTTGATGATTTCAACCACTACTCTTGACTTTGTATTGTTCATTAGACTCTTGGCAATCATTATTGTTAGTTTCATAAGAATTGGATAGTTATTTTTGAAGTTAGACACTTTTGGTAATGTTTATCAATATTTTTGCCTGCATAAATGGTTCTCTTGACTTTATGTTGTTTTGCCTGACATGTTTGATGGTTTCAACCACTACTCTTGACTTTGTATTGTTCATTAGACTCTTGACAATCATTATTGTTAGTTTCATAAGGATTGGATAGTTATTTTTGAAGTTAGACACTTTTGGTAATGTTTATCAATATTTTTGCCTGCATAAATGGTTCTCTTGACTTTATGTAGTTTTGCCTGACATGTATGGTGGTTTTAACCATTACTCTTGACTTTATATTGTTTATTAGACGCTTGACAATAATTATTGTTAGTTTCATAAGGATTGGATAGTTATTTTTGAAATTAGAAACTTTTAAAAATGTTTATCAATACAATTTTTACAATATCTTCTTCATATTTATCAACACCTTTAGGTATCGCAAATTCCATCTTTTTGGCGAGTTCCAAAAGAACGTCACCAAAGAAGTGGAGGTCTCAACTTTCACCACAGATTTTGGCGTCACGTTCGGCACCTTCATCTGTTTCGATATTTTGTTCGAGGAACCCCCGCTTTGGCTCGTAAGGGATGAAGTTAGACACTTGGCATTTTCGTCTATGTGGTTCTCAGAAATGCCATTTTTAACAGGTAAATAAATAATACTCTATTTGCTAGTTTATTATTGGTTTTGTATTAGTTTTACATTGGTTTTAAATCGGTTTTAAATTGGTTTTAAATCGGTTTTAAATCGGTTTTAAATTGGTTTTAAATCGGTTTTAAATTGGTTTATTGTTCGGTTTATTATTGTGTTTATTATTGGTTTATTTTCACCATTTTTTGTTAGTTCAATGAGTATTTTGTATCGTAATGTTTTATTTTTAGCGACGCAGGTCCAAAACATGTTTGCTATCTCTACTGATGCAGTTCTTCTTGCGTCTGGTGCAAATAGTCCTTTTGTTGGTAGCGGAGGTACAGGAATTTATCAAGGTACTCGTACAACTGTATTATTTTAAGACATATGTCAAATTTTAAATAATTCAACCATACATTGAACAAACACACACATACAGTACAATACAACATTGTTTTTGCAGGTTCTAAGGGTACTTTAACATTGGGTACATTAGGTTTAGGTGGTAGCAAAGTATTTGTACATGAAGTCCCAAAAACATGGACGAAAAAAGAAGAAGTCACCGCCACCACTAAAAGCACAGCAGATATCGACAAAATCGGTTCTGAAATGGATTATTTCTACCTCAAAGTCGACAAGATCACAGGTAAGATAGATACACTACCAAATTCTAATTTATCTCTTATCAAAACACCCCATTACCATAGGCAACCCAAATAGCAGTCGGACAAGCAGTAAATCTGTTTTACCGACTTGTATAACTGTCAATTTTTTAGTTTTTGTCGTTTTTATGTTTCCTTTTATTGTTTTCTTGTTGTTTTTATCATTTTTCTTCTGCAGTTTATAACTCGACTGTGATCAAAGGAAACATTGATGATGATTTTTGCCATGAGGACTTCTGTTGTGACAATAATTATTGTTAGTTTCATTGGAATTGGATAATTATTTTTGAAGTTAGAAACTTTTAAAAATGTTTATCAATATTTTTGCCTGCATAAATGGTTCCCTTGACTTTATGTTGTTTTACCTGACATGTATGGTGGTTTCAACCACTACTCTTGACTTTATATTGTTTATTAGTCTCTTGGCAATAATTATTGTTAGTTTCATTAGGATTGGATAGTTATTTTTGAAGTTAGAAACTTTTAAAAATGTGTATCAATATTTTTGCCTGCATAAATGGTTCCCTTGACTTTATGTTGTTTTACCTGACATGTATGGTGGTTTCAACCACTACTCTTGACTTTATATTGTTTATTAGTCTCTTGGCAATAATTATTGTTAGTTTCATTAGGATTGGATAGTTATTTTTCAAGTTAGAAACTTTTAAAAATGTGTATCAATATTTTTGCCTGCATAAATGGTTTCCTTGACTTTATGTTGTTTTACCTGACATGTATGGTGGTTTCAACCACTACTCTTGACTTTATATTGTTTATTAGTCTCTTGGCAATAATTATTGTTAGTTTCATTAGGATTGGATAGTTATTTTTGAAGTTAGAAACTTTTAAAAATGTTTATCAATATTTTTGCCTGCATAAATGGTTCCCTTGACTTTATGTTGTTTTACCTGACATGTATGGTGGTTTCAACCACTACTCTTGACTTTATATTGTTTATTAGTCTCTTGGCAATAATTATTGTTAGTTTCATTAGGATTGGATAGTTATTTTTGAAGTTAGAAACTTTTAAAAATGTGTATCAATATTTTTGCCTGCATAAATGGTTCCCTTGACTTTATGTTGTTTTACCTGACATGTATGGTGGTTTCAACCACTACTCTTGACTTTATATTGTTTATTAGTCTCTTGGCAATAATTATTGTTAGTTTCATTAGGATTGGATAGTTATTTTTGAAGTTAGACACTTATGGAAAAGTTTATCAATATTTTTGACTGCATAAATGGTTCCCTTGAATTTATGTTGTTTTACCTGACATGTATGGTGGTTTCAACCACTACTCTTGACTTTATATTGTTTATTAGTCTCTTGGCAATAATTATTGTTAGTTTCATTAGGATTGGATAGTTATTTTTGAAGTTAGAAACTTTTAAAAATGTTTATCAATATTTTTGCCTGCATAAATGGTTCCCTTGACTTTATGTTGTTTTACCTGACATGTATGGTGGTTTCAACCACTACTCTTGACTTTATATTGTTTATTAGTCTCTTGGCAATAATTATTGTTAGTTTCATTAGGATTGGATAGTTATTTTTGAAGTTAGAAACTTTTAAAAATGTGTATCAATATTTTTGCCTGCATAAATGGTTTCCTTGACTTTATGTTGTTTTACCTGACATGTATGGTGGTTTCAACCACTACTCTTGACTTTATATTGTTTATTAGTCTCTTGGCAATAATTATTGTTAGTTTCATTAGGATTGGATAGTTATTTTTGAAGTTAGAAACTTTTAAAAATGTGTATCAATATTTTTGCCTGCATAAATTGTTCCCTTGACTTTATGTTGTTTTACCTGACATGTATGGTGGTTTCAACCACTACTCTTGACTTTATATTGTTTATTAGTCTCTTGGCAATAATTGTTGTTAGTTTCATTAGGATTCGATAGTTATTTTTGAAGTTAGAAACTTTCAAAAATGTTTATCAATATTTTTGCCTGCATAAATGGTTCCCTTGACTTTATGTTGTTTTACCTGACATGTATGGTGGTTTCAACCACTACTCTTGACTTTATATTGTTCATTAGTCTCTTGGCAATAATTATTGTTAGTTTCATTAGGATTAGATAGTTATTTTTGAAGTTAGAAACTTTTAAAAATGTGTATCAATATTTTTGCCTGCATAAATGGTTCTTTTGACTACCATTACCATAGGCAACCCAAATAGCAGTCGGACGAGTAGTAAATCTGTTTTATCGACTTGTATAACTGTCAATTTTTTGATTTTTGTCGTTTTTATTGTTTTCTTTTTTGTTTTTATTGTTTTCTTTGTTGTTTTTATCATTTTTCTTCTGCAGTTTATAACACGACTGTGATCAAAGGAAACATTGATGATGATTTTTGTCACGAGGACTTCTGTTGTCACTTTAAAGCGGACGTTTTGAAGATGTCGACCCGAAGTGATAATTTCTATAGGTACAGGACGTTTGTGTATTCCGGGGTCCGGTCATTTGATGGTGTCTACAATGGAGGTATTCAAGTTTGTGCTGTAGCTTTCTGCAAAGGTGACACGATAGATTCTTGCGGACACAGGTATGATGTTTTGTTAGTTTGTACATTTAACATTAGAACCTGAATCATTTGACTTTTATCTTTATATTCGACATTATAGATGTTTCAAACCAAAAGGAGAGCACAGTTGTGTATGCAACCAAATATACGCGGGTCATTTATAAACCATACACTGGGTATAATTGGTTGCATATCTCACTATGCTGTACTTTGTTTAAAACTACTCTACCACACACAATGCATCATTTTATTATGTGTTTTCTCCTGTAGGATTTTCCCATATGGTGACATCGAATGGCCAACAATATTCAACGAAATCACCATAACCGGACGATACAATGCTGCCAATTCTTACATGCAGTACCCAAATACGCTCTTGAGCAACATTGAACCATTAGGCAACAGCAATTTCGAATGGAACACCATTTATTCTGACGATAACCAATCTGCAGAAAGAACGATTAAATTAATTAATCCACAAAATCGATTGATGACTTTTGGGATTTACGGACGAGATTTCACTAGAGACAGCTTGCCAACAGCTGAAGAATTGAAGAAACACGTAGATATATTGTAAAAAAAACTAGTTATGTTGTTATAAAATAAACCTTTTGGTTATTTGAATGTTTTTTTAATTTTTGAAGTTTAAATTACCCGCCGCGGAGCAGGGAATTTTATTTTCACAAGGTGGCGGCACTGCCCAGCCTGTCTAGTAAGTTTACGCGGGAATTACTCAAATTTGAAAGATGAAAATAAACCTTTTGGTTATTTGAGTGTTTTTTTTATTTTTTAAATTTAAATTACCCGCCGCGGAGCAGGGAATTTTATTATCACAAGGTGGCTGCGCTGGCTAGCCTGTCTAGTAAGTTTGCGCGGGAACTTTAAAAGTGACCAATTTTTTTTTATTTTTACCATTGTTCTGCGTTTAGATCTCCAGGAAGTTGTGATTTAACGAATACAGATCCGAAATCGAATAGTACGATTATTTTTTTATTAAAATTAATGATAACATGAATTTTTTTTGACACATGCCGCTGTCATCTGAACTACCGCATTTTAGGTTATATTTTACGAAACACATCAACAATGGGCCTTATCGCTAGTAATTCATATCTTGTGGGTTTTACAAGCGGAGCAGTTTTAGGAATTACCGCCACATACTACCTCCTAAGAGCCAGGGGCGTCAAGGCCCCAGAAGCAGTTCCTATGGAAGAGCGTTTTGAGGTTAGAAATTCCCATAAAATATCGAATATCTCCGAAAGTTCTCATCCGATTTTCCTCATTCTTTCACTGAATTATAGCTTAAACCTTACACTATAATCCCACATATGTTTCATAGGAATAAATTACGAGGAATAACATAAATTTTAACTTTTAGTTTCCTGATCCGAAAGATGAGTACCGTTTGATTATGGGGATCAGGACTGATCTGAAAATGCAAAAGGGGAAGGTGGCGGCACAGTGTGGTCATGCCTCAGTGGCTGCATACGCGAAAGCGTTGAAGAGTAAACCGAAAACGTTGAAACGTTGGTTGCGGTACGGGGGTACAAAAATTACGGTTAAAGTTGAAGGGGAGCAGGAGTTGTTGGAGTTGGAGAAAGCGGCGAAAGCGATGGATGTTCTTTCGAGTATTGTTAGGGACGCGGGGCAAACGCAAGTGGCCCCCGGAAGTAGAACTGTTATTGCTATTGGACCGGCGCCGAAAAGCATGTTGGATAAAATCACGGGGCACCTTAAGCTTTATTGATTGTTTTCTGTTTAGGGAATCTTTATTTATTGTTCTTTTTATAAGCGAAATAAAAAAACTGTGATTGATGTCCAGGTGTTTTATTGTGTTTGTTAACTGAATGTTAGATGTACCATCTAAAAGTTAAACAATTAATAAGGATAGAGACGATTATCATACATCTCTAGATAGCAGGTAAACCAAGCTAGACATCATATAATTCATGTAATAAATCCTGAAAATCACAACTGCCTAAGTAATTTAGTTCAGGCAGGAGAGTTTTTCAGAGTTCAAGTTCTGGGTGATTTTAGACGACGTGTCACCAATCAACATATTTTAACATTACGAGAAAACTAATTGGGATAGAAACGATTATCATACATCCCTAGATAGCAGATAAATCAGGTAATTAATCCTGAAAATCACAACTGCCTAAGTAATTTAGTTCAGACGAGAGAGTTTTTCAAAGTTCAAGTTCTGGGTGATTTTAGACGACGTGTCACCATTCAACATATTTTAACATTACGAGAAAACTACTTGGGATAGAAACGATTATCATACATCCCTAGATAGCAGATAAATCAGGTAATTAATCCTGAAAATCACAACTGCCTAAGTAATTTAGTTCAGGCAGGAGAGTTTTTCAGAATTCAAGTTCTAGGTGATTTTAGACGACGTGTCACCAATCAACATATTTTAACATTACGAGAAAACTAATTGGGATAGAAACGATTATCATACATCCCTAGATAGCAGATAAATCAGGTAATTAATCCTGAAAATCACAACTGCCTAAGTAATTTAGTTCAGACGAGAGAGTTTTTCAAAGTTCAAGTTCTGGGTGATTTTAGACGACGTGTCACCATTCAACATATTTTAACATTACGAGAAAACTACTTGGGATAGAAACGATTATCATACATCCCTAGATAGCAGATAAATCAGGTAATTAATCCTGAAAATTACAACCGCCTAAGTAATTTAGTTCAGACGAGAGAGTTGTTCAAAGTTCAAGTTCTGGGTGATTTTAGACGACGTGTCACCATTCAACATATTTTAACATTACGAGACAACTACTTGGGATAGAGACGATTATCATACATCTCTAGATAGCAGGTAAACCAAGCTAGACATCATATAATTCATGTAATAAATCCTGAAAATCACAATTACCTAAGTAATTTAGTTCAGGCAGGAGAGTTTTTCATAGTTAAAGTTCTGGGTGATTTTAGACGACATGTCACCATCAACATATTTTAACATTACAAGAAAACTACTTGGGATAGAAACGATTATCATACATCCCTAGATAGCAGATAAATCATGTAATTAATCCTGAAAATCACAACTGCCTAAGTAATTTAGTTCAGACGAGAGAGTTTTTCAAAGTTCAAGATCTGGGCGATTTTAGACGACGTGTCACCATTCAACATATTTTAACATTACGAGAAAACTACTTGGGATAGAAACGATTATCATACATCTCTAGATAGCAAGTAAACCAAGCTAGACATCATATAATTCATGTAATAAATCCTGAAAATCACAACTGCCTAAGTAATTTAGTTCAGACGAGAGAGTTTTTCAAAGTTCAAGTTCTGGGTGATTTTAGACGACGTGTCACCATTCAACATATTTTAACATTACGAGAAAACTACTTGGGATAGAAACGATTATCATACATCCCTAGATAGCAGATAAATCAGGTAATTAATCCTGAAAATCACAACTGCCTAAGTAATTTAGTTCAGACGAGTGAGTTTTTCAAAGTTCAAGTTCTGGGTGATTGTAGACGACGTATCACCATTCAACATATTTTAACATTACGAGAAAACTACTTGGGATAGAAACGATTAGTATACATCCCTAGATAGCAGATAAATCAGGTAATTAATTCTGAAAATCACAACCACCTAAGTAATTTAGTTCAGGCAGGAGAGTTTTTCATAGTTAAAGTTCTGGGTGATTTTAGACGACATGTCACCATTCAACATATTTTAACATTACGAGAAAACTACTTGGGATAGAAACGATTATCATACATCCCTAGATAGCAGATAAATCAGGTAATTAATCCTGAAAATCACAACTGCCTAAGTAATTTAGTTCAGACGAGAGAGTTTTTCAAAGTTCAAGTTCTGGGTGATTTTAGACGACGTGTCACCATTCAACATATTTTAACATTACGAGAAAACTACTTGGGATAGAAACGATTATTATACATCCCTAGATAGCAGATAAATCAGGTAATTAATTCTGAAAATCACAACCACCTAAGTAATTTAGTTCAGGCAGGAGAGTTTTTCATAGTTAAAGTTCTGGGTGATTTTAGACGACATGTCACCATTCAACATATTTTAACATTACGAGAAAACTACTTGGGATAGAGACGATTATCATACATCTCTAGATAGCAGGTAAACCAAGCTAGACATCATATAATTCATGTAATAAATCCTGAAAATCACAACTGCCTAAGTAATTTAGTTCAGGCAGGAGAGTTTTTCAAATTTCAAGTTCTGGGTGATTTTAGACGACGTGTCACCATTCAACATATTTTAACATTACGAGAAAACTACTTGGGATAGAAACGATTATTATACATCCCTAGATAGCAGATAAATCAGGTAATTAATTCTGAAAATCACAACCACCTAAGTAATTTAGTTCAGGCAGGAGAGTTTTTCATAGTTAAAGTTCTGGGTGATTTTAGACGACATGTCACCATTCAACATATTTTAACATTACGAGAAAACTACTTGGGATAGAGACGATTATCATACATCTCTAGATAGCAGGTAAACCAAGCTAGACATCATATAATTCATGTAATAAATCCTGAAAATCACAACTGCCTAAGTAATTTAGTTCAGGCAGGAGAGTTTTTCAAATTTCAAGTTCTGGGTGATTTTAGACGACGTGTCACCATTCAACATATTTTAACATTACGAGAAAACTACTTGGGATAGAAACGATTATCATACATCCGTAGATAGCAGATAAATCAGGTAATTAATCCTGAAAATCACAACTGCCTAAGTAATTTAGTTCAGACGAGACAGTTTTTCAAAGTTCAAGATCTGGGCGATTTTAGACGACGTGTCACCATTCAACATATTTTAACATTACGAGACAACTACTTGGGATAGAGTCGATTATGATACATCCCTAGATAGCAGATAAATCAGGTAATTAATCCTGAAAATCACAACTGCCTAAGTAACTTAGTTCAGACAGGAGAGTTTTTCAAAGTTCAAGTTCTGGGTGATTTTAGACGTCACTATTCAACATATTTTAACATTACGAGAAAACTACTTGGGATAGAGACGATTACCATACATCTCTAGATAGCAGATGAATCGGGTAATAAATCCTGAACGTTGCAACTTCCTATATAATTTAGTTCAGGCAGTAGAGTTTTTCAGATTTCAAGTGCTGGGTGATTTTTGACGACGTATCACCACTCAACATATTTTACCATTACGAGAAAACTACTTGGGATAGAGACGATTATCATACATCTATAGATAGCAGATGAATCGGGTAATAAATCCTAAAAGTTACAACTGCCTACCTACTCTGGCTAACTCAGAAAGGACAATCAAAAATCCAACTTGGTTATATTCCACTTTTATTAATTAAATATTACATTTATACATATAAAAAAACAACATATAAACATTACGATGTCTCAGTCTTAAACACGAAACCCAGCTTCTTCAAGTCCTGCTTTGCTTCCAGTATTTCAGCACGCAGTTCAGACGCAGCTGAATCACAATCGTTGAAGGTACACGTCCTATACAAAACTACGGTTGCAGCGTACAACTAAAAACCAAACAAAAAATAAGGTTATTAGTTTAAAAGATAATCAATATATAAGGGATAAAGATAAATGGTATAAAACAGAACTTACCCCAAATAATCCAATAAGAATGACAGGTGAAAACAGTACAAGATTTTCATCAAAGTTGTTCGATATCTTCTGTGTTAAGAGAGCGTACCAAACTGCAAAAATAACCCCAAGAACAGATAACCATTCCATTAATTTCGTCATTCTGTTAGTTTTATACTTTTAATTCGATAAATAACTTAAAAACACGGTGTAAGGGTTGATTTTTGACAGATACCGCTTTTTAGGTTAACTGCGTGTCAAAGTGGTGTCAAATTGTTCAATATGGGGGAAAATGCGACATTCCCTATGGTCTCAACGTCAGATTGTAACGAATTTAATTAGTTTTGATTATTCATTGAGTTTTGATTAGGCAGAATTATGTTGTTTATTTGTTATAATATACAAAAATACAAATATTTATACACAAAAGTACAAAGTCCGTTTCAAGAATTGTTCCGCAAGTTCAAACTGAAGCGCCAACGTAATAAAACAAATAATCCCTATAGACTAGCGCGTAAAAACCGTTTGTTCCTAACCTAACAATTGTCAAGAAATACAATACACCAATTTTAAGTATTTTTACCGAAGTTTTATACGAAAATTCGAGGGAATTATTTCATAAGTACGCTGTGTATACCCTAACATCGCGTAATATTACCCAAACAACGGTGCTATAGGCGTAATTCGGAGTTTTATATCCCAAAAATCGAGTGCTAGAAAAAATGGCAAAGGTACAACTATGCAATATAACGGTTATGGACAACCCCAGCGCGTTTTCAAACCCGTTTCAATTCGAAATCACGTTCGAATGCATAGAGGAACTAAAAGAAGGTATTAAAAGTATCAATTTATAGTCAAAACGTATTTTATACCTAATTTCTGCCGCAGATCTAGAATGGAAGATGATATACGTTGGCTCAGCTGAAAGTGAAGAGTACGACCAAGTGTTAGACTCTGTCTTCGTGGGCCCAATACCCGAGGGAAAACACATGTTCGTCTTTCAAGTACGCGTCTTTCGTTTTCTCTGTTCTTCGATAATTTTTACCGGTTTTTCAGGCGGATCCGCCGAACGGCGTTACTGTGGTCCTGCTGACCTGTTCGTACAAAGGTCAGGAGTTCATCAGAGTGGGTTATTTCATCAATAACGAATACGTCGACCCGGAGTTACGAGAAAATTTACCTAGCCCTCCGCAATTCGATAAAGTGAGTTTTGTCAACATTTTTTTAGGTTATATTTAAGTGTCAAATTGAAATGTCAAAATTTTTTAGGTTATATTTAACTGTCAAATTGAATTGTCTAATTTTTTTAAGGTTATATTTAACTGTCAAATTGAAATGTCAAAATTTTTTTAGGTTATCTTTTACTGTTAAATTTTTTTAGGTTATATTTAACTGTCAAATTAAATTGTCAAAATCTTTTTAGGTTATATTTAACTGTCAAAAATTTTTTAGGTTATCTTTTACTGTTAATTTTTTTTTAGGTTATATTTAACTGTCAAATTAAATTGTCAAAATTTTTTTAGGTTATATTTAACTGTCAAATTGAATTGTCAATTTTTTTAGGTTATATTTAACTGTCAAAAATTTTTTAGGTTATCTTTTACTGTTAATTTTTTTTAGGTTATATTTAACTGTCAAATTAAATTGTCAAAATCTTTTTAGGTTATATTTAACTGTCAAATTGAATTGTCTAATTTTTTTAAGGTTATATTTAACTGTCAAATTGAAATGTCAAAATTATTTTAGGTTATCTTTTACTGTTAAATTGTTTTAGGTTATATTTAACTGTCAAATTAAATTGTCAAAATCTTTTTAGGTTATATTTAACTGTCAAATTAAATTGTCAATTTTTTTTAGGTTATATTTAACTGTCAAATTAAATTGTCAAAATCTTTTTAGGTTATATTTAACTGTCAAATTGAATTGTCAATTTTTTTAGGTTATATTTAACTGTCAAAAATTTTTTAGGTTATCTTTTACTGTTAATTTTTTTTAGGTTATATTTAACTCTCAAATTAAATTGTCAAAATCTTTTTAGGTTATATTTAACTGTCAAATTGAATTGTCAATTTTTTTAGGTTATATTTAACTGTCAAAAATTTTTTAGGTTATCTTTTACTGTTAAAATTTTTGTAGGTTATATATTTAACTGTCAAATTGAAGTGTCAATTTTTTTTAGGTTATATTTAACTGTCAAATTAAAATGTCTAATTTTTTAGGTTATATTCAACTGTCAACAAATTTTTAGGTTATCTTTTACAGTTAATTTTTTTTTAGGTTATATTTAACTGTCAAAATTTGTTTAGGTTATCTTTTACTGTAAACAATTTTTTAGGTTATATTTAACTGTCAAATTGAAATGTAAAATTTTTTTTAACAATGTCTTGTTTTTTTTTCAGGTGGTAAGAAATATTTTAGCGTCTGAACCTCGCGTGACGAGATTCAAGATTAATTGGGAAGATCAGCCTGCAGCCCCTGAAGCTTCCTTGAATGATAATTCAAATGTTTCAGCGACTATGGAATGCGCATAATTCGGTTAAAAAATTAATAAAAAAAAATGTGTAAAAATATTTTTTTGAGGTATTATTATGATTATTATAGAATTTTTGTACGTATAGTTTAAAATAGTGTGTGCGTGTCTAAAAAAACCGAAAATCCGTGTTTATTTTTGTAAAACCGTAGAATGTGTATGATGTAACGAACGATAATATTAATATTAAAATAGTGCGTATTATTCTAGGCATTTCGCCTTTTATTTCATCCCAATATCACAATTTTTGTAGAAGATACAACACCAAACATAACTCGGCGATATTTCGTATTTCCCGCAAAAATTCAGTTTGTTCTTAGACCAACGACAAAATATAGGCAACTTATTATGCTCGTTACTCATGGTTACTTAAAAAAAAACACGTTAGGAGGTGGGGGGATGACAGTCACTCCTGAAAGGTCAATTAACCTCGATGACGTTCCTACAATTCGGCGGGCTTTTTAAATACGCCACCGCGACCGTCTGACCGCGAAGTCGGATGACAAACAGCGAGGCAAAATCCCGTCAAAACTCTCGCGAAACGCGAGCGTGACCGGTGACGTAGAGGGCGCGCGCGTGCGCACTTCCCGCCCCGATTCGTGCGCCCGATCCCCACCTCAGTGTTCTCGGTGCGCTGCATGTTCCCCGTATCACAGTGCGGAGTCGAGAATAGCAGAGTTTGAGGGTCAAATAGATTTTTTCTAATGTCCACGCAAGAGAAGTTAGCAAGGAAAATGTAGGAAACATCGTAATATTAAAAGTCCCATGTGCCATGTGTGCAATTTAAACATCCTTTGCTATTTATTAGCAGAAGTATTCAACATACGTTTAATAAGCGATTAACAAGTCGTTGTGTTGATAATATTTTATTAATAGTGGATAATTGGGCTAACCGCTTAGTGGTCGATGCTAACGGCCAATGCGCATGTCCTAATAGAACACGCGTTGTTTTGTTTATGTTAACCTCAAAATTTGTTTTGTGGTCTTTCCTGAACCTTAACTTCGAGTAGTGTTTCACTTTACAAGTCCTGTTAGTTTTCGCTGTGGTTTTTGCCTTTTGTTGAATTGTCATTGTGCAATGGATCAAGACAGTCAAGGTATTGGTCACCTATCGGAGGCCGTACCAGGAGCAATATTAAGAAGTAATATACTGCAGGAAAATTCTGTAAGGGAATTACAATGGTGGTTGGAATGTAGAGGGAGGACTGTAGAAGATAGGAATTAAGCCTGAATTAATAATGAGGTAAATTGACTGAAATTTAAAACGTCCAAATTAAAGTTCATCGTTTGCTTTGTTGTACCGAACAGTTTGTTTTGTTTTTAGAGTTGTGTCCTGAAAATTAAATTCGCAGTCAGGTATGAGGATTTTGTGTACAGGGGAGAAAATATTTCAGTCATCAAGATTTTGACGGATAAAATCAAGAAAAATATGGCTGATCTATTGGAGACGTCATCAACCGATATTGTTCACATGAAAGGGACATACTGGCAGGGAAGTGAAGATGTGTGTCGCAACTAACACATGACATACTTTTTAACAGCATCTGTTGTAAAAGAAGCTACATGTTTAACGGATAGAAAAAAGCACAAAACTTTCCAGCCAACTTGAGTTATTTATGGACATTAAATATATTTCACCAAACAAATTATTAGAGCATCACGACCCTAAAGATTTTGATGTAATACTAATTCAGCAACAAACATCTAGTTTTTCACATATGTTTATGCATACCTAATTACCCTTCAAATGGTAATAAGTAATGTGCAGGTTTCACATTACTTATTTGGACCCCTGTCATTCATAATAAAATAGTTCAAAATTTTATTATAATGTATATCTCCAAATAAACTATTAATAGTTCACTTTTCATGATTTAACTCTGTACATAAATTAAAATAAATTTTATTATTATGTACCCAAAATGTTTTGCCAATGTGTACCAAGAGATTTATTACCTTTAGAATTTACTTCTAGTTGAGAATAAGAAGACTACAGTTTGTAATATTGTGTTTTTATACTATTCACTTAATGAGTACATTATCTAACATGGAGGTAAGTTATAATACTTTTGCCCATTTGTTTCATTTCATTAAATTAATGTTCTTTTGACTCCAAGTACTTACGCTGTACGTGTTTTGGACATTGAATCTGACTCTGTTTAGATATTTCCAAATACTTGTATAAATGTGATTTATGCCTTACTTGCAAATCAATAAAAATTATATTAAGAAAAACTATATGGTTTAAAGAATAAAAACTAATGAGCAAATAATAAATAAATTTTGTAAAAACATGATAACGATCATTATAAAACTCTTTTTACAGTTGACCAGAAAGCGTCAAAGAATGTTGAAGATATAATAGGAAATGCAATAATTGGTATGTCCTTCGTTAAATATTTATTGACGCCCCCTTGTAATGTTTTTCAAAGGATCAGGAAACAGACTTTGAAGTTAAAACAAAACCACGCGTGTTTATTTTTAGAACATGCGCACTGGCCGTTAGCAAGCGATTTCCCTTAATACCCACTACTAATAAAATATGGTCAAAATAATAACTTGTTAATCGCGTATTAAACGTAAGTTGAATACTTTTGCTAATAAATAACAAACCGTGTTTAAATTGTGCACATGTCGCATGGGATATTTAACATTAAGAGGTTGCCTACACTTTCCTAGCTAACTTCTCTTGCGTGGACGTCAGAAAAAATCTATTTGACCCTCAAACTCTGCTATTGGACAAAACGCAATGTAGAGATGATTTCAACTAAGAACGTCACTCCCCCACCAGTACACCTGCGCGGCGGGAAAATAACGACGTTGATAAATAGCTCCATATATCTACACTGCTAAATGGAAAGTGGTCTACTGCGCACTTGGCGGGAAGTCACGTGACGTGACGTTCTTAGTTGAAATTATCTCTACCTCCGCCATTGTTGTCGCACGGAACTCCGCAAGCTACTCTCGAAGTATATTCGGTTTTACCGATACAAATACCCACTTAAATGCAGAATAACGTCACCGAACTGACGCAGAAGTTACGGAGATCACTCGACGCTAATTACAATGTAAGTTTTCGTCGAATTAAACGAGTTTTCGTGATTTTTCGATGGACATTAGCCACTGCGAACGTTACCATCCTACCCTGTGTATGCATTTGTGAAATCAGGTGGTATTTATACGCCTATTGAACGGTGTTAAGCACGTTTTTCTCGAGTTTGGTACCGATTTTGCGGGTATTTTGAAGTTTCGTGTGCGATTTCGACGATTTTGTATGGTTATTTCCTGTGGCATATTTCGTAATAGGGATTTTTTGACGCGTACGGTCGATACCGATTTTTAACCTAAATTCCGCGTTTTGGACCTTTAATATTTACGTTCAATTTTTAGGTGGTGGATATGGTTGCTGTTATTGATGTCATTACCTCGCTGGAGAGGATTGCGATTACCAAAGAGCAGCTCAAGGTACGTACGACAAAATTCAACACTCGTCTAGCAATTTTCAGGTTATACATCAAAAATTTGTATATACGAGAAGTTCTGGGACTCAACGACTCATTTTATGGTTGTTTGGTTGTTATTCTGTTATTTTTCCACCATTTTGCACCCTTTTGCAAGGCTTTTTACGGTGTTTAACCTGTTTTGTGTGTTCGTAACGTCGCTGTTAACCTCAAGACGTTACCGTGTTATTTCTCGATGGATTTCGATGATTCTTTCAACAAATCGTACGCAAATTCTTGCAGATTCTTACTAGCTATTCCAATTTTCTACTATATTTGTACTGTAGCCTAGAAATCAGTTGATATACCTAGCCGACATCATGTTTTGTGGTCTGAGTTTCAAAGACCCTGTAGAAGAACTAAGGACTTCGATCAAGTTTCCGTCTACACAGCGTCAAAGTCTAATTAATTAGGAACGTATCGGTGTTTGTTTCATTTCGATAACTTAATTTTTACGGAAGTTACAGCCGTTTAAGCGCAACCTTACAAATTTAACTTTCGTCTTGTATATTTCGTGTATTTTTAGAAGGATTTTGATGATTCTTTCAACAAATCGTACACAAATTCTTGCAGATTCTTACTAGCTATTCCAATTTTCTACTATATTTCTACTGTAGCCTAGAAATCAGTTGATATATCTAACCGACATCATGTTTTGTGGTCTGTGTTTCGAACACCCTGTAGAATAACTAAGGACCTCGGTCAAGTTTCCATCTACACAGCGTCAAAGTCTAATTAATTAGGAACGTATCGGTGTTTGTTTCATTTCGATAACTTAATTTTTACGGAAGTTACAGTCTTTTAAGCGCAACCTTACAAATTTAAGTTTCGTCTTGTATATTTCGGGTATTTTTAGAAGGATTCGGATGATTCTTTCAACAAATCGTACACAAATTCTTGCAGATTCTTACTAGCTATTTCAATTTTCTACTATATTTCTACTGTAGCCTAGAAATCAGTTTTTATATCTAACCGACATCATGTTTTGTGGTCTGAATTTCAAACACCCTGTAGAAGAAGTAAGAACCTCAGGCAAGTTTCCCTCTATGCAGCGTCAAAGGCTAATTAATTAGGAACGTATCGGTGTTTGTTTCATTTCGATAACTTAATTTTTACGGATGCTACAGCTTTTTAAGCGAAACCTTGCAAATTTAACTTTCGTCTTGTATATTTCGGGTATTTTTAATAAATTGTTAGTGATAGAATCATAATTTCACTTAAAATATAGTGCTTTAGCCTAAAAGGTTTTAACCTGAATAGGGCACTTATTCCATTAGCACACTGTATACTACAACAGTTGGTATACAGGGTGTAACCGGAATAAGTAATTTCTTTAAGCATTTTTTTGTTAGAATCTTTTCAATTATTTAAAAAACTATTTACCCAAGAAGTATTTATTCTATTTCTTGTCATTTTAGGACACCAGATTAGGTCGTTACGTCAACGAATTACGACGGAAGACGTCAAACCAGAACCTGGCGAAACGGGCCAAAGAATTGGTGAAGAAATGGCGAAACAGCGTGATACCGGATTCGAACGGTCAGGTGAAGCAAACGACCGAGAACAACAAGAAGAAGAGGCCCCTCGGTGGGGCCCTTGGGGACAACAAGGCGGATGTTGCGGCGGCTGCCCTGCTCGCAAAACGTTCGCGGTTAAACGGGGGAATAACGGAACTGGACCTTTCGGACAATTCGAACTCGAGTTTTAAGGACGTGTTTGCGAACGCGGAGGCCCTAAGGAAAGATGTGATAATGATTAATTCGGACTCAAATTCTAGCATAGCGGATGGGAAACATGATCCGCTGCTCGAGCAGCAGTTGCCGAAGAAACGCGGCCGGAAAAAAGGTAGTTATGAAACTTTGAAAAATGTTTATTAATGTCTTTGCCTTTGGAAATTGTCCCCTTGACTTTATATTATTTTGACTGACATTTATAGTGGTTTTAACTGCTACTTTTGACTTAATATTGTTTATTAGACTCTTGGCAATAATTCTGGTTAGTTTCATTAAGATTGTTTAATTATTTTTGAAGTTATAAACTTTTGAAAAATGTTTGTCAATATATTTGTCTTCATAAACTGCCCTCCTTTGACTTTGAGGGCCTGTTTGAGACCTTCTAATAAGTACCACCCTTCTAATTCTATTCTTTTACAGGTTCAAAAAACCACAAGAACCTCTTGGAAGAGGCAGAGTCCTCGTTCAGCAACAAGATGGCTGTGTCCAGAGGGAACGCAAAAGTGAAAACCACGCAAGAACTTATCGCCAGCCTGCAGAATAGAAGCAGCGTTGGGCAGAACGCGACGAACCAGAACGCAGCCTCGAAACTACGCGAAGATCTGAACGAGAAGGCTGCTAAACTGACTGAACGCGTCTCGATAATCGACCAGAAGCTCTACAGCACGAATTCGAACAACTTTCGAAACAGGAAACGTTCGTCTCTCACCAACCTCAAAGGCGAGAGGATCCTGGAGTCTGGCGTCGTGACAAACATAAAACCAGAAGAAGATAGTAAAGTACGTATTTTTTTAGGTTATATTTAACTGTCAAATTGGAATGTCAAAGTATTTGAGGGTATCTTTAACTGCCAAATTTTTTTAGGTTATATTTAACTGTCAAATTGAAATGTCAAAATTGTTGAGGTTTTATTTAACTGTCAAATTGAAATGTCAAAATTGTTGAGGTTTTATTTAACTGTCAAATTGAAATGTCAAAATTTTTGTGATTATATTTAACTGTCAAAATTTTTTAGGTTATATTTAACTGTCAAGTTGAAATGTCAAAATTTTTAAGGTTATATGTAACTGTCAAATTGAAATGTCAAAATTGTTGAGGTTTTATTTAACTGTCAAATTGAAATGTCAAAGTATTTGAGGGTATCTTTAACTGCCAAATTTTTTTAGGTTATATTTAACTGTCAAATTGATATGTCAAAATTGTTGAGGTTTTATTTAACTGTCAAATTGAAATGTCAAAGTATTTGAGGGTATCTTTAACTGCCAAATTTTTTTAGGTTATATTTAACTGTCAAATTGATATGTCAAAATTGTTGAGGTTTTATTTAACTGCCAAATTGAAATGTGAACATTTTTGAGGTTATATTTATCTGTCAGATTGAAATGTCAAAATTTTTGAGGTTATATTTAACTGTCAAATTGAAATGTCAAAATTTTTGTGGTTATATTTAACTGTCAAAATTTTTGAGGTTATATTTAACTGTCAAATTGAAATGTCAAAATTTTTGTGGTGATATTTAACTGTCAAAATGTTTGAGGTTATATTCAACTGTCAAATTGAAATGTCAACATTTTTGAGGTTATTTATCTGTCCAATTGAAATTTCAGTATTTTTTAGGTTAAATTAAATGTCAAATTGAAATATCAAAATTTTTTAGGTTATATATAACTGTCAACATTTTTTTAGGTTATATTCAACTGTCAAATTGAAATGTCAGAATTTTTTAGGTTATTTATCTGTCAAATTTAAACGTCAGTATTTTTTTAGGTTATATTTAACTGTCAAATTAAAATGTCAAAAATTTTTAGGTTATTTATCTGTCAAATTGAAACGTCACTATTTTTTTAGGTTATATTCAAATGTCAAATTGAAATGTCAAATTTTTTGTGGTTATTTATCTGTCAAATTGAAACGTCAGTAGTTTTTTAGGTTATATTTAACTGTCAAATTGAAATGTCAAAATTGTTGAGGTTTTATTTAACTGCCAAATTGAAATGTGAACATTTTTGAGGTTATATTTATCTGTCAGATTGAAATGTCAAAATTTTTGAGGTTATATTTAACTGTCAAATTGAAATGTCAAAATTTTTGTGGTTATATTTAACTGTCAAAATTTTTGAGGTTATATTTAACTGTCAAATTGAAATGTCAAAATTTTTGTGGTGATATTTAACTGTCAAAATGTTTGAGGTTATATTCAACTGTCAAATTGAAATGTCAACATTTTTGAGGTTATTTATCTGTCCAATTGAAATTTCAGTATTTTTTAGGTTAAATTAAATGTCAAATTGAAATATCAAAATTTTTTAGGTTATATATAACTGTCAACATTTTTTTAGGTTATATTCAACTGTCAAATTGAAATGTCAGAATTTTTTAGGTTATTTATCTGTCAAATTTAAACGTCAGTATTTTTTTAGGTTATATTTAACTGTCAAATTAAAATGTCAAAAATTTTTAGGTTATTTATCTGTCAAATTGAAACGTCACTATTTTTTTAGGTTATATTCAAATGTCAAATTGAAATGTCAAATTTTTTGTGGTTATTTATCTGTCAAATTGAAACGTCAGTAGTTTTTTAGGTTATATTTAACTGTCAAATTGAAATGTCAAAATTGTTGAGGTTTTATTTAACTGTCAAATTGAAATGTCAAAGTATTTGAGGGTATCTTTAACTGCCAAATTTTTTTAGGTTATATTTTAACTGTCAAATTGAAATGTCAAAATTGTTGAGGTTTTATTTAACTGTTAAATTGAAATGTGAACATTTTTGAGGTTATATTTATCTGTCAAATTGAAATGTCAAAATTTTTGAGGTTATATTTAACTGTCAAATTGAAATGTCAAAATTTTTGTGGTTATATTTAACTGTCAAAATTTTTTAGCTTATATTTAACTGTCAAGTTGAAATGTCAAAATTTTTGGGGTTATATTTAACTGTCAAATTGAAATGTCAAAATTTTTGTGGTGATATTTAACTGTCAAAATGTTTGAGGTTATATTCAACTGTCAAATTGAAATGTCAACATTTTTTAGGTTATTTATCTGTCAAATTGAAATTTCAGTATTTTTTTAGGTTAAATTAAATGTAAAATTGAAATATCACAATTTTTGAGGTTATATTTAACTGTCAACATTTTTTTAGGTTATATTCAACTGTCAAATTGAAATGTCAGAATTTTTTAGGTTATTTATCTGTCAAATTTAAACGTCAGTATTTTTTTAGGTTATATTTAACTGTCAAATTAAAATGTCAAAATTTTTTAGGTTATTTATCTGTCAAATTGAAGCGTCAGTAGCTTTTTAGGTTATATTTAACTGTCAAATTGAAATGTCAAAATTTTTTAGGTTATTGATCTGTCAAATCGAAACGTCAGTATTTTTTTAGGTTTTTATGTGTCAAATTGAACTATCAAAATTTTTTAGGTTATATTTAACTGTCAAATTGAAATGTCAACATTTTTAAGGGTATCTTTAACTGTCAAATTAAGATGTCAAAATTTTTTCCTTCAGGACGCCGACGAAGAAATAATCGTGGTGGATGACGACCCGAAGCACCAGTCTCAGATCTCGGCAAAGGAGGAGCCCCCGGAGGGGGCCCTCTCGGGGGGCTCCGCCCCCGACTTTCCAAAATCCCTCTCGCTGGAAGAAGCCTTGCGGTTACTACCCCCGGTGGACCCGTCGAGTCTGCACGAGGTGGGCCCCGACGAGGGGCCCGCTTGCACCTGCGTCCTCAAGGAGAACAAGCCGGACTTCTCGGTGGACGCCGAAGAGGAGGAGGTTGACGAGCGACCGCCGGAGCGTTTCGAGTTCGTCGAGGACTGCCGGTGCCCCGCGGCGGAGCACCTGGACCAGCGGTACCGTCGGACCGAGGTCTCGGAGGAGAGTGTCCGGCGGCTGCTGACGACGGACATCCCCGGCGTGAATGGGAACTATGGGTTGGGCCCCCAGTTCGACGAGATGCAGAAGGAAAATAGAGAGCTAAAAAAACTTCTAAAGGAGGGAGATACGGAGAGAGCGGAGATAAGGGAGAGACTGGATAGGTTGGAGAGTATAGTGGAAAGCATAGAGTTTAAAAAAATTGAGAACAACGTAATCATCACCGGAGTTGAGACGCAAAGCAAATCGGAGAAGGCAAGAGAGGTCGTTATGAAGATAGTTAAGAAGATAGTCACAGACATACGAGAGGAGGACGTTGTCGCGGCTTACAGAAAGACGGATAAAAGGGAAAATAGCCCGCTAGTAGTCCAGCTTGCAAGGAAGGAGCTAAAGGTGGCACTGCTTAAGGCTCGTAGAGACATGGGGTCCATTACAACTATCGACTGTTCTCTGAAGGGAAAGAATAGCCACATTTATATGAACGAACAATTAACACAACACACAAATGAACTTTTCTATCAAGCTAGAGCGGTAAGGAGGGAAAAGAAATATGAACACATATGGACACGAGACGGAAAAATCTACATAAGTAAGGACAAAACCAGCGAAAGGATAAGAATAAAAAATAAGGCCGATCTAGAAAACTTGTAATAAAAAAAAAAAAAAACACAAAAAATAAAAAAAACAAAAAAAAAACAAAAAAAACAAAAAATAAATAAAACAAAACAAAATGACTGACAACTACTCCATATATCTCCATAACATGAGAAGCCTAAAAAATAAATACCATGAACTGGAAATTTTACCACAAATACACAACAAACCAAAAATAATTGCCATAACAGAAACATGGCTATCGCCTATAAATGAGTCCATGTTCGACCTCAACAACTATAATTCGGAATACCACTCAAGACAACACGGACATAGAGGCGGCGGTGTCGCAATGTATATCGCTGATGAGGTAAGGTACACCCTCAAGAGTAAAACAACATCAAAGGGTGTCGAATTCCTAACAGTTAAACTCGAAAACGAACAAACAGCCATAACAGTAGTTTATAAACCACCGCAGGTGCCATTTGCTGACTTCAAAGAAGTACTACAAAACTTGCTACTCAGTAGAAAAAAGAAACACATAATACTTGGCGATATGAACCTAAATATAATCGATAACAACTCCAATATTAGAGAGTACAAGAACATAATATCAGAACATGGATACAGAATATTAAACAAAACAAGCCCAAAATGCTACACAAGGATCAACGAGACAGGATGCAACACTATTTTGGATCACGTCCTCACAAACTGCAAAGACGAGGTATCGGGAATGAACGTAATAGCCACAAACGTTTCGGATCACTACCCTATATTAACAACTGTCAAAGGAAATCACAAACAGAAGTACAATCACTACCAATATACAAGAACAAAATTGGCTGATATAACTGGTAGCATAAATCAAATAGTTGAGGACGACATTGAAACCTTCGAAATCCTATCAAGCAAAATCAAGACTATTATTATTGAAAACCAGCAAATGGTAAATGTAAAAAGAACCGAAAGATGCCCATGGATGTCAAAAGAAATAGTAAAGGAAATTAACGAGAGAAACAAAATGTTCAAACAATATAGAAACCATCCACTAAATGAAGTAATTAAAGAAAGGTATTACTCTAAGAAGAGGATGTTAAAGAAGATTATTAAGGACACAAAAAGAGAATACTATCTGAAACGATTCGAAGAAATTAGACACGAACCTGCAAAAGTATGGAAAACCATCAAAGAAATAATTTCCAAAAACAAAAAGAAAACCCAAATCATTCGGAGAATAGTAAAATCCGACGGAGGCATGGCAGAGAATGACAAAGATATTGCGAATGAGATAAACAACTATTTTACCAACATCGGCAAGAATTTGGCAGTAGAAAACACCGACTCACCACAAAAAGTACGACCCGCCAAAAAGATATCAAGCGTTTCTGCGTTCCAAACGACAAATGATGATGAGATCGGAAATATCATTAAAGGACTCAAACTCAACAAAGCACCTGGATTCGATCTAATAACAAACAATATAATTAAAAGAAATGCTAAAAAACTGACACCCATTATAACAAAACTAACAAACATTATGATAGAGACAGGTGTATATCCGCAGTATCTTAAAAAAGCGATCATCAAACCAATTTTCAAGAAAGGGGATAAAACTAAATGTGAAAACTACCGACCAATCTCCCTTCTGTCAGCTTTTAACAAAATACTTGAGACAGTAATCAAAAGAAGACTTGAGGAACATCTACAGAGGAACAACGTCATTAGTATACATCAATATGCATTCCAAAAACAATCGGGCACTACCTCGGCCGCACTAGACCTCGTGACGCATGTCTTTTCACACTTGGACAAAAAGGATCTCGTTGCAACTATATTCATAGACATGCGAAAAGCTTACGACACTGTGTGTAAGACTAAAATGGCGGAAAAGCTGGCAGCGGTGGGAATATCGGAGTGCGATTTAAAACTCATCAAGAGCTACTTAGCCAACAGACCTCAGACAACAATCATAAACAAACAAGAAAGCGATGAAAAACATGCAGAATACGGACTACCACAGGGAGGAAATATTTCTCCTATATTGTATATTATACAGTGTCGGCCAGTTTCAGACGCCGTATAGCCCATAAGAGAGAGCAAGAGACCAATATAAAGGCGGTCACTGCATGCCCCCACCAAGCGACATGAACCAACCACGAGGCCGTGCTAGCGCGGTGCCTGCATTGGTGGGGATGTGTTTCAAACGTTCTCTCTCGCACTCGCACAAAACTAATGCGGCGGCTGGAATTGACCCGAGCTGTATATACAAACGACATATATGAATCTGGCATAAAAGGAAGAATCTGCACATATGCAGACGACACGTGCATCACATACTCTGCTAAAAATGCTCAAACCTTACAAGCAAATATTTCCGACGATATGAAAAAGCTTGAGTTGTGGACCCGTACAAACTCCTTAACAATAAACGAAAACAAAACAAATTTCATAATCTTCAACAACAAACGAAAAATAAATCTAAACATTACAATCAATAAAACACTAATTAAACAAGTAAACGAAACCAAATATCTGGGACTAACTATAACGCACAACGCGAGATGGGACTCACATGTTGCAGAATTAATCAAATCTAATGCGAAGACAATAGCAATGGTTGCAAAGACACGCAGATACATACCGGAACACCTAAGAAAGCAGATATACAACGCCTACTTTGCATCCCGAATAGACTACTTAACGGCTGTCTGGGGAGCAACAACGGTGAACAATATAAAAAAATTGCAGACCCAGCAAAATAAAGTACTAAAGACGATGTACAATCTTGATAGAAGAACAGCAACAACAGAAGTGCACAGCCACACAAAAGAACTCACAATACAACAAAGAATAACATTGAACAACATCCTACTACTGTACAAAGTCCAAAACAAAAAAATTAAGACACACATAAAGCTCATAAAAAACGACGAAACCCATGAACATTCCACCAGAAGGCGCTCGCATATAAGACCGGAAAAATCAAACACAAGCCGGTACTCTCTGGCTGTTACAACGGAGGCTGTGACATACTACAACAGGCTGGGTAGGAGCGTGAGACAACTTGGATATGGGGCATTCAAAAGAGTAGTGAAGCGAAAATTGATGATGTGAAGCTTGGAACACACACCACCAACAAAAACTTATACCTTCAATACCGTTAGCCCGGAAGGGGTGATACTCCACCCGCGGCGAGGACCGAAGGATGAATACACCGTATACGTATATGTAGTGTGAACTGTATGTATATGTATATAAATAAACATTGTTTGAATTGAATTGAATTTGTTCGTCTCCACTATTTTTTCTTTGGGAGATGTGATTGTTCCAAGTACTATTGCCACTATTGCATTGTTTATTAGATCCTTGGGAATAATTCTTGTTAATTCCATGAATATAAATTAATTATTTCTTTAGTTTTTGTTATTTGATTACAGAGTATTGGAAAAAGCGACTTTGCAAATTATTTGTTCGTCTCCACTATTTTTTCTTTGGGAGATGTAATTGTTTCAAGCACTATTGCCACTATTGCATTGTTTATTAGATCCTTGGGAATAATTCTTGTTAATTCCATGAATATAAATTAATTATTTCTTTAGTTTTGGTTATTTGATTACAGAGTATTGGAAAAAACGACTTTGAAATTATTTGTTCGTCTCCACTATTTTTTCTTTGGGAGATGTGATTGTTCCAAGTACTATTGCCACTATTGCATTGTTTATTAGATCCTTGGGAATAATTCTTGTTAATTCCATGAATATAAATTAATTATTTCTTTAGTTTTGGTTATTTGATTACAGAGTATTGGAAAAAACGACTTTGAAATTATTTGTTCGTCTCCACTATTTTTTCTTTGGGAGATGTGATTGTTCCAAGTACTATTGCCACTATTGCATTGTTTATTAGATCCTTGGGAATAATTCTTGTTAATTCCATGAATATAAATTAATTATTTCTTTAGTTTTTGTTATTTGATTACAGAGTATTGGAAAAAGCGACTTTGCAAATTATTTGTTCGTCTCCACTATTTTTTCTTTGGGAGATGTGATTGTTCCAAGTACTATTGCCACTATTGCATTGTTTATTAGATCCTTGGGAATAATTCTTGTTAATTCCATGAATATAAATTAATTATTTCTTTAGTTTTTGTTATTTGATTACAGAGTATTGGAAAAAGCGACTTTGCAAATTATTTGTTCGTCTCCACTATTTTTTCTTTGGGAGATGTGATTGTTCCAAGCAATGTTATCACTATCACATTGTTTATTGGACCTTTAGGAACAATTCTTGTTAATTCCATGAATATAAATTAATTATTTCTTTAGTTTTTGTTATTTGATTACAGAGTATTGGAAAAAACGACTTTGAAATTATTTGTTCGTCTCCACTATTTTTTCTTTGGGAGATGTGATTGTTCCAAGTACTATTGCCACTATTGCATTGTTTATTAGATCCTTGGGAATAATTCTTGTTAATTCCATGAATATAAATTAATTATTTCTTTAGTTTTTGTTATTTGATTACAGAGTATTGGAAAAAGCGACTTTGCAAATTATTTGTTCGTCTCCACTATTTTTTCTTTGGGAGATGTGATTGTTCCAAGTACTATTGCCACTATTGCATTGTTTATTAGATCCTTGGGAATAATTCTTGTTAATTCCATGAATATAAATTAATTATTTCTTTAGTTTTTGTTATTTGATTACAGAGTATTGGAAAAAGCGACTTTGCAAATTATTTGTTCGTCTCCACTATTTTTTCTTTGGGAGATGTGATTGTTCCAAGCAATGTTATCACTATCACATTGTTTATTGGACCTTTAGGAACAATTCTTGTTAATTCCATGAATATAAATTAATTATTTCTTTAGTTTTTGTTATTTGATTACAGAGTATTGGAAAAAGCGACTTTGCAAATTATTTGTTCGTCTCCACTATTTTTTCTTTGGGAGATGTGATTGTTCCAAGTACTATTGCCACTATTGCATTGTTTATTAGATCCTTGGGAATAATTCTTGTTAATTCCATGAATATAAATTAATTATTTCTTTAGTTTTTGTTATTTGATTACAGAGTATTGGAAAAAACGACTTTGAAATTATTTGTTCGTCTCCACTATTTTTTCTTTGGGAGATGTGATTGTTCCAAGTACTATTGCCACTATTGCATTGTTTATTAGATCCTTGGGAATAATTCTTGTTAATTCCATGAATATAAATTAATTATTTCTTTAGTTTTGGTTATTTGATTACAGAGTATTGGAAAAAACGACTTTGAAATTATTTGTTCGTCTCCACTATTTTTTCTTTGGGAGATGTGATTGTTCCAAGTACTATTGCCACTATTGCATTGTTTATTAGATCCTTGGGAATAATTCTTGTTAATTCCATGAATATAAATTAATTATTTCTTTAGTTTTTGTTATTTGATTACAGAGTATTGGAAAAAACGACTTTGAAATTATTTGTTCGTCTCCACTATTTTTTCTTTGGGAGATGTGATTGTTCCAAGTACTATTGCCACTATTGCATTGTTTATTAGATCCTTGGGAATAATTCTTGTTAATTCCATGAATATAAATTAATTATTTCTTTAGTTTTTGTTATTTGATTACAGAGTATTGGAAAAAGCGACTTTGCAAATTATTTGTTCGTCTCCACTATTTTTTCTTTGGGAGATGTGATTGTTCCAAGTACTATTGCCACTATTGCATTGTTTATTAGATCCTTGGGAATAATTCTTGTTAATTCCATGAATATAAATTAATTATTTCTTTAGTTTTTGTTATTTGATTACAGAGTATTGGAAAAAACGACTTTGAAATTATTTGTTCGTCTCCACTATTTTTTCTTTGGGAGATGTGATTGTTCCAAGTACTATTGCCACTATTGCATTGTTTATTAGATCCTTGGGAATAATTCTTGTTAATTCCATGAATATAAATTAATTATTTCTTTAGTTTTTGTTATTTGATTACAGAGTATTGGAAAAAGCGACTTTGCAAATTATTTGTTCGTCTCCACTATTTTTTCTTTGGGAGATGTGATTGTTCCAAGTACTATTGCCACTATTGCATTGTTTATTAGATCCTTGGGAATAATTCTTGTTAATTCCATGAATATAAATTAATTATTTCTTTAGTTTTGGTTATTTGATTACAGAGTATTGGAAAAAACGACTTTGAAATTATTTGTTCGTCTCCACTATTTTTTCTTTGGGAGATGTGATTGTTCCAAGTACTATTGCCACTATTGCATTGTTTATTAGATCCTTGGGAATAATTCTTGTTAATTCCATGAATATAAATTAATTATTTCTTTAGTTTTGGTTATTTGATTACAGAGTATTGGAAAAAACGACTTTGAAATTATTTGTTCGTCTCCACTATTTTTTCTTTGGGAGATGTGATTGTTCCAAGTACTATTGCCACTATTGCATTGTTTATTAGATCCTTGGGAATAATTCTTGTTAATTCCATGAATATAAATTAATTATTTCTTTAGTTTTGGTTATTTGATTACAGAGTATTGGAAAAAACGACTTTGAAATTATTTGTTCGTCTCCACTATTTTTTCTTTGGGAGATGTGATTGTTCCAAGTACTATTGCCACTATTGCATTGTTTATTAGATCCTTGGGAATAATTCTTGTTAATTCCATGAATATAAATTAATTATTTCTTTAGTTTTTGTTATTTGATTACAGAGTATTGGAAAAAGCGACTTTGCAAATTATTTGTTCGTCTCCACTATTTTTTCTTTGGGAGATGTGATTGTTCCAAGTACTATTGCCACTATTGCATTGTTTATTAGATCCTTGGGAATAATTCTTGTTAATTCCATGAATATAAATTAATTATTTCTTTAGTTTTTGTTATTTGATTACAGAGTATTGGAAAAAGCGACTTTGCAAATTATTTGTTCGTCTCCACTATTTTTTCTTTGGGAGATGTGATTGTTCCAAGCAATGTTATCACTATCACATTGTTTATTGGACCTTTAGGAACAATTCTTGTTAATTCCATGAATATAAATTAATTATTTCTTTAGTTTTTGTTATTTGATTACAGAGTATTGGAAAAAGCGACTTTGCAAATTATTTGTTCGTCTCCACTATTTTTTCTTTGGGAGATGTGATTGTTCCAAGTACTATTGCCACTATTGCATTGTTTATTAGATCCTTGGGAATAATTCTTGTTAATTCCATGAATATAAATTAATTATTTCTTTAGTTTTTGTTATTTGATTACAGAGTATTGGAAAAAACGACTTTGAAATTATTTGTTCGTCTCCACTATTTTTTCTTTGGGAGATGTGATTGTTCCAAGTACTATTGCCACTATTGCATTGTTTATTAGATCCTTGGGAATAATTCTTGTTAATTCCATGAATATAAATTAATTATTTCTTTAGTTTTTGTTATTTGATTACAGAGTATTGGAAAAAGCGACTTTGCAAATTATTTGTTCGTCTCCACTATTTTTTCTTTGGGAGATGTGATTGTTCCAAGTACTATTGCCACTATTGCATTGTTTATTAGATCCTTGGGAATAATTCTTGTTAATTCCATGAATATAAATTAATTATTTCTTTAGTTTTGGTTATTTGATTACAGAGTATTGGAAAAAACGACTTTGAAATTATTTGTTCGTCTCCACTATTTTTTCTTTGGGAGATGTGATTGTTCCAAGTACTATTGCCACTATTGCATTGTTTATTAGATCCTTGGGAATAATTCTTGTTAATTCCATGAATATAAATTAATTATTTCTTTAGTTTTGGTTATTTGATTACAGAGTATTGGAAAAAACGACTTTGAAATTATTTGTTCGTCTCCACTATTTTTTCTTTGGGAGATGTGATTGTTCCAAGTACTATTGCCACTATTGCATTGTTTATTAGATCCTTGGGAATAATTCTTGTTAATTCCATGAATATAAATTAATTATTTCTTTAGTTTTTGTTATTTGATTACAGAGTATTGGAAAAAGCGACTTTGCAAATTATTTGTTCGTCTCCACTATTTTTTCTTTGGGAGATGTGATTGTTCCAAGTACTATTGCCACTATTGCATTGTTTATTAGATCCTTGGGAATAATTCTTGTTAATTCCATGAATATAAATTAATTATTTCTTTAGTTTTTGTTATTTGATTACAGAGTATTGGAAAAAGCGACTTTGCAAATTATTTGTTCGTCTCCACTATTTTTTCTTTGGGAGATGTGATTGTTCCAAGTACTATTGCCACTATTGCATTGTTTATTAGATCCTTGGGAATAATTCTTGTTAATTCCATGAATATAAATTAATTATTTCTTTAGTTTTTGTTATTTGATTACAGAGTATTGGAAAAAGCGACTTTGCAAATTATTTGTTCGTCTCCACTATTTTTTCTTTGGGAGATGTGATTGTTCCAAGCAATGTTATCACTATCACATTGTTTATTGGACCTTTAGGAACAATTCTTGTTAATTCCATGAATATAAATTAATTATTTCTTTAGTTTTTGTTATTTGATTACAGAGTATTGGAAAAAGCGACTTTGCAAATTATTTGTTCGTCTCCACTATTTTTTCTTTGGGAGATGTGATTGTTCCAAGTACTATTGCCACTATTGCATTGTTTATTAGATCCTTGGGAATAATTCTTGTTAATTCCATGAATATAAATTAATTATTTCTTTAGTTTTTGTTATTTGATTACAGAGTATTGGAAAAAACGACTTTGAAATTATTTGTTCGTCTCCACTATTTTTTCTTTGGGAGATGTGATTGTTCCAAGTACTATTGCCACTATTGCATTGTTTATTAGATCCTTGGGAATAATTCTTGTTAATTCCATGAATATAAATTAATTATTTCTTTAGTTTTTGTTATTTGATTACAGAGTATTGGAAAAAGCGACTTTGCAAATTATTTGTTCGTCTCCACTATTTTTTCTTTGGGAGATGTGATTGTTCCAAGTACTATTGCCACTATTGCATTGTTTATTAGATCCTTGGGAATAATTCTTGTTAATTCCATGAATATAAATTAATTATTTCTTTAGTTTTGGTTATTTGATTACAGAGTATTGGAAAAAACGACTTTGAAATTATTTGTTCGTCTCCACTATTTTTTCTTTGGGAGATGTGATTGTTCCAAGTACTATTGCCACTATTGCATTGTTTATTAGATCCTTGGGAATAATTCTTGTTAATTCCATGAATATAAATTAATTATTTCTTTAGTTTTGGTTATTTGATTACAGAGTATTGGAAAAAACGACTTTGAAATTATTTGTTCGTCTCCACTATTTTTTCTTTGGGAGATGTGATTGTTCCAAGTACTATTGCCACTATTGCATTGTTTATTAGATCCTTGGGAATAATTCTTGTTAATTCCATGAATATAAATTAATTATTTCTTTAGTTTTTGTTATTTGATTACAGAGTATTGGAAAAAGCGACTTTGCAAATTATTTGTTCGTCTCCACTATTTTTTCTTTGGGAGATGTGATTGTTCCAAGTACTATTGCCACTATTGCATTGTTTATTAGATCCTTGGGAATAATTCTTGTTAATTCCATGAATATAAATTAATTATTTCTTTAGTTTTTGTTATTTGATTACAGAGTATTGGAAAAAGCGACTTTGCAAATTATTTGTTCGTCTCCACTATTTTTTCTTTGGGAGATGTGATTGTTCCAAGTACTATTGCCACTATTGCATTGTTTATTAGATCCTTGGGAATAATTCTTGTTAATTCCATGAATATAAATTAATTATTTCTTTAGTTTTTGTTATTTGATTACAGAGTATTGGAAAAAGCGACTTTGCAAATTATTTGTTCGTCTCCACTATTTTTTCTTTGGGAGATGTGATTGTTCCAAGTACTATTGCCACTATTGCATTGTTTATTAGATCCTTGGGAATAATTCTTGTTAATTCCATGAATATAAATTAATTATTTCTTTAGTTTTTGTTATTTGATTACAGAGTATTGGAAAAAGCGACTTTGCAAATTATTTGTTCGTCTCCACTATTTTTTCTTTGGGAGATGTGATTGTTCCAAGTACTATTGCCACTATTGCATTGTTTATTAGATCCTTGGGAATAATTCTTGTTAATTCCATGAATATAAATTAATTATTTCTTTAGTTTTGGTTATTTGATTACAGAGTATTGGAAAAAACGACTTTGAAATTATTTGTTCGTCTCCACTATTTTTTCTTTGGGAGATGTGATTGTTCCAAGTACTATTGCCACTATTGCATTGTTTATTAGATCCTTGGGAATAATTCTTGTTAATTCCATGAATATAAATTAATTATTTCTTTAGTTTTGGTTATTTGATTACAGAGTATTGGAAAAAACGACTTTGAAATTATTTGTTCGTCTCCACTATTTTTTCTTTGGGAGATGTGATTGTTCCAAGTACTATTGCCACTATTGCATTGTTTATTAGATCCTTGGGAATAATTCTTGTTAATTCCATGAATATAAATTAATTATTTCTTTAGTTTTGGTTATTTGATTACAGAGTATTGGAAAAAACGACTTTGAAATTATTTGTTCGTCTCCACTATTTTTTCTTTGGGAGATGTGATTGTTCCAAGTACTATTGCCACTATTGCATTGTTTATTAGATCCTTGGGAATAATTCTTGTTAATTCCATGAATATAAATTAATTATTTCTTTAGTTTTGGTTATTTGATTACAGAGTATTGGAAAAAACGACTTTGAAATTATTTGTTCGTCTCCACTATTTTTTCTTTGGGAGATGTGATTGTTCCAAGTACTATTGCCACTATTGCATTGTTTATTAGATCCTTGGGAATAATTCTTGTTAATTCCATGAATATAAATTAATTATTTCTTTAGTTTTGGTTATTTGATTACAGAGTATTGGAAAAAACGACTTTGAAATTATTTGTTCGTCTCCACTATTTTTTCTTTGGGAGATGTGATTGTTCCAAGTACTATTGCCACTATTGCATTGTTTATTAGATCCTTGGGAATAATTCTTGTTAATTCCATGAATATAAATTAATTATTTCTTTAGTTTTGGTTATTTGATTACAGAGTATTGGAAAAAACGACTTTGAAATTATTTGTTCGTCTCCACTATTTTTTCTTTGGGAGATGTGATTGTTCCAAGTACTATTGCCACTATTGCATTGTTTATTAGATCCTTGGGAATAATTCTTGTTAATTCCATGAATATAAATTAATTATTTCTTTAGTTTTGGTTATTTGATTACAGAGTATTGGAAAAAACGACTTTGAAATTATTTGTTCGTCTCCACTATTTTTTCTTTGGGAGATGTGATTGTTCCAAGTACTATTGCCACTATTGCATTGTTTATTAGATCCTTGGGAATAATTCTTGTTAATTCCATGAATATAAATTAATTATTTCTTTAGTTTTGGTTATTTGATTACAGAGTATTGGAAAAAACGACTTTGAAATTATTTGTTCGTCTCCACTATTTTTTCTTTGGGAGATGTGATTGTTCCAAGTACTATTGCCACTATTGCATTGTTTATTAGATCCTTGGGAATAATTCTTGTTAATTCCATGAATATAAATTAATTATTTCTTTAGTTTTGGTTATTTGATTACAGAGTATTGGAAAAAACGACTTTGAAATTATTTGTTCGTCTCCACTATTTTTTCTTTGGGAGATGTGATTGTTCCAAGTACTATTGCCACTATTGCATTGTTTATTAGATCCTTGGGAATAATTCTTGTTAATTCCATGAATATAAATTAATTATTTCTTTAGTTTTGGTTATTTGATTACAGAGTATTGGAAAAAACGACTTTGAAATTATTTGTTCGTCTCCACTATTTTTTCTTTGGGAGATGTGATTGTTCCAAGTACTATTGCCACTATTGCATTGTTTATTAGATCCTTGGGAATAATTCTTGTTAATTCCATGAATATAAATTAATTATTTCTTTAGTTTTGGTTATTTGATTACAGAGTATTGGAAAAAACGACTTTGAAATTATTTGTTCGTCTCCACTATTTTTTCTTTGGGAGATGTGATTGTTCCAAGTACTATTGCCACTATTGCATTGTTTATTAGATCCTTGGGAATAATTCTTGTTAATTCCATGAATATAAATTAATTATTTCTTTAGTTTTGGTTATTTGATTACAGAGTATTGGAAAAAACGACTTTGAAATTATTTGTTCGTCTCCACTATTTTTTCTTTGGGAGATGTGATTGTTCCAAGTACTATTGCCACTATTGCATTGTTTATTAGATCCTTGGGAATAATTCTTGTTAATTCCATGAATATAAATTAATTATTTCTTTAGTTTTGGTTATTTGATTACCAAGTATTGAAAAAACGACTTTGCAAATTGTTTGTTCGTCTCCACTATTTTTTCTTTGGGAGATGTGATTGTTCCAAGTACTATTGCCACTATTGCATTGTTTATTAGATCCTTGGGAATAATTCTTGTTAATTCCATGAATATAAATTGATTATTTCTTTAGTTTTGGTTATTTGATTACAGAGTATTGGAAAAAATGATTTGCAAATTATTTGTTCGTCTCCACTATTTTTTCTTTGGGAGATGTGATTGTTCCAAGTACTATTGCCACTATTGCATTGTTTATTAGATCCTTGGGAATAATTCTTGTTAATTCCATGAATATAAATTAATTATTTCTTTAGTTTTTGTTATTTGATTACAGAGTATTGGAAAAAGCGACTTTGCAAATTATTTGTTCGTCTCCACTATTTTTTCTTTGGGAGATGTGATTGTTCCAAGTACTATTGCCACTATTGCATTGTTTATTAGACTCTTGAGAATAATTCTTGTTAATTTCATGAATATAAATTGATTATTTCTTTAGTTTTGGTTATTTGATTACAGAGTATTGGAAAAAATGATTTGCAAATTATTTGTTCGTCTCCACTATTTTTTCTTTGGGAGATGTGATTGTTCCAAGTACTATTGCCACTATTGCATTGTTTATTAGATCCTTGGGAATAATTCTTGTTAATTCCATGAATATAAATTAATTATTTCTTTAGTTTTTGTTATTTGATTACAGAGTATTGGAAAAAGCGACTTTGCAAATTGTTTGTTCGTCTCCATTATTTTTTCTTTGGGAGATGTGATTGTTCTAAGTACTATTGTCACTATTACATTGTTTATTAGACCCTTGGGAATAATTCTTGTTAATTTCATGAATATAAATTGGTTATTTCCTTAGTTTTGCTTATTTGATTACCAAGTATTGAAAAAACGACTTTGCAAATTGTTTGTTCGTCTCCACTATTTTTTCTTTGGGAGATGTGATTGTTCCAAGTACTATTGCCACTATTGCATTGTTTATTAGATCCTTGGGAATAATTCTTGTTAATTCCATGAATATAAATTAATTATTTCTTTAGTTTTTGTTATTTGATTACAGAGTATTGGAAAAAGCGACTTTGCAAATTATTTGTTCGTCTCCACTATTTTTTCTTTGGGAGATGTGATTGTTCCAAGTACTATTGCCACTATTGCATTGTTTATTAGATCCTTGGGAATAATTCTTGTTAATTCCATGAATATAAATTAATTATTTCTTTAGTTTTTGTTATTTGATTACAGAGTATTGGAAAAAGCGACTTTGCAAATTGTTTGTTCGTCTCCATTATTTTTTCTTTGGGAGATGTGATTGTTCTAAGTACTATTGTCACTATTACATTGTTTATTAGACCCTTGGGAATAATTCTTGTTAATTTCATGAATATAAATTGGTTATTTCCTTAGTTTTGCTTATTTGATTACCAAGTATTGAAAAAACGACTTTGCAAATTGTTTGTTCGTCTCCACTATTTTTTCTTTGGGAGATGTGATTGTTCCAAGTACTATTGCCACTATTGCATTGTTTATTAGATCCTTGGGAATAATTCTTGTTAATTCCATGAATATAAATTAATTATTTCTTTAGTTTTTGTTATTTGATTACAGAGTATTGGAAAAAGCGACTTTGCAAATTATTTGTTCGTCTCCACTATTTTTTCTTTGGGAGATGTGATTGTTCCAAGTACTATTGCCACTATTGCATTGTTTATTAGACTCTTGAGAATAATTCTTGTTAATTTCATGAATATAAATTGATTATTTCTTTAGTTTTGGTTATTTGATTACAGAGTATTGGAAAAAATGATTTGCAAATTATTTGTTCGTCTCCACTATTTTTTCTTTGGGAGATGTGATTGTTCCAAGTACTATTGCCACTATTGCATTGTTTATTAGATCCTTGGGAATAATTCTTGTTAATTCCATGAATATAAATTAATTATTTCTTTAGTTTTTGTTATTTGATTACAGAGTATTGGAAAAAGCGACTTTGCAAATTATTTGTTCGTCTCCACTATTTTTTCTTTGGGAGATGTGATTGTTCCAAGTACTATTGCCACTATTGCATTGTTTATTAGATCCTTGGGAATAATTCTTGTTAATTCCATGAATATAAATTAATTATTTCTTTAGTTTTTGTTATTTGATTACAGAGTATTGGAAAAAGCGACTTTGCAAATTATTTGTTCGTCTCCACTATTTTTTCTTTGGGAGATGTGATTGTTCCAAGTACTATTGCCACTATTGCATTGTTTATTAGATTCTTGAGAATAATTCTTGTTAATTTCATGAATATAAATTGATTATTTCTTTAGTTTTGGTTATTTGATTACAGAGTATTGGAAAAAATGATTTGCAAATTATTTGTTCGTCTCCACTATTTTTTCTTTGGGAGATGTGATTGTTCCAAGTACTATTGCCACTATTGCATTGTTTATTAGATCCTTGGGAATAATTCTTGTTAATTCCATGAATATAAATTAATTATTTCTTTAGTTTTTGTTATTTGATTACAGAGTATTGGAAAAAGCGACTTTGCAAATTGTTTGTTCGTCTCCATTATTTTTTCTTTGGGAGATGTGATTGTTCTAAGTACTATTGTCACTATTACATTGTTTATTAGACCCTTGGGAATAATTCTTGTTAATTTCATGAATATAAATTGGTTATTTCCTTAGTTTTGCTTATTTGATTACCAAGTATTGAAAAAACGACTTTGCAAATTGTTTGTTCGTCTCCACTATTTTTTCTTTGGGAGATGTGATTGTTCCAAGTACTATTGCCACTATTGCATTGTTTATTAGATCCTTGGGAATAATTCTTGTTAATTCCATGAATATAAATTAATTATTTCTTTAGTTTTTGTTATTTGATTACAGAGTATTGGAAAAAGCGACTTTGCAAATTATTTGTTCGTCTCCACTATTTTTTCTTTGGGAGATGTGATTGTTCCAAGTACTATTGCCACTATTGCATTGTTTATTAGATCCTTGGGAATAATTCTTGTTAATTCCATGAATATAAATTAATTATTTCTTTAGTTTTTGTTATTTGATTACAGAGTATTGGAAAAAGCGACTTTGCAAATTATTTGTTCGTCTCCACTATTTTTTCTTTGGGAGATGTGATTGTTCCAAGTACTATTGCCACTATTGCATTGTTTATTAGATCCTTGGGAATAATTCTTGTTAATTCCATGAATATAAATTAATTATTTCTTTAGTTTTTGTTATTTGATTACAGAGTATTGGAAAAAGCGACTTTGCAAATTATTTGTTCGTCTCCACTATTTTTTCTTTGGGAGATGTGATTGTTCCAAGTACTATTGCCACTATTGCATTGTTTATTAGACTCTTGAGAATAATTCTTGTTAATTTCATGAATATAAATTGATTATTTCTTTAGTTTTGGTTATTTGATTACAGAGTATTGGAAAAAATGATTTGCAAATTATTTGTTCGTCTCCACTATTTTTTCTTTGGGAGATGTGATTGTTCCAAGTACTATTGCCACTATTGCATTGTTTATTAGATCCTTGGGAATAATTCTTGTTAATTCCATGAATATAAATTAATTATTTCTTTAGTTTTTGTTATTTGATTACAGAGTATTGGAAAAAGCGACTTTGCAAATTATTTGTTCGTCTCCACTATTTTTTCTTTGGGAGATGTGATTGTTCCAAGTACTATTGCCACTATTGCATTGTTTATTAGATCCTTGGGAATAATTCTTGTTAATTCCATGAATATAAATTAATTATTTCTTTAGTTTTTGTTATTTGATTACAGAGTATTGGAAAAAGCGACTTTGCAAATTATTTGTTCGTCTCCACTATTTTTTCTTTGGGAGATGTGATTGTTCCAAGTACTATTGCCACTATTGCATTGTTTATTAGACTCTTGAGAATAATTCTTGTTAATTTCATGAATATAAATTGATTATTTCTTTAGTTTTGGTTATTTGATTACAGAGTATTGGAAAAAATGATTTGCAAATTATTTGTTCGTCTCCACTATTTTTTCTTTGGGAGATGTGATTGTTCCAAGTACTATTGCCACTATTGCATTGTTTATTAGACTCTTGAGAATAATTCTTGTTAATTTCATGAATATAAATTAATTATTTCTTTAGTTTTTGTTATTTGATTACAGAGTATTGGAAAAAGCGACTTTGCAAATTATTTGTTCGTCTCCACTATTTTTTCTTTGGGAGATGTGATTGTTCCAAGTACTATTGCCACTATTGCATTGTTTATTAGACTCTTGAGAATAATTCTTGTTAATTTCATGAATATAAATTGATTATTTCTTTAGTTTTGGTTATTTGATTACAGAGTATTGGAAAAAATGATTTGCAAATTATTTGTTCGTCTCCACTATTTTTTCTTTGGGAGATGTGATTGTTCCAAGTACTATTGCCACTATTGCATTGTTTATTAGATCCTTGGGAATAATTCTTGTTAATTCCATGAATATAAATTAATTATTTCTTTAGTTTTTGTTATTTGATTACAGAGTATTGGAAAAAGCGACTTTGCAAATTGTTTGTTCGTCTCCATTATTTTTTCTTTGGGAGATGTGATTGTTCTAAGTACTATTGTCACTATTACATTGTTTATTAGACCCTTGGGAATAATTCTTGTTAATTTCATGAATATAAATTGGTTATTTCCTTAGTTTTGCTTATTTGATTACCAAGTATTGAAAAAACGACTTTGCAAATTGTTTGTTCGTCTCCACTATTTTTTCTTTGGGAGATGTGATTGTTCCAAGTACTATTGCCACTATTGCATTGTTTATTAGATCCTTGGGAATAATTCTTGTTAATTCCATGAATATAAATTAATTATTTCTTTAGTTTTTGTTATTTGATTACAGAGTATTGGAAAAAGCGACTTTGCAAATTATTTGTTCGTCTCCACTATTTTTTCTTTGGGAGATGTGATTGTTCCAAGTACTATTGCCACTATTGCATTGTTTATTAGACTCTTGAGAATAATTCTTGTTAATTTCATGAATATAAATTGATTATTTCTTTAGTTTTGGTTATTTGATTACAGAGTATTGGAAAAAATGATTTGCAAATTATTTGTTCGTCTCCACTATTTTTTCTTTGGGAGATGTGATTGTTCCAAGTACTATTGCCACTATTGCATTGTTTATTAGATCCTTGGGAATAATTCTTGTTAATTTCATGAATATAAATTAGTTATTTTCTTAGTTTTGGTTATTTAATTACAGGGTATTGGAGAAAACGATTTTGCTAATTATTTGTTCATCTTCAATATTTTTTCTTTGGGAGATGTGATTGTTCCAAGCACTATTGTCACTATTACATTGTTTATTAGACCCTTGGGAATGTTTGCAAATGGTTCTCCCCTCTTTTGTTTTTACTCTGTCAATATTGTGGATCTGTTTCATAATATGTGCAGGTAAGATATTTCAATAATGACATGGGTATTTCTTTATCATTGGTATCTATCTAAAACGATTTTCTGTTAAACAATAAAGTCGTTATTGTACCTATGTGCAGTCAATGTTATCACAAAAAAAAACAATAACTTGTTTGTTTCTCATATTTGAACCAGAACAAAAACAATTAGTTGACGTAATAGATACTGTAACATCTATGTATGTAGTTATTATTATATATAATTTTATTATTATCTGTCTTGTGTAAAGATGCGATTGTTTGAAGCACTATTATCACTATTATAATGTTTATTAGACCCTTGGGAATAATTCCTGTTAATTTCATGAATATAAATTGATTATTTCTATTAGTTTTCTTTATTTTAATAGATTTTAGTTTTGGAACACAAGCTTCGACTTTGCAAATTGTTATCTCATCTTTAATATTTTTTCTTTGGGAGATGTGATTATACCAAGCACTATTGTCGATATTACATTGTTTATTAGACCCTTGGGAATAATTCTTGTTAATTCCATGAATATAAATTAATTATTTCTTTAGTTTTGGTTATTTGATTACAGAGTATTGGAAAAAACGACTTTGAAATTATTTGTTCGTCTCCACTATTTTTTCTTTGGGAGATGTGATTGTTCCAAGTACTATTGCCACTATTGCATTGTTTATTAGATCCTTGGGAATAATTCTTGTTAATTCCATGAATATAAATTAATTATTTCTTTAGTTTTGGTTATTTGATTACAGAGTATTGGAAAAAACGACTTTGAAATTATTTGTTCGTCTCCACTATTTTTTCTTTGGGAGATGTGATTGTTCCAAGTACTATTGCCACTATTGCATTGTTTATTAGATCCTTGGGATTAATTCTTGTTAATTCCATGAATATAAATTAATTATTTCTTTAGTTTTGGTTATTTGATTACAGAGTATTGGAAAAAACGACTTTGAAATTATTTGTTCGTCTCCACTATTTTTTCTTTGGGAGATGTGATTGTTCCAAGTACTATTGCCACTATTGCATTGTTTATTAGATCCTTGGGAATAATTCTTGTTAATTCCATGAATATAAATTAATTATTTCTTTAGTTTTGGTTATTTGATTACAGAGTATTGGAAAAAACGACTTTGAAATTATTTGTTCGTCTCCACTATTTTTTCTTTGGGAGATGTGATTGTTCCAAGTACTATTGCCACTATTGCATTGTTTATTAGATCCTTGGGAATAATTCTTGTTAATTCCATGAATATAAATTAATTATTTCTTTAGTTTTGGTTATTTGATTACAGAGTATTGGAAAAAACGACTTTGAAATTATTTGTTCGTCTCCACTATTTTTTCTTTGGGAGATGTGATTGTTCCAAGTACTATTGCCACTATTGCATTGTTTATTAGATCCTTGGGAATAATTCTTGTTAATTCCATGAATATAAATTAATTATTTCTTTAGTTTTGGTTATTTGATTACAGAGTATTGGAAAAAACGACTTTGAAATTATTTGTTCGTCTCCACTATTTTTTCTTTGGGAGATGTGATTGTTCCAAGTACTATTGCCACTATTGCATTGTTTATTAGATCCTTGGGAATAATTCTTGTTAATTCCATGAATATAAATTAATTATTTCTTTAGTTTTGGTTATTTGATTACCAAGTATTGAAAAAACGACTTTGCAAATTGTTTGTTCGTCTCCACTATTTTTTCTTTGGGAGATGTGATTGTTCCAAGTACTATTGCCACTATTGCATTGTTTATTAGATCCTTGGGAATAATTCTTGTTAATTCCATGAATATAAATTGATTATTTCTTTAGTTTTGGTTATTTGATTACAGAGTATTGGAAAAAATGATTTGCAAATTATTTGTTCGTCTCCACTATTTTTTCTTTGGGAGATGTGATTGTTCCAAGTACTATTGCCACTATTGCATTGTTTATTAGATCCTTGGGAATAATTCTTGTTAATTCCATGAATATAAATTAATTATTTCTTTAGTTTTTGTTATTTGATTACAGAGTATTGGAAAAAGCGACTTTGCAAATTATTTGTTCGTCTCCACTATTTTTTCTTTGGGAGATGTGATTGTTCCAAGTACTATTGCCACTATTGCATTGTTTATTAGACTCTTGAGAATAATTCTTGTTAATTTCATGAATATAAATTGATTATTTCTTTAGTTTTGGTTATTTGATTACAGAGTATTGGAAAAAATGATTTGCAAATTATTTGTTCGTCTCCACTATTTTTTCTTTGGGAGATGTGATTGTTCCAAGTACTATTGCCACTATTGCATTGTTTATTAGATCCTTGGGAATAATTCTTGTTAATTCCATGAATATAAATTAATTATTTCTTTAGTTTTTGTTATTTGATTACAGAGTATTGGAAAAAGCGACTTTGCAAATTGTTTGTTCGTCTCCATTATTTTTTCTTTGGGAGATGTGATTGTTCTAAGTACTATTGTCACTATTACATTGTTTATTAGACCCTTGGGAATAATTCTTGTTAATTTCATGAATATAAATTGGTTATTTCCTTAGTTTTGCTTATTTGATTACCAAGTATTGAAAAAACGACTTTGCAAATTGTTTGTTCGTCTCCACTATTTTTTCTTTGGGAGATGTGATTGTTCCAAGTACTATTGCCACTATTGCATTGTTTATTAGATCCTTGGGAATAATTCTTGTTAATTCCATGAATATAAATTAATTATTTCTTTAGTTTTTGTTATTTGATTACAGAGTATTGGAAAAAGCGACTTTGCAAATTATTTGTTCGTCTCCACTATTTTTTCTTTGGGAGATGTGATTGTTCCAAGTACTATTGCCACTATTGCATTGTTTATTAGATCCTTGGGAATAATTCTTGTTAATTCCATGAATATAAATTAATTATTTCTTTAGTTTTTGTTATTTGATTACAGAGTATTGGAAAAAGCGACTTTGCAAATTGTTTGTTCGTCTCCATTATTTTTTCTTTGGGAGATGTGATTGTTCTAAGTACTATTGTCACTATTACATTGTTTATTAGACCCTTGGGAATAATTCTTGTTAATTTCATGAATATAAATTGGTTATTTCCTTAGTTTTGCTTATTTGATTACCAAGTATTGAAAAAACGACTTTGCAAATTGTTTGTTCGTCTCCACTATTTTTTCTTTGGGAGATGTGATTGTTCCAAGTACTATTGCCACTATTGCATTGTTTATTAGATCCTTGGGAATAATTCTTGTTAATTCCATGAATATAAATTAATTATTTCTTTAGTTTTTGTTATTTGATTACAGAGTATTGGAAAAAGCGACTTTGCAAATTATTTGTTCGTCTCCACTATTTTTTCTTTGGGAGATGTGATTGTTCCAAGTACTATTGCCACTATTGCATTGTTTATTAGACTCTTGAGAATAATTCTTGTTAATTTCATGAATATAAATTGATTATTTCTTTAGTTTTGGTTATTTGATTACAGAGTATTGGAAAAAATGATTTGCAAATTATTTGTTCGTCTCCACTATTTTTTCTTTGGGAGATGTGATTGTTCCAAGTACTATTGCCACTATTGCATTGTTTATTAGATCCTTGGGAATAATTCTTGTTAATTCCATGAATATAAATTAATTATTTCTTTAGTTTTTGTTATTTGATTACAGAGTATTGGAAAAAGCGACTTTGCAAATTATTTGTTCGTCTCCACTATTTTTTCTTTGGGAGATGTGATTGTTCCAAGTACTATTGCCACTATTGCATTGTTTATTAGATCCTTGGGAATAATTCTTGTTAATTCCATGAATATAAATTAATTATTTCTTTAGTTTTTGTTATTTGATTACAGAGTATTGGAAAAAGCGACTTTGCAAATTATTTGTTCGTCTCCACTATTTTTTCTTTGGGAGATGTGATTGTTCCAAGTACTATTGCCACTATTGCATTGTTTATTAGACTCTTGAGAATAATTCTTGTTAATTTCATGAATATAAATTGATTATTTCTTTAGTTTTGGTTATTTGATTACAGAGTATTGGAAAAAATGATTTGCAAATTATTTGTTCGTCTCCACTATTTTTTCTTTGGGAGATGTGATTGTTCCAAGTACTATTGCCACTATTGCATTGTTTATTAGATCCTTGGGAATAATTCTTGTTAATTCCATGAATATAAATTAATTATTTCTTTAGTTTTTGTTATTTGATTACAGAGTATTGGAAAAAGCGACTTTGCAAATTGTTTGTTCGTCTCCATTATTTTTTCTTTGGGAGATGTGATTGTTCTAAGTACTATTGTCACTATTACATTGTTTATTAGACCCTTGGGAATAATTCTTGTTAATTTCATGAATATAAATTGGTTATTTCCTTAGTTTTGCTTATTTGATTACCAAGTATTGAAAAAACGACTTTGCAAATTGTTTGTTCGTCTCCACTATTTTTTCTTTGGGAGATGTGATTGTTCCAAGTACTATTGCCACTATTGCATTGTTTATTAGATCCTTGGGAATAATTCTTGTTAATTCCATGAATATAAATTAATTATTTCTTTAGTTTTTGTTATTTGATTACAGAGTATTGGAAAAAGCGACTTTGCAAATTATTTGTTCGTCTCCACTATTTTTTCTTTGGGAGATGTGATTGTTCCAAGTACTATTGCCACTATTGCATTGTTTATTAGATCCTTGGGAATAATTCTTGTTAATTCCATGAATATAAATTAATTATTTCTTTAGTTTTTGTTATTTGATTACAGAGTATTGGAAAAAGCGACTTTGCAAATTATTTGTTCGTCTCCACTATTTTTTCTTTGGGAGATGTGATTGTTCCAAGTACTATTGCCACTATTGCATTGTTTATTAGATCCTTGGGAATAATTCTTGTTAATTCCATGAATATAAATTAATTATTTCTTTAGTTTTTGTTATTTGATTACAGAGTATTGGAAAAAGCGACTTTGCAAATTATTTGTTCGTCTCCACTATTTTTTCTTTGGGAGATGTGATTGTTCCAAGTACTATTGCCACTATTGCATTGTTTATTAGACTCTTGAGAATAATTCTTGTTAATTTCATGAATATAAATTGATTATTTCTTTAGTTTTGGTTATTTGATTACAGAGTATTGGAAAAAATGATTTGCAAATTATTTGTTCGTCTCCACTATTTTTTCTTTGGGAGATGTGATTGTTCCAAGTACTATTGCCACTATTGCATTGTTTATTAGATCCTTGGGAATAATTCTTGTTAATTCCATGAATATAAATTAATTATTTCTTTAGTTTTTGTTATTTGATTACAGAGTATTGGAAAAAGCGACTTTGCAAATTATTTGTTCGTCTCCACTATTTTTTCTTTGGGAGATGTGATTGTTCCAAGTACTATTGCCACTATTGCATTGTTTATTAGATCCTTGGGAATAATTCTTGTTAATTCCATGAATATAAATTAATTATTTCTTTAGTTTTTGTTATTTGATTACAGAGTATTGGAAAAAGCGACTTTGCAAATTATTTGTTCGTCTCCACTATTTTTTCTTTGGGAGATGTGATTGTTCCAAGTACTATTGCCACTATTGCATTGTTTATTAGACTCTTGAGAATAATTCTTGTTAATTTCATGAATATAAATTGATTATTTCTTTAGTTTTGGTTATTTGATTACAGAGTATTGGAAAAAATGATTTGCAAATTATTTGTTCGTCTCCACTATTTTTTCTTTGGGAGATGTGATTGTTCCAAGTACTATTGCCACTATTGCATTGTTTATTAGATCCTTGGGAATAATTCTTGTTAATTCCATGAATATAAATTAATTATTTCTTTAGTTTTTGTTATTTGATTACAGAGTATTGGAAAAAGCGACTTTGCAAATTATTTGTTCGTCTCCACTATTTTTTCTTTGGGAGATGTGATTGTTCCAAGTACTATTGCCACTATTGCATTGTTTATTAGACTCTTGAGAATAATTCTTGTTAATTTCATGAATATAAATTGATTATTTCTTTAGTTTTGGTTATTTGATTACAGAGTATTGGAAAAAATGATTTGCAAATTATTTGTTCGTCTCCACTATTTTTTCTTTGGGAGATGTGATTGTTCCAAGTACTATTGCCACTATTGCATTGTTTATTAGATCCTTGGGAATAATTCTTGTTAATTCCATGAATATAAATTAATTATTTCTTTAGTTTTTGTTATTTGATTACAGAGTATTGGAAAAAGCGACTTTGCAAATTGTTTGTTCGTCTCCATTATTTTTTCTTTGGGAGATGTGATTGTTCTAAGTACTATTGTCACTATTACATTGTTTATTAGACCCTTGGGAATAATTCTTGTTAATTTCATGAATATAAATTGGTTATTTCCTTAGTTTTGCTTATTTGATTACCAAGTATTGAAAAAACGACTTTGCAAATTGTTTGTTCGTCTCCACTATTTTTTCTTTGGGAGATGTGATTGTTCCAAGTACTATTGCCACTATTGCATTGTTTATTAGATCCTTGGGAATAATTCTTGTTAATTCCATGAATATAAATTAATTATTTCTTTAGTTTTTGTTATTTGATTACAGAGTATTGGAAAAAGCGACTTTGCAAATTATTTGTTCGTCTCCACTATTTTTTCTTTGGGAGATGTGATTGTTCCAAGTACTATTGCCACTATTGCATTGTTTATTAGACTCTTGAGAATAATTCTTGTTAATTTCATGAATATAAATTGATTATTTCTTTAGTTTTGGTTATTTGATTACAGAGTATTGGAAAAAATGATTTGCAAATTATTTGTTCGTCTCCACTATTTTTTCTTTGGGAGATGTGATTGTTCCAAGTACTATTGCCACTATTGCATTGTTTATTAGATCCTTGGGAATAATTCTTGTTAATTTCATGAATATAAATTAGTTATTTTCTTAGTTTTGGTTATTTAATTACAGGGTATTGGAGAAAACGATTTTGCTAATTATTTGTTCATCTTCAATATTTTTTCTTTGGGAGATGTGATTGTTCCAAGCACTATTGTCACTATTACATTGTTTATTAGACCCTTGGGAATGTTTGCAAATGGTTTTCCCCTCTTTTGTTTTTACTCTGTCAATATTGTGGATCTGTTTCATAATATGTGCAGGTAAGATATTTCAATAATGACATGGGTATTTCTTTATCATTGGTATCTATCTAAAACGATTTTCTGTTAAACAATAAAGTCGTTATTGTACCTATGTGCAGTCAATGTTATCACAAAAAAAAACAATAACTTGTTTGTTTCTCATATTTGAACCAGAACAAAAACAATTAGTTGACGTAATAGATACTGTAACATCTATGTATGTAGTTATTATTATATATAATTTTATTATTATCTGTCTTGTGTAAAGATGCGATTGTTTGAAGCACTATTATCACTATTATAATGTTTATTAGACCCTTGGGAATAATTCCTGTTAATTTCATGAATATAAATTGATTATTTCTATTAGTTTTCTTTATTTTAATAGATTTTAGTTTTGGAACACAAGCTTCGACTTTGCAAATTGTTATCTCATCTTTAATATTTTTTCTTTGGGAGATGTGATTATACCAAGCACTATTGTCGATATTACATTGTTTATTAGACCCTTGGGAATAATTCTTGTTAATTTCATGAATATAAATTCATTATTTCTATTAGTTTTTGTTATTTTAATAGATATGAGTTTTGGAACACAAGCTTTGACTTTGCAAATTGTTATCTCATCTTTAATATTTTTTTCTTTGGGAGATGTGATTATTCCAAGCACTATTGTCGATATTACATTGTTTATTAGACCCTTGGGAATAATTCTTGTTAGTTTCATGAATATAAATTGAATATTTGTATTAGTTTTCTTTATTTTAATAGATATGAGTTTTGGAACACAAGCTTTGACATTGCAAATTGTTATCTCATCTTTAATATTTTTTCTTTGGGAGATGTGATTGTTCTAAGCACTATTGTTGCTATTATATTGTTTATTAGACCCTTGGGAATAATTCCTGTTAGTTTCATGAATATAAATTGATTATTTCTATTAGTTTTCTTTATTTTAATAGATATGAGTTTTGGAACACAAGCTTTGACATTGCAAATTGTTATCTCATCTTTAATATTTTTTCTTTGGGAGATGTGATTGTTCTAAGCACTATTGTTGCTATTATATTGTTTATTAGACCCTTGGGAATAATTCCTGTTAGTTTCATGAATATAAATTGATTATTTCTATTAGTTTTCTTTATTTTAATAGATATGAGTTTTGGAACACAAGCTTTGACATTGCAAATTGTTATCTCATCTTTAATATTTTTTCTTTGGGAGATGTGATTGTTCTAAGCACTATTGTTGCTATTATATTGTTTATTAGACCCTTGGGAATAATTCTTGTTAGTTTCATGAATATAAATTGAATATTTGTATTAGTTTTCTTTATTTTAATAGATATGAGTTTTGGAACACAAGCTTTGACATTGCAAATTGTTATCTCATCTTTAATATTTTTTCTTTGGGAGATGTGATTGTTCTAAGCACTATTGTTGCTATTATATTGTTTATTAGACCCTTGGGAATAATTCCTGTTAGTTTCATGAATATAAATTGATTATTTCTATTAGTTTTCTTTATTTTAATAGATATGAGTTTTGGAACACAAGCTTTGACATTGCAAATTGTTATCTCATCTTTAATATTTTTTCTTTGGGAGATGTGATTGTTCTAAGCACTATTGTTGCTATTATATTGTTTATTAGACCCTTGGGAATAATTCCTGTTAGTTTCATGAATATAAATTGATTATTTCTATTAGTTTTCTTTATTTTAATAGATATGAGTTTTGGAACACAAGCTTTGACATTGCAAATTGTTATCTCATCTTTAATATTTTTTCTTTGGGAGATGTGATTGTTCTAAGCACTATTGTTGCTATTATATTGTTTATTAGACCCTTGGGAATAATTCCTGTTAGTTTCATGAATATAAATTGATTATTTCTATTAGTTTTCTTTATTTTAATAGATATGAGTTTTGGAACACAAGCTTTGACATTGCAAATTGTTATCTCATCTTTAATATTTTTTCTTTGGGAGATGTGATTGTTCTAAGCACTATTGTTGCTATTATATTGTTTATTAGACCCTTGGGAATAATTCCTGTTAGTTTCATGAATATAAATTGATTATTTCTATTAGTTTTCTTTATTTTAATAGATATGAGTTTTGGAACACAAGCTTTGACATTGCAAATTGTTATCTCATCTTTAATATTTTTTCTTTGGGAGATGTGATTGTTCTAAGCACTATTGTTGCTATTATATTGTTTATTAGACCCTTGGGAATAATTCCTGTTAGTTTCATGAATATAAATTGATTATTTCTATTAGTTTTCTTTATTTTAATAGATATGAGTTTTGGAACACAAGCTTTGACATTGCAAATTGTTATCTCATCTTTAATATTTTTTCTTTGGGAGATGTGATTGTTCTAAGCACTATTGTTGCTATTATATTGTTTATTAGACCCTTGGGAATAATTCCTGTTAGTTTCATGAATATAAATTGATTATTTCTATTAGTTTTCTTTATTTTAATAGATATGAGTTTTGGAACACAAGCTTTGACATTGCAAATTGTTATCTCATCTTTAATATTTTTTCTTTGGGAGATGTGATTGTTCTAAGCACTATTGTTGCTATTATATTGTTTATTAGACCCTTGGGAATAATTCCTGTTAGTTTCATGAATATAAATTGATTATTTCTATTAGTTTTCTTTATTTTAATAGATATGAGTTTTGGAACACAAGCTTTGACTTTGCAAATTGTTATCTCATCTTTAATATTTTTTCTTTGGGAGATGTGATTGTTCTAAGCACTATTGTTGCTATTATATTGTTTATTAGACCCTTGGGAATAATTTTTGTTAGTTTCATGAATATGAATTGATTGTCGTATAAGTTATGAGTACTTAAAAAAAGTTTGGTAGTGCAAACTATTTTCTCGTCTTTTTTTTTTCTTTTTTTTTAACTTTCTTTGTTTTTCTTCTTGTCAAAATAGATACATCAGATCGAAAACTGTGACAGTCACGGTCCTAGAAGGCGAGACTACGCTTCAACACTTTGTGCTGACCAGATCGGAAAAACAAAAGAAAGGTATGAACGACGAGGCAAACTGGACTTGGCCAGACCAATACTAGAAAAGCTCTAACATTAAAAAAGGCAGACTAAAAAAATAACAAAAAAAGGCAATAATTCCCATTCCATATCTCCCCTCTCCAACACTTTAAAAAAAAAAGCTTAACGCATATGTGAGCACAGCTTATTCGAACAAATTTATTCGAACAAATTTTAAATAACTATTTTTAAGCACAAACAATCTCAAAACAGAATCTCATTTTATTAGTTTTATCTCTCAAGGTTGTGGGTATTATTTTTTTTGTTAGATTTACTATTTTTTTTTCTTTCTTGTTGGGTGTATTGTTTTTAAGTAGCCGACCGAGGTATATACTGATTGAGGTTATGTCTGCGCACTTGTAGATTCGCACAACAGATGTCGCCTTTGGCAGATGTCAAACTAATGTCAAATTAAATTCTAACCTATACTTTGATTGGTATATACATTCTGGTCCAAAATAGTGCAATGTAGAAATAAAATACATATGTTTTTATGTTTTTTTCTTGCAGTTACATATTTTTGTATGTAACTTATGATGTGTATGTCCCCCTTTTTTTTAAATTGAATCTCTTGTGAGCAGGTTTATAGAGCAAAGTCGCTGACCTAAAAAGACTGTACTGTCGAATAAATAAATGATTGTGATCTTACATGTGTATTTTATTTACTAACATCACAAAATCCCTATTTCCTGTCCACGCTTACAAAGCTTCGTAGTTTCGCACAAAACGCATTGTAGACCTACTAACTATTGTTTAACAATCAATTTTTTATTATTCAGGGACACTCAGTATAAAGTATTTCTATTTGATCAGTGTTCAGTGTCACAGTTGACCGCTGTCAGAAAAAAAATTAGGTTATGTAATCGATAATTTGACATACGTCAGATTAGATTCTAACCCAACAAAGAGATTTTTTTATTACGATCAATTTAATGCTGTCAAAAAAAAGTTATGCTGTCAAAATATGATAGGTTATGTAATTGATGATTTGACATATGTCAGATTAGATTCTAACCCAACAAAGATATTTTATATTACGATTCAAATTGATCCTACAGCTTTAAATTATGCTGTCAAAAAAATAGGTTATGTAATCGATAATTTGACATATGTCAGATTAGATTCTAACCCAACAAAGGGATATTTTTTATTACGATCAATTTAATGCTGTCAAAAAAAAGTTATGCTGTCAAAATATGATAGGTTATGTAATTGATGATTTGACATATGTCAAATTAGATTCTAACCCAACAAAGAGATATTTTATATTACGATTCAAATTGATACTACAGCTTTAAATTATGCTGTCAAAAAAATAGGTTATGTAATCGATAATTTGACATATGTCCGATTAGATTCTAACCCAACAAAAAGATATTTTGTATTACGATCAATTTAATGCTGTCAAAAAAAAAGTTATGCTGTCAAAATATGATAGGTTATGTAATTGATGATTTGACATATGTCAGATTAGATTCTAACCCAACAAAGAGATATTTTATATTACGATTCAAATTGATCCTACAGCTTTAAATTATGCTGTCAAAAAAATAGGTTATGTAATCGATAATTTGACATATGTCAGATTAGATTCTAACCCAACAAAAAGATATTTTGTATTACGATCATTTTAATGCTGTCAAAAAAAAGTTATGCTGTCAAAATATGATAGGTTATGTAATCGATGATTTGACATATGTCAGATTAGATTCTAACCCAACAAAGAGATATTTTATATTACGATTCAAATTGATCCTACAGCTTTAAATTATGCTGTCAAAAAAATAAGTTATGTAATCGATAATTTGACATATGTCAGATTAGATTCTAACCCAACAAAAAGATATTTTGTATTACCATCAATTTAATGCTGTCAAAAAAAAGTTATGCTGTCAAAATATGATAGGTTATGTAATTGATGATTTGACATATGTCAGATTAGATTCTAACCCAACAAAAAGATATTTTGTATTACAATCAATTTAATGCTGTCAAAAAAAAGTTATGCTGTCAAAATATGATAGGTTATGTAATTGATGATTTGACATATGTCAGATTAGATTCTAACCCAACAAAGAGATATTTTATATTACGATTCAAATTGATCCTACAGCTTTCAATTATGCTGTCAAAAAAATAGGTTATGTAATCGATAATTTGACATATGTCAGATTAGATTCTAACCCAACAAAAAGATATTTTGTTTTACAATCAATTTAATGCTGTCAAAAAAAAGTTATGCTGTCAAAATATGATAGGTTATGTAATCGATGATTTGACATATGTCAGATTAGATTCTAACCCAACAAAAAGATATTTTGTATTACAATCAATTTAATGCTGTCAAAAAAATAGGTTATGTAATCGTTAATTTGACATATGTCAGATTAGATTCTAACCCAACAAAAAGATATTTTGTATTACGATCATTTTAATGCTGTCAAAAAAAAGTTATGCTGTCAAAATATGATAGATTATGTAATCGATAATTTGACATATGTCAGATTAGATAGGAAAATAGGTTATGTAATCGTTAATTTGACATATGTCAAATAGGATTCTAACCTAACAAAAAGATGTTGATAGATGTTACAGATGCTTATGCGGCTCTCGTTAACGAGACGAAGCCGGTGTTCGATGAGTACGGATTTATGATTCGAAATCCCAGTGAGTTTAGGCATCATAATTACGTTGAAATGGAGAAATTTCTAAAAGACTACAATAATACATATCCGAATATTACGGATATCAAGTCGATCGGAAAAAGTGTACAAGGGCGGGAGTTGTACGTTTTTATATTGGGAAATACACCGACAAAGCATATACCAGGTAAGTGTTTGCCATTTTACTATTTAGATATAAGAACTAGATTTTGTGAAAACTAGGAAAAAATTAGTATTACTTACCGATAAAACTATTGGCACAATATTTGAAATTGCAAATTAGACTAAACTATAAATTCAGAAGCAATCTGTTTTTATACTCAAGACTAGCAGAGAAGAAATACCAAACCTTTGACCGCAAAGATATGAAGACGTACTTGTAATTATGGGTTTTTGCTATTCCTAATGACAAATTATTACTTCCCCATCTATGTTTTTGTTTCCCGTGTAGTATGGAAATATGTGGCTACTCATCAAACACGTAATTTTCAGCGTAAAGTGCGTTGTACTGTTAATTGTATAGGCATTTCAGATCACTATAAATCTCAAGGATAAATTCGTAACCTATTCTTATATGGGAGTATTTTTATCTTTCCCAGTTTCCGTTTTATTCGATTTGTGGGTTTTTTTACATGCTGTTTTCTTTGCATTAAGATTAAATAGAATAGACTAAGTCTAGGAATGTATGCATCATTGGAAAACCAATCTGGGATTTATGCATTGCGTATGGGTAAAATATTAAAAAAATTAAAAAAAAAATAATTAATTAATGTATTTTACCATTTAATATTGCGTTTTCAGGTAAACCTGAGTTTAAATATATAGCTAACATGCATGGCAACGAAGTGGTGGGTAGAGAGTTACTTTTGTTGCTGATAAAGTACCTTTGCGAAAATTATGGCACCAATGATAGAGTTACGAGACTTTTAAACACTTCCAGAATCCATATTATGCCTTCAATGAATCCAGACGGCTACGAAATGGCAGAAAAAGGTGTGGTTATTAAAATATTATAACATTAAAAATTAACTGTATTATTATTTTTTTAATTTAGACGATGCCGCTGGATCAAAAGGGAGGGGGAACGCCCATAACGTCGATTTAAATAGAAATTTCCCCGATCAGTATTTCACGAACGAGGTAACACATATCTCGTATACACACTGTATACTAACGATTGCCGTATACAGGGTGTATACTACAAATGTTACTCTTTCAGTTTAACAGGAACATTGAGCCCGAAACAAGGGCCGTAATGAACTGGATTTTATCGGAACCCTTCGTGCTCTCTGCCAATTTGCATAACGGAGCCCTAGTGGCAAATTATCCGTACGACGACACGCCTGCCAACGTCAGACAGACAAATCCATCGCCGGACGATAAAGTCTTCAAATTTTTGGCGCATACTTACTCCAACGTGAGTATAAAACTTAAAATGTGTCAAAAATATGTCACATTAGATTCTAACCCAACAAAAAAAATATTTTGTGCTGTCAAAAAAAAAAAAAATAGCTGTACTGTGTGGTAATTTTTGTGTGAATGTTGACAACAGGCACACAGGAGGATGCATTTAGGTCTTCCTTGTCCTCTCTTCCCCGGTGAACGTTTCCCTGAGGGCATTACGAATGGCGCCCAATGGTATTCAGTCACCGGAGGAATGCAAGATTGGAATTACGTCGTCGCCGGTTGTATGGAGATAACGCTAGAGATTGGATGTTATAAGTACCCTCAAGCTTCAACACTTGCAGAGAAATGGTTGGACAATAGAGAAGCACTTATAACTTATATGGAACAGGTAAAAAAAAAAACAAATTATAACATTTATTCGCGTTTCTGTTTTTTTATGTTTCCTTTTTTAAGAAAAACATTGCTTATTTAGGTCCATAAAGGTGTGCACGGTTTTGTCTCTACCACGATAGGACATAAGATCCCACATGCTGAGATAATGGTGGAGGGGATAGACCACGTGGTGCGGTCCGCCAAAGATGGCGATTACTACAGACTTCTACTACCGGGGAAGTACAACGTCACCGCCATGGCTCGAGGGTAAGCGATTTATTAATTACGAACTGTGTCCGATCCAATAGCGCGATTTGGGCGATTCCAACGGTACCCGATGGGAAATTGTCCCGGGAATCCATTGCTGAAGACCGTATTGCTCTAAGATGTTCCGTTCATTAGTAAAATGCGAAAAACCGCAAAACTATATTTTCTGCATTTTCTCGCTAAGTCGTAGGTGCTCTCAGAAAAATAATACAACTTTTAATGCAGTTTTTCACGGTGATTCCAATGATGCTATTGGTTTTTCTCTATCTTAAACGGTGCGGAAGTTATGACGTTCCAAATTTTGAAAATTGTGTCAAAATACCTATTTTACGACATTTTCTCCTTTCGGAGCAAACTGTGTCCGATATGATAGTCCGATTTGGATGATTCTAACGGTACCGGATACGAAATTATCCCAGGAATCAATTGCTGAAAACCGCATTGCTCTAAGGTGTACCGTTCACTAGCAAAACATGAAAAAATCGCGAAACTATATTTTTTGCATTTTCTCGCTAAGTCGTAGGTGCTCTCAGAAAAATAATACAACTTTTAATGTAGTTTTTCACGGTGATTCCAATGATGCTATTGGTTTTTCTCTATCTTAAACGGTGCGGAAGTTATGACGTTCCAAATTTTGAAGATTGTGTCAAAATAGCTATTTTACGACAGTTTCTCCTTTCGGAGCAAACTGTGTCCGATATGATAGTCCGATTTGGATGATTCTAACGGTACCGGATACGAAATTATCCCAGGAATCAATTGCTGAAAACCGCATTGCTCTAATGTGTACCGTTCACGAGTAAAACGTGAAAAAATCGCGAACCTATATTTTTTGCATTTTCTAGCTAAGTCGTAGGTGCTCTCAGAGAAATAATACAACTTTTAATGCAGTTTTTCACGGTGATTCCAATGATGCTATTGGTTTTTCTCTATCTTAACGGTGCGGAAATTATGACGTTCCAAAATTTGAAAATTGTGTCAAAATAGCTATTTTACGACATTTTCTCCTTTCGGAGCAAACTGTGTCCGATATGATAGTCCGATTTGGATGATTCTAACGGTACCGGATACGAAATTATCCCAGGAATCAATTGCTGAAAACCGCATTGCTCTAAGGTGTACCGTTCACTAGCAAAACATGAAAAAATCGCGAAACTATATTTTTTGCATTTTCTCGCTAAGTCGTAGGTGCTCTCAGAAAAATAATACAACTTTTAATGTAGTTTTTCACGGTGATTCCAATGATGCTATTGGTTTTTCTCTATCTTAAACGGTGCGGAAGTTATGACGTTCCAAATTTTGAAGATTGTGTCAAAATAGCTATTTTACGACAGTTTCTCCTTTCGGAGCAAACTGTGTCCGATATGATAGTCCGATTTGGATGATTCTAACGGTACCGGATACGAAATTATCCCAGGAATCAATTGCTGAAAACCGCATTGCTCTAAGGTGTACCGTTCACGAGTAAAACGTGAAAAAATCGCGAACCTATATTTTTTGCATTTTCTCGCTAAGTCGTAGGTGCTCTCAGAAAAATAATACAACTTTTAATGCAGTTTTTCACGGTGATCCAATGATGCTATTGGTTTTTCTCAATCTTAAACGGTGCGGAAGTTATGACGTTCCAAAATTTGAAAATTGTGTCAAAATAGCTATTTTACGACATTTTCTCCTTTCGGAGCAAACTGTGTCCGATATGATAGTCCGATTTGGATGATTCTAACGGTACCGGATACGAAATTATCCCAGGAATCAATTGCTGAAAACCGCATTGCTCTAAGGTGTACCGTTCACGAGTAAAACGTGAAAAAATCGCGAACCTATATTTTTTACATTTTCTCGCTGAGTCGTAGGTGCTCACAGAAAAATAATACAACTTTTAATGCAGTTTTTCACGGTGATTCCAATGATGCTATTGGTTTTTCTCAATCTTAAACGGTGCGGAAGTTATGACGTTCCAAATTTTGAAGATTGTGTCAAAATAGCTATTTTACGACATTTTCTCTTTTCGGAGCAAACTGTGTCCGATATGATAGTCCGATTTGGATGATTCTAACGGTACCGGATGCGAAATTATCCCAGGAATCAATTGCTGAAAACCGCATTGCTCTAAGGTGTACCGTTCACGAGTAAAACGTGAAAAAATCGCGAACCTATATTTTTTGCATTTTCTCGCTAAGTCGTAGGTGCTCTCAGAAAAATAATACAACTTTTAATGCAGTTTTTCACGGTGATTCCAATGATGCTATTGGGTTTTCTCTATCTTAAACGATGCGGAAGTTATGACGTTCCAAAGTTTGAAAATTGTGTCAAAATAGCTATTTTACGACATTTTCTCCTTTCGGAGCAAACTGTGTCCGATATGATAGTCCGATTTGGATGATTCTAACGGTACTGGATGGGAAATTATCCCAGGAATCCAGAAGTGCTATCGGATTTTTTCTATCTTAAACTGTTCAGAAATTACGGTCAAAAAGCGAAAAAGAACAGGGTCGTATTCAGTTCTATTTTCTTTTCGATTTATCCAGGTACGAAAGCTACACGCAGGAAATTGAAATTCCCGCGTCCACCGGGTTCTTGCAGTACAATATCACGTTGATGAGGGACGACCCGATGCATTGGGCTTCCGCCTACGATTTTGGGCTTTCGACCAATCAGTACAAGCCAAAATATCACACCAACGGCGAGTTGTACACAATAATGGCGGATTTTGAGAATAGGTATCCGGATGTTGCAGAATTCGAGGCTGGAGATGATTTGGTATCCATGGCAATACACTCTGTGAAGATTACGCATGATGTGAGTTAAATAATATAATTATTTATGATATTTTTTCATCTTGATTGTACTATTTTGTAATTTGACTTATATCTTTATAGGTAAGGCTTAGCGATGAATTTAAATTCCACGTTGCAATCATCGGGAATTTATTTGCCACACAACCGATAGGTAGAGAGATAACCGTATATCTAGCCAGGCATTTACTGGAGGGTCACAAATTTAGCGATCCTGAGATTTTACATATTCTAAAGAACACCGTCATCCACATAATCCCCGTAATCGACACCGGTTTTACGAACATCTGGGGAGATTACCCAAAAGAAGTCCCCGGGAATACCCGTCCCGATAATTACATATGCAATAATATAACCGCAGACTTTAAAGAAGTTGGGGATCAGATACTAAACATCGGGAATCGAATTGGCAACAGTCAGCAATCAAATAAAATAGTGAACGCTTTCAAACACATGCTTCTAGACGAAAACTTTGATCTGATTCTCAATTTCGAAGGAGGATCGAAAAGTTTGACGTATCCGCTTTCGAAAGCCCCGAACGACATCTACAAGAAGTTTGCGCACGAATACGAACGGTTTGTGACGGTTAACGAGTCCTGTCCGAACGCGGTACAGTCCACGGACGATATCCTGACTGATTTTATCTTCCACGAGTACGATACGCCTCTGTATACGGCAAAAGTCAGTTGTTGTCAGTATCCGGCTATCGAGAACATACCGTACATCTGGAGGGAGATTTTGGCACCGGTAAAAGGGTTCTTAGCGGTCCTAAAAACCGGTGAGTTAATTTTTTAAATCGAGAAAAATTAAATAAGAAATGAATTTTGTGTTATACACCCTGTATGGGACGATTATATGTATACAGTGTGTATACGGAATAACTGTTAAATTATGAAAAAATCATTTTTAGTTGGGAACTTATTTTATTAGCACACTGTATACTACAACGCGTCGTATACAGGGTGTAAACGTAATAAGTGTTTTCTAATTTTTAATTATTTATTTCTATTATGTATTCTATAATTTTTCTTGTTCGACTCCTGACAGGCGTTGAAGGTTTTGTATTGGATGCAACCAACGTCCCGATGGTGAACGCGACGTTGACGCTACACGACGTCGGGCGGACGTACGACGTCGCAAAGCCCCAGGCGCACTTCAAGATCGTGCTTCCATCTGGCGTCTATACAGCGGAAGTTGCCTGTCATAACTACGCACCCCAAGTTGTTACATTCACCGTAAAGCAAAACGAAATCGTCAAGATTAACGTAACTCTCGTAAAAACAAAAGAAGGCCAAGTTACCGGAAAGGCTCAGGTCATCGAGCTGGAAAAATATCTCGAAAAACAGGATAATCACTTTACGGGAATCACAGGTAATTTCATATTTAACGCTGTTTCTTAAAAAAAAAAAATTGTTTTTTAAGGTTACGTTCTCGATAATTCAAATCATCCGATTTCCGGGGCGTCTTTGCATATTGTCGAGACGAACGTCACGCTATTCAGCGATAAGGACGGGAAATACAAACAGACCCTGGCTGCGGGGAAATACACCGTTGAGGTTTCGGCGAGCGGTTACTATAGAAGCGTGAAATTGGTCGACGTCAACGACGTAACCAATGTTCCTAAGGTGGTTATCTTTACGTTGCGGAGGAACGAGAATGTCTGGGGCATGCCGAGACTCGTTTTTACGATAATAATAGGTGAGATTTTAGGTTAGGAATGTTGTGTTTTAGGTTAGGAATGTAGGTTTTTTTAGGTTTTACGATTAGAAAGAATTTAATTTGCAGAAACTACAAAATTACTAGGAAAAAAATCGAATTTGCTTCACTAGATTAAAAAATATAAACGGTGTAAAAAGTTTGAAATATCGCTAATGTTTTTAACGTATTTATTAGTAGCGAAAATCGTAAATTTGTAACTTGAAAATGACTTTCTGCTCTCCCCACACATCTCTTGAATGGATTAGTGAAAACACCTTGCTGAAAAATGGCCTAGTTTTTGCACGAAACGAAAAAATCGAGTTCCATGTTTTTGAGCCTTATATTCCGTATCAAAGTTACTAACGTTAGCAACCGTAAAAGTTGTTAACTGACAGTGACAGTTCCTAAATAAGAACTTTTTGGATGTTTGGTCATCTGTATGTGCCTTTTAGTTAGTAGACAGAGTGTTTAGAATATTTTACAACTGAGTGGATGTGTAACAACTGCCAATCTGACGGTTATTAAATGACATTTTCTCCTTTCGGAGTAAACTGTGTCCGATATGATAGTCCGATTTGGATGATTCTAACGGTACCGGATGCGAAATTATCCCAGGAATCAATTGCTGAAAACCGCATTGCTCTAAGGTGTACCGTTCACGAGTAAAACGTGAAAAAATCGCGAACCTATATTTTTTGCATTTTCTCGCTAAGTCGTAGGTGCTCTCAGGAAAATAATACAACTTTTAATGCAGTTTTTCACGGTGATTCCAATGATGCTATTGGTTTTTCTCTATCTTAAACGGTACGGAAGTTATGACGTTCCAAAGTTTGAAGATTGTGTCAAAATAGCTATTTTACGACATTTTCTCCTCTCGGAGCAAACTGTGTCCGATATGATAGTCCGATTTGGATGATTCTAACGGTACCGGATGCGAAATTATCCCAGGAATCAATTGCTGAAAACCGCATTGCTCTAAGGTGTACCGTTCACGAGTAAAACGTGAAAAAATCGCGAACCTATATTTTTTGCATTTTTTCGCTAAGTCGTAGGTGCTCTCAGGAAAATAATACAACTTTTAATGCAGTTTTTCACGGTGATTCCAATGATGCTATTGGTTTTTCTCTATCTTAAACGGTGCGGAAGTTATGACGTTCCAAATTTTGAAGATTGTGTCAAAATAGCTATTTTACGATATTTTCTCCTTTCGGAGTAAACTGTGTCCGATATAATTGCCCGATTTGGATGATTCCAACGGTACTGGATGGGAAATTATCCCAGGAATCCAGAAGTGCTATCGGATTTTTTCTATCTTAAACTGTTTAGAAATTACGGTCAAAAAACGAAAAAGAACAGGGTCGTATTCAGTTTTCAACGTATTTATTAGTAGCGAAAATCGCGAATTTGTTACTTGAAAATGACTTTCTGCTCTCCCCACACATCTCTTGAATGGATTAGTGAAAACACCTTGCTAAAAAATGGCCTAGTTTTTGCACGAAACGAAAAAATCGAGCTCCATGTTTTTGAGCCTTATATTCCGTATCAAAGTTACTAACGTTAGCAACCGTAAAAGTTGTTAACTGACAGTGACAGTTCCTAAATAAGAACTTTTTGGATGTTTGGTCATCTGTATGTGCCTTTTAGTTAGTAGACAGAGTGTTTAGAATATTTTACAACTGAGTGGATGTGTAACAACTGTCAATCTGACGGTTATTAAATGACATTTTCTCCTTTCGGAGTAAACTGTGTCCGATATAATTGCCCGATTTGGATGATTCCAACGGTACTGGATGGGAAATTATCCCAGGAATCCAGAAGTGCTATCGGATTTTTTCTATCTTAAACTGTTTAGAAATTACGGTCAAAAAACGAAAAAGAACAGGGTCGTATTCAGTTTTCAACGTATTTATTAGTAGCGAAAATCGCGAATTTGTTACTTGAAAATGACTTTCTGCTCTCCCCACACATCTCTTGAATGGATTAGTGAAAACACCTTGCTAAAAAATGGCCTAGTTTTTGCACGAAACGAAAAAATCGAGCTCCATGTTTTTGAGCCTTATATTCCGTATCAAAGTTACTAACGTTAGCAACCGTAAAAGTTGTTAACTGACAGTGACAGTTCCTAAATAAGAACTTTTTGGATGTTTGGTCATCTGTATGTGCCTTTTAGTTAGTAGACAGAGTGTTTAGAATATTTTACAACTGAGTGGATGTGTAACAACTGTCAATCTGACGGTTATTAAATGACATTTTCTCCTTTCGGAGTAAACTGTGTCCGATATGATAGTCCGATTTGGATGATTCTAACGGTACCGGATGCGAAATTATCCCAGGAATCAATTGCTGAAAACCGCATTGCTCTAAGGTGTACCGTTCACGAGTAAAACGTGAAAAAATCGCGAACCTATATTTTTTGCATTTTTTCGCTAAGTCGTAGGTGCTCTCAGGAAAATAATACAACTTTTAATGCAGTTTTTCACGGTGATTCCAATGATGCTATTGGTTTTTCTCTATCTTAAACGGTGCGGAAGTTATGACGTTCCAAAGTTTGAAAATTGTGTCAAAATAGCTATTTTACGACATTTTCTCCTCTCGGAGCAAACTGTGTCCGATATGATAGTCCGATTTGGATGATTCTAACTGTACCGGATGCGAAATTATCCCAGGAATCAATTGCTGAAAACCGCATTGCTCTAAGGTGTACCGTTCACGAGTAAAACGTGAAAAAATCGCGAACCTATATTTTTTGCATTTTTTCGCTAAGTCGTAGGTGCTCTCAGGAAAATAATACAACTTTTAATGCAGTTTTTCACGGTGATTCCAATGATGCTATTGGTTTTTCTCTATCTTAAACGGTGCGGAAGTTATGACGTTCCAAATTTTGAAGATTGTGTCAAAATAGCTATTTTACGATATTTTCTCCTTTCGGAGTAAACTGTGTCCGATATAATTGCCCGATTTGGATGATTCCAACGGTACTGGATGGGAAATTATCCCAGGAATCCAGAAGTGCTATCGGATTTTTTCTATCTTAAACTGTTTAGAAATTACGGTCAAAAAACGAAAAAGAACAGGGTCGTATTCAGTTTTTAACGTATTTATTAGTAGCAAAAATCGCGAATTTGTTACTTGAAAATGACTTTCTGCTCTCCCCACACATCTCTTGAATGGATTAGTGAAAACACCTTGCTGAAAAATGGCCTAGTTTTTGCACGAAACGAAAAAATCGAGCTCCATGTTTTTGAGCCTTATATTCCGTATCAAAGTTACTAACGTTAGCAACCGTAAAAGTTGTTAACTGACAGTGACAGTTCCTAAATAAGAACTTTTTGGATGTTTGGTCATCTGTATGTGCCTTTTAGATAGTAGACAGAGTGTTTAGAATATTTTACAACTGAGTGGATGTGTAACAACTGTCAATCTGACGGTTATTAAATGACATTTTCACTTCTTTGCAGAAAAATATGTATTCTGTATATATATATGTATTCTTTTAGTACTTTAGTAATAGTAACTTTTTTATTTTTTTCAGGGTCTTTGCTTGTCTGTCTGATCGGTGTGGCAGTTTTCTGTTATATGGCGTGCAAAACGAAGAAAGTCGGCTATGGGCTTCTAGCATCGCAAGAAGAGTCATTATTTTCGGGTAAGTACTGCCAAAAAAAAAATTAAATAAACCAAAAATTAGTTTTTTTCTTACCAATTTTTGGTTTATTTCTTTTATAGATTTTGAAAAACCGATTACGAGGCCTTATTTTGACGACGACGACGACGATGACGATGAAGAAGAAGAATTTGAAAAATCGTCTCTAGCTAGTAGTTCGGAAGACGAAATAGTTCTATTGCAGTCTTCCGACTATCAGAAGAAGCCGATGATCTTTACGAAAATCGGGAAGTAATCTCTGTTCGATTTCTACGGGTGATATTAAAGCATAATTAGTTTTTAAGTTTTAAAAACGCAATTTTTAATACTGTTGATTATTTAATTCGAATTTTTTATCGATAAGACGCAATCTCTATTTTGTTTTTTTAGACGTATATCTTTACCGATACTTATAATAAGTGATGAAATTAGTAATATATGTTTTATATCGTTAAGTTATTTCAGTAATTTTTACTGATGTTTGGTTGTAAAAAAATTTAACTTTGACAGCTAAAGTAATGGTCGCGTTCAGCAAACCCAGTGGTTGTAAAAATTGGTGATTTTGGTGTGCTCTTTCCAAATTTTTACTTGTTTTTTTTTTTTTGACAATATCTCCTTTTCGATTCATTTTACGATAGAAATAGTCATATCATAAATTAAACTATAAGTACTGCTGCCGCTGGTGGCTACTACCCGCAAGCCTCAGTTCAAACTACAAGGTCAACTATTTCTGGTGCATTTTATATGTCACCAGGTAGGTACGTACAACGGTGAGACAATGTATTGTCTTTTGTCAGGTGAAGGCGTCGCAACCATAAAATATTTCATATTTGATACCAATTTGTGGGGTTTTATTGACTATATGCCTTGAACTTGACTACAAGAATTTTGAAAGCACTGTACACGAGGGTAAATAACATAAGCAAGGCCACGATGACAATAAAATTAGAAACTCTAAATCTTAGAAGTATTTAGTTGGAAAGTCAATGGTTCTACTACAATTAGTTATTTGCAAAATTATTTTAATTATTAATTAAATCATTATTTCAATTATTATTAATTAAATTATATATTTTCATAAAAAAAAAATCTCTTTCAGGTCTTCAATTGTTTCCCAGTGTATTTCTAAATAAGAAATTGTTGAAAAGTTACTGCTTTCGTCCGTAATTTAGTTTCTACTTTATATTTAATGTTTTATTTCTATTAACTTCAAACACAAGAGTAATTCAATCAGTTTTCCATCCAATTTATTAATTAAAATACATTATACAATTATATAATTATACAATTTAATGTACAATTGATATAATTAAAATCTAACATATTTTACAAAATATATTAGTATCTATGCCAGTGTTTCCCAACGTGGGGCGTACGCCCCACTGGGGGGCAATATGATTGTTGAGGGGGGCAATTGGAATATAGAAAAATTTTGAAAAAAAACCTACCTTAAAGTCTTTTTGTACCGTTCATACTGCAACCGTTAATCATATCCTTGAGGCTAATTATTAAATATCCCTACACAATTCTAAATCTGAAAAAAAAAACACAATAGAGAAAAATTTAATTAAGCCATCAATATTTGTAAAAACGTTTTTAGAAAAATATGTCAAAGATGTGATAGCTATGCCACTTAAGATACATTTTGAGGAACATTTTGTTGAAGGTATGTTATTCTGTAAATTAGAAAGCATCACAACCTCCGGAGATATTCTTCATAAGCAAAAAAATTACTTCAATGTCTTTAATATTCCAATACAGAACATAACATCCTGTACTGCAGACTGTGCTCCTAACATGATGGACAAGAAAAGCGGCTGTTTAAAGATAAGAATCCAGAAATGCTTCTTGTGCATTGTCTAATATAGCTCCATAGGGAAAACTTGGTAACCAAAAATGTTTGTCCAGTTCTCAATGAAGATTAAATTCGGTTATAAAATATGTCAATTGTATCAAAGCTAATGCCGAATGTGACATTTCAAGTTAATTTGTGAAGTTCAAAATAATTCATACTTTTTATAACTAAATTTAATACTTCATTGAACAAATATTTTTGGCTACCAAGTTTTCCCTGTGGATTACACAATGCACAAGAAGCATTTCTGGATTTTCATCTTTAAACAGCCACTTTTCTTGCCCATCGTGTTAGGAGCACGATTGGCAGTACAAGATGTTATGTTCTGTATTGGAATATTATCGACATAATTAATAACATAGTTTTTTAGCTTAGAAAAAATATCTCTGGAGGTCGTGGTGCTTTCTTATGATTTGCAGAATAACATTTCCTCAAAAAAATGTTCCTTATTAATGTACCTTACATAAGTTATCAACAAGGCCTCAGTGCCTCTCACTCTTGCTCATTTTAACCATTCTTTTTCTGACAGTGTTGTTACTAAGGGGCACAGCTATCACATCTTTGTCATCTTTTTCTAAAACCGTTTTTACAAATGTTGATATTGACAGTTTAATTAAATGTTCCCCTATTTTGTGCTTTTTCCAGATTTAGCAATGAGCACGAATATTTGATAATAACTAGATTCAAGGGTACGATTAACACTTGCAGTGACAATTTCAGTTTTAGAGTAAATGTTTAACTTTCTGTTGTTATAATAAAATATGGCAGATTTGTGTTGTATTAGTTTTTAAGTGAACGTTTATTTCTATTTTGTTATAATAGAATATGTAGCAAATTTTGTTTCTGCTAAAATGCTTAGTATTTATTTCAATAATCAAATAAATTATTGTTTTATATTATTATTTTTATACCCCCAATGGCGCAAGTTTTTCATTACGTCACAGAGAGGAAATTAGTCAAAGTTTGTTGGGCAGAATGTGTACCAATGACGAAATGAGAAACGTACACTGTTCCGAGTAAGGTTCATTTCCAACTCTGTTATAGGTATAAAAAAAGACAATATGAAGTGGGGCATGAGATTCTTAGACCAGCTTCGGTGGGGCATAGCTCAAAAAAGATTGGGAAACACTGATCTATGCATTCCTACTTTAACTAAAGCTCAACACATCACAGCAATTTATAAATATTACATAATATTTGCATTGTATGCATTAAATGCATAAATAAGCAAGACTTAGGCCGCTGCTGCTAAACTCACTCGACAGCTGGTAAAACAGTGTGTGGTCACACTGTTAGCAGCCAGTAGCAAATAGCACACTAGTTAAACAGCCACATCTTAAAATTCTGTAATCAGAAGTTCTTGTTGATGGCAACTGGTGGTAATCGTTGAGTTTGCTGAACGAGCCCATTAAATATGTATGTTGTGAAGAAAAACCTCCTGTATATAATAATAGGACTATACAGGGTCCTGCAGCTCTCACAGGGTGAGCTGCAACACCCTGTATATTATATTTTTGAGAGAAATAAAATATTTTTACACCAAAGCTATTTATTATATATTTAGTTTGTGGATTATAGATAATAGATTTTATGATTACAATTCTACCTGTCTTTGGACTTTGTACTTATCATCAGAGCATAAAAAAACAAACTAGACAACTTCTCATGATGACTTCTGTAATACGAACTGATAAAAATAGATATTTCTATCTATATTTGCAATCTGTGGTTTACTGTGTACTATTTGTCGCGAGTATCTAATGAATAAATAAACAGGTCATCACTGTATATATAAATAGAATTTCCTCTGTTTATTACATACAGTTTTTCTCCAGACACACGATGAGTAAGCTATTTGTTGTTGCGTTGTTTTTATCAGTGTTTTCTGTTGACAAGGTACGTTATAATGTGGTAATCTCATCGTATATAAATACAGTTTTGGTCTTTTATGGTGTAATTAAGATTCATTGAGTTATTTATAGTGTTTAACAGCGACAGATACTACGTACACAGCTGCTGTTGTTGAATATTCACCAATCAAAAATACACTTTTGACGCCTGAAGAAAGTACAGTGCAAAATGTTGAGGCGTATCTGGATCTTTTGAAGGGAAATGGGGCGGTAAGTAGAATAATTTTTGGTTTATTTAACATCGCGATTGAAACTTGGAAGTCACTCGATGTCTTTTCGTGTCACTCGATACCTTTTATTGTCACTCAATACCTGTTCCTGTCATTCATACCTTTTCGTGTCACGCGTCTCTCTAATAAAATTTTCAGTGGCAAGAATGTTAGGACGCGTAACACGTTGTGCCTTCGTCTAACATCGCGAAAGAAGAGTCAGTAGATACATCTAACATTTAATTTGGACATCTAACATTAAAATATCAGCTATATCACATAGATTAATATTTTTCCTCTAATAAATTTTAGGTATTGGATATAGCCGTGTTTCCTGAAGGTACGATAACAAGTACTAGTTCATCGAACGGCCGTAATGGTCTATTACGGGTTTCCCCCGTTATCGAGAGTGTAGATGGCTCTGTGGTACCTTGTGATCGCCCAGAAGGTTTTCCTGAATATTTTGTCAAACTATCATGCGGTGCCAAAGAGTTAAACACGTATTTAGTGGCAAATATCATAGAAAAATCCATCTGCTCGACTGATCTGTTAGCTGACACGACAAAATGCGCCGAAGATGACTTCAACATGTTCAACACAAATGTGGCTTTTGACAGAAGAGGAGGTGTAGTAGCCAGGTAATGCTGTCTAATAAATTTTTTCAGTATATATAAGCATTGATTTACTGACATTTATGGTGGTTTCAACCACTACTCTTGACTTTATATTGTTTATTAGACTCTTGGCAATAATTATTGTTAGTTTCATAAGGATTGGATAGTTATTTTTGAAGTTAGACACTTTTGGTAATGTTTATCAATATTTTTGCCTGCATAAATGGTTCTCTTGACTTTATGTTGTTTTGCCTGACATGTTTGATGATTTCAACCACTACTCTTGACTTTGTATTGTTCATTAGACTCTTGACAATCATTATTGTTAGTTTTATAAGGATTGGATAGTTATTTTTTAAGTTAGACACATTTAAAAATGTTTATCAATAAATTTGACATCATAAATTGTTCCCTTGACTTTGTGTTGTTTTGCCTGACATGTTTGATGATTTCAACCACTACTCTTGACTTTGATTTGTTCATTAGACTCTTGACAATCATTATTGTTAGTTTCGTAAGGATTTGATAGTTATTTTTGAAGTTAGACACTTTTGGAAATGTTTATCAATATTTTTGCCTGCATAAATGGTTCTCTTGACTTTATGTTGTTTTGCCTGACATGTTTGATGATTTCAACCACTACTCTTGACTTTGTATTGTTCATTAGACTCTTGGCAATCATTATTGTTAGTTTCATAAGGATTGGATAGTTATTTTTGAAGTTAGACACATTTGAAAATGTTTATCAATATTTTTGTCTGCATAAATGGTTCTCTTGACTTTATGTTGCTTTGCCTGACATGTATGATGGTTTTTAACCATTACTCTTGACTTTATATTGTTTATTAGACTCTTGACAATAATTATTGTTAGTTTCATTAAGATTGGATAGTTATTTTTGAAGTTCGACCCTTTTGAAAATGTTTATCAATAAATTTAACATCATAAATTGTTTCCTTGACTTTGTGTTGTTTTGCCTGACATGTTTGATGATTTCAACCACTACTCTTGACTTTGTATTGTTCATTAGACTCTTGGCAATCATTATTGTTAGTTTCATAAGGATTGGATAGTTATTTTTGAAGTTAGACACTTTTGAAAATGTTTATCAATATTTTTGCCTGCATAAATGGTTCTCTTGACTTCATGTTGTTTTGCCTGACATGTTTGATGATTTCAACCACTACTCTTGACTTTGATTTGTTCATTAGACCCTTGACAATCATTATTGTTAGTTTCATAAGGATTTGATAGTTATTTTTGAAGTTAGACACTTTTGGAAAAGTTTATAAATATTTTTGCCTACATAAATGGTTCTCTTGACTTTATGTTGTTTTGCCTGACATGTTTGATGATTTGACTTTGTATTGTTCATTAAACGCTTGACAATCATTATTGTTAGTTTTATAAGGATTGGATAGTTATTTTTTAAGTTAGACACATTTGAAAATGTTTATCAATAAATTTAACATCATAAATTGTTTCCTTGACTTTGTGTTGTTTTGCCTGACATGTTTGATGATTTCAACCACTACTCTTAGCTTTGTATTGTTCATTAGACTGTTGACAATCATTATTGTTAGTTTCATAAGGATTGGATAGTTATTTTTGAAGTTAGACACATTTGAAAATGTTTATCAATATTTTTGCCTGCATAAATGGTTCTCTTGACTTTATGTTGCTTTGCCTGACATGTATGATGGTTTTTAACCATTACTCTTGACTTTATATTGTTTATTAGACTCTTGACAATAATTATTGTTAGTTTCATTAAGATTGGATAGTTATTTTTGAAGTTCGACCCTTTTGAAAATGTTTATCAATAAATTTAACATCATAAATTGTTTCCTTGACTTTGTGTTGTTTTGCCTGACATGTTTGATGATTTCAACCACTACTCTTGACTTTGATTTGTTCATTAGACTCTTGACAATCATTATTGTTAGTTTCGTAAGGATTTGATAGTTATTTTTGAAGTTAGACACTTTTGGAAATGTTTATCAATATTTTTGCCTGCATAAATGGTTCTCTTGACTTTATGTTGTTTTGCCTGACATGTTTGATGATTTCAACCACTACTCTTGACTTTGTATTGTTCATTAGACTCTTGACAATCATTATTGTTAGTTTCATAAGGATTGGATAGTTATTTTTGAAGTTAGACACATTTGAAAATGTTTATCAATATTTTTGCCTGCATAAATGGTTCTCTTGACTTTATGTTGCTTTGCCTGACATGTATGATGGTTTTTAACCATTACTCTTGACTTTATATTGTTTATTAGACTCTTGACAATAATTATTGTTAGTTTCATTAAGATTGGATAGTTATTTTTGAAGTTCGACCCTTTTGAAAATGTTTATCAATAAATTTAACATCATAAATTGTTTCCTTGACTTTGTGTTGTTTTGCCTGACATGTTTGATGATTTCAACCACTACTCTTGACTTTGTATTGTTCATTAGACTCTTGGCAATCATTATTGTTAGTTTCATAAGGATTGGATAGTTATTTTTGAAGTTAGACACTTTTGAAAATGTTTATCAATATTTTTGCCTGCATAAATGGTTCTCTTGACCTTATGTTGTTTTGCCTGACATGTTTGATGATTTCAACCACTACTCTTGACTTTGTATTGTTCATTAGACTCTTGGCAATCATTATTGTTAGTTTCATAAGGATTGGATAGTTATTTTTGAAGTTAGACACATTTGAAAATGTTTATCAATATTTTTGCCTGCATAAATGGTTCTCTTGACTTTATGTTGCTTTGCCTGACATGTATGATGGTTTTTAACCATTACTCTTGACTTTATATTGTTTATTAGACTCTTGACAATAATTATTGTTAGTTTCATTAAGATTGGATAGTTATTTTTGAAGTTCGACCCTTTTGAAAATGTTTATCAATAAATTTAACATCATAAATTGTTTCCTTGACTTTGTGTTGTTTTGCCTGACATGTTTGATGATTTCAACCACTACTCTTGACTTTGTATTGTTCATTAGACTCTTGGCAATCATTATTGTTAGTTTCATAAGGATTGGATAGTTATTTTTGAAGTTAGACACTTTTGAAAATGTTTATCAATATTTTTGCCTGCATAAATGGTTCTCTTGACTTCATGTTGTTTTGCCTGACATGTTTGATGATTTCAACCACTACTCTTGACTTTGATTTGTTCATTAGACTCTTGACAATCATTATTGTTAGTTTCATAAGGATTTGATAGTTATTTTTGAAGTTAGACACTTTTGGAAAAGTTTATAAATATTTTTGCCTACATAAATGGTTCTCTTGACTTTATGTTGTTTTGCCTGACATGTTTGATGATTTCAACCACTACTCTGACTTTGTATTGTTCATTAAACGCTTGACAATCATTATTGTTAGTTTTATAAGGATTGGATAGTTATTTTTTAAGTTAGACACATTTGAAAATGTTTATCAATAAATTTAACATCATAAATTGTTTCCTTGACTTTGTGTTGTTTTGCCTGACATGTTTGATGATTTCAACCACTACTCTTGACTTTGTATTGTTCATTAGACTCTTGGCAATCATTATTGTTAGTTTCATAAGGATTGGATAGTTATTTTTGAAGTTAGACACTTTTGAAAATGTTTATCAATATTTTTGCCTGCATAAATGGTTCTCTTGACTTCATGTTGTTTTGCCTGACATGTTTGATGATTTCAACCACTACTCTTGACTTTGATTTGTTCATTAGACTCTTGACAATCATTATTGTTAGTTTCATAAGGATTTGATAGTTATTTTTGAAGTTAGACACTTTTGGAAAAGTTTATAAATATTTTTGCCTACATAAATGGTTCTCTTGACTTTATGTTGTTTTGCCTGACATGTTTGATGATTTCAACCACTACTCTGACTTTGTATTGTTCATTAAACGCTTGACAATCATTATTGTTAGTTTTATAAGGATTGGATAGTTATTTTTTAAGTTAGACACATTTGAAAATGTTTATCAATAAATTTAACATCATAAATTGTTTCCTTGACTTTGTGTTGTTTTGCCTGACATGTTTGATGATTTCAACCACTACTCTTAGCTTTGTATTGTTCATTAGACTCTTGACAATCATTATTGTTAGTTTCATAAGGATTGGATAGTTATTTTTGAAGTTAGACACTTTTGGAAATGTTTATAAATATTTTTGCCTGCATAAATGGTTCTCTTGACTTTATGTTGTTTTGCCTGACATGTGTGGTGGTTTTAACCATTACTCTTGACTTTATATTGTTTATTAGACTCTTGACAATAATTATTGTTAGTTTCATAAGGATTGGATAGTTATTTTTGAAGTTAGACACTTTTGGAAATGTTTATCAATATTTTTACCTGCATAAATGGTTCTCTTGACTTTGTTGCTTTGCCTGACATGTATGATGGTTTTTAACCATTACTCTTGACTTTATATTGTTTATTAGACTCTTGACAATAATTATTGTTAGTTTCATTAAGATTGGGTAGTTATTTTTTAAGTTAGACCCTTTTGAAAATGTTTATCAATAAATTTAACACCATAAATTGTTTCCTTGACTTTGTGTTGTTTTGCCTGACATGTGTGGTGGTTTTAACCATTACTCTTGACTTTATATTGTTTATTAGACTCTTGACAATAATTATTGTTAGTTTCATAAGGATTGGATAGTTATTTTTGAAGTTAGACACTTTTGGAAATGTTTATCAATATTTTTACCTGCATAAATGGTTCTCTTGACTTTGTTGCTTTGCCTGACATGTATGATGGTTTTTAACCATTACTCTTGACTTTATATTGTTTATTAGACTCTTGACAATAATTATTGTTAGTTTCATTAAGATTGGGTAGTTATTTTTTAAGTTAGACCCTTTTGAAAATGTTTATCAATAAATTTAACACCATAAATTGTTTCCTTGACTTTGTGTTGTTTTGCCTGACATGTTTGATGATTTCAACCACTACTCTTGACTTTGTATTGTTCATTAGACTCTTGATAATCATTATTGTTAGTTTCATAAGGATTGGATAGTTATTTTTGAAGTTAGAAACTTTTAAAAATGTTTATCAATGCAATTTTTACAACATCTTCTTCATATTTATCAACACCTTTAGGTATCGTAAATTCCATCTTTTCGGCGAGTTCCAAAAGAACGTCACCAAAGAAGTGGAGGTCTCAACATTCACCACCGATTTTGGCGTCACGTTCGGCACCTTCATCTGTTTCGATATTTTGTTCGAGGAACCCCCGCTTTGGCTCGTATGGGACGAAGTTAGACACTTGGCATTTTCGTCTATGTGGTTTTCAGAAATGCCATTTTTAACAGGTAAATAAATAATACTTTATTTGCTAGTTTATTATTGGTTTTGTATTGGTTTTACATTGGTTTTAAATCGGTTTTAAATCGGTTTTAAATCGGTTTTAAATTGGTTTTAAATCGGTTTTAAATTGGTTTATTGTTCGGTTTATTATTGTGTTTATTATTGGTTTATTTTCACCATTTTTTGTTAGTTCAATGAGTATTTTGTATGGTAATGTTTTATTTTTAGCGACGCAGGTCCAAAACATGTTTGCTATCTCTACTGATGCAGTTCTTCTTGCGTCTGGTGCAAATAGTCCTTTTGTTGGTAGCGGAGGCACAGGAATTTATCAAGGTACTCGTACAACTGTATTATTTTAAGAAATATGTCAAATTTTAAATAATTCAACCATACATTGAACAAACACACAAATACAGTACAATACAAAATTGTTTTTGCAGGTTCTAGGGGTACTTTAACATTGGGTACATTAGGTTTAGGTGGCAGCAAAGTATTTGTACATGAAGTCCCAAAAACATGGACGAAAAAAGAAGAAGTCACCGCCACCACTAAAAGCACAGCAGATATCGACAAAATCGGTTCTGAAATGGATAATTTCTACCTCAAAGTTGACAAGATCACAGGTAAGATAGATATACTACCAAATTCTAATTTATCTCATCAAAACACCCCGTTACCATAGGCAACCCAAATAGCAGTCGGACAAGCAGTAAATCTGTTTTACCGACTTGTATAACTGTCAATTTTTTTGTTTTTGTCGTTTTTATTGTTTCCTTTTTTGTTTTTATTGTTTTCTTGTTGTTTTTATCATTTTTCTTCTGCAGTTTATAACTCGACTGTGATCAAAGGAAACATTGATGATGATTTTTGCCATGAGGACTTCTGTTGTGACAATAATTATTGTTAGTTTCATTGGAATTGGATAGTTATTTTTGAAGTTAGAAACTTTTAAAAATGTGTATCAATATTTTTGCCTGCATAAATGGTTCCCTTGACTTTATGTTGTTTTACCTGACATGTATGGTGGTTTCAACCACTACTCTTGACTTTATATTGTTTATTAGTCTCTTGGCAATAATTATTGTTAGTTTCATTAGGATTGGATAGTTATTTTTGAAGTTAGAAACTTTTAAAAATGTTTATCAATATTTTTGCCTGCATAAATGGTTCCCTTGACTTTATGTTGTTTTACCTGACATGTATGGTGGTTTCAACCACTACTCTTGACTTTATATTGTTCATTAGTCTCTTGGCAATAATTATTGTTAGTTTCATTAGGATTGGATAGTTATTTTTGAAGTTAGAAACTTTTAAAAATGTGTATCAATATTTTTGCCTGCATAAATGGTTCCCTTGACTTTATGTTGTTTTACCTGACATGTATGGTGGTTTCAACCACTACTCTTGACTTTATATTGTTTATTAGTCTCTTGGCAATAATTATTGTTAGTTTCATTAGGATTGGATAGTTATTTTTGAAGTTAGAAACTTTTAAAAATGTTTATCAATATTTTTGCCTGCATAAATGGTTCCCTTGACTTTATGTTGTTTTACCTGACATGTATGGTGGTTTCAACCACTACTCTTGACTTTATATTGTTTATTAGTCTCTTGGCAATAATTATTGTTAGTTTCATTAGGATTGGATAGTTATTTTTGAAGTTAGAAACTTTTAAAAATGTTTATCAATATTTTTGCCTGCATAAATGGTTCCCTTGACTTTATGTTGTTTTACCTGACATGTATGGTGGTCTCAACCACTACTCTTGACTTGATATTGTTTATTAGTCTCTTGGCAATAATTATTGTTAGTTTCATTAGGATTGGATAGTTATTTTTGAAGTTAGAAACTTTTAAAAATGTGTATCAATATTTTTGCCTGCATAAATGGTTCTCTTGACTACCATTACCATAGGCAACCCAAATAGCAGTCGGACGAGTAGTAAATCTGTTTTACCGACTTGTATAACTGTCAATTTTTTGATTTTTGTCGTTTTTATTGTTTTCTTTTTTGTTTTTATTGTTTTTTTTGTTTTTATTGTTTTCTTTGTTGTTTTTATCATTTTTCTTCTGCAGTTTATAACACAACTGTGATCGAAGGAAACATTGATGATGATTTTTGCCACGAGGCCTTCTGTTGTCACTTTAAAGTGGACGTTTTGAAAATGTCGACCCGAAGTGATAATTTCTATAGGTACAGGACGTTTGTGTATTCCGGGGTCCGGTCATTTGATGGTGTCTACAATGGAGGTGTTCAAGTTTGTGCTGTAGCTTTCTGCAAAGGTGACACGATAGATTCTTGTGGACACAGGTATGATGTTTTGTTAGTTTGTACATTTAACATTAGAACATCAATCATTTGACTTTTGTCTTTATATTCGACATTATAGATGTTTCAAACCAAAAGGAGAGCACAGTTGTGTATGCAACCAAATATACGCGGGTCATTTATAAACCATACACTGGGTATAATTGGTTGCATATCTCACTATGCTGTACTTTGTTTAAAACTACTCTACCACACACAAAGCATCATTTTATTATGTGTTTTCTCCTATAGGATTTTCCCATATGGTGACATCGAATGGCCAACAATATTCAACGAAATCACCATAACCGGACGATACAATGCTGCCAATTCTTACATGCAGTACCCAAATACGCTCTTGAGCAACATTGAACCATTAGGCAACAGCGATTTCGAATGGAACACCATTTATTCTGACGATAACCAATCTGCAGAAAGAACGATTAAATTAATTAATCCACAAAATCGATTGATGACTTTTGGGATTTACGGACGAGATTTCACTAGAGACAGCTTGCCAACAGCTGAAGAATTGAAGAAACACGTAGATATATTGTAAAAAAAACTAGTTATGTTGTTATAAAATAAACCTTTTGGTTATTTGAATGTTTTTTTAATTTTTGAAGTTTAAATTACCCGCCGCGGAGCAGGGAATTTTATTATCACAAGGTGGCGGCACTGCCCAGCCTGTCTAGTAAGTTTACGCGGGAATTACTCAAATTTGAAAGATGAAAATAAACCTTTTGGTTATTTGAGTGTTTTTTTTTATTTTTAAATTTAAATTACCCGCCGCGGAGCAGGGAATTTTATTATCACAAGATGGCTGCGCTGGCTAGCCTGTCTAGTAAGTTTGCGCGGGAACTTTAAAAATGACTAATTTTTTTTTATTTTTACCATTGTTCTTCGTTTAGATCTCCAGGAAGTTGTGATTTAACGAATACAGATCCGAAATCGAATAGTACGATTATTTTTTTATTAAAATTAATGATAACATGAATTTTTTTGACACATGCCGCTGTCATCTGAACTACCGCATTTTAGGTTATATTTTACGAAACACATCAACAATGGGCCTTATCGCTAGTAATTCATATCTTGTGGGTTTTACAAGCGGCGCAGTTTTAGGAATTACCGCCACATACTACCTCCTAAGAGCCAGGGGCATCAAGGCCCCAGAAGCAGTCCCTATGGAAGAGCGTTTTGAGGTTAGAAATTCCCATAAAATATCGAATATCTCCGAAAGTTCTCATCCGATTTTCCTCATTCTTTCACTGAATTATAGCTTAAACCTTACACTATAATCCCACATATGTTTCATAGGAATAAATTACGAGGAATAACATAAATTTTAACTTTTAGTTTCCTGATCCGAAAGACGAGTACCGTTTGATTATGGGGATCAGGACTGATCTGAAAATGCAAAAGGGGAAGGTGGCGGCACAGTGTGGTCATGCCTCGGTGGCTGCATACGCGAAAGCGTTGAAGAGTAAACCGAAAACGTTGAAACGTTGGTTGCGGTACGGGGGTACAAAAATTACGGTTAAAGTTGAAGGGGAACAGGAGTTGTTGGAGTTGGAGAAAGCGGCAAAAGCGATGGATGTTCTTTCGAGTATTGTTAGGGACGCGGGGCAAACGCAAGTGGCCCCCGGGAGCAGAACTGTGATCGCTATTGGACCGGCGCCGAAAAGCATGTTGGATAAAATCACGGGGCACCTTAAGCTTTATTGATTGTTTTCTGTTTAGGGAATCTTTATTTATTGTTCTTTTTATAAGCGAAATAAAAAAACTGTGATTGATGTCCAGGTGTTTTATTGTGTTTGTTAACTGAATGTTAGATGTACCATCTAAAAGTTAAACAATTAATAAGGATAGAGACGATTATCATACATCTCTAGATAGCAGGTAAACCAAGCTAAACATCATATAATTCATGTAATAAATCCTGAAAATCACAACTGCCTAAGTAATTTAGTTGAGACGAGAGAGTTTTTCAAAGTTCAAGTTCTGGGTGATTTTAGACGACGTGTCACCATTCAACATATTTTAACATTACGAGAAAACTAATTGGGATAGAAACGATTATCATACATCCCTAGATAGCAGATAAATCAGGTAATTAATCCTGAAAATCACAACTGCCTAAGTAATTTAGTTGAGACGAGAGAGTTTTTCAAAGTTCAAGTTCTGGGTGATTTTAGACGACGTGTCACCATTCAACATATTTTAACATTACGAGAAAACTACTTGGGATAGAAACGATTATCATACATCCCTAGATAGCAGATAAATCAGGTAATTAATCCTGAAAATCACAACTGCCTAAGTAATTTAGTTCAGACGAGAGAGTTTTTCAAAGTTCAAGTTCTGGGTGATTTTAGACGACGTGTCACCATTCAACATATTTTAACATTACGAGAAAACTAATTGGGATAGAAACGATTATCATACATCCCTAGATAGCAGATAAATCAGGTAATTAATCCTGAAAATCACAACTGCCTAAGTAATTTAGTTGAGACGAGAGAGTTTTTCAAAGTTCAAGTTCTGGGTGATTTTAGACGACGTGTCACCATTCAACATATTTTAACATTACGAGAAAACTACTTGGGATAGAAACGATTATCATACATCCCTAGATAGCAGATAAATCAGGTAATTAATCCTGAAAATCACAACTGCCTAAGTAATTTAGTTCAGACGAGAGAGTTTTTCAAAGTTCAAGTTCTGGGTGATTTTAGACGACGTGTCACCATTCAACATATTTTAACATTACGAGAAAACTACTTGGGATAGAGACGATTATCATACATCTCTAGATAGCAGGTAAACCAAGCTAGACATCATATAATTCATGTAATAAATCCTGAAAATCACAACTGCCTAAGTAATTTAGTTCAGGCAGGAGAGTTTTTCAAATTTCAAGTTCTGGGTGATTTTAGACGACGTGTCACCATTCAACATATTTTAACATTACGAGAAAACTACTTGGGATAGAAACGATTATTATACATCCCTAGATAGCAGATAAATCAGGTAATTAATTCTGAAAATCACAACCACCTAAGTAATTTAGTTCAGGCAGGAGAGTTTTTCATAGTTAAAGTTCTGGGTGATTTTAGACGACATGTCACCATTCAACATATTTTAACATTACGAGAAAACTACTTGGGATAGAGACGATTATCATACATCTCTAGATAGCAGGTAAACCAAGCTAGACATCATATAATTCATGTAATAAATCCTGAAAATCACAACTGCCTAAGTAATTTAGTTCAGGCAGGAGAGTTTTTCAAATTTCAAGTTCTGGGTGATTTTAGACGACGTGTCACCATTCAACATATTTTAACATTACGAGAAAACTACTTGGGATAGAAACGATTATCATACATCCGTAGATAGCAGATAAATCAGGTAATTAATCCTGAAAATCACAACTGCCTAAGTAATTTAGTTCAGACGAGACAGTTTTTCAAAGTTCAAGATCTGGGCGATTTTAGACGACGTGTCACCATTCAACATATTTTAACATTACGAGACAACTACTTGGGATAGAGTCGATTATGATACATCCCTAGATAGCAGATAAATCAGGTAATTAATCCTGAAAATCACAACTGCCTAAGTAACTTAGTTCAGACAGGAGAGTTTTTCAAAGTTCAAGTTCTGGGTGATTTTAGACGTCACTATTCAACATATTTTAACATTACGAGAAAACTACTTGGGATAGAGACGATTACCATACATCTCTAGATAGCAGATGAATCGGGTAATAAATCCTGAACGTTGCAACTTCCTATATAATTTAGTTCAGGCAGTAGAGTTTTTCAGATTTCAAGTGCTGGGTGATTTTTGACGACGTATCACCACTCAACATATTTTACCATTACGAGAAAACTACTTGGGATAGAGACGATTATCATACATCTATAGATAGCAGATGAATCGGGTAATAAATCCTAAAAGTTACAACTGCCTACCTACTCTGGCTAACTCAGAAAGGACAATCAAAAATCCAACTTGGTTATATTCCACTTTTATTAATTAAATATTACATTTATACATATAAAAAAACAACATATAAACATTACGATGTCTCAGTCTTAAACACGAAACCCAGCTTCTTCAAGTCCTGCTTTGCTTCCAGTATTTCAGCACGCAGTTCAGACGCAGCTGAATCACAATCGTTGAAGGTACACGTCCTATACAAAACTACGGTTGCAGCGTACAACTAAAAACCAAACAAAAAATAAGGTTATTAGTTTAAAAGATAATCAATATATAAGGGATAAAGATAAATGGTATAAAACAGAACTTACCCCAAATAATCCAATAAGAATGACAGGTGAAAACAGTACAAGATTTTCATCAAAGTTGTTCGATATCTTCTGTGTTAAGAGAGCGTACCAAACTGCAAAAATAACCCCAAGAACAGATAACCATTCCATTAATTTCGTCATTCTGTTAGTTTTATACTTTTAATTCGATAAATAACTTAAAAACACGGTGTAAGGGTTGATTTTTGACAGATACCGCTTTTTAGGTTAACTGCGTGTCAAAGTGGTGTCAAATTGTTCAATATGGGGGAAAATGCGACATTCCCTATGGTCTCAACGTCAGATTGTAACGAATTTAATTAGTTTTGATTATTCATTGAGTTTTGATTAGGCAGAATTATGTTGTTTATTTGTTATAATATACAAAAATACAAATATTTATACACAAAAGTACAAAGTCCGTTTCAAGAATTGTTCCGCAAGTTCAAACTGAAGCGCCAACGTAATAAAACAAATAATCCCTATAGACTAGCGCGTAAAAACCGTTTGTTCCTAACCTAACAATTGTCAAGAAATACAATACACCAATTTTAAGTATTTTTACCGAAGTTTTATACGAAAATTCGAGGGAATTATTTCATAAGTACGCTGTGTATACCCTAACATCGCGTAATATTACCCAAACAACGGTGCTATAGGCGTAATTCGGAGTTTTATATCCCAAAAATCGAGTGCTAGAAAAAATGGCAAAGGTACAACTATGCAATATAACGGTTATGGACAACCCCAGCGCGTTTTCAAACCCGTTTCAATTCGAAATCACGTTCGAATGCATAGAGGAACTAAAAGAAGGTATTAAAAGTATCAATTTATAGTCAAAACGTATTTTATACCTAATTTCTGCCGCAGATCTAGAATGGAAGATGATATACGTTGGCTCAGCTGAAAGTGAAGAGTACGACCAAGTGTTAGACTCTGTCTTCGTGGGCCCAATACCCGAGGGAAAACACATGTTCGTCTTTCAAGTACGCGTCTTTCGTTTTCTCTGTTCTTCGATAATTTTTACCGGTTTTTCAGGCGGATCCGCCGAACGGCGTTACTGTGGTCCTGCTGACCTGTTCGTACAAAGGTCAGGAGTTCATCAGAGTGGGTTATTTCATCAATAACGAATACGTCGACCCGGAGTTACGAGAAAATTTACCTAGCCCTCCGCAATTCGATAAAGTGAGTTTTGTCAACATTTTTTTAGGTTATATTTAAGTGTCAAATTGAAATGTCAAAATTTTTTAGGTTATATTTAACTGTCAAATTGAATTGTCTAATTTTTTTAAGGTTATATTTAACTGTCAAATTGAAATGTCAAAATTTTTTTAGGTTATCTTTTACTGTTAAATTTTTTTAGGTTATATTTAACTGTCAAATTAAATTGTCAAAATCTTTTTAGGTTATATTTAACTGTCAAAAATTTTTTAGGTTATCTTTTACTGTTAATTTTTTTTTAGGTTATATTTAACTGTCAAATTAAATTGTCAAAATTTTTTTAGGTTATATTTAACTGTCAAATTGAATTGTCAATTTTTTTAGGTTATATTTAACTGTCAAAAATTTTTTAGGTTATCTTTTACTGTTAATTTTTTTTAGGTTATATTTAACTGTCAAATTAAATTGTCAAAATCTTTTTAGGTTATATTTAACTGTCAAATTGAATTGTCTAATTTTTTTAAGGTTATATTTAACTGTCAAATTGAAATGTCAAAATTATTTTAGGTTATCTTTTACTGTTAAATTGTTTTAGGTTATATTTAACTGTCAAATTAAATTGTCAAAATCTTTTTAGGTTATATTTAACTGTCAAATTAAATTGTCAATTTTTTTTAGGTTATATTTAACTGTCAAATTAAATTGTCAAAATCTTTTTAGGTTATATTTAACTGTCAAATTGAATTGTCAATTTTTTTAGGTTATATTTAACTGTCAAAAATTTTTTAGGTTATCTTTTACTGTTAATTTTTTTTAGGTTATATTTAACTCTCAAATTAAATTGTCAAAATCTTTTTAGGTTATATTTAACTGTCAAATTGAATTGTCAATTTTTTTAGGTTATATTTAACTGTCAAAAATTTTTTAGGTTATCTTTTACTGTTAAAATTTTTGTAGGTTATATATTTAACTGTCAAATTGAAGTGTCAATTTTTTTTAGGTTATATTTAACTGTCAAATTAAAATGTCTAATTTTTTAGGTTATATTCAACTGTCAACAAATTTTTAGGTTATCTTTTACAGTTAATTTTTTTTTAGGTTATATTTAACTGTCAAAATTTGTTTAGGTTATCTTTTACTGTAAACAATTTTTTAGGTTATATTTAACTGTCAAATTGAAATGTAAAATTTTTTTTAACAATGTCTTGTTTTTTTTTCAGGTGGTAAGAAATATTTTAGCGTCTGAACCTCGCGTGACGAGATTCAAGATTAATTGGGAAGATCAGCCTGCAGCCCCTGAAGCTTCCTTGAATGATAATTCAAATGTTTCAGCGACTATGGAATGCGCATAATTCGGTTAAAAAATTAATAAAAAAAAATGTGTAAAAATATTTTTTTGAGGTATTATTATGATTATTATAGAATTTTTGTACGTATAGTTTAAAATAGTGTGTGCGTGTCTAAAAAAACCGAAAATCCGTGTTTATTTTTGTAAAACCGTAGAATGTGTATGATGTAACGAACGATAATATTAATATTAAAATAGTGCGTATTATTCTAGGCATTTCGCCTTTTATTTCATCCCAATATCACAATTTTTGTAGAAGATACAACACCAAACATAACTCGGCGATATTTCGTATTTCCCGCAAAAATTCAGTTTGTTCTTAGACCAACGACAAAATATAGGCAACTTATTATGCTCGTTACTCATGGTTACTTAAAAAAAAACACGTTAGGAGGTGGGGGGATGACAGTCACTCCTGAAAGGTCAATTAACCTCGATGACGTTCCTACAATTCGGCGGGCTTTTTAAATACGCCACCGCGACCGTCTGACCGCGAAGTCGGATGACAAACAGCGAGGCAAAATCCCGTCAAAACTCTCGCGAAACGCGAGCGTGACCGGTGACGTAGAGGGCGCGCGCGTGCGCACTTCCCGCCCCGATTCGTGCGCCCGATCCCCACCTCAGTGTTCTCGGTGCGCTGCATGTTCCCCGTATCACAGTGCGGAGTCGAGAATTGGACAAAACGCAATGTAGAGATGATTTCAACTAAGAACGTCACTCCCCCACCAGTACACCTGCGCGGCGGGAAAATAACGACGTTGATAAATAGCTCCATATATCTACACTGCTAAATGGAAAGTGGTCTACTGCGCACTTGGCGGGAAGTCACGTGACGTGACGTTCTTAGTTGAAATTATCTCTACCTCCGCCATTGTTGTCGCACGGAACTCCGCAAGCTACTCTCGAAGTATATTCGGTTTTACCGATACAAATACCCACTTAAATGCAGAATAACGTCACCGAACTGACGCAGAAGTTACGGAGATCACTCGACGCTAATTACAATGTAAGTTTTCGTCGAATTAAACGAGTTTTCGTGATTTTTCGATGGACATTAGCCACTGCGAACGTTACCATCCTACCCTGTGTATGCATTTGTGAAATCAGGTGGTATTTATACGCCTATTGAACGGTGTTAAGCACGTTTTTCTCGAGTTTGGTACCGATTTTGCGGGTATTTTGAAGTTTCGTGTGCGATTTCGACGATTTTGTATGGTTATTTCCTGTGGCATATTTCGTAATAGGGATTTTTTGACGCGTACGGTCGATACCGATTTTTAACCTAAATTCCGCGTTTTGGACCTTTAATATTTACGTTCAATTTTTAGGTGGTGGATATGGTTGCTGTTATTGATGTCATTACCTCGCTGGAGAGGATTGCGATTACCAAAGAGCAGCTCGAGGTACGTACGACAAAATTCAACACTCGTCTAGCAATTTTCAGGTTATACATCAAAAATTTGTATATACGAGAAGTTCTGGGACTCAACGACTCATTTTATGGTTGTTTGGTTGTTATTCTGTTATTTTTCCACCATTTTGCACCCTTTTGCAAGGCTTTTTACGGTGTTTAACCTGTTTTGTGTGTTCGTAACGTCGCTGTTAACCTCAAGACGTTACCGTGTTATTTCTCGATGGATTTCGATGATTCTTTCAACAAATCGTACGCAAATTCTTGCAGATTCTTACTAGCTATTCCAATTTTCTACTATATTTGTACTGTAGCCTAGAAATCAGTTGATATACCTAGCCGACATCATGTTTTGTGGTCTGAGTTTCAAAGACCCTGTAGAAGAACTAAGGACTTCGATCAAGTTTCCGTCTACACAGCGTCAAAGTCTAATTAATTAGGAACGTATCGGTGTTTGTTTCATTTCGATAACTTAATTTTTACGGAAGTTACAGCCGTTTAAGCGCAACCTTACAAATTTAACTTTCGTCTTGTATATTTCGTGTATTTTTAGAAGGATTTTGATGATTCTTTCAACAAATCGTACACAAATTCTTGCAGATTCTTACTAGCTATTCCAATTTTCTACTATATTTCTACTGTAGCCTAGAAATCAGTTGATATATCTAACCGACATCATGTTTTGTGGTCTGTGTTTCGAACACCCTGTAGAATAACTAAGGACCTCGGTCAAGTTTCCATCTACACAGCGTCAAAGTCTAATTAATTAGGAACGTATCGGTGTTTGTTTCATTTCGATAACTTAATTTTTACGGAAGTTACAGTCTTTTAAGCGCAACCTTACAAATTTAAGTTTCGTCTTGTATATTTCGGGTATTTTTAGAAGGATTCGGATGATTCTTTCAACAAATCGTACACAAATTCTTGCAGATTCTTACTAGCTATTTCAATTTTCTACTATATTTCTACTGTAGCCTAGAAATCAGTTTTTATATCTAACCGACATCATGTTTTGTGGTCTGAATTTCAAACACCCTGTAGAAGAAGTAAGAACCTCAGGCAAGTTTCCCTCTATGCAGCGTCAAAGGCTAATTAATTAGGAACGTATCGGTGTTTGTTTCATTTCGATAACTTAATTTTTACGGATGCTACAGCTTTTTAAGCGAAACCTTGCAAATTTAACTTTCGTCTTGTATATTTCGGGTATTTTTAATAAATTGTTAGTGATAGAATCATAATTTCACTTAAAATATAGTGCTTTAGCCTAAAAGGTTTTAACCTGAATAGGGCACTTATTCCATTAGCACACTGTATACTACAACAGTTGGTATACAGGGTGTAACCGGAATAAGTAATTTCTTTAAGCATTTTTTTGTTAGAATTTTTTCAATTATTTAAAAAACTATTTACCCAAGAAGTATTTATTCTATTTCTTGTCATTTTAGGACACCAGATTAGGTCGTTACGTCAACGAATTACGACGGAAGACGTCAAACCAGAACCTGGCGAAACGGGCCAAAGAATTGGTGAAGAAATGGCGAAACAGCGTGATACCGGATTCGAACGGTCAGGTGAAGCAAACGACCGAGAACAACAAGAAGAAGAGGCCCCTCGGTGGGGCCCTTGGGGACAACAAGGCGGATGTTGCGGCGGCTGCCCTGCTCGCAAAACGTTCGCGGTTAAACGGGGGAATAACGGAACTGGACCTTTCGGACAATTCGAACTCGAGTTTTAAGGACGTGTTTGCGAACGCGGAGGCCCTAAGGAAAGATGTGATAATGATTAATTCGGACTCAAATTCTAGCATAGCGGATGGGAAACATGATCCGCTGCTCGAGCAGCAGTTGCCGAAGAAACGCGGCCGGAAAAAAGGTAGTTATGAAACTTTGAAAAATGTTTATTAATGTCTTTGCCTTTGGAAATTGTCCCCTTGACTTTATATTGTTTTGACTGACATTTATAGTGGTTTTAACTGCTACTTTTGACTTAATATTGTTTATTGTTTATTATTTATAGTTTTTGGCAAGATGGCGGATGATAACCACATCTCATCAAAGAGTGCCAATAATATTGAGCAATCGCAGTGTGCCCACTGCAAGAAAATAGTAAAAGAGGCTGTTTTATGTGCAAAGTGCCGGGGAGTGTTCCACCCTGGATGCATGAAGCAAAGTGCGGCGTCTAAATCCGCCGATTGTGCTCACTCACTGAAAAACCCAACTGAAGAGGTTAGATCTACCATAATAAACCCTCTCGAGATGGAAAATCGGCTACTCAAAAGGATAATCGAGGAACAAGATAGCAAAAATAAGGTTCTACAGGATAATATAACTCATTTGAAGGAAACAATCAACCTACTAAGAGACTTAATCGAATTAAAACTCAGCCGAGAAAATCCGGAACCAAAACAGAATCCACCGCAAGTATCCCCAAATGGGCCACAGATGGCACAAACTGACAGAAACAAACATTTAAACGTAAACATAACCCCTATGCAACAGAAAATCCCATTAGAACCAGCTAAACAACAAACAAGCAAATCCTACGCAAAAACTCTGGAAATGGCTCAAAAAGGAAAGATGGAAGAGATGATCAATCTTACCAATGGAAAGCAAGATAAATGCAGTGAAAAAAAAGAATCTTTATTTATTGTTCTTTTTATAAGCGAAATAAAAAAACTGTGATTGATGTCCAGGTGTTTTATTGTGTTTGTTAACTGAATGTTAGATGTACCATCTAAAAGTTAAACAATTAATAAGGATAGAGACGATTATCATACATCTCTAGATAGCAGGTAAACCAAGCTAAACATCATATAATTCATGTAATAAATCCTGAAAATCACAACTGCCTAAGTAATTTAGTTGAGACGAGAGAGTTTTTCAAAGTTCAAGTTCTGGGTGATTTTAGACGACGTGTCACCATTCAACATATTTTAACATTACGAGAAAACTAATTGGGATAGAAACGATTATCATACATCCCTAGATAGCAGATAAATCAGGTAATTAATCCTGAAAATCACAACTGCCTAAGTAATTTAGTTGAGACGAGAGAGTTTTTCAAAGTTCAAGTTCTGGGTGATTTTAGACGACGTGTCACCATTCAACATATTTTAACATTACGAGAAAACTACTTGGGATAGAAACGATTATCATACATCCCTAGATAGCAGATAAATCAGGTAATTAATCCTGAAAATCACAACTGCCTAAGTAATTTAGTTCAGACGAGAGAGTTTTTCAAAGTTCAAGTTCTGGGTGATTTTAGACGACGTGTCACCATTCAACATATTTTAACATTACGAGAAAACTAATTGGGATAGAAACGATTATCATACATCCCTAGATAGCAGATAAATCAGGTAATTAATCCTGAAAATCACAACTGCCTAAGTAATTTAGTTCAGACGAGAGTTTTTCAAAATTCAAGTTCTGGGTGATTTTAGACGACGTGTCACCAATCAACATATTTTAACATTACGAGAAAACTAATTGGGATAGAAACGATTATGATACATCCCTAGATAGTAGATAAATCAGGTAATTAATCCTGAAAATCACAACTGCCTAAGTAATTTAGTTCAGACGAGAGTTTTTCAAAATTCAAGTTCTGGGTGATTTTAGACGACGTGTCACCAATCAACATATTTTAACATTACGAGAAAACTACTTGGGATAGAAACGATTATCATACATCCCTAGATAGCAGATAAATCAGGTAATTAATCCTGAAAATCACAACTGCCTAAGTAATTTAGTTCAGACGAGAGAGTTTTTCAAAGTTCAAGTTCTGGGTGATTTTAGACGACGTGTCACCATTCAACATATTTTAACATTACGAGAAAACTAGTTGGGATAGAAACGATTATCATACATCCCTAGATAGCAGATAAATCAGGTAATTAATCCTGAAAATCACAACTGCCTAAGTAACTTAGTTCAGACGAGAGAGTTTTTCAAAGTTCAAGTTCTGGGTGATTTTAGACGACGTGTCACCATTCAACATATTTTAACATTACGAGAAAACTACTTGGGATAGAAACGATTATCATACATCCCTAGATAGCAGATAAATCAGGTAATTAATCCTGAAAATCACAACTGCCTAAGTAACTTAGTTCAGACAGTAGGGTTTTTCAAAGTTCAAGTTCTGGGTGATTTTAGACGTGTCACTATTCAACATATTTTAACATTACGAGAAAACTACTTGGGATAGAAACGATTATCATACATCTCTAGATAGCATATGAATCGGGTAATACATCCTGAACGTTGCAACTTCCTAATCTAATTTAGTTCAGGCAGTAGAGTTTTTCAAAGTTCAAGTGCTGGGTGATTTTTGACGACGTATCACCACTCAACATATTTTACCATTACGAGAAAACTACTTGGGATAGAGACGATTATCATACATCTCTAGATAGCAGATGAATCGGGTAATAAATCCTGAAAGTTACAACTGCCTACCTACTCTGGCTAACTCAGAAAGGACAATCAAAAATCCAACTTGGTTATATTCCACTTTTATTAATTAAATATTACATTTATACATATAAAAAAACAACATATAAACATTACGATGTCTCAGTCTTAAACACGAAACCCAGCTTCTTCAAGTCCTGCTTCGCTTCCAGTATTTCAGCGTGCAGTTCAGACGCAGCTGAATCACAATCGTTGAAGGTACACGTCCTATACAAAACTACGGTTGCAGCGTACAACTAAAAACCAAACAAAAAATAAGGTTATTAGTTTAAAAGATAATCAATATATAAGGGATAAAGATAAATGGTATAAAACAGAACTTACCCCAAATAATCCAATAAGAATGACAGGTGAAAACAGTACAAGATTTTCATCAAAGTTGTTCGATATCTTCTGTGTTAAGAGAGCGTACCAAACTGCAAAAATAACCCCAAGAACAGATAACCATTCCATTAATTTCGTCATTCTGTTAGTTTTATACTTTTAATTCGATAAATAACTTAAAAACACGGTGTAAGGGTTGATTTTTGACAGATACCGCTTTTTAGGTTAACTGCGTGTCAAAGTGGTGTCAAATTGTTCAATATGGGGGAAAATGCGACATTCCCTATGGTCTCAACGTCAGATTGTAACGAATTTAATTAGTTTTGATTAGTCATTGAGTTTTGATTAGGCAGAATTATGTTGTTTATTTGTTATAATATACAAAAATACAAATATTTATACACAAAAGTACAAAGTCCGTTTCAAGAATTGTTCCGCAAGTTCAAACTGAAGCGCCAACGTAATAAAGCAAATAATCCCTATAGACTAGCGCGTAAAAACCGTTTGTTCCTAACCTAACAATTGTCAAGAAATACAATACACCAATTTTAAGTATTTTTACCGAAGTTTTATACGAAAATTCGAGGGAATTATTTCATAAGTACGCTGTGTATACCCTAACATCGCGTAATATTACCCAAACAACGGTGCTATAGGCGTAATTCGGTGTTTTATATCCCAAAAATCGAGTGCTAGAAAAAATGGCAAAGGTGCAACTATGCAATATAACGGTTATGGACAACCCCAGCGCATTTTCGAACCCTTTTCAATTCGAAATCACGTTCGAATGCATAGAGGAACTAAAAGAAGGTATGAAAAGTCTCAATTTATAGTCAAAACGTATTTTATACCTAATTTCTGCCGCAGATCTAGAATGGAAGATGATATACGTTGGCTCAGCTGAAAGTGAAGAGTACGACCAAGTGTTAGACTCTGTCTTCGTGGGCCCAATACCCGAGGGAAAACACATGTTCGTCTTTCAAGTACGCATCTTTCGTTTTCTCTGTTCTTCGATAATTTTTACCGGTTTTTCAGGCGGATCCGCCGAACGTTCAACGAATTCCCGAGAACGATGCCATCGGCGTTACTGTGGTCCTGCTGACCTGTTCGTACAAAGGTCAGGAGTTCATCAGAGTGGGTTATTTCATCAATAACGAATACGTCGACCCGGAGTTACGAGAAAATTTACCTAGCCCTCCGCAATTTGATAAAGTGAGTTTTGTCAACATTTTTTTAGGTTATATTTAAGTGTCAAATTGAAATGTCAAAATTTTTTAGGTTATATTTAACTGTCAAATTGAAATGTCTAATTTTTTTAAGGTTATATTTAACTGTCAAATTGAAATGTTAAAATTTTTTTAGGTTATCTTTTACTGTTAAAATTTTTTAGGTTATATTTAACTGTCAAATTGAAATGTCAAATTTTTTTTATGTTATATTTAACTGTCAAATTTTTTTTAGGTTATCTTTTACTGTTAAATTTTTTTAGATTATATTTAACTGTCAAATTAAATTATCAAAATCTTTTTAGGTTATATTTAACTGTCAAATTGAATTGTCAATTTTTTCAGGTTATATTTAACTGTCAAAAATTTTTTAGGTTATCTTTTACTGTTAAAATTTTTGTAGGTTATATATTTAACTGTCAAATTGAAGTGTCAATTTTTTTTTAGGTTATATTTAACTGTCAAATTAAAATGTCTAATTTTTTTAGGTTATATTCAACTGTCAAAAAATTTTTAGGTTATCTTTTACAGTTAATTTTTTTTTAGGTTATATTTAACTGTCAAAATTTGTTTAGGTTATCTTTTACTGTAAAAAATTTTTTAGGTTATATTTAACTGTCAAATTGAAATGTAAATCTTTTTTTAACAATGTCTTGTTTTTTTGTAGGTTATCTTTTACTGTTAAAATTTTTGTAGGTTATATATTTAACTGTCAAATTGAAGTGTCAATTTTTTTTTAGGTTATATTTAACTGTCAAATTAAAATGTCTAATTTTTTTAGGTTATATTCAACTGTCAAAAAATTTTTAGTTATCTTTTACAGTTAATTTTTTTAGGTTATATTTAACTGTCAAAATTTGTTTAGGTTATCTTTTACTGTAAAAAATTTTTTAGGTTATATTTAACTGTCAAATTGAAATGTAAAATTTTTTTTAACAATGTCTTGTTTTTTAGGTTATCTTTTACTGTTAAAATTTTTGTAGGTTATATATTTAACTGTCAAATTGAAGTGTCAATTTTTTTTAGGTTATATTTAACTGTCAAATTAAAATGTCTAATTTTTTTAGGTTATATTCAACTGTCAAAAAATTTTTAGGTTATCTTTTACAGTTAATTTTTTTTAGGTTATATTTAACTGTCAAAATTTGTTTAGGTTATCTTTTACTGTAAAAAATTTTTTAGGTTATATTTAACTGTCAAATTGAAATGTAAATTTTTTTTTAACAATGTCTTGTTTTTTTTTTTCCAGGTGGTAAGAAATATTTTAGCGTCTGAACCTCGCGTGACGAGATTCAAGATTAATTGGGAAGATCAGCCTGCAGCCCCTGAAGCTTCCTTGAATGATAATTCAAATGTTTCAGCGACTATGGAATGCGCATAATTCGGTTAAAAAATTAATAAAAAAAATGTGTAAAAATATTTTTTTGAGGTGAAAATACGATTTGCAAAAATTGTGTCCCGATTATTATGATTATTATAGAATTTTTGTACGTATAGTTTAAAATAGTGTGTGCGTGTCTAAAAAAAACCGAAAATCCGTGTTTATTTTTGTAAAACCGTAGAATGTGTATGATGTAACGAACGATAATATTAATATTAAAATAGTGCGTATTATTCTAGGCATTTCGCCTTTTATTTCATCCCAATATCACAATTTTTGTAGAAGATACAACACCAAACATAACTCGGCGATATTTCGTATTTCCCGCAAAAATTCAGTTTGTTCTTAGACCAACGACAAAATATAGGCAACTTATTATGCTCGTTACTCATGGTTACTTAAAAAAAAAACACGTTAGGAGGTGGGGGGATGACAGTCACTCCTGAAAGGTCAATTAACCTCGATGACGTTCCTACAATTCGGCGGGCTTTTTAAATACGCCACCGCGACCGTCTGACCGCGAAGTCGGATGACAAACAGCGAGGCAAAATCCCGTCAAAACTCTCGCGAAACGCGAGCGTGACCGGTGACGTAGAGGGCGCGCGCGTGCGCACTTCCCGCCCCGATTCGTGCGCCCGATCCCCACCTCAGTGTTCTCGGTGCGCTGCATGTTCCCCGTATCACAGTGCGGAGTCGAGAATTGGACAAAACGCAATGTACCTCCGCCATTGTTGTCGCACGGAACTCCGCAAGCTACTCTCGAAGTATATTCGGTTTTACCGATACAAATACCCACTTAAATGCAGAATAACGTCACCGAACTGACGCAGAAGTTACGGAGATCACTCGACGCTAATTACAATGTAAGTTTTCGTCGAATTAAACGAGTTTTCGTGATTTTTCGATGGACATTAGCCACTGCGAACGTTACCATCCTACCCTGTGTATGCATTTGTGAAATCAGGTGGTATTTATACGCCTATTGAACGGTGTTAAGCACGTTTTTCTCGAGTTTGGTACCGATTTTGCGGGTATTTTGAAGTTTCGTGTGCGATTTCGACGATTTTGTATGGTTATTTCCTGTGGCATATTTCGTAATAGGGATTTTTTGACGCGTACGGTCGATACCGATTTTTAACCTAAATTCCGCGTTTTGGACCTTTAATATTTACGTTCAATTTTTAGGTGGTGGATATGGTTGCTGTTATTGATGTCATTACCTCGCTGGAGAGGATTGCGATTACCAAAGAGCAGCTCGAGGTACGTACGACAAAATTCAACACTCGTCTAGCAATTTTCAGGTTATACATCAAAAATTTGTATATACGAGAAGTTCTGGGACTCAACGACTCATTTTATGGTTGTTTGGTTGTTATTCTGTTATTTTTCCACCATTTTGCACCCTTTTGCAAGGCTTTTTACGGTGTTTAACCTGTTTTGTGTGTTCGTAACGTCTCTGTTAACCTCAAGACGTTACCGTGTTATTTCTCGATGGATTTCGATGATTCTTTCAACAAATCGTACGCAAATTCTTGCAGATTCTTACTAGCTATTCCAATTTTCTACTATATTGGTACTGTAGCCTAGAAATCAGTTGATATACCTAACCGACATCATGTTTTGTGGTCTGAGTTTCAAAGACCCTGTAGAAGAACTAAGGACTTCGGTCAAGTTTCCGTCTACACAGCGTCAAAGTCTAATTAATTAGGAACGTATCGGTGTTTGTTTCATTTCGATAACTTAATTTTTACGGAAGTTACAGCCGTTTAAGCGCAACCTTACAAATTTAACTTTCGTCTTGTATATTTCGTGTATTTTTAGAAGGATTTTGATGATTCTTTCAACAAATCGTACACAAATTCTTGCAGATTCTTACTAGCTATTCCAATTTTCTACTATATTTCTACTGTAGCCTAGAAATCAGTTGATATATCTAACCGACATCATGTTTTGTGGTCTGTGTTTCGAACACCCTGTAGAATAACTAAGGACCTCGGTCAAGTTTCCATCTACACAGCGTCAAAGTCTAATTAATTAGGAACGTATCGGTGTTTGTTTCATTTCGATAACTTAATTTTTACGGAAGTTACAGTCTTTTAAGCGCAACCTTACAAATTTAAGTTTCGTCTTGTATATTTCGGGTATTTTTAGAAGGATTCGGATGATTCTTTCAACAAATCGTACACAAATTCTTGCAGATTCTTACTAGCTATTTCAATTTTCTACTATATTTCTACTGTAGCCTAGAAATCAGTTTTTATATCTAACCGACATCATGTTTTGTGGTCTGAGTTTCAAACACCCTGTAGAAGAAGTAAGAACCTCAGGCAAGTTTCCCTCTATGCAGCGTCAAAGGCTAATTAATTAGGAACGTATCGGTGTTTGTTTCATTTCGATAACTTAATTTTTACGGATGCTACAGCTTTTTAAGCGAAACCTTGCAAATTTAACTTTCGTCTTGTATATTTCGGGTATTTTTAATAAATTGTTAGTGATAGAATCATAATTTCACTTAAAATATAGTGCTTTAGCCTAAAAGGTTTTAACCTGAATAGGGCACTTATTCCATTAGCACACTGTATACTACAACAGTTGGTATACAGGGTGTAACCGGAATAAGTAATTTCTTTAAGCATTTTTTTGTTAGAATCTTTTCAATTATTTAAAAAACTATTTACCCAAGAAGTATTTATTCTATTTCTTGTCATTTTAGGACACCAGATTAGGTCGTTACGTCAACGAATTACGACGGAAGACGTCAAACCAGAACCTGGCGAAACGGGCCAAAGAATTGGTGAAGAAATGGCGAAACAGCGTGATACCGGATTCGAACGGTCAGGTGAAGCAAACGACCGAGAACAACAAGAAGAAGAGGCCCCTCGGTGGGGCCCTTGGGGACAACAAGGCGGATGTTGCGGCGGCTGCCCTGCTCGCAAAACGTTCGCGGTTAAACGGGGGAATAACGGAACTGGACCTTTCGGACAATTCGAACTCGAGTTTTAAGGACGTGTTTGCGAACGCGGAGGCCCTAAGGAAAGATGTGATAATGATTAATTCGGACTCAAATTCTAGCATAGCGGATGGGAAACATGATCCGCTGCTCGAGCAGCAGTTGCCGAAGAAACGCGGCCGGAAAAAAGGTAGTTATGAAACTTTGAAAAATGTTTATTAATGTCTTTGCCTTTGGAAATTGTCCCCTTGACTTTATATTATTTTGACTGACATTTATAGTGGTTTTAACTGCTACTTTTGACTTAATATTGTTTATTAGACTCTTGGCAATAATTCTGGTTAGTTTCATTAAGATTGTTTAATTATTTTTGAAGTTATAAACTTTTGAAAAATGTTTGTCAATATATTTGTCTTCATAAACTGCCCTCCTTTGACTTTGAGGGCCTGTTTGAGGCCTTCTAATAAGTACCACCCTTCTAATTCTTTTCTTTTACAGGTTCAAAAAACCACAAGAACCTCTTGGAAGAGGCAGAGTCCTCGTTCAGCAACAAGATGGCTGTGTCCAGAGGGAACGCAAAAGTGAAAACCACGCAAGAACTTATCGCCAGCCTGCAGAATAGAAGCAGCGTTGGGCAGAACGCGACGAACCAGAACGCAGCCTCGAAACTACGCGAAGATCTGAACGAGAAGGCTGCTAAACTGACTGAACGCGTCTCGATAATCGACCAGAAGCTCTACAGCACGAATTCGAACAACTTTCGAAACAGGAAACGTTCGTCTCTCACCAACCTCAAAGGCGAGAGGATCCTGGAGTCTGGCGTCGTGACAAACATAAAACCAGAAGAAGATAGTAAAGTACGTATTTTTTTAGGTTATCTTTAACTGCCAAATTTTTTTAGGTTATATTTAACTGTCAAAATTGTTGAGGTTTTATTTAACTGTCAAATTGAAATGTCAAAATTTTTGTGATTATATTTAACTGTCAAAATTTTTGAGGTTATATTTAACTGTCAAATTGAAATGTCAAAATTGTTGAGGTTTTATTTAACTGTCAAATTGAAATGTCAAAGTATTTGAGGGTATCTTTAACTGCCAAATTTTTTTAGGTTATATTTAACTGTCAAATTGAAATGTCAAAATTGAGGTTTTATTTAATTGTCAAATTGAAATGTGAACATTTTTGAGGTTATATTTATGTCAAATTGAAATGTCAAAATTTTTGAGGTTTTATTTAACTGTCAAATTGAAATGTGAAAATTTTTGAGGTTATATTTAACTGTCAAAATTTTTGTGATTATATTTAACTGTAAAAATTTTTTTAGGTTATATTTAACTGTCAAGTTGAAATGTCAAAATTTTTGAGGTTATATTTAACTGTCAAATTGAAATGTCAAAATTGTTGAGGTTTTATTTAACTGTCAAATTGAAATGTCAAAGTATTTGAGGGTATCTTTAACTGCCAAATTTTTTTAGGTTATATTTAACTGTCAAATTGAAATGTCAAAATTGTTGAGGTTTTATTTAACTGTCAAATTGAAATGTCAAAGTATTTGAGGGTATGTTTAACTGCCAAATTTTTTTAGGTTATATTTAACTGTCAAATTGAAATGTCAAAATTGTTGAGGTTTTATTTAACTGTCAAATTGAAATGTCAAAGTATTTGAGGGTATCTTTAACTGCCAAATTTTTTTAGGTTATATTTAACTGTCAAATTGAAATGTCAAAATTGTTGAGGTTTTATTTAACTGTCAAATTGAAATGTGAACATTTTTGAGGTTATATTTATCTGTCAAATTGAAATGTCAAAATTTTTTAGGTTATGTTTAACTGTCAAATTGAAATGTCAAAATTTTTGAGGTTATATTTAACTGTCAAAATTTTGTAGGTTATATTTAACTGTCAAGTTGAAATGTCAAAATTTTTGAGGTTATATTTAACTGTCAAATTGAAATGTCAAAATTCTTGTGGTGATATTTAACTGTCAAGATGTTTGAGGTTATATTCAACTGTCAAATTCAAATGTTAACATTTTTGAGGTTATTTATCTGTCAAATTGAAATTTCAGTATTTTTTTAGGTTAAATTAAATGTCAAATTGAAATATCAAAATTTTTGAGGTTATATTTAACTGTCAACATTTTTTTAGGTTATATTCAACTGTAAAATTGAAATGTCAGAATTTTTTAGGTTATTTATCTGTCAAATTAAAACGTCAGTATTTTTTTTAGGTTATATTTAACTGTCAAATTAAAATGTCAACATTTTATAGGTTATTTATCTGTCAAATTGAAACGTCAGTATTTTTTTAGGTTATATTCAAATGTCAAATTTTTTGCGGTTATTTATCTGTCAAATTGAAACGTCAGTAGTTTTTAGGTTATATTTAACTGTCAAAATTTTTGAGGTTATATTTAACTGTCAAATCGAAACGTCAGTATTTTTTTAGGTTTTTATGTGTTAAATTGAACTGTCAAAATTTTTTAGGTTATATTTAACTGTCAAATTAAGATGTCAAAATTTTTTCCTTCAGGACGCCGACGAAGAAATAATCGTGGTGGATGACGACCCGAAGCACCAGTCTCAGATCTCGGCAAAGGAGGAGCCCCCGGAGGGGGCCCTCTCGGGGGGCTCCGCCCCCGACTTTCCAAAATCCCTCTCGCTGGAAGAAGCCTTGCGGTTACTACCCCCGGTGGACCCGTCGAGTCTGCACGAGGTGGGCCCCGACGAGGGGCCCGCTTGCACCTGCGTCCTCAAGGAGAACAAGCCGGACTTCTCGGTGGACGCCGAAGAGGAGGAGGTTGACGAGCGACCGCCGGAGCGTTTCGAGTTCGTCGAGGACTGCCGGTGCCCCGCGGCGGAGCACCTGGACCAGCGGTACCGTCGGACCGAGGTCTCGGAGGAGAGTGTCCGGCGGCTGCTGACGACGGACATCCCCGGCGTGAATGGGAACTATGGGTTGGGCCCCCCGATGGGGACCGCCGAGGCGTCCGACGGGGGACTTTACGCGAGTGTAGTGCCTAACAGGAGCGCGGAGCGGATCCCGCGCGGCCGCTCGGACTTTGACGGGGACGATTTCAAGAAGTATCGGATCTCAGAAGAAGAAGAGGGGGGCGCGGAGTCCCGCTCTTTCCGCGAGTGGCACGAGTGCGTCGACACGCCCTCGTACAACGGGGACGTGCTTCGGATTCTTCCGTACGTGATCATCGATTGAGTTTTGCTAGTCGCACGGTGTGTTGAGTTTTTCGTTTTGGTTTAAGTTATTTACCCCGCTGGGGGGCGACATTACTTGTCAGATTACAATAATTACAAACCAAGAAAGCATGGAATTTGACAATATAATGTCTTCAAACTCAGTGTGTGTGCTGAAAAAGAAGCCTGGAAAAAAAACCAAGAAGTGGATTCCATACTACACAAAAAGAAGTATCAAATAGAAAATTTTTGTGGTGTGTGAATCTGCTGTTTGGTTTTTCAATTTGTTATAAGAAAACCGAACGATTATAGTTACTTTATATATGTATATATCTATATGTATGTATATTTGATGAGTTAGTTCATTTTTTCCGTTTGTCTCAGAGAAAAAAGAGGTTAAAATTGTTAAAAAAAAAAGAATTGTTAATTGTTGACTGCTCCAAAGTTGTAAAAAGAATCGATTGTATAGTTATTATTATTATTATTATTGTCATGTTTTATTATTTTCCTTTCGTTTTTTGGAGAAAATCGTATTTTTTCTTTTAACTGTATTTCCTAATTATTATTATTATTAATTATCGACACCTTTCCTATTATCGATGGCTTCCTTGTATATCTTTTGTTTTTCTCTTCCGCTGTATTTCTTTTTTTTTTTTAGTCGTCCATTTTGTATAAAAACCGGTACCAGAATCGTTGACAGAAGTGTTTTTCCGTTTTCTTCGTAAATTCTATCGAGAGAAATTGATATTTGTATCCAAGAGGCTGAGCAATCATCGTCTCACCGATATTAAAAATGCCTTCATATTTGAAAAATATATAAGAATATTTTCTATTAAACTTACACGTGTTTTATTTCTTTCACTCACCTCGAACATAATAAAACAACAAGTAACAGTAATATCTTAGATTTTATTAAATAATTTGACTAGACTCCAGACAGATCTGGTTGAATACTTACAAAGAAAACACTGCAAAAGTTGGTCAACTTTTACACATTTCTTACTGCTCTTTTACATATTATGTACAGTTAAGTTAAAATATTATTATCGTATGTACAGAAAAGACAACAAAGCGTAATATATATATATATATAGTTCTTTTTTTGGCACAGTGGCTGTTAAACAAAACAAAAAACACTGCAATGACTACACGCATATATACCTAAAAATCGCAATTTACAAACCAAAATAATTACAAATACATTACAACAAGGAACAGGTTTAAAAAATAAGTTCAAAGAACATGATTAAATAACAGTTCAATATTCGACTCGACATTTTTCTATCATATTATTGCTTATTGAGAATTTAAAAAAAAAAACAGACATACAAGACAAACATCCTAAAAAATCTGTATAATAATAATAAAAGTCTGGATAATAATAAATGTTATACATCTAACAACATCGAATTATGTCTATAATAATAAAATAAATTTTCATCTATTTGCCATCTTTCTCATCGGGTATGGAGTATAAGTTGTGTAAAATGAGACAGAAAAACGCAAGGAGAGCAAACGCAAGCAGGGAAAAAATGAAAATAGATGGCGGCTAGTAAGCGTGCGTTTCTATGATGTCTAGAATTTGCGAGGTGATCTCTCGTATCCGCTCGTGGGACCTCTTGTACGTTTTCAACTCGTTGAGTAGAGTGACGCCCCGTTCTTCTGTCAGCATCACGCAGTATCGTTTTGCTGAAAACAAACAAATCGTTTTAGAGAAAAACTTGGGATAGAGACGATTATCATACCATTCAACACGACCTGTCACCATTCAACATATTTTAACATTACGAGACAACTACTTGGGATAGAGACGATTATCATACATCTCTAGATAGCAGATGAATCGGGTAATAAATCCTGAACATTACAACTTCCTAGCTAATTTAGTTCAGACAGGAGAGGTTTTCAAAGTTCCTGGATTTTTTTAGACGACGTGTCACCGTTCAGCATATTTTAACATTACGGGAAAACTACTTGGGATAGAGAAGATTATCATACATCTCTAGATAGCAGACAAATCGGGTAATAAATCCTGAACGTTACAACTTCCTAGCTAATTTTGTTCAGACAGGAGAGGTTTTCAAAGTTCCTGAGTGATTTTAGACGACGTGTCACCGTTCAGCATATTTTAACATTACGAGACAACTACTTGGGATAGAGACGATTATCATACATCTCTAGCTAGCAGACAAATCGGGTAATAAATCCTGAATGTTACAACTTCCTAGCTAATTCAGTTCAGACAGGAGAGGTTTTCAGAGTTACTGGTTTTTTTTAGACGACCTGTCACCATTCAACATATTTTAACATTACGAGACAACTACTTGGGATAGAGAAGATTATCATACATCTCTGGATAGCAGACAAATCGGGTAATAAATCCTGAATGTTACAACTTCCTAGCTAATTTAGTTCAGACAGGAGAGGTTTTCAAAGTTCCTGGGCTTTTTTTAGACGACCTGTCACCATTCAACATATTTTAACATTACGAGACAACTACTTGGCATAGAGACGATTATCATACATCTCTAGATAGCAGATGAATCGGGTAATAAATCCTGAACGTTACAACTTCCTAGCTAAGTTAGTTCAGACAGGAGAGATTTTCAAAGTTCAAGTTCTGGGTGATTTTAGACGACATGTCACCATTCAACATATTTTAACATTACGAGAAAACTACTTGGGATAGAGACGATTATCATACATCAATAGATAGCTGATAAATCGGGTAATAAATCCTGAAAAGCACAACGACTTACGATTCTTGTTGCAAACGTGGTAGATCGCCCAGACCGCCCACAGTTGCACCTGGTAATCCATATCTCTCGCCAGCAAGGGAAAGAACGGCCGGAAGCTCCTATAGGCAACCATCTCGCTATCCGGCACCCGCCACTCAGTCACGGCCTTCTCCAACTGCTCCAACATGTCATCCTTCGTAAAAATTTTAATCGTCCATTTTTCATCACCGTCCGACGCTAAATGCGCAACAATTCCAGCGGCGAAATAACTCACGTCGATGTGGTCCGACATCAATAAGTAATACAGCTCGCTCATAAGGGAATCCGTCATTAAGTTCTGCCTCAAAAACTCAACCTCAGCGATGTTATTCAACAATCCCAAGACTTTTGTTTCGATGGCGTTATCCCCGCGAAAAATCTGCAAAACGGAGAGGAATAACTGACAGCCGGATTGTTCTAGGAACACGTAACAGGTGGCGGCACTCTCGTCCGTCAAATTCCAGAGGGCGCTCAGCGTGAATTTCAAGGTTATGTCGGATTGTTTGAGTTCGACGCGCGATTGGACCATGGATAGTAGTTTGCGCATGTAAACCGGGCGCGCGCCTAATTCTGACGTTTCTGCAGTTGAGACTTTCGCCGCTAGGATCGAGCAGATGGCGACGGCCATGCGATTCATGCTTGTCTCTTCGAAGGTACATAACGAGTCGAGGACCAGTTTGGCGCAGCGAAATTTGTTGAAGGTTATGTCTTGGAGTATCCGATCGGAGCATAGGTTAAGTAGGGAGTTTTTCTGGAGTTGGTACTCTTCGGGGAAGTTCTCCATCGCTGTTAGGATTAGGTCGACGCCTGTAAAAGAGATTGGTCGATTTTTTCCACTCAACATATTTTAACATTACGAAAAAACTACTTGGGATTGAAACACAACATCACAACAGCCTAAGTAATTTAGTGCAGACAGTAAAACATAACCTAAAAAAAATTGACATTTCAATTTGACAGTTAAATATAACCTCAAAAATTTTGACATTTTAATTCGACAGTTAAATATAACCTAAAAGAATTTTGACATTTCAATTTAACAGTTAAATATAACCTAAAAGAATTGTAACATTTCAATTTGACAGTTAAATATAACCTAAAAGAATTTTGACATTTCAATTTGACAGTTAAATATAACCTCAAAAATGTTGACATTACAATTTGACAGCAGATAAATCAGGTAATTAATCCTGACAATCACTATTGCCTAAGTAATTTAGTTCAGACAGGGGAGTTTTTCAAAGTTCAAGTTCTGGGTGATTTTAGACGTGTCACCATTCAACATATTTTAACATTACGAGAAAACCACTTGGGATAGAGACGATTATCATACATCCCTAGATAGCAGATGAATCGGGTAATAAATCCTGAAAATTACAACAGCCTACGTAATTTAGTTCAGACAGGAGAGTTTCTCAAAGTTCAAGTTCCGGGTGATTTTAGACGACGTGTCACCATTCAACATATTTTAACATTACAAGAAAACCACTTGGGATAGAGACGATTATCATACATCTCTAGATAGCAGATAAATCAGTTAATTAATCCTGAAAATCAGAACTCTCTAACTAGTTTAGTTCAGGCAGGGGAGTTTTTCGAAGTTCAAGTTCCGGGTGATTTTAGACGACGTGTCACCATTCAACATGTTTTAACATTACGAGGAAACTACTTGAGATAGAGACGATTATCATACATCTCTAGATAGCAGATAAATCAGGTAATTAATCCTGACAATCACAACTGCCTAAGTAATTTAGTTCAGGCAGGAGAGTTTCTCAAAGTTCAAGTTCCGGGTGATTTTAGACGACGTGTCACCATTCAACATATTTTAACATTACGAGAAAACTACTTGGGATAGAGACGATTATCATACATCTCTAGATAGCAGATAAATCAGTTAATTAATCCTGAAAATCACAACTCTCTAACTACTTTAGTTCAGGCAGGGGAGTTTTTTAAAATTCAAGTTCTGGGTGATTTTAGACGACGTGTCACCATTCAACATATTTTAACATTACGAGAAAACTACTTGGGATAGAGACGATTATCATACAACTCTAGATAGCAGATAAATCAGTTAATTAATCCTGAAAATCACAACTCTCTAACTACTTTAGTTCAGGCAGGGGAGTTTTTTAAAGTTCAAGTTCTGGGTGATTTTAGAAGACGTGTCACCATTCAACATGTTTTAACATTACGAGGAAACTACCTGGGATAGAGACGATTATCATACATCTCTAGATAGCAGATAAATCAGGTAATTAATCCTGAAAATCACAACTGCCTAAGTAATTTAGTTCAGACAGGAGAGTTTTTCGAAGTTCAAGTTCCGGGTGATTTTAGACGACGTGTCACCATTCAACATGTTTTAACATTACGAGGAAACTACCTGGGATAGAGACGATTATCATACATCTCTAGATAGCAGATAAATCAGGTAATTAATCCTGAAAATCACAACTGCCTAAGTAATTTAGTTCAGACAGGAGAGTTTTTCGAAGTTCAAGTTCCGGGTGATTTTAGACGACGTGTCACCATTCAACATATTTTAACATTACGAGAAAACTACTTGGGATAGAGACGATTATCATACATCTCTAGATAGCAGATAAATCAGGTAATTAATCCTGAAAATCACAACTGCCTAAGTAATTTAGTTCAGACAGGAGAGTTTTTCGAAGTTCAAGTTTCGGGTGATTTTAGACGACGTGTCACCATTCAACATATTTTAACATTACGAGAAAACTACTGGGGATAGAGACGATTATAATACATCTCTAGATAGCAGATAAATCAGGTAATTAATCCTGAAAATCACAACTGCCTAAGTAATTTAGTTCAGACAGGAGAGTTTTTCGAAGTTCAAGTTCCGGGTGATTTTAGACGACGTGTCACCATTCAACATATTTTAACATTACGAGAAAACTACTGGGGATAGAGACGATTATAATACATCTCTAGATAGCAGATAAATCAGGTAATTAATCCTGAAAATCACAACTGCCTAAGTAATTTAGTTCAGACAGGAGAGTTTTTCGAAGTTCAAGTTCCGGGTGATTTTAGACGACGTGTCACCATTCAACATATTTTAACATTACGAGAAAACTACTGGGGATAGAGACGATTATAATACATCTCTAGATAGCAGATAAATCAGGTAATTAATCCTGAAAATCACAACTGCCTAAGTAATTTAGTTCAGACAGGAGAGTTTTTCGAAGTTCAAGTTCCGGGTGATTTTAGACGACGTGTCACCATTCAACATATTTTAACATTACGAGAAAACTACTGGGGATAGAGACGATTATCATACATCTCTAGATAGCAGATAAATCAGTTAATTAATCCTGAAAATCACAACTCTCTAACTACTTTAGTTCAGGCAGGGGAGTTTTTTAAAGTTCAAGTTCTGGGTGATTTTAGACGACGTGTCACCATTCAACATGTTTTAACATTACGAGGAAACTACTTGGGATAGAGACGATTATCATACATCTCTAGATAGCAGATAAATCAGTTAATTAATCCTGAAAATCACAACTCTCTAACTACTTTAGTTCAGGCAGGGAAGTTTTTCGAAGTTCAAGTTCCGGGTGATTTTAGACGACGTGTCACCATTCAACATGTTTTAACATTACGAGGAAACTACTTGGGATAGAGACGATTATCATACATCTCTAGATAGCAGATAAATCAGGTAATTAATTCTGACAATCACAACTGCCTAAGTAATTTAGTTCAGGCAGGAGAGTTTTTCAAAGTTCAAGTTCCGGGTGATTTTAGACGACGTGTCACCATTCAACATATTTTAACATTACGAGAAAACTACTTGGGATAGAGACGATTATCATACATCTCTAGATAGCAGATAAATCAGTTAATTAATCCTGAAAATCACAACTCTCTAACTACTTTAGTTCAGGCAGGGGAGTTTTTTAAAGTTCAAGTTCTGGGTGATTTTAGACGACGTGTCACCATTCAACATGTTTTAACATTACGAGGAAACTACTTGGGATAGAGACGATTATCATACATCTCTAGATAGCAGATAAATCAGGTAATTAATCCTGAAAATCACAACTGCCTAAGTAATTTAGTTCAGACAGGAGAGTTTTTCGAAGTTTGCGTATGACTTACCTGTCGCTAACAGAGTCGGATGTAGCCCTTTTGACAGGTCGGCACGCGTCAAATTGTACAGGCAAGCTGTCGCAGCGACCTGCACGCCAAACTTATCCGGGTGCTCCTTCATAGCACCCAGAACAATCTCAATAATATCCGTCCGGGCGCCTTTAAAACCGCTCGTCAGTTGAAACAGGTGATACAGCGCTTTCTGCACGAAAAACGGTCTGTCGTGATGGACGTTCAACGTCAGCTTCAGCTGTTCTTCGTTTGCCATCCCCGCCACGGCAATATTCCCCCGAAAGTTGGCGCTCTGCGCTTTCGTGAACATCGCGTCGTAAGCGACAGCGTTCACGGCCAAACCTAGGAATTTTATCTTAGGGTGGGTGTCCAAGAAGTGTTGAACGCATTCGATGGCTACGTAACTCTTCCAGCCGGACATATCGAAGGAAATTAGCTGCGGAAGGCAGTCGGGGGCGTCTAGAATCCTCGTGACGACGTTGTCGTAACGTAAGTCGTACTTTTCGTTGACGATGCTGACGTCGAGGTGTCGTAACTGATGGAGTTTGATGATGTATTGAGCGCAGAGCGTTATATCGCGAAGATCCTGCAAAATTTGCAAGAATTATACTCCAGTCATTAGCAAATTTCCTATAATTTATGCAATAACCTTTTTTTTAGCCAAAAGCATGTTGCAGGAAAGTTTGTGGCACTCTTACGCCAAAACTATTGGTTTTACCAAAAAAAAGGTTATGACATAAATTATAGGAAATTTTCTCTAGTTTAATTTATTATATAGCTGTTTTTATCGCAAAAAGCATCAATTTTTATCGCGAAAGGCATCAATAAACAATATAAAGAATATTAGACCTCACAAGAACCACTCAGAAAGCAGAAAAATAACCTAGAAGCAAGCTAAAAAGTGTTAAAAGTCACGACAGTTAGAAAAAAGATCACAACTTGAAAACTAATGGAGGAATCTTATTGAAATTGACAATGATTATTCTAGAGGCATCAATAAACAATATAAAGAACATTAGACCTCACAAGAACCACTCAGAAAGCAGAAAAATAACCTAGAAGCAAGCTAAAAAGTGTTAAAAGTCACGACAGTTAGAAAAAAGATCACAACTTGAAAACTAATGGAGGAATCTTATTGAAATTGACAATGATTATTCTAGAGGCATCAATAAACAATATAAAGAACATTAGACCTCACAAGAACCACTCAGAAAGCAGAAAAATAACCTAGAAGCAAGCTAAAAAGTGTTAAAAGTCACGACAGTTAGAAAAAAGATCACAACTTGAAAACTAATGGAGGAATCTTATTGAAATTGACAATGATTATTCTAGAGGCATCAATAAACAATATAAAGAACATTAGACCTCACAAGAACCACTCAGAAAGCAGAAAAATAACCTAGAAGCAAGCTAAAAAGTGTTAAAAGTCACGACAGTTAGAAAAAAGATCACAACTTGAAAACTAATGGAGGAATCTTATTGAAATTGACAATGATTATTCTAGAGGCATCAATAAACAATATAAAGAACATTAGACCTCACAAGAACCACTCAGAAAGCAGAAAAATAACCTAGAAGCAAGCTAAAAAGTGTTAAAAGTCACGACAGTTAGAAAAAAGATCACAACTTGAAAACTAATGGAGGAATCTTATTGAAATTGACAATGATTATTCTAGAGGCATCAATAAACAATATAAAGAACATTAGACCTCACAAGAACCACTCAGAAAGCAGAAAAATAACCTAGAAGCAAGCTAAAAAGTGTTAAAAGTCACGACAGTTAGAAAAAAGATCACAACTTGAAAACTAATGGAGGAATCTTATTGAAATTGACAATGATTATTCTAGAGGCATCAATAAACAATATAAAGAACATTAGACCTCACAAGAACCACTCAGAAAGCAGAAAAATAACCTAGAAGCAAGCTAAAAAGTGTTAAAAGTCACGACAGTTAGAAAAAAGATCACAACTTGAAAACTAATGGAGGAATCTTATTGAAATTGACAATGATTATTCTAGAGGCATCAATAAACAATATAAAGAACATTAGACCTCACAAGAACCACTCAGAAAGCAGAAAAATAACCTAGAAGCAAGCTAAAAAGTGTTAAAAGTCACGACAGTTAGAAAAAAGATCACAACTTGAAAACTAATGGAGGAATCTTATTGAAATTGACAATGATTATTCTAGAGGCATCAATAAACAATATAAAAAATATTAGACCTCACAAGAACCACTCACAAAGCAGAAAAATAACGTAGAAGCAAGCTAAAAAGTGTTAAAAGTCACGACAGTTAGAAAAAAGATCACAACTTGAAAACTAACGGAGGAATCTTATTGAAATTGACAATGATTATTCTAGAGGCATCAATAAACAATATAAAAAATACTAGGCCTCACAAGAATCACTCAGAAAGCTGAAAAACAACCTAGAAGCAAGCTAAAGTGTTCAAAATCACGACAGTTAGAAAAAAGACCACAACTTGAAAACTAATGGAGGAATCTTATTGAAATTGACAAAGATTATTCTAGAGGCATCAATAAACAATATAAAAAATATTAGACCTCACAAGAACCACTCAGAAAGCAGAAAAATAACCTAGAAGCAAGCTAAAGTGTTCAAAATCATGACAGTTAGAAAAAAGACCACAACTTGAAAACTAAAGCGGAAATCTTAATGAAATTAACAATAACTATTAAAGAGGCATTAATAAACAATATAAAAAATACTAGAGCTCACAAGAACCACTCACAAAGCAGAAAAATAACCTAGAAGCAAGCTAAAAAGTGTTAAAAGTCACGACAATTAGAAAAAAAGATCACAACTTGAAAACTAATGGAGGAATCTTAATGAAATTGACAATGACTATTCTAGAGGCATCAATAAACAATATAAAAAATACTAGACCTCACAAGAACCACTCAGAAAGCTGAAAAACAACCTAGAAGCGAGCTAAAGTGTTCAAAATCACGACAGTTAGAAAAAAAACCACAACTTGAAAACTAATGGAGGAATCTTATTGAAATTGACAATGATTATTCTAGAGGCATCAATAAACAATATAAAAAATACTAGACCTCACAAGAACCACTCAGAAAGCAGAAAAATAACCTAGAAGCAAGCTAAAGTATTCAAAATTATGACAGTTAGAAAAAAGACCACAACTTGAAAACTAAAGCGGAAATCTTAATGAAATTAACAATAATTATTAAAGAGGCATTAATAAACAATATAAAAAATACTAGAGCTCACAAGAACCACTCACAAAGCAGAAAAATAACCTAGAAGCAAGCTAAAAAGTGTTAAAAGTCACGACAATTAGAAAAAAAGATCACAACTTGAAAACTAATGGAGGAATCTTAATGAAATTGACAATGACTATTCTAGAGGCATCAATAAACAATATAAAAAATACTAGACCTCACAAGAACCACTCAGAAAGCTGAAAAACAACCTAGAAGCGAGCTAAAGTGTTCAAAATCACGACAGTTAGAAAAAAAACCACAACTTGAAAACTAATGGAGGAATCTTATTGAAATTGACAATGATTATTCTAGAGGCATCAATAAACAATATAAAAAATACTAGACCTCACAAGAACCACTCAGAAAGCAGAAAAATAACCTAGAAGCAAGCTAAAGTATTCAAAATTATGACAGTTAGAAAAAAGACCACAACTTGAAAACTAAAGCGGAAATCTTAATGAAATTAACAATAATTATTAAAGAGGCATTAATAAACAATATAAAAAATACTAGAGCTCACAAGAACCACTCACAAAGCAGAAAAATAACCTAGAAGCAAGCTAAAAAGTGTTAAAAGTCACGACAATTAGAAAAAAAGATCACAACTTGAAAACTAATGGAGGAATCTTAATGAAATTGACAAGAATTATTCTAGAGGCATCAATAAACAATATAAAGAACATTAGACCTCACAAGAATCACTCAGAAAGCTCAAAAATAACCTAGAAGAAACCTAAATTTAAAAAAATCACAACAGTTTGAAAAAAGACCACAACTTGAAAACTAAGGGAGATATCTTAATGAAACCGACAATAATTATTCACAAAACATCAATAAACAATATAAAGAACATTAGACCATACAAGAACCACTAAGAAAGCAGAAAAATAACCTAGAAGCAAGCTAAAGTGTTAAAAGTCAGGACAGTTACAAAAAATACCACAACTTGAAAACTAATGGAGGAATCTTAATGAAAACAACAATAATTATTCAAAAGGCATGAATAAACAATATCAAAACCCAAAATTCGAAAAACAAACCCCACGGGAATACTTACGCTCACATTTAGGCTCGTCAATTTTCCAGCAAGATTAACGAGCGGTTCCAACGATTTGACAGCAGTTCCCGATATATCAATCCTCTCTAAATGCTTCAAATCGGTGCAGAGCATCTCCAAAGACGACTGGTTAAGTTCAGTACGCGACACATTTAAAACCCTCAAGTTTTTAAGCCTTAATAACGACACCATGTAACAATATCTTTTCGAATCAATAAAAGTACATTGCGGCGCATTTAAAATCGTTATATTCTCCTCGCTCCAAGGACTTAACGATTCTACAACAATACTAGTTTAGTTTTTTGATAATTTCGAAAGTTTAAAGCAAAAAAACTTACCAATTATCGAATTTACGGCTATATGTCTGACAGCGGTGCAGTCTATCTCTAATATCTTATGTTGTTGCAGGATTTTGAGACCATCTGTGGAGATTTCTCGATTATTGGGGATCCTGACACGTTTTAAACGGGTGTGTTCCTCCGTGAAAATAGCTATGGTGCCATCATTAAGTAGGTTTTTGTCCGCAAGACGCTGCCATAGCTTTTCGCTAAGTTCTATGAATAGATACATTTCTGGGTCTTTGAAATGGTATTGTTTGATGTAACAGTTGTCCGAGAACGTCGCATGATGGTTTACCATGGATTTCCAATCGAATACTTCGGTTAGATTGTCGCAGATGCAGTTCAAACATAGGTCTTCGAGTGTCCGTGGACTGTCATACATTTTGATCGTTTAAAAGTCGAATTTCGCAGTATATTTAAGCTCGATCAAAACCGATAACTTACAGACATCGGCGGTGGTGCGAATAATCAAAGATCAACAAACATAACTATAATATTGTTGTGGTAGAAAAGAAATGTCAACATTACTCTAACTGTCAAAAATAACACCAAAGAGTTGAGACGATTTTAAACGGTTGGTAGTACGTCTACGGCGCTTTTTTTCGTATTTTCAACTAAATTAAATATATTCCGGATAATTTAATCAATTTATATTCAAAATAATCATTTCTGCGTTTTCAACACGACGATATTTTAGTAGGAATTTAAATGACGACGACATCTAGCGTGGGTGTTTTGTAATAATGGTTGGTTTCACTTCCGTGGGTTGGTAAGGTTCTTGGTTGGGAAGTGTGGGCATACACCGAGAGGGGGCGCTAGTAACCCGATTTGACAGATTTTGATCTTGAAGTTTTGATATCAACGATCAATTTTGGTGATTCTTTCGGGAAATTATATCAAAACAAATTATGTGGTGGTGAATGTGGACTATAGTGAATATGGTTGCGGTTATTGGTGTCACCTCCTCGCTGGAGAGGATTGCGGTTATTAAAGACCAACTCAAGGTAAGTACATCAAAATTTAACACTTGTCTTGTCTAGCAAATTTTACATTATGCGAACAATATCCTTTTTCGAATGATTTTATGGTGTTTAACCGGTTTGTGTTTCTAACGTATCTCTAAACCTTTTTTCCACAACATTATTTGCGTTTATGACACTTTTTTGACGTTTGTAACATGTTTGACATTTCTACGCTTGTCACTTATGACGTTACTGTCATTTATTATTTTTTATGGAAATTTACAAGATTATTCCCCATTCGACGTTCCAGAATTCTTTATAAAACAGTACAGACTGTCGAAAAATCTCGTGATAAATCTAATAGAAGAAATGGGAGAATTTGTCAAGGCAGTACCCAAAGAACAAAAATTTCACTCCACCTAATTCACATTCAATCACATTCAAGCAAAAAAAAAATAAAAATCAAAATAGAATTTCTCTATAATTTGCCCGAAGAATCACCAAAATCACCCAAAAATTATCAAAGTTATGCGACATCGCACTTCCCAGAAGAAGAAAAAAAGTCGCCTATATCGTACAGCGCGTTCGTGGAATTACTACGTGGTGGAATTTTCAACTGATGGCGATGAGTCACCTGTCACATGGAAACGTCAGGCAGACGGCCAAAAGGCTCTCACTCACCAAACGCACGCCTCTTTCCTCACATCTCGCCGTTCTCGTTCCAAGAAATCATCTCCATTCATCATAATATCTCGCTCCCTTTGACTGCCGCTGCCGTTGCCGTTCTTCATTCACAATTTACAGGTTTTACCGTCGAGGCGGCCTTGGACCTTCCGAGAAAACAATTGAACTGACGGAGGCGTGTCCCACTCATCCAACGCTATCTAGATCGAGATAAGAGCTTACAAGAAAATTCCACCGTAGATTCCGACGATTTTTTATGGTTATACGTGTTTTTTTTTTAGGTTAGGAATTTTGACGTTAGTGTATAATTACGATATATATGAAGATACAATAAAAATAAAAAGAATATCCGTCCCACATCATTACGCGCCTAATTTCAGGTCGCAATGGTCACATTGTCGGTAATTGGCCGCAACGGACCACACGCCGCACCGCAAAGCACTCAGAACCACTCAGAACCACAGATCGAGGTGGCGAAGAGTTACTATGGCAACAGGAGACGCAAGCATAGACCACCCATCGCGTCTGTCGCGCAACAGGTGCGAGACGCGATGCGAAATCCGTCGCTAGGCAACAGCCCGGCGTGACACAGCGCGGCCATCTTCTCCCGGCCGACGTTGGGCCACCGCGACACCGTTCGTCACTTGTTCTCCCGCCGAGGCGTGCTCGATTTGCCGGTAATTGAAATTTAAATTGTTGGTTGGCTGACCGCTAACTGTCGCGCTATAAATTCGAACGATTGAGACCCCCACCCAACTGTCGGACTACCTCGTTTTATTTAATTTTTTTTATGTTTAATTTATGCCACGAAAAACTGAAAAATGGAAAAATAAAACGTCAGATGTGAGCGAATACTTCGTATTTTATTTTCAAATCGCTTATTCTCCGTGCAGAGAAAAAATAATACAATTTCCGGTTATAAAAAAAAATAAGTACAATTTTCTTTCTATAAATAATAAATTAAAACTTAAAAATTCGGTTCTATACAAAAAATCGACAACTTAACCTAGAAACTCTTGACGGAACTAAACCTAACATAACCTAGAATAAATATAATAAAATACAAAACGGAACGTATAGACAAGTAAATGGTTTGGGTGGGGGGTGGGTGGGGGGTTTATAAATTAAATTAATTTAAGGGTAGGGGAGAGATAATGTTATTCACAATTATTTTTTTGTTTTCATTGCGTTAAGTAATAAACATTAATATTTTAATGACAGACACATTAATTACACATTTGGACTAGAAATCACTTTTTGGCCAAGTGGTTGATGGCCAAAATGGAAAACTTCATTGGCACAATGTACGCAGGGAATCCCCCACTGAGCTACTTGTCCGCCTGCAACAAAATAACAGAAAAATACGTCAAAAAAATGACATAAAATAGAGGATTCACAGTAATTAGTTAATAACTTTTTTGTGGTTTGGTCTAGAGATTTCAAATTTGATTTTTCCGAAAGGTAAACCCACACTCTACAAATTTCGTCTCTTGCTAATTTTTGATATCTCGTACGGTTCTCCGTAAAAAAAATAAAATAACAAAAAGAATTTAACATTCCCAAACTTTTTATGTTTTTCCTCCGAAACTATGAGACATACAAGAAATTAGTAAGAGCCAAATATGTAGAGCCTGTATCACTCTTTCGGATAAAAATATTTTGGAACATCCCCGCAAACTAGGTGAAACCGGTTAAGTCACACAAAAACCAGTTCTTCAGTCACTAGGATCGGTGGTGTGTTCTGAGACTTGCCAAAATATATTTTTCCGAAAGGTAAATCCACACTCTACAAATTTCGTCTCTTGCTAATTTTTGATATCTCGTACGATTCTCCGTCAAAAAAATAAAATAACAAAAATAATTTAACATTCCCAAACTTTTTATGTTTTTCCTCCGAAACTGTGAGACATATAAGAAATTAGTAAGAGGCAAAATATGTAGAGCCTGCATCACTCTTTCGGATAAAAATATTTTGGAACATCCCCACATCACCGCAAACTAGGTAAAACCGGTTAAGTCACACAAAAACCAGTTCTTCAGTCACTAGGATCGGTGGTGTGTTCTGAGACTTGCCAAAATATATTTTTCCGAAAGGTAAATCCACCCTCTACAAATTTCGTCTCTTGCTAATTTTTGATATCTCGTACGATTCTCCGTCAAAAAAATAAAATAACAAAAAGAATTGAACATTCCCAAACTTTTTATGTTTTTCCTCCGAAACTGTGAGACATATAAGAAATTAGTAAGAGGCAAAATATGTAGAGCCTGTTGCACTCTTTCGGATAAAAATATTTTGGAACATCCCCACATCACCGCAAACTAGGCAAAACCGGTTAAGTCACACAAAAACAAGTTCTTCAATCACTAGGATCGGTGGTGTGTTCTGAGACTTGCCAAAATATATTTTTCCGAAAGGTAAATCCACACTCTATAAATTTCGTCTCTTGCTAATTTTTGATATCTCGTACGATTCTCCGTCAAAAAAATAAAATAACAAAAAGAATTTAACATTCCCAAACTTTTTATGTTTTTCCTCCGAAACTGTGAGACATATAAGAAATTAGTAAGAGGCAAAATATGTAGAGCCTGTTGCACTCTTTCGGATAAAAATATTTTGGAACATCCCCACATCACCGCAAACTAGGTAAAACCGGTTAAGTCACACAAAACCCAGTTCTTCAGTCACTTGGATCGGTGGTGTGTTCTGAGACTTGCCAAAATATATTTTTCCGAAAGGTAAATCCACACTCTACAAATTTCGTCTCTTGCTAATTTTTGATATCTCGTACGATTCTCCGTCAAAAAAATAAAATAACAAAAAGAATTTAACATTCCCAAACTTTTTATGTTTTTCCTCCGAAACTGTGAGACATATAAGAAATTAGTAAGAGGCAAAATATGTAGAGCCTGTTGCACTCTTTCCGATAAAAATATTTTGGAACATCCCCACATCACCGCAAACTAGGTAAAACCGGTTAAGTCACACAAAAACCAGTTCTTCAGTCACTAGGATCGGTGGTGTGTTCTGAGACTTGCCAAAATATATTTTTCCGAAAGGTAAATCCACACTCTACAAATTTCGTCTCTTGCTAATTTTTGATATCTCGTACGATTCTCCGTCAAAAAAATAAAATAACAAAAAGAATTTAACATTCCCAAACTTTTTATGTTTTTCCTCCGTTTTTACTAATTTTTAAGAGTTTTTTTACTCACCAGCATAGGATATAAGAAAGTTGTGACGCTATCTTGACCGTGATCGTTCTTAGCCACGCAAGTGTAAGGCCCCATGTCGTTCCAACGAATTTTGTTTATCCTCAAACCGCCCGTTTCCAACAATTTGAACCTTACGTCATTTTCTTCGATGACATTTTCGGATGGGTCCAACCAAATCGTCGCTGGTAATGGTGTACCACTCACCCGACACGGGAACTCAACAGAATTACCTGAAAAAAATTAAAATTAATAAAAAATTAAAACTTTTTGGTCAGACCCTGTACATCACAGTACATCATATACCAGGTGCGGTCAAAAAGTTTTTTCGACTTACCGATATTATCCATGTAAATTGTGTCGAAGAACGTTATCCTGGCCGGGCTAGACTCCTTGGAAGGACTTCCTTTCAATTCTCTGATCTCATCCGCAATGAAATTACTCAAACTCTTGCTAACTATGACTTTGGTGGCGGTTTTCGCGATTTTTGTACCGCTCTGCGCCTTGCAGTAGTAGATATCGGTGTTCTGGGCCGCGTTTATGGTCAATCGAGCGCGTGCCTTCGCCAATCCACGCATCGGAAAACTGGTAATCTCATTTGAGAATTCATTCTGAAAAAAGAAATGGAGTTTTTCTGTTAAAATCCGTGTAACGCCATCTCGCGAGGAATTGATCAAACGGTACAACGGATCGGGCTGAAATTCGGTATACTTATTTGGAACTATCAGGGGATGAACTGTATTGATTTTGGTGACAATCTGACAACCGGAAGTGGGAAATTTTACATGCAAAAGATTTATCTTTTCATTTATAGAATTTGGGAAATGATAGTGTATGACTGTGGACACGATAGCGCCCAAACGGTACAACGGCTCGGGCTGAAACTCGGTATACTTATTTGGGACTATCAGGGGATGAACTGTATTGATTTTGGTGACAATCTGACAACCGGAAGTGGGAAATTTTACATGCAAAAGATTTATCTTTTCATTTATAGAATTTGGGAAATGATAGTGTATGACTGTGGACACGATAGCGCCCAAACGGTACAACGGATCGGGCTGAAACTCGGTATACTTATTTGGGACTAACAGGGGATGAACTGTATTGATTTTGGTGACAATCTGACAACCGGAAGTGGGAAATTTTACATGCAAAATATTTATCTTTTCATTTATAGAATTTGGGAAATGATAGTGTATGACTGTGGACACGATAACGCCCAAGCGGTACAACGGATCGGGCTGAAACTCGGTATACTTATTTGGGACTATCAGGGGATGAACTGTATTGATTTTGGTGACAATCTGACAACCGGAAGTGGGAAATTTTACATGCAAAATATTTATCTTTTCATTTATAGAATTTGGGAAATGATAGTGTATGACTGTGGACACAATAGCGCCCAAACGGTACAACGGATCGGGCTGAAACTCGGTATACTTATTTGGGACTATCAGGGGATGAACTGTATTGATTTTGGTGACAATCCGACAACCGGAAGTGACAAATTTTACAAAATTTTACAAAAAAATTTTTTTTTTACTTACGTTTGTTAATTTCACTCTATCCTTGTACCATTGGATGACGGGAGCTGGTGACCCGGAAGCTTCGCATTCTAACACCACTGGCTCCCCGAAATTCACCCTGATCTCCCTTTCGTGGGGTTGGTTTATTTTTACCCACGATTTGACAACTCTTTCATTAGTTTCAATCTCTTCTAGTCCGTTGTCGACTTCGTTATCGAAAGTTGACCTTGTCAGACGTCTGGCGCTGCCGTAGTCCCAGAAGGTAACGATCGCCAAGAATAAAGCTAGTCTCATCTGGAAAAAAAGCGAAAAAACCCCATTAAAATTTGACGCGGTCGTTCAAAACTTGAAAACTAAATTTTTTAAACGTACATCAACGTGTGCCATGCGTGTATCTCGGCCAAAAAATGGTTACAACCGCCTCTTGCGCCGATTAAAACCAGACTAATCCGTCTTTTCGGAGTTTTGCTGACGAAGGTAGCTGATATCTTATCACTGAAGGAGTGAAGGAAAGTTTGGAACGTCATAACTTCTGAACCGTTTGAGATAGAGAAAATCGACCGTTGGATACCACCGTTGGAATCAGCGTGAAAAACTGTATTAGAAACATCCATGTCGCGCTACTAGATCAGACACAATTTCCCTTAAAAATTGAAAATGTTGTACCATGCCTATTTTTTTTTTTTTTTTTGGTCTGGTTTTGCAACTTTGAAACGTCATAACTTCTGAACTGTTCGAGATAGAGAAAATGGAAAAGCACCGTTGGAATCAGCGTGAAAAACTGTATTAGAAACATCCATGTCGCGCTACTAGATCAGACACAATTTCCCTTAAAAATTGAAAATGTTGTACCATGCCTATTTTTTTTTTTTTTTTGGTCTGGTTTTGCAACTTTGAAACGTCATAACTTCTGAACTGTTCGAGATAGAGAAAATGGAAAAGCACCGTTGGAATCAGCGTGAAAAACTGTATTAGAAACATCCATGTCGCGCTACTAGATCAGACACAATTTCCCTTAAAAATTGAAAATGTTGTACCATGCCTATTTTTTTTTTTTTTGGTCTGGTTTTGCAACTTTGAAACGTCATAACTTCTGAACTGTTCGAGATAGAGAAAATGGAAAAGCACCGTTGGAATCAGCGTGAAAAACTGTATTAGAAACATCCATGTCGCGCTACTAGATCAGACACAATTTCCCTTAAAAATGGAAAATGTTGTACCATGCCTATTTTTTTTTTGGCCTGGTTTTGCAACTTTGAAACGTCATAACTTCTGAACTGTTCGAGATAGAGAAAATCGAAAACCACCGTTGGAATCAGCGTGAAAAACTGTATTAGAAACATCCATGTCGCGCTACTAGATCATACACAATTTCCCTTAAAAATGGAAAATGTTGTACCATGCCTATTTTTTTTGGCCTGGTTTTGCAACTTTGAAACGTCATAACTTCTGAACTGTTCAAGATAGAGAAAATCGAAAAGCACCGTTGGAATCAGCGTGAAAAACTGTATTAGAAACATCCATGTCGCGCTACTAGATCAGACACAATTTCCCTTAAAAATGGAAAATGTTGTACCATGCCTATTTTTTTTTTGGGCTGGTTTTGCAACTTTGAAACGTCATAACTTCTGAACTGTTCGAGATAGAGAAAATCGAAAAGCACCGTTGGAATCAGCGTGAAAAACTGTATTAGAAACATCCATGTCGCGCTACTAGATCAGACACAATTTCCCTTAAAAATGGAAAATGTTGTACCATGCCTATTTTTTTTTTTGGCCTGGTTTTGCAACTTTGAAACGTCATAACTTCTGAACTGTTCGAGATAGAGAAAATCGAAAAGCACCGTTGGAATCAGCGTGAAAAACTGTATTAGAAACATCCATGTCGCGCTACTAGATCAGACACAATTTCCCTTAAAAATGGAAAATGTTGTACCATGCCTATTTTTTTTTTGGCCTGGTTTTGCAACTTTGAAACGTCATAACTTCTGAACTGTTCGAGATAGAGAAAATCGAAAAGCACCGTTGGAATCAGCGTGAAAAACTGTATTAGAAACATCCATGTCGCGCTACTAGATCAGACACAATTTCCCTTAAAAATGGAAAATGTTGTACCATGCCTATTTTTTTTTTGGCCTGGTTTTGCAACTTTGAAACGTCATAACTTCTGAACTGTTCGAGATAGAGAAAATCGAAAAGCACCGTTGGAATCAGCGTGAAAAACTGTATTAGAAACATCCATGTCGCGCTACTAGATCAGACACAATTTCCCTTAAAAATGGAAAATGTTGTACCATGCCTATTTTTTTTTTGGCCTGGTTTTGCAACTTTGAAACGTCATAACTTCTGAACTGTTCGAGATAGAGAAAATCGAAAAGCACCGTTGGAATCAGCGTGAAAAACTGTATTAGAAACATCCATGTCGCGCTACTAGATCATACACAATTTCCCTTAAAAATGGAAAATGTTGTACCATGCCTATTTTTTTTGGCCTGGTTTTGCAACTTTGAAACGTCATAACTTCTGAACTGTTCAAGATAGAGAAAATCGAAAAGCACCGTTGGAATCAGCGTGAAAAACTGTATTAGAAACATCCATGTCGCGCTACTAGATCAGACACAATTTCCCTTAAAAATTGAAAATGTTGTACCATGCCTATTTTTTTTTTGGCCTGGTTTTGCAACTTTGAAACGTCATAACTTCTGAACTGTTCGAGATAGAGAAAATCGAAAAGCACCGTTGGAATCAGCGTGAAAAACTGTATTAGAAACATCCATGTCGCGCTACTAGATCAGACACAATTTCCCTTAAAAATGGAAAATGTTGTACCATGCCTATTTTTTTTTTTGGCCTGGTTTTGCAACTTTGATACGTCATAACTTCTGAACTGTTCGAGATAGAGAAAATCGGAAAGCACCGTTGGAATTAGCGTGAAAAACTGTATCAGGCACCGTATATATAATCCCCATCGAGGGATTAGTTCGGACGTAATTAGCTTTGAAAGTTGAAAAAAAAATCCGGATGACGAGAAATATGTAGTAATACACTTTTTACTATTTCTAATCATTCGTATTCTTTCCGAGAGTCTGTTTTATGAATGAATATTGCTAACAGAGGTCGCCTTTGTCGGCCCATAATCAATGAAGTGTAACCTCGCCACTTTATCTCGCGACAATAAATCAATCTGTCAAAAGAGATAAAAGCAGCGAAGATATGCATTTATTTATGTGTGAGATTTCAAAATTTTATAAGATCACGGTTATCACGTGCGCGTCTTCGAGTCGTATTACTATTTATACGCACACGTAAACCGGAAATGACTGATAGCGATAAAGAAAAATCGATTTATTTGACAAGTGAAACGTCGACGTCAGCGTGTGAACTGATACCGACGTTGATATCACCAAAACCGTTAATTCTACGAGAAAAATCCCTATTATCTTTCTTATAGCAAATTTTATGCTCTTTAATTTTGATTTGAAGAATTTCTTCGAGAAATTTTTAGTTTCCGAGATATAACCGATTTTGTTTGAGAAGTAAACCATTGATGCAGCGTGTGAATTTATATCATCGCCGATATCTTCGAAACCGTTAACTTTCCGAAAAAACGTTTATTATATTTTTTATAGCAAATTTTATGCTTTTTAATTTTGGTCTAAAGATATTTTTCGAGAAATTCTTAGTTTCCGAGATATAACCGATTTTGTTTGAGAAGTGAACCATTGATGTTACCATGTGAATTTATACCATCCTGGATATCTTCAAAACCGTTAACTCTACGAAAAAATCATTTATTATCTTTCTTATAGCAAATGTTATGCTCTTTAATTTTGATTTGAAGAATTTTTTTGAGAAATTAATAGTTTCGGAGATATAACCGATTTTGTTTGAGAAGTGAACCATTGATGCCAGCGTGTAGATTTATACCGCCTTCGATATTTCCAAAACCGTTAACTTTCCGAAAAAATCGTTTATTATCTTTCTTATAGCAAATTTTATGATCTTTAATTTTGATGATTGAGAAATTTTTCGAGAAATTTGTATTTTCCGAGATACAGCCGATTTTGTTTGAGAAGTGAACCATTGACGCCAACGTGTGAATTTATATCATCGTTGATATCTTCGAAGCCGTTAACTCTACGAAAAAAATCCTTATTATCTTTTTTATAGTAAATTTTATGCTCTTTAATTTTGATGTTAAGAATTTTCTCGAGAAATTCGTAGTATCCGAGATATAGCCGATTTTGTTTGAGAAGTGAACCATTGACGCCAACGTCTGAATTTATATCATCGTTGATATCTTCCAAGCCGTTAACTCTACGAAAAAAATCCTTATTATCTTTTTTATAGTAAATTTTATGCTCTTTAATTTTGATGTTAAGAATTTTCTCGAGAAATTCGTAGTATCCGAGATATAGCCAATTTTGTTTGAGAAGTGAACGATTCATGTCAGCGTGTGAATTTATATCATCGTTGATATTTTCGAAATCGTTAACTCTAAGAAGAAATCGTTTATTATCTTTCTTATAGAAAATTGTATGCTCTTTAATTTTGATCTTAAGAATTTTTTCGAGAAATTTTTAGTTTCCGAAATATAACCGATTTTGTTTGAGAAGTGAACCATTGGTGCCAGCGTGTGAATTTATATCATCGTTGATATCTTCGAAGCCGTTAACTCTACGAAAAAAATCCTTATTATCTTTTTTATAGCAAATTTTATGCTCTTTAATTTTGATGTTAAGAATTTTCTCGAGAAATTCGTAGTATCCGAGATATAGCCGATTTTGTTTGAGAAGTGAACGATTCATGTCAGCGTGTGAATTTATATCATCGTTGATATTTCCGAAATCGTTAACTCTAAGAAGAAATCGTTTATTATCTTTCTTATAGAAAATTGTATGCTCTTTAATTTTGATCTTAAGAATTTTTTCGAGAAATTTTTAGTTTCCGAGATACAGCGATTTTTGTGCTTGATAACCTTCTTTTTGTTCGGGATTCTCTTATCTGAGTAGCGTAATTAAAAATAATGGCGGCAGAATTAAAAACAATAGCGACAAAAGAAAAACGTCCTCCGTATCTTCGGCACTGAACCAAAACGGCACAAGTCCATCTTATCGCCATTGAAACAAAACGAACAATGATATCGCCGCGTATTATCACGTTTTTTCGACATAACACATTACGAAAACGATAACTCATTGTATTTATCTCCCGATATTGCATCCTTCGATTTTTAATTTCGACCAAACGCAATATCGCATCTATTTTTAAACGAATCGATAAAATTGCATCAGCAAATTGTGTCGCAAACATTGCACACCAGAAACTGACAAGTCAGAACTTGCCGACGAGCAAACGTCACAAAAAACGTGTCAAAATTCTAGGTTATCCCGAAAAATCGTATTTCCGAAGCGAAACAGCGACATCTAGCGTGTCAAAGTCGCCGGGCGACGTCAAAAACGTGTTAAATCATAGGTTATGTAGGAAAAACTCACCATAATTCGTAATACCTCGTCGAGATGGTGCACTAAACTCACACCGGTGACTCACTGAATTAGAGGTGTCTATGGCTAAGCGTGTGACACGATACTGTTGCTCTGTCGGGACTACCCTGTAGCTTATATACCTATTGGCGTACATGACAGAGTTGTGGATTATCACGTAGCTTCTTGAACGAAAAAGAGCGGAAAATATGCGCTTCGTTGCCGCGGAAAGGAGATAGATGTCGCCACCTCCGCATAGGTTAAAAACGCGCGGCGGTTACTTACAATGTATAGAGGGTTATAATTTGCGTTATAAGGGTTAATAACACTCGTGCAGGCTGATTATTATCGATGGTGAAGAACCTAATCAAGATAATTGGACCCCCGTCGATCACGGGTGGAAAAACAATTTTGTTTCACGCGGAAAATTATCCCGAGAGCTAAGTTGAGATGAAGTAGAACACTGTATTCGCGGCGTTGGGAATATACTGGCTTAGAAAAACGCGGACAGCGCGCTTGAAGGTGGGTCGGAATATTTGGCTGATGTAATATCGCAGGTAGCGTCTGTCATACAGTTTTGAATGCTTTTGAATGTTAAAGATTCTAACAAACGTCAAAAACTAAAATTTATAGGTTATAATCGCAAGAAAAAAAAAACGGATTTTTCGATATCGAATAACTTTTGTAATACTCAATCGATTTTGATGATTCTTTCACCGAATTGTAAACAACTTCTTCGAAATTTTCCCTGGTTAATCCAATTTTCTCCTAGATTTCCACCGTTTCCTCAATTTCCACAAATTAATTGACCTGTCTAATAGACATGATGTTTTACAAGTTTGTAACACCCTGTAGAATAATTAAGGACCTTGGTCGAATTTTGCCTGCTCACATTTAAAACCAAATTAGTTAGCGATGTAATGCCCTTTGATTCATGTCGATATGTTTCGAGAAATTCTTACTTTCCAAGATACAGCCGATTTTGTTTGACAACTGAACCATTGATGCCAGCGTGTGAATTTATATCATCGTTGATATCTTCGAAACCGTTAACTCTACGAAAAAATCGTTTATTATCTTTCTTATAGCAAATTTTATGCTCTTTAATTTTGATTTGAAGAATTTTTTTGAGAAATTTGTAGTTTCCAAGATACAGCCGATTTTGTTTGAGAAATGAACCATTGATGCCAGCGTGTGAATTTATATCATCGTTGATATCTTCGAAACCGTTAACTCTACGAAAAAATCGTTTATTATCTTTTTTATAGCAAATTGTATGCTCTTTAATTTTGATTTGAAGAATTTTTTCGAGAAATTAATAGTTTCCGAGATATAGCCGATTTTGTTTGAGAAATGAACCATTGATGCCAGCGTGTGAATTTATATCATCGTTGATACCTTCGAAACCGTTAACTCTACGAAAAAATCGTTTATTATCTTTCTTATAGCAAATTGTATGCTCTTTAATTTTGATTTGAAGAATTTTTTTGAGAAATTTGTAGTTTCCAAGATACAGCCCATTTTGTTTGAGAAATAAACCATTGATGTCAGCGTGTGAATTTATATCATCGTTGATATCTTCAAAACCGTTAACTCTACGAAAAAATCGTTTATTATCTTTCTTATAGCAAATTGTATGCTCTTTAATTTTGATTTGAAGAATTTTTTTGAGAAATTTGTAGTTTCCAAGATACAGCCGATTTTGTTTGAGAAGTGAACCATTGATGCCAGCGTGTGAATTTATATCATCGTTGATACCTTCGAAGCCGTTAACTCTACGAAAAAATCGTTTATTATCTTTCTTATAGCAAATTTTATGCTCTTTAATTTTGATTTGAAGAATTTTTCTGAGAAATTAATAGTTTCCGAGATATAGCCGATTTTGTTTGAGAAGTGAACCGTTGATGCCAGCGTGTGAATTTATATCATAGTTGATATCTTCGAAACCGTTAACTCTACGAAAAAATCGTTTATTATCTTTCTTATAGCAAATTGTATGCTCTTTAATTTTGATTTGAAGAATTTTTTTGAGAAATTTGTAGTTTCCAAGATACAGCCGATTTTGTTTGAGAAGTGAACCATTGATGTCAGCGTGTGAATTTATATCATCGTTGATATCTTCAAAACCGTTAACTCTACAAAAAAATCGTTTATTATCTTTCTTATAGCAAATTGTATGCTCTTTAATTTTGATTTGAAGAATTTTTTTTAGAAATTTGTAGTTTCCAAGATACAGCCGATTTTGTTTGAGAAGTGAACCATTGATGCCAGCGTGTGAATTTATATCATCGTTGATACCTTCGAAACCGTTAACTCTATGAAAAAATCGTTTATTATCTTTCTTATAGTAAATTTTATCCTCTTTAATTTTGATCTGAAGAATTTTCTCGAGAAATTAATAGTTTCCGAGATACGGTCGATTTTGTTTGAGAAGTGCACCATTGTCGTCAGTGTGTGAATTTATATCATCGTTGATATTTCCGAAATTGTTAACTTTACGAAAAAATCGTTTATTATCTTTCTTATAGCAAATTGTATGCTCTTTAATTTTGATTTAAAGAATTTTCTCGAGAAATTAATAGATTCCGAGATATAGCCGATTTTGTTTGAGAAATGAACCATTGATGCCAGCGTGTGAATTTATATCATCGTTGATATCTTCAAAACCGTTAACTCTACGAAAAAATCGTTTATTATCTTTCTTATAGCAAATTGTATGCTCTTTAATTTTGATTTAAAGAATTTTTTTGAGAAATTTGTAGTTTCCAAGATACAGCCCATTTTGTTTGAGAAATAAACCATTGATGTCAGCGTGTGAATTTATATCATCGTTGATATCTTCAAAACCGTTAACTCTACGAAAAAATCGTTTATTATCTTTCTTATAGCAAATTGTATGCTCTTTAATTTTGATTTGAAGAATTTTTTTGAGAAATTTGTAGTTTCCAAGATACAGCCGATTTTGTTTGAGAAGTGAACCATTGATGCCAGCGTGTGAATTTATATCATCGTTGATACCTTCGAAGCCGTTAACTCTACGAAAAAATCGTTTATTATCTTTCTTATAGCAAATTTTATGCTCTTTAATTTTGATTTGAAGAATTTTTCTGAGAAATTAATAGTTTCCGAGATATAGCCGATTTTGTTTGAGAAGTGAACCGTTGATGCCAGCGTGTGAATTTATATCATAGTTGATATCTTCGAAACCGTTAACTCTACGAAAAAATCGTTTATTATCTTTCTTATAGCAAATTGTATGCTCTTTAATTTTGATTTGAAGAATTTTTTTGAGAAATTTGTAGTTTCCAAGATACAGCCGATTTTGTTTGAGAAGTGAACCATTGATGTCAGCGTGTGAATTTATATCATCGTTGATATCTTCGAAACCGTTAACTCTACGAAAAAATCGTTTATTATCTTTCTTATAGCAAATTGTATGCTCTTTAATTTTGATTTGAAGAATTTTTTTTAGAAATTTGTAGTTTCCAAGATACAGCCGATTTTGTTTGAGAAGTGAACCATTGATGCCAGCGTGTGAATTTATATCATCGTTGATACCTTCGAAACCGTTAACTCTACGAAAAAATCGTTTATTATCTTTCTTATAGTAAATTTTATCCTCTTTAATTTTGATCTGAAGAATTTTCTCGAGAAATTAATAGTTTCCGAGATACGGTCGATTTTGTTTGAGAAGTGCACCATTGTCGTCAGTGTGTGAATTTATATCATCGTTGATATTTCCGAAATTGTTAACTTTACGAAAAAATCGTTTATTATCTTTCTTATAGCAAATTGTATGCTCTTTAATTTTGATTTAAAGAATTTTCTCGAGAAATTAATAGATTCCGAGATATAGCCGATTTTGTTTGAGAAATGAACCATTGATGCCAGCGTGTGAATTTATATCGTCGTTGATATCTTCGAACCCGTTAACTCTACGAAAAAAATCCTTATTATCTTTCTTATAGCAAATTTTATGCTCTTTAATTTTGATTCGAAGAATTTTTTCGAGAAATTAATAGTTTCTGAGATACGGCCGATTTTGTTTGAGAAGTGAACCTTTGCCATCAGCGTGTGAATTTTATAAATTTTTAATATTTATATTATTTAACATCGCAGGTAGCGTCCGTCAGACAGTTTTGAATGCGATTCTCGCAGTGTATTTAAGATTGTAACAAACGTCAAAAACTAAAATTTATAGGTTATAATCGCAAGAAAAAAAAAAATCCGAATTTCGATATCGAATAACTTTTGTAATACTCGATCGATTTTGATGATTCTTTCACCGAATTATAAGAAAATTCTTCGAAATTCTCTCTGGATAATTCAATCTTCTACTATATTTCTACTATATCCTGTTATTTCCATCATTCGACCTGTTTAATTGACACGATGTTTTCAAGTTTGTAACGCCACAATGAAGGACAAATTTTTGCCTACTCACATTCAAAACTAAATTGGTTAGCAATGTAATGCCCTTTGATTCATTCCGATATGTTAATTATCGAAAAAGATAGGGCGTTTTAATTTAGACCTTGTAAATTGAAACAGTGAAACTTAACACTTAAACCATACGAATTTAACTTGCGTATGGCGCGATGAATCAAACAACAGTACGTTCGGAATTGACAGGGCTTTATTCTAAAGTAAACCCCAATCAAGTAATAGACCCCTAATTACTCTACAGGGTGTTTCAAACGTAGACTACTGAAGTCTATTCTCATCCTGCTGTCTTTTTTCGTTTTGCGGTATGAGAACTTGTAAAATCTCTTTTTCTTTTCATCATTACCCCAACGCGTGTTAATCTTAACAATATTCTTTACATCACGTGGAAAAATTCGCGAGAATCGCTCAAAAAATACCCGAGTTATCGAAGATGAAATCTTTTTAGACGATTTCCGAGTCAAACGATTGTATCTTCTTTGAAAATTGAGATATCGGAATGAAATAAACGCCTATATATTCCTAATTATTCCGGCTTTAATACCGATTAGGGAAGAACGCGGCTGAGGTCCTTGATTGTCCCACAGGGTGTTCCAAACTTGTTTCGTAGGGTGTTTCAAAAACATCATTTCGGTTGGGCGGATCAATACACTCGTAGAAATAATTATTTTAAAAACTGTTTTATCTCCGGGGGATCTCGAACGAATTTGTCGATAATTCACCGAAAGAATCATCAAAATCGATCGAGGATTATCGGAGATCGAGGACGCAAAAGTTACCGAAGATCGAGACCTGTCAAATTTTTAGTTCGGGGTTTTCTCTCGAGGTTATAACCTATAAATTTCACCGCGCGTTTTTGATGTTTGTTAGAATCTTCACCCTGGTCGGTAGATGGAGCTTGTTACCGATCCAAATTTTCAACGGGAAACCTATGTTTGTATCGTATTCTCGGATTTTTGAAGCGCCGAAGTTAGAGATGGTTAACCTAAAAAACAGCGTTAACCGAAACGTCAAAAACGCGCGAATTGACACCTTGGGTTTATCACGCGCAATTCGGTCAATGGTAAACCGAGACTTGCAGCGTTCGAGAATCGGCCGAATAATTTTATTCCGCCGCTAACTTTAGTACACCACTTTCTTCGGTTGTGGTTGACGTGGAAATTTTGACATCGCAGCCTTGGGGGACGTACGTACGTGATGCAATTTAAACGAAGTGTTTTAATCGGTTTGATTGCGCGCTTTTGTCGGGTGGGTACTCGCTGAAAAATCAGGTATGAACCGCGCGCGGGAGAGGTGTAGGAAATTACTACGTCGTCTAACCTAAAAAAAAATCTAGGGTGACAGATCGCGACTTTATACCGATGTATCTCCACGGTCTATCTCTTTATTGTTAGACATACTATACATCTCACTCTTTCCCCCGTAGATAGAGATTTAGGTGGTGCGACTGTGTATAAAAAAAAGGTTGTAATACAACGGTACTAATTATTATTACGAAGCAATGCGTTCTACGATAAAATTGACCTGTAGAACTAGAGTTTTAACAATAGATATTACAATCTAGTCGTAAAACGTGGAGTTTAATACACCGGTATACGCTTTCCTCCACGGGGAATACAAGAAATACATTCGACGTGTCGTGTGCGGTGGAATCTCCCGGATTTAATGACGGAAAGTAACGGATGGGAACGTGTCGGAGGAACGTTTGGGTGATGTTCAGGTGAGCGGAAACTATTGGGCCTCTTTGCGTTTCGGTATAATCAAGGCGAGTTGTCCCGTTTTAAAGAAGTATAGATTTCTGCGAAACGATGGGAGGGATTGGCTATTTTCGGAGGGTATGTCTCTAGATAATGAGTCGTTTTGTATATCTATGCCGTCGAAAAAGATGATAATTAACTATGATCGGTTGTAAGTTGATCCTTCCTATCGCATAATACACTTCGAGAGAACATAAACAATGTCCGTTGCGGACGTCATTCGAAGAAGTGACGGCGTGCGTTATAAATATTTCGTTGAGGCGATTTTATTTTGGTTTAATTGACGATTAAATACAAAAGTTTTACTAGCGATAAGACTAATAATAATTGGTCTTGATTGCGGAGACATAATATTTTTGTTATGTGATGCAACGAGAAAGAGTTCTTTTCGGGTTTTCTTTAGCGATTAATTCGTATTCCATCGTCGCCTTTTAACCAATTGATTATTTGACGCAGTTGGTTCGTTTCGCCGGATAGAATTTCCAATGATTTGAAGCCGGTAAAGACTGCGTTAATTTTTTTCCTGGAAGAAATCTGGTGGAGTCCGTTTCTAGTTTGTGCCGTTCGGACAGATGACCTAATTCAATGCGCAAACGAAGAGGATGAATTCGCGACTCTGGTACGTGGAAAATGTCACGGCAACTCGTCTAATTATTAACATCCTCGCTTGAATAATTACTACGCGTCGGCTATCTCTCTACCAGTACGATTTATTTAAATACTTTAAATACAATAGGAAAATTCCGGTATATTATTATATTCGTTATGTAGGAGCGTGTACGACAAAAGTTCTCCAAGAAATCATTTGCGGAGGCTAATTGCTGATAATATGTCCATTATGGTGTTGGAAAGATGATGCAATAACTAATAGGTAGCCTACATTGTCGTGCGTTTGTCATAACTCACTTTCGTTTAAAAAAAAGTTGGTATGTTGCAATTATTGCGTTATATATCACTAGGAGATAAGTTGATGGAATAAAAATCGTTTATGTGCTGTTGTACATCGCAGATTGTTTGATCAATCCTGAAAATTACGGCGTTCTATCTGTTTTGGTTAAGTCAGGAGAATTATTCTTGAAAGGTGAAGATCGTGTGTGGTCACATTACACGCTATGATGCTACTAATTTCGACGTTACGTAAAAACTGTACGGGATAGAGGAACGTATCATACATACTTTGATAGTAGATACACCAGGTAATCAACCCTGAAAATTACAACTCCCTAGTTACGTTGGTTTAATCGGGAGAATTTGCCAAAATTCGAGCATAAGGGATATGTGATGAGAGGAAATATCACGATTTCGTTGTATAAAAAATAGTGCTATTACACGCAAAGCTAACGGCATAAAAAATGTCTCTAATATACGGGTAAGCTTCAGGTATTGGGATGTAATTGTTGAAATGTATTTTGAAAATAAAAATATTAAAAAAAAAAAAAACGACGTTACATATCGTAGTTATGTACATATTGTATGCATCACTATTGTTAGCAGCGGTCAAAATTGAAAAACTTCATGTAATATTTCTATAATTAAAGAAATCATTTCGGTAATGCATCCTGCCATTCCGGTAATGTACGTTTTGTTATTAAATAGCCTATATGTTAATACACCAACGATGAAATAAACAAAACGTCGACGAAACAATTTATTAAAGATAAGAGAAATTTTTAGCTGTTCGCAAGTGTCTGTATGCTCGTGCTCGATCACCTTATTTCTACCACGCATTCCTCTAAAACTACCCGTTAATTGTTCCACACTTATATGACTTTCTTCATTGTCCGATGATGGTGGTGTATTTCGATTCAATGAGACTCTTGTCTCTACCTCTAAGCTCTGTTTCCTTCTCTATGTTTTCTTCTGCTGTTGCAACTCTCCACTTCTTCCACCTAATACGCTTTTCTCTTGCAGCACACTCCCTTATACTTTTTATCAGTCCCAGTTCTGTTTTCCTATGATATCGGCCTTTTCTCCGTTTTTATCCTAAATCAGACATTTTCGTCCGAAATTTTCTTTAATTTCGCTATTTTGCAGTTTTTGTGCGCTGATCTATCATTTTTCACTTTTTTCAATCAAAATCGCAGATATAAAAGTGAACGACACCACCTTCTCATACGATAATACTTGGGAATAAAAGTGAGGCTTTATTCAGGCTTATATGACATGTTTGCATTAGTTTTTCTCCACTTAACAAGCGCTAATCACATAGGGCATTACCGAAATGACGCGTATTAAAGATACCGTCTCAAAGTGTAACATTAACTACGTAATTGACGTCCAAATACATACAAATTCAAGAACTTACTAATCAAACATTGGTGTACCGTCGATGATGCTGACTACTGCACCCTACATTGACGCATCAAAGATTGTGGTGTACATATAGGTAACCACATGCCCAAGCTTGGCATTACAACCGAAATGACACAAAAGTGGTGGACAAAGAATAGCGTTTAATGAAAATAAGTATATAATTATATAATCCCATCGTTCTATCTGTTCTGGTTAAGTCAGGAGCAGCACCATCGAATATTCAACAGAGAATTTGCATGTCATGACATTCGAATAGATCGTTATCTATTTCACTGCATTCCTGACGGTAGACTTGTGAATAACGTGCGTGGATAATATAGTCGTTATATAACACGATGAGTTAGTAATACTGTTAAACGATTGTTTCTCGGATCATTTACAATACATCTTTCTTTATTGTCCCTCAATATCGTTCTTCTTCCTTGCTTGAAGCGTTTCGCATAGCAACAATCTTGGTCTCGGAACCATGGCGATAAAATAATATTACGACGACCGTATAATAAATGCTAGATCGACTCTTAATGTACTGATATATCTCTAGAAAAATCGCCGCTAATGTCATGGAAAGGCAGACAGACCGTCTACGCAGAGTAAGAATATGATTTTCTTGATGTTCCAAGTATTATATTTTCTCGTTTTAAGTATGAAGGAACTGCTTGAAAGGAATTACGTCTGTTTTAAGCGATACGTACGTATACTTTTTATAATAATGTACACCGATAATTACGAAAAATCGAAGATATATGCAAACATGTGCACAAAATTGCACGGCAAGTTCTTTATTACTTCCATGTGAGGAACCAATTATAATTGAAATATGGAAGCTGATAGTTTCAGTAACAATATAGCTCAATTTATGTACAATGTTTCAGTAAAAACAGTGTATCTTCTTTGAAAATTAAAATGTTACAATGAAACAAACGCCAAAACATTACCAATTAATTCGACTTTCGAACTGAGCATGAGAAAATTTGACCAGGGGCCTTAATTCTTCCACAGGGCGTTCGAAACTTGGACAACAAAAACATCACTTTTCACACTTGTTTCTATATCCGTAGAAAGATCATTTGGTTGATTCAAGTAAAATATAGAATTCTCAGAGTAAGAATATGATTTTCTAGATGTTCCAAGTATTATATTTTCTCGTTTTAAGTATGGAGGAACTGCTTGAAAGGAATTATGTCTGTTTTAAGCGATACGTACGTATACTTTTTATAATAATGTACACCGATAATTACGAAAAATTACAGATATATGCAAACATGTGCACAAAATTGCACGGCAAGTTCTTTATTACTTCCATGTGAGGAACCGATTACAATTGAAATATGGAAGCTGATAGTTTCAGTAACAATATAGCTCAATTTATGTACAATGTTTCAGTAAAAACAGTGTATCTTCTTTGAAAATTAAAATGTTACAATGAAACAAACGCCAAAACATTACCAATTAATTAGACTTTCGAACTGAGCATGCGAAAATTTGACCAGGGGCCTTAATTCTTCCACAGGGCGTTCGAAACTTGGACAACAAAAACATCACTTTTCACACTTGTTTCTATATCCGTAGAAAGATCATTTGGTCGGTTCAAGTAAAATATAGAATTCTCAGAGTAAGAATATGATTTTCTAGATGTTCCAAGTATTATATTTTCTCGTTTTAAGTATGGAGGAACTGCTTGAAAGGAATTATGTCTGTTTTAAGCGATACGTACGTATACTTTTTATAATAATGTACACCGATAATTACGAAAAATTACAGACATATGCAAACATGTGCACAAAATTGCATGGCAAGTTCTTTATTACTTCCATGTGAGGAACCAATTACAATTGAAATATGGAAGCTGATAGTTTCAGTAACAATATAGCTCAATTTATGTACAATGTTTCAGTAAAAACAGTGTATCTTCTTTGAAAATTAAAATATTACAATGAAACAAACGCCAAAACATTACCAATTAATTCGACTTTCGAACTGAGCATGAGAAAATTTGACCAGGGGCCTTAATTCTTCCACAGGGCGTTCGAAACTTGGACAACAAAAACATCACTTTTCACACTTGTTTCTATATCCGTAGAAAGATCATTTGGTTGATTCAAGTAAAATATAGAATTCTCAGAGTAAGAATATGATTTTCTAGATGTTCCAAGTATTATATTTTGTCGTTTTAAGTATGAAGGAACTGCTGGAAAGGAATTATGTCTGTTTTAAGCGATACGTACGTATACTTTTTATAATGATGTACACCGATAATTACGAAAAATTACAGATATATGCAAACATGTGCACAAAATTGCACGGCAAGTTCTTTATTACTTCCATGTGAGGAACCAATTACAATTGAAATATGGAAGCTGATAGTTTCAGTAACAATATAGCTCAATTTATGTACAATGTTTCAGTAAAAACAGTGTATCTTCTTTGAAAATTAAAATATTACAATGGAACAAACGCCAAAACATTACCAATTAATTCGACTTTCGAACTGAGTATGAGAAAATTTGACCAGGGTCGTTAATTCTTTCACAGGGCGTTCGAAACTTGGACAACAAAAACATCACTTTTCACACTTGTTTCTATATCCACAGAAAGATTATTTGGTCGGTTCAAGTAAAATATAGAATTCTCAGAGTAAGAATATGATTTTCTTGATGTTCCAAGTATTATATTTTCTCGTTTTAAGTATGAAGGAACTGCTGGAAATGAATTATGTCTGTTTTAAGCGATACGTACGTATATTGGGTCAAGAAACTGTTTATTTCGTTGAAGCATGTATATTCTTCAACCAATTGGTGTAAAACGAACGTCTTACTCTTTTTATATGTTGAATAATCACATTTTCTTCGTCAAGGCGAAATATACTAAACATAAACATACTAAACTCTTAAATCGTAAGAATAACTAACCGTTGAAACAACTATATTGAAATTCTTGTTAGAATAAACGCAAGAATAATTTTTCTTGATATCCACGAATAGAGTTCTCTCTGTGTACAATCAATGCAAATCTAAACGGCCGGCTGCCTGCCAATGCCGCTGAGAATCGTGTGGGTTTTAGCATTTTGTGTTGACTGGACGGATATATGATCCTGGCCTACATAGGCGTTATGATGAGTCGAATTCTTCTCGTAGATAACTATTGTTTTACTTGAGGGTATACCGAGAAAAGTGAATTATAGTAATTGGCTATGAAAGCATTATATGGGTAAGTGTCTGGGAGAATATATAAGCCCCATGCTATGCTGTGATCAAAATAGGCATCTCTTCTGTCAAAAATCAACGTAAAGTTTGGCCAAACACGTTTACTCTTGCGCATGAACGTAGTTAGTGTTACATGTAGGTAGTTCACACAAATATTACAGTTTCTCTAATACAAATATCTCAAGATTAAATGACGAAATAATATATGATACAAGTCCGTAATTAATAATTATATACTTGTTTTCATTAAACGCTATTCTTTGTCCACCATTTTTGTGTCATTTCGGTTGTAATGCCAAGCTTGGGCATGTGGTTACCTATATGCACACCACAATCTTTGATGCGTCAATGTAGGGTGCAGTAGTTAGCATCATCGACGGTACACCAATGTTTGATTAGTAAGTTCTTGAATTTGTATGTATTTGGACGTCAATTACGTAGTTAATGTTACACTTTGTGACGGTATCTTTAATACGCGTCATTTCGGTAATGCCCTATGTAATTAGCGCTTGTTAAGTGGAGAAAAACTAATGCAAACATGTCATGTAAGCCTGAATAAAGCCTCATTTTTATTCCCAAGTATTATCGTATGAGAAGGTGGTGTCGTTCGCTTTTATATCTGCGATTTTGATTGAAAAAAGTGAAAAATGATAGATCAGCGCACAAAAAACTGCAAAATAGCGAGATTAAAGAAAATTTCGGACGAAAATGTCTGATTTAGGATAAAAACGGAGAAAAGACCGATATCATTGGAAAGCAGAACTGGGACTGATAAAAAGTATAAAGGAGTGTGATGCAAGAGAAAGGTGTATTAGGTGGAAGAAGTGGAGAGTCGCAACAGCAGAAAAAAACATAGAGAAGGAAACAGACCTTAGAGGTAGAGACAAGAATCTCATTGACTCGAAATACACCACCATCATCGGACAATGAAGAAAGTCATATAAGTGTGGAACAATTAAAGGGTAGTTCTAGAGGAATGCGTGGTAGAAATAAGGTGATCGAGCACGAGCACACAGACACTTGCGAACAGCTAAAAATTTCTCTTATCTTTAATAAATTGTTTCGTCGACGTTTTGTTTATTTCATCGTTGGTGTATTAACATATAGGCTATTTAATAAAAAAACATACATTACCGGAATGGCAGGATGCATTACCGAAATGATTTCTTTAATTATAGAAATATTACATGAAGTTTTTCAATTTTGACCGCTGCTAACAATAGTGATGCATACAATATGTACATAAATACGATATGTAACGTCGTTTTTTTTTTTAATATTTTTATTTTCGAAATACATTTCAACAATTACATCCCAATACCTGATGCTTACCCGTATATTAGAGACATTTTTTATGCCGTTAGTTTTGCGTGTAATAGCACTATTTTTTATACAACGAAATCGTGATATTTCCTCTCATCACATATCTCTTATGCTCGAATTTTAGCAAATTCGCCCGATTAAACCAACGTAACTAGGGAGTTGTAATTTTCAGGGTTGATTACCTGGTGTATCTACTATCAAAGTATGTATGGTACGTTCCTCTATCCCGTATAGTTTTTACGTAACGTCGAAATTAGTAGCATCATAGCGTGTAATGTGACCACACACGATCTTCACCTTTCAAGAATAATTCTCCTGACTTAACCAAAACAGATAGAACGCCGTAATTTTCAGGATTGATTAAACAATCTGCGATGTACAACAGCACATAAACGATTTTTATTCCATCAACTTATCTCCTAGTGATATATAACGCAATAATTGCAACATACCAACTTTTTTTTAAACGAAAGTGAGTTATGACAAACGCACGACAATGTAGGCTACCTATTAGTTATTGCATCATCTTTCCAACACCATAATGGACATATTATCAGTAATTAGCCTCCGCAAATGATTTCTTGGACAACTTTTGTCGTACACGCTCCTACATAACGAATATAATAATATACAACCGGAATTTTCCTATTGTATTTAAAGTATTTAAATAAATCGTACTGGTAGAGAGATAGCCGACGCGTAGTAATTATTCAAGCGAGGATGTTAATAATTAGACGAGTTGCCGTGACATTTTCCACGTACCAGAGTCGCGAATTCATCCTCTTCGTTTGCGCATTGAATTAGGTCATCTGTCCGAACGGCACAAACTAGAAACGGACTCCACCAGATTTCTTCCAGGAAAAAAATTAACGCAGACTTTACCGGCTTCAAATCATTGGAGATTCTATCCGGCGAAACGAACAAACAGCGTCAAATAATCAATTGGTTAAAAGGCGACGATGGAATACGAATTAATCGCTAAAGAAAAACCGAAAAGAACTCTTTCTCATTGCATCACATAACAAAAATATTATGTCTCCGCAATCGAGACCAATTATTATTAGTCTTATCGCTAGTAAAACTTTTGTATTTAATCGTCAATTAAACCAAAATAAAATCGCCTCAACGAAATATTTATAACGCACGCCGTCACTTCTCCAAATGACGTCCGCAACGGACATTATTTATGTTCTCTCGAAGTGTATTATGCGATAGGAAGGATCAACTTACAACCGATCATAGTTAATTATCATCTTTTTCGACGGCCTAGATATACAAAACGACTCATTATCTAGAGACATACCCTCCGAAAATAGCCAATCCCTCCCATCGTTTCGCAGAAATCTATACTTCTTTAAAACGGGACAACTCACCTTGATTATACCGAAACGCAAAGAGGCCCAATAGTTTCCGCTCACCTGAACATCACCCAAACGTTCCTCCGACACGTTCCCATCCGTTACTTTCCGTCATTAAATCCGGGAGATTCCACCGCACACGACACGTCGAATGTATTTCTTGTATTCCCCGTGGAGGAAAGCGTATACCGGTGTATTAAACGCCATGTTTTACGACTAGATTGTAATATCTATTGTTGAAACTCTAGTTCTACAGGTCGATTTTATCGTAGAACACATTGCTTCGTAATAATAATTAGTGCTGTTGTATTACAACCTTTTTTTAATACACAGTCGCACCACCTAAATCTCTATCTAGGAGGGAAAGAGTGAGATGTATAGTATGTCTAACAATAAAGAGATAGACTGTGGAGATACATCGGTATAAAGTCCCGATCTGTCACCCTAGATTTTTTTTTAGGTTAGACGACGTAGTAATTTCCTACACCTCTCCCGCGCGCGGTTCATACCTGATTTTTCAGCGAGTACCCACCCGACAAAAGCGTGCAATCAAACCGATTAAAACACTTCGTTTAAATTGCATCACGTACGTACGTCTCCCAAGGCTGCGATGTCAAAATTTTCACGTCAATCACAACTGAAGAAAGTGGTGTACTAAAGTTAGCGGCGGAATAAAATTATTCCGCCGATTCTCGAACGCTGCAAGTCTCGGTTTACCATTGACCGAATTGCGCGTGATAAACCCAAGGTGTCAATTCGCGCGTTTTTGACGTTTCGATTAACGCTGTTTTTTAGGTTAACCACCTCTAACTTCGGCGCTTGAAAAATCCGAGAATACGATACAAACGTAAAATTCCCGTTGAAAATTTGGATCGGTAACGAGCTCCATCTACCGACCAGGGTGAAGATTCTAACAAACGTCAAAAACGCGCGGTGAAATTTATAGGTTATAACCTCGAGAGAAAACCCCGAACTAAAAATTTGACAGGTCTCGATCTTCGGTAACTTTTGCGTCCTCGATCTCCGATAATCCTCGATCGATTTTGATGGTTCTTTCGGTGAATTATTGACAAATTCGTTCGAAATCCCCCGGAGATAAAACAGTTTTTAAAATAATTATTTCTACGAGTGTATTGATCCGCCCAACCGAAATGATGCTTTTGAAACACCCTACGAAACAAGTTTGGAACACCCTGTGGGACAATCAAGGACCTCAGTCGCGTTCTTCCCTAATCGGTATTAAAGCCGGAATAATTAGGAATATATTGGTATTTGTTTCATTCCGATATCTCAATTTTCAAAGAAGATACAATGTTTTGACTCGGAAATCGTCTAAAAAGATCTCATCTTCGATAACTCGGGTATTTTTTGAGCGATTCCCGCGAATTTTTCCACGTGATGTAAAGAATATTGCCAGAATTAACATGCGATGTGGTAATTATGAAAAAGAAAAAGAGATTTTACAAGTTCTCATACTGCAAAACGAAAGAAGACAGCAGGATGAGAATAGACTTCAGTAGTCTACGTTTGAAACACCCTGTAGAGTAATTAGGGGTCTATTACTTGATTGGGGTTTACTTTAGAATAAAGCCCTGTCAATTCTGAACGTACTGTTGTTTAATTCATCGCGCCAAACGCAAGTTAAATTCGCATGGTTTAAGTGTTAAATTTCACTGTTTCAATTTACAAGGTCTAAGTTAAAACGCCGTATCTTTTTCGATAATTAACATATCGGAATGAATCAAAGGGCATTACATTGCTAACCAATTTAGTTTTGAATGTGAGTAGGCAAAAATTTGTCCTTAATTGTGGCGTTACAAACTTGAAAACATCGTGTTAATTAAACAGGTCGAATGATGGAAATAAGAGGATATAGTAGAAATATAGTAGAAGATTGAATTAGCCAGGGAGAATTTCGAAGAATTTGTTTATAATTCGGTGAAAGAATCATCAAAATCAATCGAGTATTACAAAAGTTATTCGTTATCGAAAAATCCGGGTTTTTTTTCTTGCGGTTATAACCTATAAATTTTAGTTTTTGACGTTTGTTAGAATCTATAATTCGCTAGATGGCGCGCTTGTCAATTCGCCTGAACGGGCGAATGTAGAGGGCGCCAACATCCGCGGACGAGTCGTGATAAAATTTGAACGCAACAATACGTCTTATTTCTGTTGCTCTTTTTTGTCGTTTTTCATCTTAAATACCGGCAAAATTATACTCAACGGCCTATATAAATTATGAAAATTATCGCGAAGACGCTAGTTAATACTTTCACCGCCAGAGCGGCGACTCTTTCGCTCGTTGAGGCGAAAAATTTTAACAAACGTCAACGTATATTGTTTTCTAGGTTATAATTGTTGTTCTTGACAGCGCCAGCTTCATCTCGCGTAAGGTATAGTATGAATTGAAATATTGCTACTTACCTTTTGTTATAGCACTGCAGAATAATCACTAAACCACTCGCTAAGAACCACTTGCTCATAATAAGCGAAAAAGCGAAGCTGCGGATTCTTAAATTTGCAATCCGCGCGCATTTCTGTCATACCACGCGTACCTATTTGTTTGGGTGCACTATATTTGTGTGTTTTGAAAATTTTTTTTATCGACCGTTACTTCACAATGTCACTTGATAATAGTTACTACCAATAAATTCCTGACGCATTCCAAACGTAAAAGAACTGCGCAATGAAATGTGGACTGACTTTTATATTGTTTAGAAATTGTTTCTATTCGTAAACCCGCGTAAGAACAAACATATTTCACCATGTTATGTCTAATCCTGTGTTCATTATTACACCAGATGTCGTTTAGTTAATATTCTCGTAATGTAAAAATAATAGTTCCTGTTTTATATCGGGCTCAAAATAAAAATTTGTGATATAAAATGACATTTATCTCTGTTGTACGAAATCCCTTGAGACATCTAGTGGTAGTTTCTGTAACTACTATTATGTCAAAGTCAAACAATGAGGTTATATGGTATCAACATGAGTTTTTGGTTTGACAGATTGTGACAAAAGTCTACATACGACTTGAAAATGAAGTGATATTCTAATAAGTGATATAGAAACAAGTGATATTCTTCGCTCAAAGCTATTCGTGTTGTATAGAATAAATTTTTTCCTCTGTCTACGTAGACTTTTGTCGTACTTTCGCTTCTGAGGAGTCAAGACCATAGTGTAACTATTTTTACATGGTGGGCCAAGAACGCAACGATCTCTTTCTAAAAAACTCAGTCTGTCTCTATCTACCTTGTTTAAGAAAGCCCAATTTTGCCAATTGTTGGAAAAACACCAGAAAGTGTTGTCAAGTATTGGAAATATCACCAGAACATTATTAATATATAATAATCGAAGGTCGGTGCTTTACAATTAGAACAATATTTACCATTTGAAATTTTCGCAATAAGAATTTCGAATTTTTCTACTTTGGTTCCACAGTAGACTCAGTTCTCAGTGTTTACTTCTGACTTTGGTAACAATGGAATCCACCAACCAATATAGCTGTCACATTTACTAAATTTATAAACGATAAATGTAGCACTCGTTTTGTAAGACGTACTGACCATAGTAGTACAGAAAGAAAAATTTAAAGAATACAAATTATTACAGTTATTATAGAATACTGTAATGGTGTCACCTATGTAGCTTCGAGTAGCAGCCATAGATGGCCATAGTAGCAACGACAACTTTTGTAAACTACCACGCATTGCGGTTTGAACAAAGTTATTCAATGTAGAGTATTTGAAATAGTTGAAAGACAAGATTATGGTTTAATTTTTTAAATAGGAATCAAAATCTCGCATTCGCACGCACGCGTGCAACTTAAGGGCAAAATATTACTGTCCTATGTTTGTTCCTTACAGAGTATGTTGGCAACACTTCCCTTTCCTCTGCGAATTGCCGGAAAAGTGGGGAGTTCTTGGCCCACCGTGTAAAAATAGTTACACTATGATCAAGACAGAACGCACGTGGGCCACGCCACGTAACAAAACGCGTAAGAACCAATTTAATCATTCATCAAATCCGAACTGACCCACATACAGCAAATTATTTGCGTCAACGCGATTTTTATTTTCGCTCGTTTCTCTCTTCTGGAAGTCGTCGGGGGTCATCAAACATGGTGCGTAGACTGCGTAGTGTATTATTACGTATCATTGCGCAATATTGCGTGCTGCCTACCTAAACGCCGCGTCTGTCAAATATAGAGGCAATCGCCTAGGATTTTTCTTGTATCGGTTTGTCACGTGATCTTAGAGGCTTGGCATGACGAGCCCCTTGCGCGTGCGCACTGCTCGCGCACCTGACTGGGCTAGGGCACCGCTTTCGGACCGTTACTATTTACGATGACTAAGCCATTAATTATGTTAGTTGTCTATACCGGCTTTCTGTACTAAGTTATTGGCAGGAAATCGTTTTTTATCTCTCGATTTCTAAGCGATCGGGTTTAGTTTTTTTTTTTTTTTTTTTTTTTTTTTAATAAGTGCGATTAGCATTTTTGTTATATATGTGACACTTTTATGGTCTCAATTTCGAAAGAGTGAGGTTAATAATTATAGCGTTTAGAGAATTTTAATGGATTGTATTGCTGCTCTGATATTAATTATTAAGGCGTCGTAAACATTTCAAAATTGGGTTTTTTTCTGTGCTGAGATGCTTGGTTTATTAGTCTTGTCTGTGAGTTATGTCAAAAATTGATTGTGGCTGTTTTACTAGCGTGCTGTTTGCTGCTGGCTGCTAACAGTGTGACCACTCAACCAGCATGAATGTTAACTGAGGAAATTATGTATTTTTGAAACGTGCTTGACCTATATTATATTTTAATTAATAAATCGGACGGAAAACTGATTGAATTACTTTTGTGTTAATTAATAATAATTGAAATAATGATTTAATTAATAATTAAAATAATATTGTCTCTACCTATACTAATTACGAACTTTCAAGTGTAGGGCGCGTTCAGCGGAATCGCCCATTTTCGCCGACATTTGCGATCGAGTAGCTGCAAAATTGGACTTTTCGATATTACTTTTGACGCTCGAATTGAAAAAAGGACACAATTCCGCGTGGACTGCGCGATATATTGTAAATTAAATGCGTCAATTTTGAAAAAAAATCACGTTTTTGCACCTCTTCGGGTGAAGGCGAACCTCGAGAAAATGTCACGTGACGTCTAGAAATTCCGACAAGCGGATCGATGAACGTCAAAAATTTACATTTTTTATCCGTTCCTGCCGACCTTATAAAAGCCGCTCGCTCTCATGTCTTACGATAAGATCCCTCTAAATACCCTTCGCAGAGTTTTGAGCAAAAAACAGCCTTAAAAACAATTTTCGATCCAAAAAATCGATTTTTGTCGACCCGTGTTTTGCTGCTATTACCACAGTAACGTCAAACCCGAAACGCCCCCTGCCGGACATTCGTAACAACAGTAACAGATAGCAGATAACCTAAAATGTATCCTAAAATGTCCATATTGCGAATGTGGACAGGTGGAAAGCCTTAACCACATATTTCTAGAATGCCCAATAACTAAAATCGAAAATTTTGACTTATACACAGAGCTATCTACCTATACTAATTACGAACTTTCAAGTGTAGGGCGCGTTCAGCGGAATCGCCCATTTTCGCCGACATTTGCGATCGAGTAGCTGCAAAATTGGGCTTTTCGATATTACTTTTGACGCTCGAATTGAAAAAAGGACACAATTCCGCGTGGACTGCGCGATATTTTGTAAATTAAATGCGTCAATTTTGAAAAAAAAAATCACGGTTTTGCACCTCTTCGGGTGAAGGCGAACCTCGAGAAAATGTCACGTGACGTCTAGAAATTCCGACAAGCGGATCGATGAACGTCAAAAATTTACATTTTTTATCCGTTCCTGCCGACCTTATAAAAGCCGCTCGCACTCATGTCTTACGATAAGATCCCTCTAAATACCCTTCGCAAAGAGTTTTGAGCAAAAAAACGGCCTTAAAAACAATTTTCGATCCAAAAAATCGATTTTTGTCGACCCGTGTTTTGCTGCTATTACCACAGTAACCTCAAACCCGAAACGCCCCCTGCCGGACATTCGTAACAACAGTAACAGATAGCAGATAACCTAAAATGTATCCTAAAATGTCCATATTGCGAATGTGGACAGGTGGGAAGCCTAACCACATATTTCTAGAATGCCCAATAACTAAAGCCGAAAATTTTGACATATACACAGAGCTAGTAAATAACTAATTGTAGTAGAGCCATTGAATTTTCAACTAAATACTGCTAAAATACAGAATTTCTAATTTTGTTGCCATTGTGGCCTTGCTTATGTTATTAACACCTCCGTACAGTGCTTTCAAAATTTATGTAGGTACTCAATAAACCCTACAAATTACAGTATCAAATATGTATGAAATATTTTATGGTTGCGACGCCTTCACCTGACAAAAGACAATACATTGTCTCAATGTTGTATGTACCTACCTGGTGACATATAAAATGCACAAGAAATAATTGACCTTGTAGTTTGAACTAAGGTTTACTGGTAGTAGCCACCAGTGGTGGTAAACAGCGTAATGTGATCACAAAATAGCCGCTGGTGTGAGCGTGGGACAACGAAAAGCTGGTTTACGTCAAATAATCAAACGTAAAAGTGATATAAACGTCAGAAGTGACATAAACGTCAAAATAAAGTCAAAAGAGTCATAAACATCATAGACGTCAAAATAAAGTCTGACGTGTCAAAAATTCAAACTGACTGCAGCTCGAACAAACCTAATTTGTGTATAATTTTCTGAAAAAAGCATCAAAATCCACAAATTTTATTTCTTTCAGGGATAAAGAAAAAAAAAACTCTAGATTACGAATTCTGGCGCCACCTCTTGCGCGGTTCCCTAACTATAAACCAACTGACTCGGCCACCGCGAAGTCGGTATTACAGATTCCTTTAGCTTCTTATTGTACAACTTGAACTATTTTAATTGATCCTAATTAAAGAATGTTTAATTAAACCATCGCAAGAGAAACACATCTCGAATTTAATGCAAGAATCACAACTATTATCGACACATTGAGGCATTTCATTTATAATTTGGGAATTTTCGACTCGACATACGTTCTGAACCAAAAAGTGAGGTTATGGGTGCTTGTGTAGTAATAGTAACAATTGTATGCAATTATAAAACCGATAAATGGGTTGATTGTGTTGTAATTGTGTTATATTTGTATAATACCGGTAGAAATGTTGATTTGTTAGGTTAACGTCCACGCCGGCAGAGTTGCTCACAAAATATGCCAAAACGCGTGCTTAGAAAGCTATTTTGACGCTATCAAAACGGCTTTACAGCCTTTTCAGTGCCAGTTTCCCATTGGGCCATGACTTAATCTGAAATACGCCTTCGCCGGGCGAGCGGATTGCTCTCGTGCCCACTAAAAGGAGGCGGGGCCGAAACCATTCAAAAAACCACTTTACAACCGCACAAAAACCATACAATACCGTCCCAGCTGCAAGAATTATCAACATTTTCGTGAAAAAATCGACGCGAGCGCCTCTATTCCCGGTGCCGTTAAAGTCTAAAGTCGCGCAACGGCAGCGCCGTAACCTCAAAAACGAAAGTTATTTTTTTGTGTATCAAATGACGCCGCGCGCGGACCAATCAGGAGCGGCGAAACCGTGTTTTGCCGTTTGCGAACCCCGTACTGAACCCCGTGATGTGAAAAACCATTGTAGGTATGTAACATTTTATTCATTTTACATGGAAATGGTGGGCGATGGTTTGCAGAGCCCGTCACGGCCCGTAGAAAACCCGGAAAACGATCGCGATTTTTTATACGGATCGCCTTTGCGGTCACGACGGATCGCTTGTGTTGATTTATCGGCCGCCTAACCCTACTTTTCTATTGATTTTTTTCGATGGGGGAGAGACGAAAAAACGCGTCTGAATTTATGGGAAGGGCGTTTTTTGGGTTTTTTTCGAGGAATTTCAGCGTTTTCCGCGAAATACGACCGTTTTCTTGCTTGATTTCGAGTAAAATTGCTCCTGGTTTACCCCCACCACTCCGGCGGTGGAACCTTTCATTTCCCCCACCACCGCCTCGCTCGCACAACAAATTATATTTACGATAATAATTTTATTATCAAATAACTTTTTTTGTAAGCCGAAGCGTGGACGTTTCAGCAGGGAATTTCACGCGTTGCACTTTTCCGATCAATTCGAAATGTGGATTTAAATAAAATAATTATAAAGTAGTACCGGTTGAGTCCATTATGACAATCGAGGGGTCAATAGATGTCGGTAACGACATCAAAAAATACGCTTCACCACACAAAAGATGGCCGACTGAATATGTAACATTAGTCGTGATTTCTTTCGCAAATTTGCAAAATTCTAAATGTAAACAAACCGGGATTAGCGAGGATCCGACAGGATGCGATGCCGCGGAGACGGTAATACGAATTTCCCTCGCCGAAACGGCGCATAACGCGCGTTATAACCCCAAAATGGTTAGATTCTCCCAGCAAAGTAAGGTTATGTATCCAAATCTATTCTCTCCTGTGTTTTTTTAGGTTCTATCCGACCGAATTGAATGGAATCTTCGTTCGGAACCTCACCAAATAAAAACGCAAACACCAACAAACCCGGAGGACGCTAAAAAACCCAGTTTTCTCCCCAATTCGGTATGCTATACACCGTTAAACCATGTATGTGAATTGCTTTGTGCGGAGGGCTTATAAGATGGCTCTTTTCGAGTTCGGTTAGTGTTTCGGGGTGCCGTGTTCCGAATCGTCTCAAAACAAACCCGAAATTTGCGAACGTTACCGTGTTTTGTGTCAAAAAATGAAGCAGACGCCAAAAATGTGCAAATCTCCCAAAATCCAGAGCGCGGGGGCCCCGTACAAGGGGGACAAGATCGTTATCGGCGACTACGAGACCAATTGCACCACGATCGGTTCGAATAATCTCCATTTAGTGAAAAATACGCAGAAATTAAATGCGATGTCGCCGGTGTATTCGAATCCCAGTCCGGGGTACCCGCAGTCCCCTTACAGCTCTCCGGCTGGACTCAAGAGCCCCTCGCCGCAGATTAAGCCGCCGACTCCTCAGCCGAGTTTTCCCGTAATGCAGATTATCAGCAATAATCATTTGTTGGCGAGGCCGATGCAGACGCAGCAGCAGAATATTATTAAGTTGAAGCCGCACTTGAATATCCTGCCTAAGCCGTCGGCTAGTCCTCAGGCGTCGCCGAAACCTAGCGTCAGGTGAGAGTTGCCTTTTGTTGCCTTGTCGATAGCAAGAAATGTGTTGAATTGTCGCGGTTTTGTATTTTGTCTCTAGCGACTAAAGTTGATGGGATAAGAATTGTTTCTGTACTGTTCTAGTTGGTAGATAGATTGGTTGATTAAGCCTGAATATTGTAGCCTTCTACCTGTTGGGTTGGGTCGTTAAGTTAAGAGAAAGTGTTGAAATGTTGCGATTTTGTATTCTGTCTCTAGCGATTAAAATTGATGGAATAAAAATTCTTTCTATACTGTTCTAGTTCACTGATTGATTGGTTGATTAATCCTGAAAATTACAGCCTTTTACCTATTGTGGTTTAGTCAGGGGAACTTGTCAAAGTTAGGGAATTTGTCGTTAAGTTAAGAGAAAGTGTTGAAATGTCGCTGTTTTGTATTTTGTCTCTAGCGATTAAAATTGATGGAATAAAAATTCTTTCTGTACTGTTCTAGTTTGCAAATCGATTGGTTAATCAGTCCTGAAAATTACAGCCTTCCACCTATTGTGGTTTAGTCAGGGGAACTTGTCAAAGTTAGGGAAGTTGTCGTTAAGAGAAAGTGTAGAAATGTTGCAATTTTGTCTCTAGCGACTAAAATTGATGGAATAAAAATTCTTTCTATACTGTTCTAGTTTGCAGATAGATTGTTTGATTAATCCTGAAAATTGTAGCCTTCTACCTATTGGGGTTTATTCAGGGGAACTTGTCAAAGTTAGGGAAGTTGTCGTTAAGTTAAGAGAAAGTGTTGAAATGTCGCGATTTTGTATTTTGTCTCTAGCGATTAAAATTGATGGAATAAAAATTCTTTCGGTACTGTTCTAGTTTGCAGATCGATTGGTTAATCAGTCCTGAAAATTACAGCCTTCCACCTATTGTGGTTTAGTCAGGGGAATTTGTCAAAGTTAGGGAAGTTGTCGTTAAGAGAAAGTGTTGAAATGTTGCAATTTTGTCTCTAGCGACTAAAATTGATGGAATAAAAATTCTTTCTATACTGTTCTAGTTTGCAGATAGATTGTTTGATTAATCCTGAAAGTTGTAGCCTTCTACCTATTGGGGTTTATTCAGGGGAACTTGTCAAAGTTAGGAAATTTGTCGTTAAGGTAAGAGAAAGTGTTGAAATGTCGCGATTTTGTATTTTGTCTCTAGCGATTAAAATTGATGGAATAAAAATTCTTTCTGTACTGTTCTAGTTTGCAGATCGATTGGTTAATCAGTCCTGAAAATTACAGCCTTGCACCTATTGTGGTTTAGTCAGGGGAACTTGTCAAAGTTAGGGAAGTTGTCGTTAAGAGAAAGTGTTGAAATGTTGCAATTTTGTCTCTAGCGACTAAAATTGATGGAATAAAAATTCTTTCTATACTGTTCTAGTTTGCAGATAGATTGTTTGATTAATCCTGAAAGTTGTAGCCTTCTACCTATTGGGGTTTATTCAGGGGAACTTGTCAAAGTTAGGAAATTTGTCGTTAAGGTAAGAGAAAGTGTTGAAATGTCGCGATTTTGTATTTTGTCTCTAGCGATTAAAATTGATGGAATAAAAATTCTTTCTGTACTGTTCTAGTTTGCAGATCGATTGGTTAATCAGTCCTGAAAATTACAGCCTTGCACCTATTGTGGTTTAGTCAGGGGAACTTGTCAAAGTTAGGGAAGTTGTCGTTAAGAGAAAGTGTTGAAATGTTGCAATTTTGTCTCTAGCGACTAAAATTGATGGAATAAAAATTCTTTCTATACTGTTCTAGTTTGCAGATAGATTGTTTGATTAATCCTGAAAGTTGTAGCCTTCTACCTATTGGGGTTTATTCAGGGGAACTTGTCAAAGTTAGGAAATTTGTCGTTAAGGTAAGAGAAAGTGTTGAAATGTCGCGATTTTGTATTTTGTCTCTAGCGATTAAAATTGATGGAATAAAAATTCTTTCTGTACTGTTCTAGTTTGCAGATCGATTGGTTAATCAGTCCTGAAAATTACAGCCTTGCACCTATTGTGGTTTAGTCAGGGGAACTTGTCAAAGTTAGGGAAGTTGTCGTTAAGAGAAAGTGTTGAAATGTTGCAATTTTGTCTCTAGCGACTAAAATTTATGGAATAAAAATTCTTTCTATACTGTTCTAGTTTGCAGATAGATTGTTTGATTAATCCTGAAAATTGCAGCTTTCTATCTATTGTGGTTTAGTCAGGGGAACTTGTCAAAGTTAGGGAAGTTGTCGTTAAGTTAAGAGAAAGTGTTGAAATGTCGCGATTTTGTATTTTGTCTCTAGCGATTCAAATTGATGGAATAAAAATTCTTTCTGTACTGTTCTAGTTTGCAGATCGATTGGTTAATCAGTCCTGAAAATTACAGCCTTCCACCTATTGTGGTTTAGTCAGGGGAACTTGTCAAAGTTAGGGAAGTTGTCGTTAAGAGAAAGTGTTGAAATGTTGCAATTTTGTCTCTAGCGACAAAAATTGATGGAATAAAAATTCTTTCTGTACTGTTCTAGTTTGCAGATCGATTGGTTAATCAGTCCTGAAAATTACAGCCTTCCACCTATTGTGGTTTAGTCAGGGGAACTTGTCAAAGTTAGGGAAGTTGTCGTTAAGAGAAAGTGTTGAAATGTTGCAATTTTGTCTCTAGCGACAAAAATTGATGGAATAAAAATTCTTTCTGTACTGTTCTAGTTTGCAGATCGATTGGTTAATCAGTCCTGAAAATTACAGCCTTCCACCTATTGTGGTTTAGTCAGGGGAACTTGTCAAAGTTAGGGAAGTTGTCGTTAAGAGAAAGTGTTGAAATGTTGCAATTTTGTCTCTAGCGACAAAAATTGATGGAATAAAAATTCTTTCTATACTGTTCTAGTTTGCAGATAGATTGTTTGATTAATCCTGAAAATTGCAGCTTTCTATCTATTGTGGTTTAGTCAGGGGAACTTGTCAAAGTTAGGGAAGTTGTCTTTAAGTTAAGAGAAAGTGTTGAAATGTCGCGATTTTGTATTTTGTCTCTAGCGATTAAAATTGATGGAATAAAAATTCTTTCTATACTGTTCTAGTTCACTGATTGATTGGTTGATTAATCCTGAAAATTACAGCCTTTTACCTATTGTGGTTTAGTCAGGGGAACTTGTCAAAGTTAGGGAATTTGTCGTTAAGTTAAGAGAAAGTGTTGAAATGTCGCTGTTTTGTATTTTGTCTCTAGCGATTAAAATTGATGGAATAAAAATTCTTTCTGTACTGTTCTAGTTTGCAAATCGATTGGTTAATCAGTCCTGAAAATTACAGCCTTCCACCTATTGTGGTTTAGTCAGGGGAACTTGTCAAAGTTAGGGAAGTTGTCGTTAAGAGAAAGTGTAGAAATGTTGCAATTTTGTCTCTAGCGACTAAAATTGATGGAATAAAAATTCTTTCTATACTGTTCTAGTTTGCAGATAGATTGTTTGATTAATCCTGAAAATTGTAGCCTTCTACCTATTGGGGTTTATTCAGGGGAACTTGTCAAAGTTAGGGAAGTTGTCGTTAAGTTAAGAGAAAGTGTTGAAATGTCGCGATTTTGTATTTTGTCTCTAGCGATTAAAATTGATGGAATAAAAATTCTTTCGGTACTGTTCTAGTTTGCAGATCGATTGGTTAATCAGTCCTGAAAATTACAGCCTTGCACCTATTGTGGTTTAGTCAGGGGAACTTGTCAAAGTTAGGGAAGTTGTCGTTAAGAGAAAGTGTTGAAATGTTGCAATTTTGTCTCTAGCGACTAAAATTGATGGAATAAAAATTCTTTCTATACTGTTCTAGTTTGCAGATAGATTGTTTGATTAATCCTGAAATTTGCAGCTTTCTATCTATTGTGGTTGTTTAGTCAGGGGAACTAGTCAAAGTTAGGGAAGTTGTCGTTAAGTTAAGAGAAAGTGTTGAAATGTCGCGATTTTGTATTTTGTCTCTAGCGATTCAAATTGATGGAATAAAAATTCTTTCTGTACTGTTCTAGTTTGCAGATCGATTGGTTAATCAGTCCTGAAAATTACAGCCTTGCACCTATTGTGGTTTAGTCAGGGGAACTTGTCAAAGTTAGGGAAGTTGTCGTTAAGAGAAAGTGTTGAAATGTTGCAATTTTGTCTCTAGCGACTAAAATTGATGGAATAAAAATTCTTTCTATACTGTTCTAGTTTGCAGATAGATTGTTTGATTAATCCTGAAATTTGCAGCTTTCTATCTATTGTGGTTGTTTAGTCAGGGGAACTAGTCAAAGTTAGGGAAGTTGTCGTTAAGTTAAGAGAAAGTGTTGAAATGTCGTGATTTTGTCTCTAACGACTAAAATTGGTGGAATAAAAATTCTTTCTATACTGTTCTAGTTCACAGATCGATTGGTTGATTAATCCTGAAAATCACAGCTTTCTGTCTCTCGTGGTTTAGTCAGGGGAACTTGGCAAAGTTAGGGAACTTGTCGTTAAGTTTCATTTCAATTTGTTCATTTTCTAAGAAGATACAATGTTTTAACTAGTACATTCTAAACCTGTCACTAATTTTTCACCGATTTAGAACCTATAGATTCTATAGAAAATACGACCAACTAATCAAAAAAAAAAAAAAAAAATTCAAACAACCCGCCAACTCCAGCAGTATTTACCGTCATTCTCCAGAGATGGCGCTTACCACCAATCTCCAACATTTTGCCAGTACATAGCGTTCTCTTACGAGTAGTCTATCAATATACACCCTGTACTTATAGATTATTATACAGGGTGTATAAAAATTAAAATTATGCATAAAATTTTTTTTTTCTTATCTAGCCCACAAATTGTGATTCCGACAAACCAGCAAGCAACGATAATGCCGACCGCGCAGCCCCTGCTGTTAAATCAGATGCAGCAGGTGCTGACGACGCCATCTGGCGTCCATTTCATCGTCAGGCCTCAAGCAAAACTGCCTACGCAGGTGCAAACGCAGACTCAGGGGCTGATCTTGCAGCAGAGCCATCAGCCGGTGCTTCAGCTTCAGCCGCCGCGATCTCAAAATTTGGTGCGAGTGCTGACGAACGGCGTTCAGCTGGCCCCGCCCACAACCACCTACGTAACGCACCTGGCCACGCCCCAACAACACGCGCAGGCGCAGCACAACATTCACCAACAGGTATAGTGGTGTTACAACTTTTTACTTAACTGTTCTTTAACTTTAGTAAACCTTTATCGATTTTGATGATTCTTTTTGGGAACTGTAAAGGGATGTTTGTAGAATGTTTCCTGAGAATTTCATCGAAAAATTTTAGTAAATATCATCACTAGAAATGATTTTGTGGTTGCATGTCTTTTTCTCTCGGACCGAGCGTGTTGCAACTTTTTACTTAACAGTTCTATAACTTTTGTAAACCTCTATCGATTTTGATGATTCCTTCATTGAATTGCAAAGGGATGTTTGTACAATCTTTCCTGAGAATTTCATCGACAAATTTTAGTAAATATCATCACTAGAAATGATTTTGTGGTTGCATGTTTTTTTCTCTCGGACCGAGCGTGTTACAACTTTTTACTTAACAGTTCTATAACTTTTGTAAACCTCTATCGATATTGATGATTCCTTCATGGAATTGCAAAGGGATGTTTGTACAATCTTTCCTGAGAATTTCATCGAAAAATTTTAGTAAATATCATCACTAGAAATGATTTTGTGGTTGCATGTTTTTTTCTCTCAGACCGAGCGTGTTACAACTTTTTACTTAACTGTTCTTTAACTTTAGTAAACCTTTATCGATTTTGATGATTCTTTTTGGGAACTGTAAAGGGATGTTTGTAGAATGTTTCCTGAGAATTTCATCGAAAAATTTTAGTAAATATCATCACTAGAAATGATTTTGTGGTTGCATGTTTTTTTCTCTCAGACCGAGCGTGTTACAACTTTTTACTTAACAGTTCTATAACTTTTGTAAACCTCTATCGATTTTGATGATTCCTTCATGGAATTGCAAAGGGATGTTTGTACAATCTTTCCTGAGAATTTCATCGACAAATTTTAGTAAATATCATCACTAGAAATGATTTAATGATTTTGTGGTTGCATGTTTTTTTCTCTCGGACCGAGCGTGTTACAACTTTTTACTTAACAGTTCTATAACTTTTGTAAACCTCTATCGATTTTGATGATTCCTTCATGGAATTGCAAAGGGATGTTTGTACAATCTTTCCTGAGAATTTCATCGAAAAATTTTAGTAAATATCATCACTAGAAATGATTTTGTGGTTGCATGTTTTTTTCTCTCAGACCGAGCGTGTTACAACTTTTTACTTAACAGTTCTATAACTTTTGTAAACCTCTATCGATTTTGATGATTCCTTCATGGAATTGCAAAGGGATGTTTGTACAATCTTTCCTGAGAATTTCATCGACAAATTTTAGTAAATATCATCACTAGAAATGATTTAATGATTTTGTGGTTGCATGTTTTTTTCTCTCGGACCGAGCGTGTTACAACTTTTTACTTAACAGTTCTATAACTTTTGTAAACCTCTATCGATTTTGATGATTCCTTCATGGAATTGCAAAGGGATGTTTGTACAATCTTTCCTGAGAATTTCATCGACAAATTTTAGTAAATATCATCACTAGAAATGATTTAATGATTTTGTGGTTGCATGTTTTTTTCTCTCGGACCGAGCGTGTTACAACTTTTTACTTAACAGTTCTATAACTTTTGTAAACCTCTATCGATTTTGATGATTCCTTCATTGAATTGCAAAGGGATGTTTGTACAATCTTTCCTGAGAATTTCATCGAAAAATTTTAGTAAATATCATCACTAGAAATGATTTTGTGGTTGCATGTTTTTTTCTCTCAGACCGAGCGTGTTACAACTTTTTACTTAACAGTTCTATAACTTTTGTAAACCTCTATCGATTTTGATGATTCCTTCATGGAATTGCAAAGGGATGTTTGTACAATCTTTCCTGAGAATTTCATCGACAAATTTTAGTAAATATCATCACTAGAAATGATTTAATGATTTTGTGGTTGCATGTTTTTTTCTCTCGGACCGAGCGTGTTACAACTTTTTACTTAACAGTTCTATAACTTTTGTAAACCTCTATCGATTTTGATGATTCCTTCATGGAATTGCAAAGGGATGTTTGTACAATCTTTCCTGAGAATTTCATCGACAAATTTTAGTAAATATCATCACTAGAAATGATTTTGTGGTTGCATGTTTTTTTCTCTCGGACCGAGCGTGTTACAACTTTTTACTTAACAGTTCTATAACTTTTGTAAACCTCTATCGATTTTGATGATTCCTTCATTGAATTGCAAAGGGATGTTTGTACAATCTTTCCTGAGAATTTCATCGAAAAATTTTAGTAAATATCATCACTAGAAATGATTTTGTGGTTGCATGTTTTTTTCACTCGGACCAAGCGTGTTACAACTTTTTACTTAACAGTTCTATAACTTTTGTAAACCTCTATCGATATTGATGATTCCTTCATTGAATTGCAAAGGGATGTTTGTACAATCTTTCCTGAGAATTTCATCGAAAAATTTTAGTAAATATCATCATTAGAAATGATTTTGTGGTTACATGTTTATTTTTACTACCGTAGGGCACTATAGTTGCCACGACAACGTCACCTAGCGCCCCAAAGAAAAAACCCAAAAAGAAAAAGCAAAAATTGGACTTGGCAAACATCATGAAACTGTCTGGTATTGGTGATGAGGACGATATTCAATTTGAGAGTGACACATCGCAGAGCGAAAGCGAACACAATTCTGTCCATTCCCAACCGAATACTCCTCAGCCGAGGCATGAGCCCCAAAATGTGGTGCACCAGAGTCCCCAGCACGGGGCCCAACAGCAGAATGTCCTTCAGCATGCCACAGGACTGCTGCAGAATGACGGAAAGCCAAAAATGGGGAACATCCAAATTTCTACGATGCAACAACCGACTATAAGTACGGCTACGCCTTTGGTACAGGTGAGAAATTGTTGATTTTATGTTGTAGTATAAATAAGACATTGTATTTTAATCCTGTGAAGAAAAAAACTGGATTATCTTTGATAGGTTTCGAGATATTAACTTTTTTCGCTTTGACGAATGATCTGGTTTAGGTCTGATTCCAATTCTTAAGTTCTAGTTGGTTTCCAAAGGACTTATGTAGTTGTTTTTGTGGTATATTATAAAGAAAACCTTGCGGTTTAATGCGGTGAAGGAAATTTTGAGTTAGCCTTGCTAATTTTCTAGATATTTTTATTTTTTTATAACCTGTTCTATCTGTGTTCGAACCAGGAAACTTTTTGGTTATCTGGTTTATAACTTTTGTAAACTTCAATCGATCTTTATGATTGTTTCACTAAATTGTAAAGGGATGTCTATAGAATGTTTCCTGAGAATTTTATCAAAAAATTCTTATAATTGTAGTCATTAGAAGTGATTTTGCGATTGCATGTTTTATTTCTCTGAACAAATTTGTTACAACTTTTCAATTCATGGTTCTTTAACTTTGGTAAACCTCAATCGATTTTGATGATTATTTCACTAAATTGAAAAGGAATGTTTCCAGAATGTCCCCTGAGAGTTCCATCAAGAAATATTTATAAATGTTGTCACTAGAAGTGATTTTGCGATTGCATGTTTTCTCTCCTGACCGAACGTGTTACAACTTATTCCAGTTAACAGTTCTATAACTTTTTGAAGCGTCAATCGATTTTGTTGATTGTTTTGCTGGATTGTAAAGGGATGTTTATAGGATGTTCCCTGAGAGTTTCATAAAAAAATATTTATAAATATTGTCAGTAGAAGTGATTTTCTGTTTTTTTCTAACCAAACGTTACAATATTTTTCACTTGAAAGTTGTATAACTTTTATAAACCTCAATCGATTTTGATGATTATTTCACTAAATTGAAAAGGAATGTTTCCAGAATGTTCCCTGAGAGTTCCATCAAGAAATATTTATAAATGTTGTCACTAGAAGTGATTTTGCGATTGCATGTTTTCTCTCCTGACCGAACGTGTTACAACTTATTCCAGTTAACAGTTCTATAACTTTTTGAAGCGTCAATCGATTTTGTTGATTGTTTTGCTGGATTGTAAAGGGATGTTTATAGGATGTTCCCTGAGAGTTTCATCAAAAAATATTTATAAATATTGTCAGTAGAAGTGATTTTCTGTTTTTTCTAACCAAACGTTACAATATTTTTCACTTGAAAGTTGTATAACTTTTATAAACCTCAATCGATTTTGATGATTATTTCACTAAATTGAAAAGGAATGTTTCCAGAATGTTCCCTGAGAGTTCCATCAAGAAATATTTATAAATGTTGTCAGTAGAAGTGATTTTGCGATTGCATGTTTTCTCTCCTGACCGAACGTGTTACAACTTATTCCAGTTAACAGTTCTATAACTTTTTGAAGCGTCAATCGATTTTGTTGATTGTTTTGCTGGATTGTAAAGGGATGTTTATAGGATGTTCCCTGAGAGTTTCATCAAAAAATATTTATAAATATTGTCAGTAGAAGTGATTTTCTGTTTTTTCTAACCAAACGTTACAATATTTTTCACTTGAAAGTTGTATAACTTTTATAAACCTCAATCGATTTTGATGATTCTTTCACCCAATTGCAAAGGGATATTCATGGAACATTTCCAGAGATTTTCATCAAAAAACATCCATAAGCACCACCGCCAGAACTGATTTTGAGATTATATATTTTTTTCCTCCGCGACGCCAAACTTTCCTAATTTTACCTAGTCGTCCAAAGAACCGACTTACCCTACCACTTTTCCTACATATCACAGAGAAAACATTACACTTCAATCCACCGAAAGAAAATCCAAATTATCTACACCAGTTTTCAAGATATTCACATTTTTTCTCTCGCTTTCCAGTTCCAGCAGGTCTTGAACCAGGGATTCCCCGGCAACGTCATCCCCACCTCTCAAGCCACCACCGCTCAGGGCGTACCCTTCAGCTCATTCCTAGCACCAAACATCACCATCAACAACGGCCTAATGATGCAACAGAGAAGCGGCCTTGCCTACAAACTGTCAGTCTCCGAAGACGGACGCCTCATCCTGCATCACGATCCTGCAGCCATGCAACAGGACATGCAACAACAACAACAGGTTTGTCACATTCTAGCCAACTTGAAGAACGTTTCCACAAAATTTCATACAAAAATTCGCAAAAATACATTTTTTTATTAATTTTTAATTAATTAATTTTTAATTAATTAATTAATTTTTAATTAATTAATTAATTTTTAATTAATTAATTAATTTTTAATTAATTAATTAATTTTTAATTAATTAATTAATTTTTAATTAATTAATTAATTTTTAATTAATTAATTAATTTTTAATTAATTAATTAATTTTTAATTAATTAATTAATTTTTAATTAATTAATTTTTAATTGATTAATTAATTTTTGATTAATTAATAAATAAATTTTTAATTTTTTTCTTAAAATAGGTGCTGGTTCAGGGTGTTTTTGGTCTGAACAGTCTGGTTCTTCAGCCGTCTCTGGATGCTCAGCAGGTTCATTCGCAAACTGTGCAGACAATTCAGCAGCAGAGTGTGCAGACTATACAGCAGCAGACGGTGCAGTCGCAGACGATACAGACTGTGCAGCAGCAGTCGATACAGCCGCAGATTCAGGCTGTGCAGCCGCAAACGTTGCAGCAGACGGTGCAGCAGACGATACAGCATCAGACGGTGTCGCAGCCGTTGCACGGGCAGCCGATGCAGATTGTGCAGCCGCAGCCGATGCAGAATTTGAATCAGAGCATACAGAGTCAGACCGTGCACTCGATACAGAGTCAGGTGCGTGTTTGTTTAATTAATTAGTTAATTTTTTTGTTGAGGGTGTTGTGTTTTTTTTTTTTTTGTTAAAGGGTGTATAACTTTTGTAAGGGTTAATCGATTTTGATGATTGTTTTGCTGGATTGTAAAGGGATGTTTATAGAATGTTTCCTGAGGGTTTCATAAAAAAATGTTGATTAATGTTATCACTAGAAGTGATGTTGTGGTTGCATGTTTTCTTTTTTGTTTCTGACAGAACGTGTTACAAGTTTTCACTTAACTGTTGTATAACTTTTATAAGCCTCGATACATTTTGATGATTCTTTTGCTAGATTGTAAAGGGATGTTTATAGAATGTTTTCATCAATTTTCACCAAATTATTTTTATAAATATGGTCACCTGAAGTGATTTTGCTATCACATGTTTTATTTTGTCTGACGGAACGTGCTACAACTTTTCAGTTTTTCGTTCTATAACTTTTATAAACCTCATTCGATTTTGATGATTGTTTTGCTAGATTGTAAAAGGAAGTTTATAGAATATTTCTTGAGATTTTCATCAAAAAAATCTTATAAATCTTGTCACTAGAATGTGATTTTGCGACCCCATGTTTTATTTATCTGAGCGAATGTGTTACAACTTCTCAATTCATGGTTCTATAACTTTTGTAAACCTCAATCGATTTTGATGATTCTTTTGCTAGATTGTAATGGGATGTTTATAGAATGTTTTCATCAATTTTCACCCAATTATTTTTATAAATATGGTCACCTGAAGTGATTTTGCTATCACATGTTTTATTTTGTCTGACGGAACGTGCTACAACTTTACAGTTTTCTGTTCTATAACTTTTATAAACCTCATTCGATTTTGATGATTGTTTTGGTAGATTGTAAAAGGAAGTTTATAGAATATTTCCTGAGATTTTCATCAAAAAAATCTTATAAATCTTGTCACTAGAATGTGATTTTGCGACCCCATGTTTTATTTATCTGAGCGAATGTGTTACAACTTCTCAATTCATGGTTCTATAACTTTTGTAAACCTCAATCGATTTTGATGATTCTTTTGCTAGATTGTAATGGGATGTTTATAGAATGTTTTCATCAATTTTCACCCAATTATTTTTATAAATATGGTCACCTGAAGTGATTTTGCTATCACATGTTTTATTTTGTCTGACGGAACGTGCTACAACTTTACAGTTTTCTGTTCTATAACTTTTATAAACCTCATTCGATTTTGATGATTGTTTTGGTAGATTGTAAAAGGAAGTTTATAGAATATTTCCTGAGATTTTCATCAAAAAAATCTTATAAATCTTGTCACTAGAATGTGATTTTGCGACCCCATGTTTTATTTATCTGAGCGAATGTGTTACAACTTCTCAATTCATGGTTCTATAACTTTTGTAAACCTCAATCGATTTTGATGATTCTTTTGCTAGATTGTAATGGGATGTTTATAGAATGTTTTCATCAATTTTCACCCAATTATTTTTATAAATATGGTCACCTGAAGTGATTTTGCTATCACATGTTTTATTTTGTCTGACGGAACGTGCTACAACTTTACAGTTTTCTGTTCTATAACTTTTATAAACCTCATTCGATTTTGATGATTGTTTTGGTAGATTGTAAAAGGAAGTTTATAGAATATTTCCTGAGATTTTCATCAAAAAAATCTTATAAATCTTGTCACTAGAATGTGATTTTGCGACCCCATGTTTTATTTATCTGAGCGAATGTGTTACAACTTCTCAATTCATGGTTCTATAACTTTTGTAAACCTCAATCGATTTTGATGATTCTTTTGCTAGATTGTAATGGGATGTTTATAGAATGTTTTCATCAATTTTCACCCAATTATTTTTATAAATATGGTCACCTGAAGTGATTTTGCTATCACATGTTTTATTTTGTCTGACGGAACGTGCTACAACTTTACAGTTTTCTGTTCTATAACTTTTATAAACCTCATTCGATTTTGATGATTGTTTTGGTAGATTGTAAAAGGAAGTTTATAGAATATTTCCTGAGATTTTCATCAAAAAAATCTTATAAATCTTGTCACTAGAATGTGATTTTGCGACCCCATGTTTTATTTATCTGAGCGAATGTGTTACAACTTCTCAATTCATGGTTCTATAACTTTAGTAAACCTCAATCAATTTTGATGATTGTTTCAGTAAATTGTCATGTTTTATTTCAGGTCCAACCCAATATTCCGATAGCTCTACAAAACCACATCCAGGGCCAGCTCCAATCGCTCATCCAAAGCCAACTACACCAGAACATGTCCAGCGCCTCGAACATCAGCATACAATCCCAACCCATCTCCGTTAACTCTCAAACCTTACACAACCTCAACCAACCCATTGTCGTCCACTCTCAACCCATACAATCACTATTAACCAACAATAGCAACCACAACCAACAAAACCCCACAATTAACCTCCAAAATCACCTCCAACAACAACAACACCAACAACACCACCAACAACAACAACAACACCAACAACAATCCCAAGGCATCCAAACTATAATGCAAGGATTATCGCAACCGACGCAAACGCAACCCGTCTTAAAAGTCCAACCGTTCCAAAAGACGCAACCCCCCGTTCAAACGGTCCACCCGCAACCCGCAGCGCACAACCATCAAAATAACGAACCGCCTAACGGACCGTTATCGGGTAACGCTCCGGGTAACGGACCGTTAAACGGGAGTCCGTTAACAGCGGATCAGGTGGAGATGTTGAGGAGGAACGGGAGTATTACCGTTAACGGGCAGACGTACCTCATGCAGAGGCAGGTGTGCAAAACGCCGGACGGGTGCGACGTCAAGCCGCACGTTAAGATGTCCCCGAAGGGGCCGAAGGCGACGGTGAAGAAGGTCGCGGCGAAGGTGGTGGGCGGGGCGACGAAGGGTATCGTCGCGGAGGGGAAAGAGAAGTTGGGGAATTGTGTCGTCGTCGGGAAGGAGGTCAATAAGGGGGGCCACGGGGGGGCCCCCGGAGTGGTGCCGGGCTCCGGGAAGCATGTCGTCGTGCAGAATCACGTGCAGGTTAGTGATTTTATGTAATCTGTTGTTTAATTAATGAAATACGATTTAATTAATCAATTAATTAATTAAATACGATTTGATTAATTAATTAAATACGATTTGATTAATTAATTAAATACGATTTGATTAATTAATTAATTAAATACGGTTTGATTAATTAATTAATTACGATTGGATTAATTGATTAATTAAATACGATTTGATTAATTAATTAATTAAATACGATTTGATTAATTAATTAATTAAATACGATTTGATTAATTAATTAATTAAATACGATTTGATTAATTAAATACGATTTGATTAATTAATTAATTACGATTTGATTAATTAATTAATTAAATACGATTTGATTGATTAATTAATTAAATACGATTTGATTAATTAATTAATTACGATTTGATTAATTAATTAATTACGATTTGACTAATTAATTAAATACGATTTGATTAATTAATTAAATACGATTTGATTAATTAATTAAATACGATTTGATTAATTAATTAATTAAATACGATTTGATTAATTAATTAAATACGGTTTGATTAATTAATTAATTAATTACGATTTGATTAATTAATTAATTACGATTTGACTAATTAATTAAATACGATTTGATTAATTAATTAAATACGATTTGATTAATTAATTAAATACGATTTGATTAATTAATTAATTAAATACGATTTGATTAATTAATTAAATACGGTTTGATTGATTAATTAATTAATTAAATACGATTTGATTAATTAATTAAATACGATTTGATTAATTAATTAACTACGATTTGATTAATTAATTAAATACGATTTGATTAATTAATTAAATACGGTTTGATTAATTAAATACGATTTGATTAATTAATTAAATACGATTTGATTAATTAATTAACTACGATTTGATTAATTAATTAATTAAATACGATTTGATTAGTTAATTAATTAAATACGATTTGATTAATTAATTAATTAAATACGATTTGATTAATTAATTAATTAAATACGACTTGATTAATTAATTAATTAAATATGATTTGATGAATTAAATAAATACTATTTAAAAAATCATATATAATGCTCATTTAATCTTGAGATATTTGTAGAGAAACTCTAAAATCTGTATCATTAATTTTTAAGCTATTATTTTTGTAAACATTACAAAATAATCGATAAGAATTCTGTTTACGCTGAGATGCAATCTCTAATCGTCTAGATGATAACAATATTTTTTTAAAATTATCAATTATATATCAATCATCAACAATTTTTTATCAATTTTTTTCTTGTCAATATTGAAACAACCGTTTTCATGTTATTCCTAAATTTTATTTTATCCGGTTGGTTTTTAATGTTCGAATAATTCTAATTAATTAATTATGAATTAATTAAATAATGTATTAATTATGAATTAACTAAACAATGTATTAATTATGAATTAATTAAACAATGTATTAATTATGAATTAATTAAACAATGTTTTAATTATGAATTAATTAAACAATGTATTAATTATGAATTAATTAATTAAACAATTAATTAATTAAACAATTAATTAATTAAACAATTAATTAATTAAATAATTAAACAATTAATTAATTAAACAACTAATTAATTAATTAATTAAACAACTAATTAATTAATTAATTAATTAAACAATTTATTAATTAAATAATTAAACAATTTATTAATTAAATAATTAAACAATTAATTAATTAATTAATTAATCCACAATTTCCCAAACAAATCCAAGCACACAACCTAAAAAAAAAAAACTAAGTATATTTTTTTCTAATCAATCACAGGTACAGCCGCAACAAAATCAGCAACAACAGCACCACCAACACCACCAGACGCAACCAGCGCAGCATCAGATCGTCCTCGTGCAGAAGGCGACGTCGCAACCGTCCGCCTTGGTGCCACCGAGCGTGCAGACTTCCCAATCGCAGATTCCGCAACCGAAGATACACATTGTGTCGCAGCCCAAGCCCCATCAGGTCGCACCCAACGTCGTCACGCAGACCTCGAACGCACCGACGTCGGCGAACGCTTCAGCCGTCGTTAGCAACCACCAGTCGTTCTCCACGGAAACAGGGAATCCTCAAGACGTTGATAGATTACTTGGGCAGATCATCGACGAGACGAGCAGTTGTCCGCCTCCTGGTCAGAATGTCGTACAGAATGTCGCGAATCCGCCAAAGACCATCACCATCGCCGTACAGAATAACAAGACGCAACAGGTAATTAATTTTTTTATGATTTAATTGGTTTTGTTATGAATTAATTTATTTTCTTATCGCTTAGTAATTAGTTAAATTTTTTAATTAATTAATTCTTAATTTTTTTCAAATTAGGAACCCGTGCAAGTACCGCAGAACATAACGACGGTGCAGCTGTCGCAGGAGCAGCAGCAGTACCTGCAGCGGGTGAAGCTGCAGATACAGAGTTTGGCTGCGCGGTATCAGCCGGGCGATAAAGACGTGCAGGCGGCGTTGATGATGCTGTTCGAGGAGCAGAATAAGATTCTGGTGTCGGGCAGGCTGCTCAGTCCCGATAAGGTGCACTATCACAACAACTATCTGACGATAATGAACCCGGAGCAGGTGCTGAAGAGCGACAGCGACCCGATCGTCGTGACGAGCGGTGCCTCGGGGGCCGGGGCTCCCCAGCAGCAGCAGCAGCAGCACGCTCACTCGGTGGCGCCCTCCTCGAATGTGGTGGTCAAAAGGGAAATGCCCGTGGAAACTATTTCTAGTCAACAGGTGGGTTTTCGAGCATTTATTGGTTGAGTTAATTAATTAGTATGTTAATTGTTTGTATATTTTTAATTAATTAGTTAAACTCTGTATGAATTAATGTTTCTAGTTAGTTTTCTTTTTCTAGGAATCAGTGTTTGTACTTAATTATTGCCTCCAAGCATTCATATTTCTAATTAATTAATTAATTGACCTCATAATTAATTAATATTTGGAAGTTTTTATAATTATTCGCTGTCTGAATTAATATTTCTAGCTAGTTAGTTTTCTCTTTCTGTGGACTACTGTTTGCAGTAAATTATTGCCTTTAAGTTTTCGTATCTCTAATTAATTAATTAATTAATTAAACTCTGCATGAATTGATATTTCTAGTTACTTTTCTTTTTCTAGGAATCAGTGTTTGTACTTAATTATTGCCCCCAAGCATTCATATTTCTAATTAATTAATTAATTGACCTCATAATTAATTAATATTTGGAAGTTTTTATAATTATTCGCTGTCTGAATTAATATTTCTAGTTAGTTAGTTTTCTCTTTTTGTGGACTACTGTTTGCAGTAAATTATTGCCTTTAAGTTTTCGTATCTCTAATTAATTAATTAATTAAACTCTGCATGAATTGATATTTCTAGTTAATAAGAGATAATTAACTAGAAAATTAAAAATTTTTTCATATTCCTAATTAATTAATTAATTAATTAATCTTTGTATGAATTGATGTTGTAGTTAATTATCTCTTTCTATGGATTAATTTTTGTACTCAATTATTGTCTCCAAGCCTTCATAATTCTAATTAATTAATTGATATCATAATTAATTAATATTTGGAAGTTTTTATAATTATTCAATCCCTCTCTGAATTAATATTTGTAGTTAGTTTTCTGTGAACTAATGTTTGTAGTGAATTATTGTCTTCAAATTTTCATATTCCTAATTAATTAATTAATTAATTAATCTTTGTATGAGTTTATGTTGTAGTTAATTATCTCTTTCTATGGATTAATATTTGTACTCAATTATTGTCTCCAAGCCTTCATAATTCTAATTAATTAATTGATATCATAATTAATTAATATTTGGAAGTTTTTATAATTATTCAATCCCTCTCTGAATTAATATTTGTCGTTAGTTTTCTGTGAACTAATGTTTGTAGTGAATTATTGTCTTCAAATTTTCATATTCCTAATTAATTAATTAATTAATTAATCTTTGTATGAATTGATGTTGTAGTTAATTATCTCTTTCTATGGATTAATGTTTGTACTCAATTATTGTCTCCAAGCCTTCATAATTCTAATTAATTAATTGATCTCATAATTAATTAATATTTGGAAGTTTTTATAATTATTCAATCCCTCTCTGAATTAATATTTGTCGTTAGTTTTCTGTGAACTAATGTTTGTAGTGAATTATTGTCTTCAAATTTTCATATTCCTAATTAATTAATTAATTAATTAATCTTTGTATGAATTGATGTTGTAGTTAATTATCTCTTTCTATGGATTAATGTTTGTACTCAATTATTGTCTCCAAGCCTTCATAATTCTAATTAATTAATTGATCTCATAATTAATTAATATTTGGAAGTTTTTATAATTATTCAATCCCTCTCTGAATTAATATTTGTCGTTAGTTTTCTGTGAACTAATGTTTGTAGTGAATTATTGTCTTCAAATTTTCATATTCCTAATTAATTAATTAATTAATTAATCTTTGTATGAATTGATGTTGTAGTTAATTATCTCTTTCTATGGATTAATAGTTGTACTCAATTATTGTCTCCAAGCCTTCATAATTCTAATTAATTAATTGATCTCATAATTAATTAATATTTGGAAGTTTTTATAATTATTCAATCCCTCTCTGAATTAATATTTGTCGTTAGTTTTCTGTGAACTAATGTTTGTAGTGAATTATTGTCTTCAAATTTTCATATTCCTAATTAATTAATTAATTAATTAATTAATCTTTGTATGAATTGATGTTCTAGTTAATTATCTCTTTCTATGGATTAATATTTGTACTCAATTATTGTCTCCAAGTATTCGTATTTCTAACTGATTAATTAACGTCTCTTTAATTAATTAATTAACTAATTAATTCCAGGTTGTGTCTATGCCGAACGTGGTCATCTCGAAACCGAATCCGCTGACCTCGTCAACCCCGTCGGCCCCCGTCCTGGGCGACGGAGGCGGCTGCGAAGGGGGCCTAGTCTCGGGGGCGCCGGCGCCGCCGCCTTCGGCCTCCGCCCCCGCAAGTGTGATAGCCTCGTCGCCCTCGATCGCCGTCGTAACGACGACGATAACCGCGCTCAACCACCAGCCGCCACCGCCACCGCACGTCGCGATCACGCGGACCCTCGCCGCCCCCAACTCCCACCCCCACGCGCCGCCACCCCCCTCCAACGTCAGGGTGAGCTCCGTCGTCCACCACCATCCGCACCCCAACAACGTCCAAGTCTCCGCCCCCGCGCCGGCCCTACCCCCGCCTGCGCCGCCGCCCCCACCGCCCACCAGACACCTGCCGATGTACACGAAAGCGCAGCTGTAAGTTGTCTTTAATTAATTAATTTTTAATTTTTTAATTAATTAATTTTTAATTTTTTAATTAATTAATTTTTAATTTTTTAATTAATTAATTTTTAATTAATTAATTAATACTTTAATTCATTTTTAATTAATTAATTCTTAATTTTTAATTAATTAATTTTTAATTTTTTAATTAATTAATTAATTAATTTTTAATTTTTTTATTTTTTTTTTTAATTTTTAATTAATTAATTAATACTTTAATTCGTTTTTAATTAATTAATTCTTAATTTTTAATTAATTAATTAATTTTTAATTTTTTAATTAATTAATTTTTAATTTTTTAATTAATTTTTTTTAAGAATTGAGCAGCAGATGAACACTGACCAGAATGGGGCTGTCAAGCCTGATGTTCGAACGCCGTTCAAAGATAAAATGGACACGACTAAGCGTCTGATACGTTACCACTGTTTTGATCAGCCTGTGCTGTCAACGAAGGACCTTGGGAAGGCGGATGAGATTTTTGAGCTGACGGCGAAGCACTTTATCGATAAATTCTCGAAGATGTCGGACAAGTACAAGTACCTCAGGCTCAAGGAGAGTATGGTAAGTTTTTTGTGCAGTTATTGCTGTTTTTTTAGTGCTATTGCTGCTTTGTAGTTCTAGATTTTTTCCTGCTTTGTGAATGGTTCTTGTGATGTCCAATCTTTTCTATATTGTTCATTGAGATCTTTTGAATAATCATTGTTAGTTTCATTAAGATTCTTCCACTAGTTTTCAAGTTGTGATCTGTTCTGTCCTTAATGTAATTTGTCCTTCGTGTAACTTTTAACACTTTGTGTTACTTCTAGAATTGTTTCCTGCTTTGTGAGTGGTTCTTGTGATGTCCAATCTTTTTTATATTGTTCATTGAGATCTTTTGAATAATCATTGTTAGTTTCATTAAGATTCCTCCGCTAGTTTTCAAGTTGTGATCTGTTCTGTCCTTAATGTAATTTGTCCTTCGTGTAACTTTTAACACTTTGTGTTACTTCTAGAATTGTTTCCTGCTTTGTGAGTGGTTCTTGTGATGTCCAATCTTTTTTATATTGTTCATTGAGATCTTTTGAATAATCATTGTTAGTTTTATTAAGATTCCTCCACTAGTTTTCAAGTTGTGATCTGTTCTGTCCTTAATGTAATTTGTCCTTCGTGTAACTTTTAACACTTTGTGTTACTTCTAGAATTGTTTCCTGCTTTGTGAGTGGTTCTTGTGATGTCCAATCTTTTTTATATTGTTCATTGAGATCTTTTGAATAATCATTGTTAGTTTCATTAAGATTCCTCCGCTAGTTTTCAAGTTGTGATCTGTTCTGTCCTTAATGTAATTTGTCCTTCGTGTAACTTTTAACACTTTGTGTTACTTCTAGAATTGTTTCCTGCTTTGTGAGTGGTTCTTGTGATGTCCAATCTTTTTTATATTGTTCATTGAGATCTTTTGAATAATCATTGTTAGTTTTATTAAGATTCCTCCACTAGTTTTCAAGTTGTGATCTGTTCTGTCCTTAATGTAATTTGTCCTTCGTGTAACTTTTAACACTTTGTGTTACTTCTAGAATTGTTTCCTGCTTTGTGAGTGGTTCTTGTGATGTCCAATCTTTTTTATATTGTTCATTGAGATCTTTTGAATAATCATTGTTAGTTTCATTAAGATTCCTCCGCTAGTTTTCAAGTTGTGATCTGTTCTGTCCTTAATGTAATTTGTCCTTCGTGTAACTTTTAACACTTTGTGTTACTTCTAGAATTGTTTCCTGCTTTGTGAGTGGTTCTTGTGATGTCCAATCTTTTTTATATTGTTCATTGAGATCTTTTGAATAATCATTGTTAGTTTCATTAAGATTCTTCCACTAGTTTTCAAGTTGTGATCTGTTCTGTCCTTAATGTAATTTGTCCTTCGTGTAACTTTTAACACTTTGTGTTACTTCTAGAATTGTTTCCTGCTTTGTGAGTGGTTCTTGTGATGTCCAATCTTTTCTATATTGTTCATTGAGATCTTTTGAATAATCATTGTTAGTTTCATTAAGATTCTTCCACTAGTTTTCAAGTTGTGATCTGTTCTGTCCTTAATGTAATTTGTCCTTCGTGTAACTTTTAACACTTTGTGTTACTTCTAGAATTGTTTCCTGCTTTGTGAGTGGTTCTTGTGATGTCCAATCTTTTTTATATTGTTCATTGAGATCTTTTGAATAATCATTGTTAGTTTCATTAAGATTCTTCCACTAGTTTTCAAGTTGTGATCTGTTCTGTCCTTAATGTAATTTGTCCTTCGTGTAACTTTTAACACTTTGTGTTACTTCTAGAATTGTTTCCTGCTTTGTGAGTGGTTCTTGTGATGTCCAATCTTTTCTATATTGTTCATTGAGATCTTTTGAATAATCATTGTTAGTTTCATTAAGATTCTTCCACTAGTTTTCAAGTTGTGATCTGTTCTGTCCTTAATGTAATTTGTCCTTCGTGTAACTTTTAACACTTTGTGTTACTTCTAGAATTGTTTCCTGCTTTGTGAGTGGTTCTTGTGATGTCCAATCTTTTTTATATTGTTCATTGAGATCTTTTGAATAATCATTGTTAGTTTCATTAAGATTCTTCCACTAGTTTTCAAGTTGTGATCTGTTCTGTCCTTAATGTAATTTGTCCTTCGTGTAACTTTTAACACTTTGTGTTACTTCTAGAATTGTTTCCTGCTTTGTGAGTGGTTCTTGTGATGTCCAATCTTTTCTATATTGTTCATTGAGATCTTTTGAATAATCATTGTTAGTTTCATTAAGATTCTTCCACTAGTTTTCAAGTTGTGATCTGTTCTGTCCTTAATGTAATTTGTCCTTCGTGTAACTTTTAACACTTTGTGTTACTTCTAGAATTGTTTCCTGCTTTGTGAGTGGTTCTTGTGATGTCCAATCTTTTTTATATTGTTCATTGAGATCTTTTGAATAATCATTGTTAGTTTCATTAAGATTCCTCCGCTAGTTTTCAAGTTGTGATCTGTTCTGTCCTTAATGTAATTTGTCCTTCGTGTAACTTTTAACACTTTGTGTTACTTCTAGAATTGTTTCCTGCTTTGTGAGTGGTTCTTGTGATGTCCAATCTTTTTTATATTGTTCATTGAGATCTTTTGAATAATCATTGTTAGTTTCATTAAGATTCTTCCACTAGTTTTCAAGTTGTGATCTGTTCTGTCCTTAATGTAATTTGTCCTTCGTGTAACTTTTAACACTTTGTGTTACTTCTAGAATTGTTTCCTGCTTTGTGAGTGGTTCTTGTGATGTCCAATCTTTTCTATATTGTTCATTGAGATCTTTTGAATAATCATTGTTAGTTTCATTAAGATTCTTCCACTAGTTTTCAAGTTGTGATCTGTTCTGTCCTTAATGTAATTTGTCCTTCGTGTAACTTTTAACACTTTGTGTTACTTCTAGAATTGTTTCCTGCTTTGTGAGTGGTTCTTGTGATGTCCAATCTTTTTTATATTGTTCATTGAGATCTTTTGAATAATCATTGTTAGTTTCATTAAGATTCCTCCGCTAGTTTTCAAGTTGTGATCTGTTCTGTCCTTAATGTAATTTGTCCTTCGTGTAACTTTTAACACTTTGTGTTACTTCTAGAATTGTTTCCTGCTTTGTGAGTGGTTCTTGTGATGTCCAATCTTTTTTATATTGTTCATTGAGATCTTTTGAATAATCATTGTTAGTTTTATTAAGATTCCTCCACTAGTTTTCAAGTTGTGATCTGTTCTGTCCTTAATGTAATTTGTCCTTCGTGTAACTTTTAACACTTTGTGTTACTTCTAGAATTGTTTCCTGCTTTGTGAGTGGTTCTTGTGATGTCCAATCTTTTTTATATTGTTCATTGAGATCTTTTGAATAATCATTGTTAGTTTCATTAAGATTCCTCCGCTAGTTTTCAAGTTGTGATCTGTTCTGTCCTTAATGTAATTTGTCCTTCGTGTAACTTTTAACACTTTGTGTTACTTCTAGAATTGTTTCCTGCTTTGTGAATGGTTCTTATGATGTCCAATCTTTTTTATATTGTTCATTGAGATCTTTTGAATAATCATTGTTAGTTTTATTAAGATTCCTCCACTAGTTTTCAAGTTGTGATCTGTTCTGTCCTTAATGTAATTTGTCCTTCGTGTAACTTTTAACACTTTGTGTTACTTCTAGAATTGTTTCCTGCTTTGTGAATGGTTCTTATGATGTCCAATCTTTTTTATATTGTTCATTGAGATCTTTTGAATAATCATTGTTAGTTTTATTAAGATTCCTCCACTAGTTTTCAAGTTGTGATCTGTTCTGTCCTTAATGTAATTTGTCCTTCGTGTAACTTTTAACACTTTGTGTTACTTCTAGAATTGTTTCCTGCTTTGTGAATGGTTCTTATGATGTCCAATCTTTTTTATATTGTTCATTGAGATCTTTTGAATAATCATTGTTAGTTTTATTAAGATTCCTCCACTAGTTTTCAAGTTGTGATCTGTTCTGTCCTTAATGTAATTTGTCCTTCGTGTAACTTTTAACACTTTGTGTTACTTCTAGAATTGTTTCCTGCTTTGTGAGTGGTTCTTGTGATGTCCAATCTTTTTTATATTGTTCATTGAGATCTTTTGAATAATCATTGTTAGTTTCATTAAGATTCCTCCGCTAGTTTTCAAGTTGTGATCTGTTCTGTCCTTAATGTAATTTGTCCTTCGTGTAACTTTTAACACTTTGTGTTACTTCTAGAATTGTTTCCTGCTTTGTGAGTGGTTCTTGTGATGTCCAATCTTTTTTATATTGTTCATTGAGATCTTTTGAATAATCATTGTTAGTTTTATTAAGATTCCTCCACTAGTTTTCAAGTTGTGATCTGTTCTGTCCTTAATGTAATTTGTCCTTCGTGTAACTTTTAACACTTTGTGTTACTTCTAGAATTGTTTCCTGCTTTGTGAGTGGTTCTTGTGATGTCCAATCTTTTTTATATTGTTCATTGAGATCTTTTGAATAATCATTGTTAGTTTTATTAAGATTCCTCCACTAGTTTTCAAGTTGTGATCTGTTCTGTCCTTAATGTAATTTGTCCTTCGTGTAACTTTTAACACTTTGTGTTACTTCTAGAATTGTTTCCTGCTTTGTGAGTGGTTCTTGTGATGTCCAATCTTTTTTATATTGTTCATTGAGATCTTTTGAATAATCATTGTTAGTTTTATTAAGATTCCTCCACTAGTTTTCAAGTTGTGATCTGTTCTGTCCTTAATGTAATTTGTCCTTCGTGTAACTTTTAACACTTTGTGTTACTTCTAGAATTGTTTCCTGCTTTGTGAGTGGTTCTTGTGATGTCCAATCTTTTTTATATTGTTCATTGAGATCTTTTGAATAATCATTGTTAGTTTTATTAAGATTCCTCCACTAGTTTTCAAGTTGTGATCTGTTCTGTCCTTAATGTAATTTGTCCTTCGTGTAACTTTTAACACTTTGTGTTACTTCTAGAATTGTTTCCTGCTTTGTGAGTGGTTCTTGTGATGTCCAATCTTTTTTATATTGTTCATTGAGATCTTTTGAATAATCATTGTTAGTTTCATTAAGATTCTTCCACTAGTTTTCAAGTTGTGATCTGTTCTGTCCTTAATGTAATTTGTCCGTCGTGTAACTTTTAACACTTTGTGTTACTTCTAGAATTGTTTCCTGCTTTGTGAGTGGTTCTTGTGATGTCCAATCTTTTTTATATTGTTCATTGAGATCTTTTGAATAATCATTGTTAGTTTCATTAAGATTCCTCCACTAGTTTTCAAGTTGTGATCTGTTCTGTCCTTAATGTAATTTGTCCTTCGTGTAACTTTTAACACTTTGTGTTACTTCTAGAATTGTTTCCTGCTTTGTGAGTGGTTCTTGTGATGTCCAATATTTTTTATATTATTCATTGAGATCTTTTGAATAATCATTGTTAGTTTCATTAAGATTCCTCCACTAGTTTTCAAGTTGTGATTTGTTCTGTCCTTAATGTAATTTGTCCTTCGTGTAACTTTTAACACTTTGTGTTACTTCTAGAATTGTTTCCTGCTTTGTAAGTGGTTCTTGCAATGTCCAATCTTTTTTATATTATTCATTGCTATCTTTTGAATAATTATAGTAAGTTTCATTAAGATTCCTCCACTAGTTTGCAAGTTGTGATCTGTTCTGTCCTTAATGTAATTTGTCCTTCGTGTAACTTTTAACACTTTGTGTTACTTCTAGAATTGTTTCCTGCTTTGTGAGTGGTTCTTGTGATGTCCAATCTCTTTTATATCGTTCATTAATACTTAATTTCATTAAGATTCCCCCACTAGTTTACAAGTTGCGATTTTTTGTAATTTTTCCTCCTCTCCAACAGCGCGAAGTACCCACCTCCGAACTGATGATGCTCGACCGCATGTTCCTCGCCGAAGAACAACAATCCCTCATCAAGCTCCGTCAGGAGGCACAAGAGCAGGCCTCCGCGCCTCCACCACCACCACCCCACATCGAGATCACCCCCCCGACCAGGGACGACCCCCCGGAAGAGTACGACGAATGGGCCTGCATCCAGAAAGAGCTCAGCTCGATCCAACCCACAAACCACACCCTCGAAACCACCCAACCTCAAAAATTAACAACCGCCAACAACATCCACCATCTCGTCGTCTACGAATCATCGTCGAAACGCAGCCTCAGCAACGAAGCGAGATTCGAGACGTCCCGACTGGAGACGTTGAAGAAATTCCGCGTCGACAAGCAGAAGAAACCGGGGGGCGGCGAGAGAATCCACCACCACCACCACCACCACCATACCATCCACCATCACGCTGCTACGAGCTCGTCGTTTCAAACCGCGAATTCGCAGAGCTCGAGCAACGGGGGCCCCATGGTGGGGCCCCCTCCGCCCGATAACATCATCGACGAGCAGGTCCAGAGCGCCATCGATTCCATCCTCAACCTGCAACAGTCCGCGTTGGACTTGGACGACGTCAGCAGCATACTTTCGTGACGTTATTTGTAAAGAAAAGGTAATTTTTAATTAATTAATGCATTTTTAATTAATTAATTTTTAAGTAATTAATTTTTAATTAATTAATTAATTTTTAATTAATTAATTAATTTTTAATTAATTAATTTTTAATTAATTAATTTTTAATTAATTATTTAATTTTTAATCAATTAATTAATTTTTAATTAATTAATTAATTTTTAATTAATTATTTTTAGTAATTAATTAATTAATTGTTAATTAATTAATTTTTAATTAATTAATTAATTAATTAAATTGTTGAATTAATTAATTAATTAAGCTATGAGAAAGTGAAATTAGTGATAATGTAAGTATCATTCTTTGGAAAAGTACCTTAATACACTCGGAAAACCAAAAAGAATTAAATAGTTTAATTTTTTTTGCCCGTTTAGTCGTGTACCTATCTACCGTAATTAATTAATTAATTAATTGTTTAATTGGTAGTCTGATAAGTCTCGAAGTTTTGTTTTTCGGTGTACACTCTGTATATATATATGTATGTATACGTTTATTTAATTTTTTGCTCAAGAGAATTTTTGAAACACGCAAAAGAAGAGATCTGTTAATTAATTATTTTTTTTGTTTGTCTTCATTTTTGTTTGTGTATTAGGAGCGATTTTGATGCCTCTATAGCACATATTTATAAATAATTAATGAATAAGTCGATGTTGGATAAAGAAAAGTCTCAAGCGCACTTACTGATTGGTGTTGTTGAAATTTTGTTTTTGTTTAATTTTTTTTTTCTCTGTAAATATGTATGTAGGTAAGTTTTTTGATCGTTGAAGTCAAGAATTGAAACTTAACGTAAATTATTAAGATGATGGGTAACATCCACAAAACAAAAAAAAAACCACACTGTATATTTATTATGAATATTTGTTTGGTAGCGTCTGACAGGCATGTTTATTTATTTATTTATTTTTTTTAAGCTATTTTTCTACAAACGTATCAAAAGTTTTTCGCAAACGCTTTGGCTAGCTTCGAGAATTTTCTCTTTACTTCCGGAATTTTTCCTGTCTTATGAGTAATTCTTGAGAACTCCAATGACCTTTATATTGTTTATTGATGCCTCTTGAATAATTATTGTCAATTTCTATAAGATTCCTCCAATAATTTTCAAGTTATGAGTTTTTCTAACTCTTTAGTATAATTTTTAACTTCGGTTTACACTTAGAAACTTTGGCTTACTTCTAGAATTTTTCCTGTCTTATGAGTAATTCTTGAGAACTCCAGTAACCTTTATATTGTTTATTGATACCTTTAGAATAATTATTGTCAATTCGGTTTACACTTAGAAACTTTGGTTTACTTCTAGAATGTTTTCCTGTATTTTGACTAATTCTTGAGAACTCCAATGACCTTTATATTATTTATTGATGCCTTTAGAATAAATATTGACAATTTCATTAAGATTCCATCGTTCATTTTCAAGTTATGAGTCTTTCTAGCTCTCTAGTGTAATTTTTAACTTCGGTTTACAGTTAGAAACTTTGGCTTACTTCTAGAATTTTTTTCTGTCTAATGAGTAATTCTTGAGAACTCTAATGACCTTTATATTGTTTATTGATACCTTTTGAATAATTATTGTCAATTTCATTAAGATTCCACCATTCATTTTCAAGTTATGAGTTTTTCTAACTCTTTAGTGTAATTTTTAACTTCGGTTTACAGTTAGAAACTTTGGCTTACTTCTAGAATTTTTTTCTGTCTAATGAGTAATTCTTGAGAACTCTAATGACCTTTATATTGTTTATTGATACCTTTTGAATAATTATTGTCAATTTCATTAAGATTCATTCCACCATTCATTTTCAAGTTATGAGTTTTTCTAACTCTTTAGTGTAATTTTTAACTTCGGTTTACAGTTAGAAACTTTGGCTTACTTCTAGAATTTTTTTCTGTCTAATGAGTAATTCTTGAGAACTCTAATGACCTTTATATTGTTTATTGATACCTTTTGAATAATTATTGTCAATTTCATTAAGATTCATTCCACCATTCATTTTCAAGTTATGAGTTTTTCTAACTCTTTAGTGTAATTTTTAACTTCGGTTTACACTTAGAAACTTTGGCTTACTTCTAGAATTTTTTTCTGTCTAATGAGTAATTCTTGAGAACTCTAATGACCTTTATATTGTTTATTGATACCTTTTGAATAATTATTGTCAATTTCATTAAGATTCCACCATTCATTTTCAAGTTATGAGTCTTTCTAACGCTTTCGTGTAATTTTTAACTTCGGTTTACACTTAGAAACTTCTAGAATTTTTCCTGTCTTATGAGTAATTCTTGAGAACTCCAATGACCTTTATATTGTTTATTGATGCCTTTAGAATAAATATTTACAATTTCATTAAGATTCCGCCGTTCATTTTCAAGTTATGAGTCTTTCTAACTCTCTAGTGTAATTTTTAACTTCGGTTTACAGTTAGAAACTTTGGCTTACTTCTAGAATTTTTTTCTGTCTTATGAGTAATTCTTGAGAACTCCAGTAACCTTTATATTGTTTATTGATACCTTTAGAATAATTATTGTCAATTCCGTTTACACTTAGAAACTTTGGCTTACTTCTAGAATTTTTCCTGTCTTATGAGTAATTCTTGAGAACTCCAATGACTTTTATATTGTTTATTGATGCCTCTTGAATAATTATTGTCAATTTCATTAAGATTCCACCAGTCATTTTCAAGTTATGAGTATTTCTAACTCTCTAGTGTAATTTTTAACTTTGGTTTACATTTAGAAACTTTGGCTTACTTCTAGATTTTTTTCCTGTGTAATGAGTAATTCTTGAGAACTCCAGTGACCTTTATATTGTTTATTGATGCCTCTTGAATAATTATTGTCAATTTCATTAAGATTCCACCAGTCATTTTCAAGTTATGAGTATTTCTAACTCTCTAGTGTAATTTTTAACTTTGGTTTACATTTAGAAACTTTGGCTTACTTCTAGATTTTTTTCCTGTGTAATGAGTAATTCTTGAGAACTCCAGTGATCTTTATATTGTTTATTGATGGCTCTTGAATAATTATTGTCAATTTCTATAAGATTCCACCAATAATTTTCAAGTTATGAGTTTTTTTTAACTCTTTAGTGTAATTTTTAACTTCAATTTACATTTAGAAATGTTGGCTTACTTCTAGATTTTTTTTCCTGTGTAATGAGTAATTCTTGAGAACTCCAATGACCTTTATATTGTTTATTGATACCTTTTGAATAATTATTGTCAATTTCATTAATATTCCACCATTCATTTTCAAGTTATGAGTTTTTTTAACTCTTTAGTGTAATTTTTAACTTCGGTTTACACTTAGAAACTTTGGCTTACTTCTAGAATTTTTCCTGTCTTATGAGTAATTCTTGAGAACTCCAATGACCTTTATATTGTTTATTGATGCCTCTTGAATAATTATTGTCAATTTCATTAAGATTCCACCATTCATTTTCAAGTTATGAGTCTTTCTAACTCTCTAGTGTAATTTTTAACTTTGGTTTACATTTAGAAACTTTGGCTTACTTCTAGATTTTTTTCCTGTGTAATGAGTAATTCTTGAGAACTCCAGTGACCTTTATATTGTTTATTAATGCCTCTTGAATAATTATTGTCAATTTCTATAAGATTCCACCAATAATTTTCAAGTTATGAGTTTTTTTTTAACTCTTTAGTGTAATTTTTAACTTCAATTTACATTTAGAAATTTTGGCTTACTTCTAGATTTTTTTCCTGTGTAATGAGTAATTCTTGAGAACTCCAATGACCTTTATATTGTTTATTGATGCCTCTTGAATAATTATTGTCAATTTCTATAAGATTCCACCAATAATTTTCAAGTTATGAGTTTTTTTTAACTCTTTAGTGTAATTTTTAACTTCAATGTACACTTAGAAACTTTGGCTTACTTTTAGAATTTTTTCCTGTCTTATGAGTAATTCTTGAGAACTCCAATGACCTTTATATTGTTTATTGATGCCTCTTGAATAATTATTGGCAATTTCTGTGAGATTCCATCATTCATTTTCAAGTAGAACCTACTTTTAATGCGTTTGTAGAAAATATATCTTTCTTCGGTCAGTTAATTTTGTCTGGTTGAGTAAATAATTTTCCGTTGACGCTGGTTTCCGTCCCAAAATAGCAAATAACAGTAAAAACAATCTTCTGTTGTTCCCTTCCGTTTTGTTCCGCAAGCACTGATCTCATATAGTCTGCAACTTAACAAGAATTATTATTATTATTCCTATTAAAATTAAACAATTTTTTCTTGCGGTCGAAACGGATTACGCGCTCTTCTTTTGTCGAAAATGTGGCTGTCGGACGACCAATTTGTGTCGATACAGTAATAATTGTATATTCTAACTTTAAGGAAGTATTTAAAAAAAAAATAAATCATTGATAAGTGAGAAAAAACTAGTGAAAAAGGTTTTTCTTTATTTCTATTATTTTTTTTTTGTTAATTTGAGTTGTGAATTTTTATTTTAAGGACCCGCCCTGTACATAATTCGGACGTATCTAATTTATAACGTACTTAGCTATATTAATAATAATAATAAATAATAATAATAATAAAAACAACATCGATTCTGTTTCTTCGTTCTCTGTAATAATTTCTATTTATAAGTTTGTATCTTTTAATTTAATTATAAGACTGATTACAGAAAATTTTAGTTCCTACAATGGGAAAAGTATTCGAAAATAAATGATAACAAAATATTGTTTCAAACACTGTGTTTTATTCCATTCAAAACATGGTACTTTCTTATTTCAGTTTGTGAGAAAGGTAGGTCATATTAACCACTTCATGTTACTCGGTTTGAAATTTTGCAGAGTGGCTCGTAATGAAGGTAAGTAACATCCTATACCATGAACATGACAATTTCTTTGAACCGTTAATGAAATTTCCACAAAATATTGCTTCAAACTCTACATTTTATTACTTCAACTCGCTCCTAGCACCTAAAAACTATTAATAACCAACACATTAAAACAATCAATTCAAAATTACCGCAATTTTAAGCGCAAGCTACACAGACAGTAGCGACATCTATCCCGAATGAACGTTCCTGTACTCAGACAAAACGTCAAATATAGAGGTTATCCACTCATATAGCTTGTTATTGCTCCAACTAGCGTTGGACAGTTATTTAAATGGCAAAATCTCAACATTAGAAGTGATTATTTATGTTCTTATACCCTTTAAATCACTCCTAATACTTAAAAAATAATAAGGATCAATAGCCAGAACCAATTTAAAATTACCGTCAAACGCTAGATGTCGCCATCGATGTCGCGACATTCCTGTACTCAATCGGTAACAAAACGTCAAATGTAGAGGTTATCCACTTATACAGTTTGTTGTTCCTCGTTCAAACGTCAATATGTTTATTTATATGGTGAAAACGCAACATTAAAGTGACTATTTACGTTCTTACACTATCAAAGAGGTTACAATCCTTAATTTAAGCGACAAAATGCCACAGGAAACACCGGGTTCTCAACGGTTGACCAACGATGACTTCAGGAAGTTATTGCAGACCCCCAGGGCGACCCCGAGTCATGCCCCTGCGCCGGGGTCAATTCGGGAGGCGATGGCAAACGCCAAAATGCCCCCGCCTAAGAATGATCGCTTGGAAGAGCGTAGAAAGAAGAAAAGTTTCTACGCCAAGTTAAAAAAGCAAGAGGATACGAAGATAGCGGAACTGGCCGAAAAATACAGGTTGCCGCAGCGTTTTCTAACCTTACTTTTCGTGTTTACCAAGAATGTTTTGACCGTAGGGATCGCGCAAGCGAACGGAGACAAGGCGTCAATCCAGACTATCAAACGGAAGACCCGATGAATACGGCCGGTCAGGCGTACCGTGCGGTGGCCCCGGACGTGAAATCAGGGTTTGACGCTGCCGAGAGACGACGGCAGATGATCCAGGAGTCGAAATTTTTGGGTGGTGATATGGAGCACACGCATTTAGTAAAAGGTTAGGATTTTGTGAATTAAATTCTTTTTACTCATAAAATACAAATCATTTCTAATCCAAAACAAGTTTATTTATTATTGGGACTACCTGCTGTTTTATTGCATCTCGTATACCAATTTGACTCGATAAAGTGAAATGTCGGTTTGACAGTTGAGGTTATGTAATTTATTCTTTGCTTTTTTATCCCAAATTTTATTCTAAATTCCTTGTGGATCAATAAAAATGCTGCATTTGACTTGATAAAGTGAAATGTCAGTTTGACAGTTGAGGTTATGTAATTTATTCTTTGCTTTTTTATCCTAAATTTTATTCTAAATTCCTCGTGGACCAATAAAAATGCTGCATTTGACTTGATAAAGTGAAATGTCAGTTTGACAGTTGAGGTTATGCAATTTATTCTTTGCTTTTTTATCCCAAATTTTATTCTAAATTCCTCGTGGACCAATAAAAATGCTGCATTTGACTTGATAAAGTGAAATGTCAGTTTGACAGTTGAGGTTATGTAATTTATTCTTTGCTTTTTTATCCCAAATTTTATTCTAAATTCCTCGTGGACCAATAAAAATGCTGCATTTGACTTGATAAAGTGAAATGTCAGTTTGACAGTTGAGGTTATGTAATTTATTCTTTGCTTTTTTATCCCAAATTTTATTCTAAATTCCTCGTGGACCAATAAAAATGCTGCATTTGACTTGATAAAGTGAAATGTCAGTTTGACAGTTGAGATTATGTAATTTATTCTTTGCTTTTTTATCCCAAATTTTATTCTAAATTCCTCGTGGACCAATAAAAATGCTGCATTTGACTTGATAAAGTGAAATGTCAGTTTGACAGTTGAGGTTATGTAATTTATTCTTTGCTTTTTTATCCCAAATTTTATTCTAAATTCCTCGTGGACCAATAAAAATGCTGCATTTGACTTGATAAAGTGAAATGTCAGTTTGACAGTTGAGGTTATGTAATTTATTCTTTGCTTTTTTATCCTAAATTTTATTCTAAATTCCTCGTGGACCAATAAAAATGCTGCATTTGACTTGATAAAGTGAAATGTCAGTTTGACAGTTGAGGTTATGCAATTTATTCTTTGCTTTTTTATCCCAAATTTTATTCTAAATTCCTCGTGGACCAATAAAAATGCTGCATTTGACTTGATAAAGTGAAATGTCAGTTTGACAGTTGAGGTTATGTAATTTATTCTTTGCTTTTTTATCCCAAATTTTATTCTAAATTCCTCGTGGACCAATAAAAATGCTGCATTTGACTTGATAAAGTGAAATGTCAGTTTGACAGTTGAGGTTATGTAATTTATTCTTTGCTTTTTTATCCCAAATTTTATTCTAAATTCCTCGTGGACCAATAAAAATGCTGCATTTGACTTGATAAAGTGAAATGTCAGTTTGACAGTTGAGGTTATGTAATTTATTCTTTGCTTTTTTATCCCAAATTTTATTCTAAATTCCTCGTGGACCAATAAAAATGCTGCATTTGACTTGATAAAGTGAAATGTCAGTTTGACAGTTGAGGTTATGTAATTTATTCTTTGCTTTTTTATCCCAAATTTTATTCTAAATTCCTCGTGGACCAATAAAAATGCTGCATTTGACTTGATAAAGTGAAATGTCAGTTTGACAGTTGAGGTTATGTAATTTATTCTTTGCTTTTTTATCCCAAATTTTATTCTAAATTCCTCGTGGACCAATAAAAATGCTGCATTTGACTTGATAAAGTGAAATGTCAGTTTGACAGTTGAGGTTATGTAATTTATTCTTTGCTTTTTTGTCCCAAATTTTATTCTAAATTCCTCGTGGACCAATAAAAATACTGCATTTGACTTGATAAAGTGAAATGTCAGTTTGACAGTTGAGGTTATGTAATTTATTCTTTGCTTTTTTATCCCAAATTTTATTCTAAATTCCTCGTGGACCAATAAAAATGCTGCATTTGACTTGATAAAGTGAAATGTCAGTTTGACAGTTGATGTTATGTTGACATTTCTTTATAGTTACAACACAATACAACACTCCCGACCTAAGACAAGTTTATTTATTATTGGGACTACCTGCTGTTTTATTTTTTGACTACAAACTAAATTCTTTGTAGTCAAAAAGTACTGGTTTTAGGGAATTAAGTTTTATTACTGTTTTCTTGTAGGTTTGGATTATGCATTGCTGCAAAAAGTACGTTCCGAGATTCAGCATAAGGAGCAAGAGCAAGAAGCGGAATTGGAGAGGATAGCGACGAAGACGATCGAGGAAAAGGAGAAGACTGTTGTTGTGGCAAAAAAACAGGAAGACGAAGAGATGCAGTTTAAGACGAAGATCGGACGGAGTATTTACCATACGGTGTGTACTTTGAAGTCGAGGCACATCGAGAAGTCGGAGTTGTTTGTCCCGGGACGAATGGCGTACATCATTGACTTGGACGACGACGCTGAGACGGATGTTCCGATTACACTTATAAGGTAAGATTGCTTAGGGTTGCTTCTATGGTTTTTAGTTGCCTTGTGAGTGGTTCTTGTGAACTCTAATGTTCTGGATATTGTTTATTGATGCCTTTAGAATAATTATTGTTAATTTCATTAAGATTTCTTCATTAATTTTCAAGTTATGATTTTTTTTAACTGTCCTTTGTGTCATTTTTAAAACTCGACTTACACATTTTACTCTTTACTAGTTTTTCCTGCTTGTAAGTGGTCCTTGTCAACTCCAATATCCTTTATATTGTTTATTGATGCCTCTTGAATAGTTCTTATCAATTTCATTAAGATTTTTTCATTAGTTTTGAAGTTATGATTTTTTTTAACTGTCCTTTGTGTCATTTTTAAAACTCGACTTACAGATTTTACTCTTTACTAGTTTTTCCTGCTTGTAAGTGGTCCTTGTCAACTCCAATATCCTTTATATTGTTTATTGATGTCTCTTGAATAATTCTTATCAATTTCATTAAGATTTCTTCATTAGTTTTCAAGTTATGATTTTTTTTAACTGTCCTTTGTGTCATTTTTAAAACTCGACTTACAGATTTTACTCTTTACTAGTTTTTCCTGCTTGTAAGTGGTCCTTGTCAACTCCAATATGCTTTATATTGTTTATTGATGTCTCTTGAATAATTCTTATCAATTTCATTAAGATTTCTTCATTAGTTTTCAAGTTATGATTTTTTTTAACTGTCCTTTGTGTCATTTTTAAAACTCGACTTACAGATTTTACTCTTTACTAGTTTTTCCTGCTTGTAAGTGGTCCTTGTCAACTCCAATATGCTTTATATTGTTTATTGATGCCTCTTGAATAGTTCCTATCAATTTCATTAAGATTTCTTCATTAGTTTTCAAGTTATGATTTTTTAACTGTCCTTTGTGTCATTTTTAAAACTCGACTTACAGATTTTACTCTTTACTAGTTTTTCCTGCTTGTAAGTGGTCCTTGTCAACTCCAATATTCTTTATATTGTTTATTGATGTCTCTTGAATAATTCTTATCAATTTCATTAAGATTTCTTCATTAGTTTTCAAGTTATGATTTTTTTTAACTGTCCTTTGTGTCATTTTTAAAACTCGACTTACACATTTTACTCTTTACTAGTTTTTCCTGCTTGTAAGTGGTCCTTGTCAACTCCAATATTCTTTATATTGTTTATTGATGTCTCTTGAATAATTCTTATCAATTTCATTAAGATTTCTTCATTAGTTTTCAAGTTATGATTTTTTTTAACTGTCCTTTGTGTCATTTTTAAAACTCGACTTACACATTTTACTCTTTACTAGTTTTTCCTGCTTGTAAGTGGTCCTTGTCAACTCCAATATCCTTTATATTGTTTATTGATGTCTCTTGAATAATTCTTATCAATTTCATTAAGACTTCTCCATTAGTTTTCAAGTTATGATTGTTTTAACCGTCCCTTGTGTCATTTTCGACCACACGTCTCATCGCGTCGATTTCCAGGTCACGCGCGGACGTACCCGCCTTAGAATCGACCACAACCCTCTCCACGAACGACATAGTCATCAACAAACTCACCCAAATCCTCAGCTACCTGCGTCAGGGCAATCGCAAGGGCAAAAAACTCAAACGCGGCCTCGAAACCCGTCGCGACTACGAACCCGACCTACTCACCGATTCCACCTACAAAAAAACCGACAAGCCAACCGCCGACGATTCAATCTACGGCGAAATCGGCGATTACGTTCCGACCTCTTCAAAACCATCGAAAACCGACGGAAAGAAACGTCAGAATTACTTTGAGAAACACGAGGAGGAAGACGAGAAAAATACTGGGCCGATTTTGAAGGTTAATAAACAAGCTTTGATAGCGAATAGGTTAGCGCAAGAACCGGAAGGTTACGCGGAGTGTTATCCTGGTTTGCAAGAGATGAATGACGCTATCGATGACTCGGATGATGAGGTTGATTATTCCAAGATGGATTTGGGGAATAAAAAGGGTCCGATTGGTCGGTGGGACTTTGATACTGCTGAGGAATATTCGGATTATATGAATCAGAAGGAGGCGTTGCCGAAGGCTGCTTTTCAGTATGGGGTTAAGATGGCCGATGGGAGACGGTCTAGAAAGCACAAGGATAAGAATGAGAAGGCCCATTTGGATAGGGAATGGCAGAAGATACAAAATATTATCCATAAACCCCCGGAGAGTAAAAGAACCAAGTATTGATTCCATACGTCACATTGGAGGTTGTAGGTATGGTTTTGTGGTATTCTTAGGTGTTTTGATGATTCATTTGTTAGGTATTATCAGAAATGTTCATGGAATAAATGATGATTCTAAAGGAAAATCTAGTTTTAGTATTCCATCATTGATTTGAGTTTTTCTGTTTACTTGTAGAGAGTTTTTCCTGCTTGTAAGTGGTTCTTGTCAACTGTTCAATTGTTTATTGATGTCTCCTGAATAATTATTTTCAATTTCATTAAGATTCCTCCATTAGTTTTCAAGTTATGATTTTTTTTAGCCATCCTTTGTGTCATTTTTAAAACTCGACGTACATATTTTTCTCTTTACTAGTTTTTCCTGCTTGTAAGTGGTTCTTATCAACTCCAATATCCTTTACATTGTTCATTGATGTCTCTTGAATAATTCTTATCAATTTCATTAAGATTCCTTCATTAGTTTTCAAGTTATGATTTTTTTAACTGTCCTTTGTGTTATTTTTAAAACTTGACTAACACATTTTACTCTTTACTAGTTTTTCCTGCTTGTAAGTGGTCCTTGTCAACTCCAATATCCTTTATATTGTTTATTGATGTCTCTTGAATAATTCTTATCAGTTTCATTAAGATTCCTTCATTAGTTTTCAAGTTATGATTTTTTTAACCATCCTTTGTGTCATTTTTAAAACTTGACTTACATATTTTTCTCTTTACTAGTTTTTCCTGCTTTGTGAGTGGTTCTTGTCAACTCCAATATCCTTTATATTGTTCATCGATGTCTCTTGTATAATTATTATCAATTTCATTAAGATTCCTTCATTACTTTTCAAGTTATGATTTTTTAAACCATCCTTTGTGTCATTTTTAAAACTTGACTTACATATTTTTCTCTTTACTAGTTTTTCCTGCTTTGTGAGTGGTTCTTGTCAACTCCAATGTCCTTTATATTGTTCATTGATGTCTCTTGTATAATTATTATCAATTTCATTAAGATTCCTTCATTAGTTTTCAAGTTATGATTTTTTAAACCATCCTTTGTGTCATTTTTAAAACTTGACTTGCACATTATTCTCTTTACTAGTTTTTCCTGCTTGTAAGTGGTTCTTATCAACTCCAATATCCTTTATATTGTTTATTGATGTCTCTTGACTAATTCTTATCAATTTCATTAAGATTCCTTCATTAGTTTTCAAGTTATGATTTTTTTAACCGGCCTTTGTGTCATTTTTAAAACTTGACTTGCACATTATTCTCTTTACTAGTTTTTCCTGTTTGTAAGTGGTTCTTATCAACTCCAATATCCTTTATATTGTTCATTGATGTCTCTTGTATAATTATTATCAATTTCATTAAGATTCCTCCATTACTTTTCAAGTTATGATTTTTTAAACCATCCTTTGTGTCATTTTTAAAACTTGACTTACAAATTATTCTCTTTACTAGTTTTTCCTGCTTGTAAGTGGTCCTTGTCAACACCAATATCCTTTATATTGTTTATTGATGTCTCTTGAATAATTCTTATCAATTTCATTAAGATTCCTCCATTAGTTTTCAAATTATGATTTTTTTAACAGGCCTTTGTGTCATTTTTAAAACTTGCCTTACATATTTTTCTCTTTACTAGTTTTTCCTGCTTTGTGAGTGGTTCTTATCAACTCCAATATCCTTTATATTGTTTATTGATGTCTCTTGAATAATTCTTATCAATTTCATTAAGATTCCTCCATTAGTTTTCAAATTATGATTTTTTTAACAGGCCTTTGTGTCATTTTTAAAACTTGCCTTACATATTTTTCTCTTTACTAGTTTTTCCTGCTTTGTGAGTGGTTCTTGTCAACTCCAATATCCTTTATATTGTTTATTGATGTCTCTTGAATAATTCTTATCAATTTCATTAAGATTCCTCCATTAGTTTTCAAATTATGATTTTTTTAACAGGCCTTTGTGTCATTTTTAAAACTTGCCTTACATATTTTTCTCTTTACTAGTTTTTCCTGCTTTGTGAGTGGTTCTTGTCAACTCCAATATCCTTTATATTGTTTATTGATGTCTCTTGAATAATTCTTATCAATTTCATTAAGATTCCTCCATTAGTTTTCAAATTATGATTTTTTTAACAGGCCTTTGTGTCATTTTTAAAACTTGCCTTACATATTTTTCTCTTTACTAGTTTTTCCTGCTTTGTGAGTGGTTCTTGTCAACTCCAATATCCTTTATATTGTTTATTGATGTCTCTTGAATAATTCTTATCAATTTCATTAAGATTCCTCCATTAGTTTTCAAATTATGATTTTTTTAACAGGCCTTTGTGTCATTTTTAAAACTTGCCTTACATATTTTTCTCTTTACTAGTTTTTCCTGCTTTGTGAGTGGTTCTTGTCAACTCCAATATCCTTTATATTGTTTATTGATGTCTCTTGAATAATTCTTATCAATTTCATTAAGATTCCTCCATTAGTTTTCAAATTATGATTTTTTTAACAGGCCTTTGTGTCATTTTTAAAACTTGCCTTACATATTTTTCTCTTTACTAGTTTTTCCTGCTTTGTGAGTGGTTCTTGTCAACTCCAATATCCTTTATATTGTTTATTGATGTCTCTTGAATAATTCTTATCAATTTCATTAAGATTCCTCCATTAGTTATCAAGTTATGATTTTTTTAACCGTCCTTTGTGTCATTTTTAAAACTTGCCTTACATATTTTTCTCTTTACTAGTTTTTCCTGCTTTGTGAGTGGTTCTTATCAACTCCAATATCCTTTATATTGTTTATTGATGTCTCTTGAATAATTCTTATCAATTTCATTAAGATTCCTCCATTAGTTTTCAAATTATGATTTTTTTAACAGGCCTTTGTGTCATTTTTAAAACTTGCCTTACATATTTTTCTCTTTACTAGTTTTTCCTGCTTTGTGAGTGGTTCTTATCAACTCCAATATCCTTTATATTGTTTATTGATGTCTCTTGAATAATTCTTATCAATTTCATTAAGATTCCTCCATTAGTTATCAAGTTATGATTTTTTTAACCGTCCTTTGTGTCATTTTTAAAACTTGCCTTACATATTTTTCTCTTTACTAGTTTTTCCTGCTTTGTGAGTGGTTCTTATCAACTCCAATATCCTTTATATTGTTTATTGATGTCTCTTGAATAATTCTTATCAATTTCATTAAGATTCCTCCATTAGTTTTCAAATTATGATTTTTTTAACAGGCCTTTGTGTCATTTTTAAAACTTGCCTTACATATTTTTCTCTTTACTAGTTTTTCCTGCTTTGTGAGTGGTTCTTATCAACTCCAATATCCTTTATATTGTTTATTGATGTCTCTTGAATAATTCTTATCAATTTCATTAAGATTCCTCCATTAGTTTTCAAATTATGATTTTTTTAACAGGCCTTTGTGTCATTTTTAAAACTTGCCTTACATATTTTTCTCTTTACTAGTTTTTCCTGCTTTGTGAGTGGTTCTTATCAACTCCAATATCCTTTATATTGTTTATTGATGTCTCTTGAATAATTCTTATCAATTTCATTAAGATTCCTCCATTAGTTTTCAAATTATGATTTTTTTAACAGGCCTTTGTGTCATTTTTAAAACTTGCCTTACATATTTTTCTCTTTACTAGTTTTTCCTGCTTTGTGAGTGGTTCTTGTCAACTCCAATATCCTTTATATTGTTTATTGATGTCTCTTGAATAATTCTTATCAATTTCATTAAGATTCCTCCATTAGTTATCAAGTTATGATTTTTTTAACCGTCCTTTGTGTCATTTTTAAAACTTGACTTACATATTTTTCTCTTTACTAGTTTTTCCTGCTTTGTGAGTGGTTCTTATCAACTCCAATATCCTTTATATTGTTCATTGATGTCTCTTGTATAATTATTATCAATTTCATTAAGATTCCTTCATTAGTTTTCAAGTTATGATTTTTTAAACCATCCTTTGTGTCATTTTTAAAACTTGACTTGCACATTATTCTCTTTACTAGTTTTTCCTGCTTGTAAGTGGTTCTTATCAACTCCAATATCCTTTATATTGTTTATTGATGTCTCTTGACTAATTCTTATCAATTTCATTAAGATTCCTTCATTAGTTTTCAAGTTATGATTTTTTTAACCGGCCTTTGTGTCATTTTTAAAACTTGACTTGCACATTATTCTCTTTACTAGTTTTTCCTGTTTGTAAGTGGTTCTTATCAACTCCAATATCCTTTATATTGTTCATTGATGTCTCTTGTATAATTATTATCAATTTCATTAAGATTCCTTCATTAGTTTTCAAGTTATGATTTTTTAAACCATCCTTTGTGTCATTTTTAAAACTTGACTTGCACATTATTCTCTTTACTAGTTTTTCCTGCTTGTAAGTGGTTCTTATCAACTCCAATATCCTTTATATTGTTTATTGATGTCTCTTGACTAATTCTTATCAATTTCATTAAGATTCCTTCATTAGTTTTCAAGTTATGATTTTTTTAACCGGCCTTTGTGTCATTTTTAAAACTTGACTTGCACATTATTCTCTTTACTAGTTTTTCCTGTTTGTAAGTGGTTCTTATCAACTCCAATATCCTTTATATTGTTCATTGATGTCTCTTGTATAATTATTATCAATTTCATTAAGATTCCTCCATTACTTTTCAAGTTATGATTTTTTAAACCATCCTTTGTGTCATTTTTAAAACTTTACTTACAAATTATTCTCTTTACTAGTTTTTCCTGCTTGTAAGTGGTCCTTGTCAACACCAATATCCTTTATATTGTTTATTTATGTCTCTTGAATAATTCTTATCAATTTCATTAAGATTCCTCCATTAGTTTTCAAATTATGATTTTTTTAACAGGCCTTTGTGTCATTTTTAAAACTTGCCTTACATATTTTTCTCTTTACTAGTTTTTCCTGCTTTGTGAGTGGTTCTTATCAACTCCAATATCCTTTATATTGTTTATTGATGTCTCTTGAATAATTCTTATCAATTTCATTAAGATTCCTCCATTAGTTTTCAAGTTATGATTTTTTTAACCGTCCTTTGTGTCATTTTTAAAACTTGACTTACATATTTTTTTCTTTACTAGTTTTTCCTGCTTGTAAGTGGTTCTTGTCAACTCCAATATCCTTTATATTGTTTATTGATGTCTCTTGAATAATTCTTATCAATTTCATTAAGATTCCTCCATTAGTTTTCAAATTATGATTTTTTTAACAGGCCTTTGTGTCATTTTTAAAACTTGCCTTACATATTTTTCTCTTTACTAGTTTTTCCTGCTTTGTGAGTGGTTCTTATCAACTCCAATATCCTTTATATTGTTTATTGATGTCTCTTGAATAATTCTTATCAATTTCATTAAGATTCCTCCATTAGTTTTCAAATTATGATTTTTTTAACAGGCCTTTGTGTCATTTTTAAAACTTGCCTTACATATTTTTCTCTTTACTAGTTTTTCCTGCTTGTAAGTGGTTCTTATCAACTCCAATGTCCTTGATATTGTTTATTGATGTCTCTTGAATAATCATTGTCAATTTTATTAAGATTCCTTCATTAGTTTTCAAATTATGATTTTTTTAACCGGTCTTTGTGTCATTTTTAAAACTTGACTTGCACATTATTCTCTTTACTAGTTTTTCCTGCTTGTAAGTGGTCCTTGTCAACTCCAATATCCTTTATATTGTGTATTGATGTCTCTTGAATAATTCTTATCAATTTCATTAAGATTCCTTCATTAGTTTTCAAGTTATGATTTTTTTAACCGTCCTTTGTGTCATTTTTAAAACTTGACTTGCACATTATTTTCTTTACTAGTTTTTCCTGCTTGTAAGTGGTCCTTGTCAACTCCAATATCCTTTATATTGTTTATTGATGTCTCTTGAATAATTCTTATCAATTTCATTAAGATTCCTTCATTAGTTTTCAAGTTATGATTTTTTTAACCGGTCTTTGTGTCATTTTTAAAACTTGACTTGCACATTATTCTCTTTACTAGTTTTTCCTGCTTGTAAGTGGTCCTTGTCAACTCCAATATCCTTTATATTGTGTATTGATGTCTCTTGAATAATTCTTATCAATTTCATTAAGATTCCTTCATTAGTTTTCAAGTTATGATTTTTTTAACCGTCCTTTGTGTCATTTTTAAAACTTGACTTGCACATTATTTTCTTTACTAGTTTTTCCTGCTTGTAAGTGGTCCTTGTCAACTCCAATATGCTTTATATTGTTTATTGATGTCTCTTGAATAATTCTTATCAATTTCATTAAGATTTCTTCATTAGTTTTCAAGTTATGATTTTTTTAACCGTCCTTTGTGTCATTTTTAAAACTTGACTTGCACATTATTTTCTTTACTAGTTTTTCCTGCTTGTAAGTGGTCCTTGTCAACTCCAATATCCTTTATATTGTTTATTGATGTCTCTTGAATAATTCTTATCAATTTCATTAAGATTTCTTCATTAGTTTTCAAGTTATGATTTTTTTAACCGTCCTTTGTGTCATTTTTAAAACTTGCCTTACATATTTTTCTCTTTACTAGTTTTTCCTGCTTTGTGAGTGGTTCTTGTCAACTCCAATATCCTTTATATTGTTTATTGATGTCTCTTGAATAATTCTTATCAATTTCATTGAGATTCCTTCATTAGTTTTCAAGTTATGATTTTTTTAACCATCCTTTGTGTCATTTTTAAAACTTGACACATATTTTTTTCTTTACTAGTTTTTCCTGCTTGTAAGTGGTTCTTGTCAACTCCAATATCCTTTATATTGTTCATTGATGTCTCTTGTATAATTATTATCAATTTCATTAAGATTCCTTCATTAGTTTTCAAGTTATGATTTTTTTTAACCGGCCTTTGTGTCATTTTTAAAACTTGACTTGCACATTATTTTCTTTACTAGTTTTTCCTGCTTGTAAGTGGTTCTTATCAACTCCAATATCCTTTATATTGTTCATTGATGTCTCTTGTATAATTATTATCAATTTCATTAAGATTCCTCCATTAGTTTTCAAATTATGATTTTTTTAACCGTCCTTTGTGTCATTTTTAAAACTTGACTTGCACATTATTCTCTTTACTAGTTTTTCCTGCTTGTAAGTGGTTCTTATCAACTCCAATATCCTTTATATTGTTCATTGATGTCTCTTGTATAATTATTATCAATTTCATTAAGATTCCTTCATTAGTTTTCAAGTTATGATTTTTTTAACCGTCCTTTGTGTCATTTTTAAAACTTGACTTACATATTTTTTTCTTTACTAGTTTTTCCTGCTTGTAAGTGGTTCTTGTCACCTCCAATGTCCTTTATATTGTTTATTGATCAATAGATCGGAACGCCAAATTTAGAAATAGAAAAACTTTTCTGGTTAAAACTGCTTTTTTGGTTAATAACTCGGAAATTATGAGAGATACGGAAAAGTTTATTGGAAACAATGCGTTCGTAGCGATGCGAGGATTATTCCAGTTTTTATCTCGTTAACATCGGACGAGAAATAAGAAAAATAAACAGGATTGTAAAGAATTATTATTGCAACCGCGCTAAAACTAGAATCTGGGGGATTATAGTCAGTTGGGGGAATTTTGTACGCGTTGGTTTATAACATCTCGGTTGTATATCTCGGTACTATATTCGGGTATATTCCGGACTGTTGCAAGCTTGGATATTCGAGTCAAATATCACGCGGGTGTATGTGTTAACCTAAATTCCCCTAGTCGTAGACAAATAACCAAAAATTTGGGTATTATGTTATTATTATTATTATTATTATTTATTAACAAATTCAACACCTGATGGAGTATTAAGCAAAATTTGACAGTATTACAAGGTACGTACTACGTAAACATACATAACCACACAATAAACAGAATCCTCGCTCTATAAATATGACAATCTCTCATATTTATAGGTTAGGTTCACCCGCAATCGATAAATAGTCAAAAACCGCGATGTTTTCTCCGCGAACGCGTCTCATCTACTCGGGATTACGAAAGTATTACACCGTTAAACCAAACATCGACAAGAAACAGTTCGATATCGCGAAAAACATGTATCAAAACATCAAACTAACCGGCCCTATCCCAATCGCCGATTACATGCGCGACGTCTTAATTCACCCCGCGGGCGGCTACTACATGCACAAAGACATGCTAGGCGAATCCGGCGACTTCGTAACGTCCCCCGAACTTAGCCAAATCTTCGGCGAAATGATCGCAATTTGGTTCTTAAACGAGTGGTCAAAAGTCGGCTCGCCGAAACCGTTTCAAATCGTCGAGTTGGGACCCGGAAAGGGGACCTTAATGCAGGATATCCTCCGCGTTTTCAAGCATTTCGAGTCTTTGAAAGAGGCGAATGTGCAATTTGTTGAAGTGAGCCCGTTTTTGAGCGATATTCAAGGTAGGAAGTTGTGCGCGACGACGGAGGTCTCGGGGGATGTTAATGCTGTGGTTTATCGCGAGGGGAAGACTGTTAGTCATGGGGTTCCCGTGAAATGGTATAGGCAGTTGCAGGACGTCCCGAAAATGTTTACGTTGTTGGTAGCGCATGAGTTTTTCGATGCGTTGCCGATACATAAGTTTAAGAAGACTGAGAAGGGATATCGGGAAGTTTTGGTGGACATAGATGCAAGCAAGGAACTGTCTTTTAGGTAATTATTTTACACTATTTAAATATTAGATTTTTCTCTTTACTTGCGGAGTTTTTCTTGCTTTGTATGTGGTTCTTGTCAACCTCAATGTCCTTTATATTGTTTATTGATGTCTCTTGAATAATTCTTGTCAATTTCGTTAAGGTTCCTCCATTAGTTTTCAAGATGTGATTTTTTTAACCGTCCATTCTGTGATTCTTAAAATTTGACTTACACATTTTTCTCTTTACTAGTTTTTCCTGCTTGTAAGTGGTTCTTGTCAACCCCAATGTCCTTTATATTGTTTATTGATGTCTCTTGAATAATTGTTGTCAATTTCCTTAAGATTCCTCCATTAGGTTTCAAGTTATGATTTTTTTAACCGTCCTTTGTGTCATTTTTCAAACTTGCCTTACATATTTTTCTCTTTACTAGTTTTTCCTGCTTTGTGAGTGGTTCTTGTCAACTCCAATGTCGTTTATATTGTTTATTGATGTCTCTTGAATAATTCTTGTCAATTTCATCAAGATTCCTCCATTAGTTTTCAAGTTATGATTTTTTTAACCGTCCTTTGTGTGATTTTTAAAATTTGACTTACACATTTTTCTCTTTACTAGTTTTTCCTGCTTTGTGAGTGGTTCTTGTCAACTCCAATGTCCTTTATATTGTTTATTGATGTCTCTTGAATAATTGTTGTCAATTTCCTTAAGATTCCTCCATTAGGTTTCAAGTTATGATTTTTTTAACCGTCCTTTGTGTCATTTTTCAAACTTGCCTTACATATTTTTCTCTTTACTAGTTTTTCCTGCTTTGTGAGTGGTTCTTGTCAACTCCAATGTCGTTTATATTGTTTATTGATGTCTCTTGAATAATTCTTGTCAATTTCATCAAGATTCCTCCATTAGTTTTCAAGTTATGATTTTTTTAACCGTCCTTTGTGTGATTTTTAAAATTTGACTTACACATTTTTCTCTTTACTAGTTTTTCCTGCTTGTAAGAAGTTCTTGTCAACTCCAATGTCCTTGATATTGTTCATTGATGTCTCTTGAATAACTATTGTTAATTTCATTAAGATTCCTCCATTAGTTTTCAAGTTATAATTTTTTTAACCGTCCTTTGTGTCATTTTTCAAACTTGCCTTACATATTTTTCTCTTTACTAGTTTTTCCTGCTTTGTGAGTGGTTCTTGTCAACTCCAATGTCGTTTATATTGTTTATTGATGTCTCTTGAATAATTCTTGTCAATTTCATCAAGATTCCTCCATTAGTTTTCAAGTTATGATTTTTTTAACCGTCCTTTGTGTGATTTTTAAAATTTGACTTACACATTTTTCTCTTTACTAGTTTTTCCTGCTTGTAAGAAGTTCTTGTCAACTCCAATGTCCTTGATATTGTTCATTGATGTCTCTTGAATAACTATTGTTAATTTCATTAAGATTCCTCCATTAGTTTTCAAGTTATAATTTTTTTAACCGTCCTTTGTGTCATTTTTAAAACTTGCCTTACATCTTTTTCTCTTTACTAGTTTTTCCTGCTTTGTGAGTGGTTCTTGTCAACTCCAATGTCCTTTATATTGTTTATTGATGTCTCTTGAATAATTCTTATCAATTTCGTTAAGATTCCTCCATTAGTTTTCAAGTTATGATTTTTTTAACCGTCCTTTGTGTGATTTTTAAAATTTGACTTACACATTTTTCTCTTTACTAGTTTTTCCTGCTTGTAAGAAGTTCTTGTCAACTCCAATGTCCTTGATATTGTTCATTGATGTCTCTTGAATAACTATTGTTAATTTCATTAAGATTCCTCCATTAGTTTTCAAGTTATAATTTTTTTAACCGTCCTTTGTGTCATTTTTCAAACTTGCCTTACATATTTTTCTCTTTACTAGTTTTTCCTGCTTTGTGAGTGGTTCTTGTCAACTCCAATGTCGTTTATATTGTTTATTGATGTCTCTTGAATAATTCTTGTCAATTTCATCAAGATTCCTCCATTAGTTTTCAAGTTATGATTTTTTTAACCGTCCTTTGTGTGATTTTTAAAATTTGACTTACACATTTTTCTCTTTACTAGTTTTTCCTGCTTGTAAGAAGTTCTTGTCAACTCCAATGTCCTTGATATTGTTCATTGATGTCTCTTGAATAACTATTGTTAATTTCATTAAGATTCCTCCATTAGTTTTCAAGTTATAATTTTTTTAACCGTCCTTTGTGTCATTTTTAAAACTTGCCTTACATCTTTTTCTCTTTACTAGTTTTTCCTGCTTTGTGAGTGGTTCTTGTCAACTCCAATGTCCTTTATATTGTTTATTGATGTCTCTTGAATAATTCTTGTCAATTTCATCAAGATTCCTCCATTAGTTTTCAAGTTATGATTTTTTTAACCGTTCTTTGTGTCATTTTTAAAACTTGACTTACACATTTTACTCTTTACTAGTTTTTCCTGCTTTGTGAGTGGTTCTTGTCAACTCCAATGTCCTTTATATTGTTTATTGATGTCTCTTGAATAATTCTTATCAATTTCGTTAAGATTCCTCCATTAGTTTTCAAGTTATGATTTTTTTAACCAACCTTTGTGTCATTTTTAAAACTCGACGTACATATTTTTTTCTTTACTGGTTTTTCCTGCTTGTAAGTGGTTTTTGTCAACCCCAATGTCCTTTATATTGTTTATTGATGTCTCTTGAATAACTATTGTCAATTTCATTAAGATTCCTCCGTTAGTTTTCAAGTTATGATTTTTTTAACCGTCCTTTGTCATTTTTAAAACTTGACATACACATTTTACTCTTTACTAGTTTTTCCTGCTTTTAAGTGGTTCTTGTCAACTCCAATGTCCTTTATATTGTTTATTGATGTCTCTTGAATAATTCTTGTCAATTTCATCAAGATTCCTGGATTAGTTTTCAAGTTATGATTTTTTTAACCGTCCTTTGTGTGATTTTTAAAATTTGACTTACACATTTTTCTCTTTACTAGTTTTTCCTGCTTGTAAGTGGTTCTTGTCAACTCCAATGTCCTTGATATTGTTCATTGATGTCTCTTGAATAATTCTTATCAATTTCATTAAGATTCCTCCATTAGTTTTCAAGTTATGATTTTTTTAACCGTCCTTTGTGTCATTTTTAAAACTTGCCTTACATATTTTTCTCTTTACTAGTTTTTCCTGCTTTGTGAGTGGTTCTTGTCAACTCCAATGTCCTTTATATTGTTTATTGATGCCTCTTGAATAATTCTTGTCAATTTCTTTAAGATTCCTCCATTAGTTTTCAAGTTATGATTTTTTTAACCGTCCTTTGTGTCATTTTTAAAACTTGCCTTACATATTTTTCTCTTTGCTAGTTTTTCCTGCTTTGTGAGTGATTCTTGTCAACTCCAATGTCCTTTATATTGTTTATTGATGTCTCTTGAATAATTATTGTCAATTTCATTAAGATTCCTACGTTAGTTTTCAAGTTATGATTTTTTTAACCGTCCTTTGTGTCATTTTTAAAGCTTGACTTACACATTTTACACTTTACTAGTTTTTCCTGCTTTTAAGTGGTTCTTGTCAACTCCAATGTCCTTTATATTGTTTATTGATGTCTCTTGAATAATTATTGTCAATTTCATTAAGATTCCTACGTTAGTTTTCAAGTTATGATTTTTTTAACCGTCCTTTGTGTCATTTTTAAAGCTTGACTTACACATTTTACTCTTTACTAGTTTTTCCTGCTTTGTGAGTGGTTCTTGTCAACTCCAATGTCCTTTATATTGTTTATTGATGTCTCTTGAATAATTATTGTCAATTTCATCAAGATTCCTCCGTTAGTTTTCAAGTTATGATTTTGTTAACCGTCCTTTGTGTCATTTTTGAAACTCGACTTACACATTTTTCTCTTCTCGTTCTTGTCAACTCCAATGTCCTTTATATTGTTTATTGATGTCTCTTGAATAATTCTTATCAATTTCGTTAAGATTCCTCCATTAGTTTTCAAATTATGTTTCTTTTAACCGTCCTTTCTGTGATTTTTAAAATTTGACTTACACATTTTTCTCTTTACTAGTTTTTCCTGCTTGTAAGTGGTTCTTGTCAACCCCAATGTCCTTTATATTGTTTATTGATGTCTCTTGAATAACTATTGTCAATTTCATTAAGATTCCTCCATTAGTTTTCAAGTTATGATGATTTTTTTTATCGGTCAACACATCAAATAAGTTCACAATGCACAAGGCAAAAAGCCTTTTTTATCGACTTTACCTATATTTTTCATCATTTTAATTTTGAAACAATTGAATTACGATCATTGTTAGGTACGTTCTTGCAAAAGAAGAAACACCGACACAGAAAATATTACTGCGGCACGAAGACATTCGTGACAGCTTGGAGGTGTGCCCGCAAAGTTTGATTTTGGTCAAGGAGATTGCGACAAGGCTTGAAGAAGACGGGGGCCTTGCTCTCATCGCCGATTACGGACACAACGGTGAAGGGACGGACACTTTTCGGGCGTTCAAAGACCACAAGCAGCACGATCCTCTCGTGGACCCTGGGACTGCAGATTTGACGGCAGATGTGGATTTCTCAGCTCTGAAAAAGGTATGTTCTATAGTACTTTGTTTAACAGATAGATCGGTTAATTAATCCTGAAAGTTACAGGATTTTATCTGCTGTGGTTTAGTCAGGGAAACTTGTCAAAGTTGTCTTGGGAAGTTGTCGTTAAGAGAAATTGTTGAAATGTCGCGATTTTCCATTTTGTCTCTAGCGACCAAAGTTGATGGAGTAAAAATTCTTTCTAGACTGTTCTAGTTCACAGATAGATTGGTTGATTAATCCTGAAAATTGCAGCTTTCTATCTATTGTGGTTTAGTCAGGCAAACTTGTCAAAGTTAGGGAAGTTGTCGAAGTTAAGAAAAACTGTTGAAATGTCGCGATTGTGCATTTTGTCTCTAGCGACTAAAATTGATGGAATAAAAAATCTTTCTAGACTGTTCTAGTTCACAGATAGATTGGTTGATTAATCCTGAACATTGCAGCTTTCTATCTATTGTGGTTTAGTCAGGGGAACTTGTCGTTAGTTTAAGAGAAAGTGTTGAAATGTCGCGATTGTGCATTTTGTCTCTAGCGACCAAAGTTGATGAAATAAAAATTCTTTCTATACTGTTCTAGTTTACAGATAGATTGGTTGATTAATCCTGAAAATTGCAGCTTTCTATCCATTGTGGTTTAGTCAGGGGAACTTGTCAAAGTTAGGGAACTCGTCATTAAGAGAAAGTGTTAAAATGTCGCCATTTTGAATTTTGTCTCTAGCGACCAAAGTTGATGGAATAAAAATTCATTCTAGACTGTTCTAGTGTACAGATAGATTGGTTGATTAATCCTGAAAATTGCAGCTTTCTATCCATTGTGGTTTAGTCAGGGGAACTTGTCAAAGTTAGGGAACTCGTCATTAAGAGAAAGTGTTAAAATGTCGCCATTTTGAATTTTGTCTCTAGCGACCAAAGTTGATGGAATAAAAATTCATTCTAGACTGTTCTAGTGTACAGATAGATTGGTTGATTAATCCTGAAAATTGCAGCTTTCTATCCATTGTGGTTTAGTCAGGGGAACTTGTCAAAGTTAGGGAACTCGTCATTAAGAGAAAGTGTTAAAATGTCGCCATTTTGAATTTTGTCTCTAGCGACCAAAGTTGATGGAATAAAAATTCATTCTAGACTGTTCTAGTGTACAGATAGATTGGTTGATTAATCCTGAAAATTGCAGCTTTCTATCCATTGTGGTTTAGTCAGGGGAACTTGTCAAAGTTAGGGAACTCGTCATTAAGAGAAAGTGTTAAAATGTCGCCATTTTGAATTTTGTCTCTAGCGACCAAAGTTGATGGAATAAAAATTCATTCTAGACTGTTCTAGTGTACAGATAGATTGGTTGATTAATCCTGAAAATTGCAGCTTTCTATCCATTGTGGTTTAGTCAGGGGAACTTGTCAAAGTTAGGGAACTCGTCATTAAGAGAAAGTGTTAAAATGTCGCCATTTTGAATTTTGTCTCTAGCGACCAAAGTTGATGGAATAAAAATTCATTCTAGACTGTTCTAGTGTACAGATAGATTGGTTGATTAATCCTGAAAATTGCAGCTTTCTATCCATTGTGGTTTAGTCAGGGGAACTTGTCAAAGTTAGGGAACTCGTCATTAAGAGAAAGTGTTAAAATGTCGCCATTTTGAATTTTGTCTCTAGCGACCAAAGTTGATGGAATAAAAATTCATTCTAGACTGTTCTAGTGTACAGATAGATTGGTTGATTAATCCTGAAAATTGCAGCTTTCTATCTATTATGGTTTCGTCAGGAGAACTTGTCAAAGTTAAGTTAAAACGTGTTGAAATGTAATCGCATGTTTTCTCTCTTATTTCATGTAGGCTGCCATTGAAGAAGGTAAGGTTTTATCGTTTGGCCCGGTGACTCAGAGGGACTTCTTGTTAAAAATGGGAATAGAACATCGTTATAAAGCTTTGGAGGCGACCGCAAACGAAGAACAATTGAAGAGCTTAAAGTACAGCTACGATATGCTGACTAATCCGGAAAAAATGGGGACCAAATTCAAATTTTTATCGTTGGCGCCCGCTGTGTTGAAAGACATTTTACAAAAAGTTCCAGTTGTTGGATTTCATTAGTTATAAATTAAATAAAAACAGGATTGTTCGTTATTTTTATCTTTGATTGTATATAATAGAATTTATTGTAATAAATTATATTTGTGTATTGTCTTGTTCCTACAGATAGTGATTATTTTAGGCCGTTCTTGCAAATATTTACGATTAAAAATAAAATAAACTTGAATAAGACAGTTTTATATCTTATTTTGTCGATTATAAAGTGAATCAATCCTCTACAGATGAACTACGCAAAGGTAAGTGAATTTTTATAACATTTTTCTTCAAGAAAAATTTCAGTGGCAGGAATTTCGGAGGTGTAACACTGTTTATACATAACCCGTATTTACAACGCCAATAACACAGAGTTAAAACTTACAATAAATAGACAGACATACAATTAATCAATTATTAAGCTTATCATACAAATTTCACATTAATTAATTAATAATACTATTTAACTAACAAAAATTGGTCATTGGTCAAGAATTAAAATTATTAAAAACCGATGTTAATTTTGCTCTTTGGGACTCGTCTTTAAAACAATTTCTTGCCAAGCCTTGAGAATTTCCCGACCCAGCGCTTTCCGTAGACGAGGCGGAACAGCATTACCAACTTGTCGATGCTTATCCAAAATACTGCCGTGAAATTGGTAGCGATCGGGGAATCCCTGACTACGGGCGCACTCCCTCACACTCGCCACCCTATGCTGATCCGGATGTAACACTGAAAAATAAACATTACATGTAATTTTACAGGAAAACTGTAATTTCACAGAAAAAAAAAACTGTAATTTTATTAGAGAAAAAGTAATTTTACAAAAATAAAATATAATTTTACAAGAGAAAATGTAATTTTACAAGAATAAAATATAATTTTACAAGACAAAATGTAATTTTACAACAGAAAATGTAATTTTACAGGAATAAAAATTTAATTTTACAAGAGAAAATGTAATTTTACAGAAATAAAACTGTAATTTTACAAGAAAAATGTAATTTTACGAGAGAAATGTAATTTTATAAAAGAAAACTAATTTTACAGAAAAAAACTGTAATTTTACTAGAGAAAATGTAATTTTACAAGAATAAAATATAATTTTACAAGACAAAATGTAATTTTACAAGAGAAAATGTAATTTTACAAGAGAAAATGTAATTTTACAAGAGAAAATGTAATTTTACAAGAGAAAATGTAATTTTACAACTGAAAATGTAATTTTACAGAAATAAAACTGTAATTTTACAAGAGAAAAATGTAATTTTACAGGAATAAAAATGTAATTTTACAAGAAAATTGTAATTTTACAAAAGAAAATGTAATTTTACAGAAATAAAACTGTAATTTTACAAAAGAAAACTGTAATTTTACAGAAAAAAACTCTAATTTTACTAGAGAAAATGTAATTTTACAAGACAAAATGTAATTTTACAAGAGAAAATGTAATTTTACAGGAATAAAAATGTAATTTTACAGAAATAAAACTGTAATTTTACAAGAGAAATTTAATTTTACAAGAGAAATGTAATTTTACAAGAGAAAATGTAATGTTACAACAGAAAATGTAATTTTACAGAAATAAAACTGTAATTTTACAAGAGAAATTTAATTTTACAAGAGAAAATGTAATTTTACAACTGAAAATGTAATTTTACAAGAGAAATGTAATTTTACAAGTGTAAATGTAATTTTATAGGAATAAAAATGTAATTTTACAGAAATAAAACTGTAATTTACAAAAGAAAACTGTAATTTTACAGAAAAAAACTGTAATTTTACTAGAGAAAATGTAATTTTACAAGAATAAAATATAATTTTACAAGATAAAATGTAATTTTACTAGAGAAAATGTAATTTTACAAGAATAAAATATAATTTTACAAGCGATAATGTAATTTTACAGAATTAAAACCGTAATTTTACAAAAGAAAACTGTAATTTTACAGAAAAAAAACTGTAATTTTACAAAAGAAAACTGTAATCTTACAAAAAAATACACATACCTCTTCCCTGTTTGCCCATGGGTTCGGGATTTGTGACGGTGGTGCTGAAAAACCCGTCCCATTCGAGTCGTCCATAGAGTTGATGGAATAAAAATTATTTCTATATAGATTTAGCTCACACATAGATTGGTTAATTAATCCTGAAAATTACAACATTCTCCCTTGTGTGGTTTAGTCAGGAGAAATTATTAAAATTCGCATTTAACAGCAGTAAGTAAGAAATGTCACGGTTTTACATTATTTACCACCACGAGCAAAGTTGATGGAATAAAAATTATTTCTATATAGATTTAGCTCACAGATAGATTGGTAAATTATAACATTTTTGGCCTACCCCGTGTTTTATATTAGATTTATTGGATACTGTTACCATCTTTAAAAAAAAAATGAGGAAAGTGGTATCCAAAAGAAATGGGTTCGAAAAAAAAATTCTCCTGACTAAACTACACAAGACAGAATGTTGTAATTTTCAGGATTAATTAGCCGATCGATCTGTGGACTAGATCTGTATAGAAATAATTTTTATTCCATCAACTTTGCTTCTGGTGATAAATAATATAAAACTATGACATTTCACTTACTGCTGTTAAATGCGAATTTTAAAAATTCCTCCTGACTAAACCACACAAGACAGAATGTTGTAATTTTCAGGATTAATTAGCCGATCGATCAGTGGACTAGATCTGTATAGAAATAATTTTTATTCCATCAACTTTGCTTCTGGTGATAAATAATATAAAACTATGACATTTCACTTACTGCTGTTAAATGCGAATTTTAAAAATTCCTCCTGACTAAACCACACAAGACAGAATGTTGTAATTTCCAGGATTAATTAACCAATCGATCTGTGAACTAAATCTGTATAGAAATAATTTTTATTCCATCAACTTTGCTTGTGGTGGTAAATAATGTAAAATTATGACATTTGTTACTTACTGCTGTTAAATGCGAATTTAAAAAATTTCTCCTGACTAAACCACACAAGGTAGAATGTTGTAATTTTCAGGATCAATTAACCAATCTATCTGTGAACTAAATCTATATAGAAATAATTTGTATCCCATCAACTTTGCTCGTGGTGGTAAATAATGTAAAACTATGACATTTCTTACTTACTGCTGTTAAATGCGAATTTTTAAAATTTCTCCTGACTAAACCACACAAGGCAGAATGTTGTAATTTTCAGGATCAATTAACCAATCTATCTGTGAACTAAATCTATATAGAAATAATTTGTATCCCATCAACTTTGCTCGTGGTGGTAAATAATGTAAAACTATGACATTTCTTACTTACTGCTGTTAAATGCGAATTTTAAAAATTTCTCCCGACTAAACCACACAAGGCAGAATCCTGTAATTTTCAGGATTAATTAATCAATCTATCTGTGAGCTAAATCTATATAGAAATAATTTTTATTCCATCAACTTTGCTCGTGGTGGTAAATAATGTAAAACCGTGACATTTCTTACTTACTGCTGTTAAATGCGAATTTTAATAATTTCTCCTGACTAAACCACACAAGGCAGAATGTTGTAATTTTCAGGATCAATTAACCAATCTATCTGTGAACTAAATCTGTATAGAAATAATTTTTATTTCACCAACTTTGCTTGTGGTGGTAAATAAAATAAAACCATGACATTTCTATTCTTACTTACTGCTGATAAATGCAAATTTTGAAAATTTCTCCTGACTAAACCACACAAGGCAGAATGTTGTAATTTTCAGGATCAATTAACCAATCTATCTGTGAACTAAATCTGTATAGAAATAATTTTTATTTCACCAACTTTGCTTGTGGTGGTAAATAAAATAAAACCATGACATTTCTATTCTTACTTACTGCTGATAAATGCAAATTTTGAAAATTTCTCCTGACTAAACCACACAAGGCAGAATGTTGTAATTTTCAGGATCAATTAACCAATCTATCTGTGAACTAAATCTGTATAGAAATAATTTTTATTTCACCAACTTTGCTTGTGGTGGTAAATAAAATAAAACCATGACATTTCTATTCTTACTTACTGCTGATAAATGCAAATTTTGAAAATTTCTCCTGACTAAACCACACAAGGCAGAATGTTGTAATTTTCAGGATCAATTAACCAATCTATCTGTGAACTAAATCTGTATAGAAATAATTTTTATTTCACCAACTTTGCTTGTGGTGGTAAATAAAATAAAACCATGACATTTCTATTCTTACTTACTGCTGATAAATGCAAATTTTGAAAATTTCTCCTGACTAAACCACACAAGGCAGAATGTTGTAATTTTCAGGATCAATTAACCAATCTATCTGTGAACTAAATCTGTATAGAAATAATTTTTATTTCACCAACTTTGCTTGTGGTGGTAAATAAAATAAAACCATGACATTTCTATTCTTACTTACTGCTGATAAATGCAAATTTTGAAAATTTCTCCTGACTAAACCACACAAGGCAGAATGTTGTAATTTTCAGGATCAATTAACCAATCTATCTGTGAACTAAATCTGTATAGAAATAATTTTTATTTCACCAACTTTGCTTGTGGTGGTAAATAAAATAAAACCATGACATTTCTATTCTTACTTACTGCTGATAAATGCAAATTTTGAAAATTTCTCCTGACTAAACCACACAAGGCAGAATGTTGTAATTTTCAGGATCAATTAACCAATCTATCTGTGAACTAAATCTGTATAGAAATAATTTTTATTTCACCAACTTTGCTTGTGGTGGTAAATAAAATAAAACCATGACATTTCTATTCTTACTTACTGCTGATAAATGCAAATTTTGAAAATTTCTCCTGACTAAACCACACAAGGCAGAATGTTGTAATTTTCAGGATCAATTAACCAATCTATCTGTGAACTAAATCTGTATAGAAATAATTTTTATTTCACCAACTTTGCTTGTGGTGGTAAATAAAATAAAACCATGACATTTCTATTCTTACTTACTGCTGATAAATGCAAATTTTGAAAATTTCTCCTGACTAAACCACACAAGGCAGAATGTTGTAATTTTCAGGATCAATTAACCAATCTATCTGTGAACTAAATCTGTATAGAAATAATTTTTATTTCACCAACTTTGCTTGTGGTGGTAAATAAAATAAAACCATGACATTTCTATTCTTACTTACTGCTGATAAATGCAAATTTTGAAAATTTCTCCTGACTAAACCACACAAGGCAGAATGTTGTAATTTTCAGGATCAATTAACCAATCTATCTGTGAACTAAATCTGTATAGAAATAATTTTTATTTCACCAACTTTGCTTGTGGTGGTAAATAAAATAAAACCATGACATTTCTATTCTTACTTACTGCTGATAAATGCAAATTTTGAAAATTTCTCCTGACTAAACCACACAAGGCAGAATGTAGTAATTTTCAGGATCAATTAACCAATCTATCTGTGAACTAAATCTGTATAGAAATAATTTTTATTCCATCAACCTTGCTTGTGGTGGTAAATAAAGTAAAACCACGACATTTCTATTCTTACTTACGCTGATAAATGCGAATTTTGAAAATTTCTCCTGACTAAACCACACAAGGCAGAATGTTGTAATTTTCAGGATTAATTAACCAATCTATCTGTGAACTAAATCTGTATAGAAACAATTTTTATTCCATCAACCTTGCTTGTGGTGGTAAATAAAGTAAAACCATGACATTTCTATTCTTACTTACGCTGATAAATGCGAATTTTGAAAATTTCTCCTGACTAAACCACACAAGGCAGAATGTTGTAATTTTCAGGATCAATTAACCAATCTATCTGTGAACTAAATCTGTATAGAAATAATTTTTATTCCATCAACCTTGCTTGTGGTGGTAAATAAAGTAAAACCATGACATTTCTATTCTTACTTACTGCTGATAAATGCAAATTTTGAAAATTTCTCCCGACTAAACCACACAAGGCAGAATGTTGTAATCTTCAAGATTAATTATCGAATCTATCTGTGAACTAAATCTATATAGAAATAATTTTTATTCCATCAACTTTGCTTGTGGTTGTAAATAATGTAAAACCATGCCATTTCAATTCTTATTTACTGCTGTTAAATGTGAATTTAAAAATTTCTCCTGACTAAACCACAAAAGGCAGAATGTTGAAAATTTCAGGATTAATTAACCAATGTATCTGTAAACTAAAGCCATCTAAAAATTGTATTATAACACATACACATTTATTAGATTCAATAAATTAGTGTTTTTATATATCTACTGTAATAAATAAATAAATAAATCGATTAATAACTTACCTAATATATATCGTGTACAATCTAATTTTCTTTACTTAACCGAGTACATAATTATTTCTTATATTACGGCTCTAATAAATCATTCACTAGTAATAGGTATAATAACTCAGACATTTTGGCACCTAAGCCGAGTAAGTGGGCGATAATTTTGCATTGGCATCCATCAACAACGAAGTAAACAATTCGAAAATTTGCAACACAATATCCTGGTTGATTTTTTGAGATTGCAAAGAAGACAGGAATGTTTTTGCGGCCAATTTAAACACATCTGTTCCAATAGACAATTTTACACAAACTGAAAAACAAAATAATTAGAAGAGGTATATACGACATATACAGAAATATCTACGAACAAATTTCTTACATATTTGGATTGGAAGAGCGAATAGATACATCTCAATATATTTATCCAATGATAGAGCTAAGGGTTTTTTCTGCGAAGCATTTGGAAGATGGCCAATAAAACTGCTTACAGTTCTTGTGCTTTTCTCAGCATGTTTTGTTAAGAACTCTTCGAAAACGCTTCCGAATAAAATTAGGAACCCTTTTACGACGTTTTCTTGCACAAAGGGTGTTTCTTTGGGACCGTATACAGATGGCGACATCAATTCGCAGAAGATGTCAGTTAAGGTCTTTGCTAGAGGAATGTGCATTTCCAACTCATCCAAGTCATCTAAAATGGAGATCTACTAGAGAAATTTTCAAAGAATATGGAGGATGACTATGGAGGAAGAAAATAGGAAGAATATGGAAGAAACCTGGAAGAAAATATGAACCTGGAAACATGGAATAAGGTAGGATAAGGTGGAAAAAATTGAAGAACATTGGAAGAAGGTGAAAAAAACCTTGAAAGAATGGTAGAAAAGTCAAAAAATATAACTGACAGAAAGAAATAAAGTTATGGCAACAAATCTGGAAGAAAATACAAATAAGGTAGGATAAAGTAAAAGAAATCGAAGAAAATTGAAAGGTGTGCAAAACACTTTGAAAGAATGGTACAAAAGGCAAAAAATGTAACAGAAAAAAATAAAGGCAAAGAAAATAAAGACATGGTAACAAACCTGGAAGAAAATACGACTAAGGTAGGACAAAGTGGAAGAAATTTAAGAACATTGGAAGATGGTGGAAAAAATCTTAAAAGAATGGTGGGAAAAAAAACCTTAAAAGAATGGTACAAAGGGCAAAAAATGAAACTGACAGCACAAAATTAAAGACGAGGCAAAAACCTGGAAGAAAATACGAATAAGGTAGGATACAGTGGAAAAAATCAAAGAACATTGGAAGAAGCTGGGAAAAAAAACTCGAAAGAATGGTAGAAAACTCAAAAAATATAACTGACAGAAAGAAATAAAGTCATGGCAACAAATCTGGAACAAAATACGAATAAGGTAGGATAAAGTGAAAGAAATCGAAGAAAATTGAAAGGTGTGCAAAACACTTTGAAAGAATGGTACAAAAGGCAAAAAATGTAACTGACAGAAAAAAATAAAGGCAAAGAAAATAAAAACATGGTAACAAACCTGGAAGAAAATACGACTAAGGTGGGACAAAGTGGAAGAAATTTAAGAACATTGGAAGATGGTGGAAAAAACCTTAAAAGAATGGTGGGAAAAAAACCTTAAAAGAATGGTACAAAGGACAAAAAATGAAACTGACAGCACAAAATTAAAGACATGGCAAAAACCTGGAAGAAAATACGAATAAGGTAGGGTACAGTGGAAAAAATCAAAGAACATTGGAAGAAGCTGGGAAAAAACCTCGAAAGAATGGTAGAAAACTCAAAAAATATAATTGACAGAAAGAAATAAAGTCATGGCAACAAATCTGGAAGAAAATACGAATAAGGTAGGATAAAGTGAAAGAAATCGAAGAAAATTGAAAGGTGTGCAAAACACTTTGAAAGAATGGTACAAAAGGCAAAAAATGTAACTGACAGAAAAAAATAAAGGCAAAGAAAATAAAAACATGGTAACAAACCTGGAAGAAAATACGACTAAGGTGGGACAAAGTGGAAGAAATTTAAGAACATTGGAAGATGGTGGAAAAAACCTTAAAAGAATGGTGGAAAAAAAAAACCTTAAAAGAATGGTACAAAGGGCAAAAAATGAAACTGACAGCACAAAATTAAAGACGAGGCAAAAACCTGGAAGAAAATACGAATAAGGTAGGATACAGTGGAAAAAATCAAAGAACATTGGAAGAAGCTGGGAAAAAACCTCGAAAGAATGGTAGAAAACTCAAAAAATATAACTGACAGAAAGAAATAAAGTCATGGCAACAAATCTGGAAGAAAATACGAATAAGGTAGGATAAAGTGAAAGAAATCGAAGAAAATTGAAAGGTGTGCAAAACACTTTGAAAGAATGGTACAAAAGGCAAAAAATGTAACTGACAAAAAAAATAAAGGCAAAAAAAATAAAAACATGGTAACAAACCTGGAAGAAAATACGACTAATGTAGGACAAAGTGGAAGAAATTTAAGAACATTGGAAGATGGTGGAAAAAACCTTAAAAGAATGGTGGGAAAAAAACCTTAAAAGAATGGTACAAAGGGCAAAAAATGAAACTGACAGCACAAAATTAAAGACATGGCAAAAACCTGGAAGAAAATACGAATAAGGTAGGATAAAGTGAAAGAAATCGAAGAAAATTGAAAGGTGTGCAAAACACTTTGAAGGAATGGTACAAAAGGCAAAAAATGTAACTGACAACAAAATAAAGGCAAAAAAAATAAAAACATGGTAACAAACCTGGAAGAAAATACGACTAATGTAGGACAAAGTGGAAGAAATTTAAGAACATTGGAAGATGGTGGAAAAAACCTTAAAAGAATGGTGGGAAAAAAACCTTAAAAGAATGGTACAAAGGGCAAAAAATGAAACTGACAGCACAAAATTAAAGACATGGCAAAAACCTGGAAGAAAATACGAATAAGGTAGGATAAAGTGAAAGAAATCGAAGAAAATTGAAAGGTGTGCAAAACACTTTGAAGGAATGGTACAAAAGGCAAAAAATGTAACTGACAAAAAAATAAAGGCAAAAAAATAAAAACATGGTAACAAACCTGGAAGAAAATACGACTAAGGTGGGACAAAGTGGAAGAAATTTAAGAACATTGGAAGATGGTGGAAAAAACCTTAAAAGAATGGTGGGAAAAAAACCTTAAAAGAATGGTACAAAGGACAAAAAATGAAACTGACAGCACAAAATTAAAGACATGGCAAAAACCTGGAAGAAAATACGAATAAGGTAGGATACAGTGGAAAAAATCAAAGAACATTGGAAGAAGCTGGGAAAAAAAACTCGAAAGAATGGTAGAAAACTCAAAAAATATAACTGACAGAAAGAAATAAAGTCATGGCAACAAATCTGGAAGAAAATACAAATAAGGTAGGATAAAGTGAAAGAAATCGAAGAAAATTGAAAGGTGTGCAAAACACTTTCAAAGAATGGTACAAAAGACAAAAAATGTAACTGACAGAAAAAAAATAAAGGCAAAGAAAATAAAGACATGGTAACAAACCTGGAAGAAAATACAACTAAGGTAGGACAAAGTGGAAGAAATCTAAGAACATTGGAAGATGGTGGAAAAAACCTTAAAAGAATGGTGGGAAAAAAACCTTAAAAGAATGGTACAAAGGGCAAAAAATTAAACTGACAGCACAAAATTAAAGACATGGCAAAAACCTGGAAGAAAATACGAATAAGGTAGGATACAGTGGAAAAAATCAAAGAACGTTGGAAGAAGCTGGGAAAAAAACTCGAAAGAATGATAGAAAAGGCAAAAAATTTAACTGACAGAAAAAATTAAGGACACTAACAAAACACAAAAAAAATTGAACTGGAAAAGAATATATCTAGACACACACACACACACACATACATCAAAATTACCGTCATATTTTGTCGTCGGAGTATGCCATCCAGATTCCGTATGGTCTAAAACATCTAAAGACTCAACCGCCTCATAGGCATTATCAACAACACAAAAAGCCCTCCTCTCATTCAACAATTTCTCTATTCGAATGACTAAATCATCATCCTTAAAAAAAGCAGAAAAAAGACACCATAATAAGTACAACATTTTTTGTTGTTACTACTAATTCTTGTTTTTACTACTACTTTTTATTTTTACTACTAATTTTTATTTTTAAACTAAAAAGAAAACAAAAAACACTTACTGTGACATCCGATGCAACATACGTCCAATCGGCGCTGTCATACTGGAACAAATTTTGCTTTTCATTGTCCTGTTCACCTACATTTCCCGGAAGGGCAGTCTTTATGGTGTTCAGGGTGTTCTGGAAGACTCCCGTAGCTGTTCTGGCGCAGAACTTGTACAAACTCGGCAGAGCGCCATCTACCTCGACGTTGTCTTCCGTGGAAGAAGAGGGAAAGTCACTGGGTGTTGAGTATGATTTTCCAGAATCATCAAAGGGCCTATAATGTTAAAACGGTTCTAGTAGGCTTACTAACTAGATGAAGAACAGTTCTAACTAGACAAAGAACGAGATTAAATAGCAAAATGAATCATTCTTCGAAACAAACCTGGAAGAAAATAGGAACAAGGTAGAATAAAGTGGAAGAAATCACAGAAATTGAAAGAGTGGAAAAAAGTATGTAGAATAAAGTGGAAGAACACTGAAAAAAGATTTGTATAAACCAGGAAGAAAAGGTAAGAAAATAAAATAAACAGGAGAAATTGCTACAAAAAATAGAAGACATGGGAACAAACATGGAACAAAATAGGAAGAAGTTAAGATAAAGTGGAAGAAATTAAGTTTGAAAGAGCAGAACGTAGACCTTGATAGTAAATGAATGAGCAACAAACCTGGCAGAAAACTGGAAGTAAGTAGGATAAAGTGGAAGAATATTAGAAGAAGGTGTATAAACCAGGAAGAAAAAGTAAGAAATTGTAACAAACTTGAAGAATTACTAAAAAAATCGAAAACTTGGAAACAAACCTGGAAGAAAATAGGAACAAGGTCGGATAAAGTGGAAGAAATCACAGAAATTGAAAGAGTGGAAAAATAGCTCTTGAAAGTAATTGTAAGACATGGCAACCAATCTGAAAGAAAAATGGAAGTATGTAGAATAAAGTGGAAGAACACTGAAAAAAGATTTGTATAAACCAGGAAGAAAAGGTAAGAAAATAAAATAAACAGGAGAAATTGCTACAAAAAATAGAAGACATGGGAACAAACATGGAACAAAATAGGAAGAAGTTAAGATAAAGTAGAAGAAATTAAGTTTGAAAGAGCAGAACGTAGACCTTGATAGTAAATGAACGAGCAACAAACCTGGCAGAAAACTGGAAGTAAGTACGATAAAGTGGAAGAATATTGGAAGAAGATGTATAAACCAGGAAGAAAAAGTAAGAAATTGTAACAAACTTGACGAATTGCTAAAAAATCGAAAATTTGGAAACAAACCTGGAAGAAAATAGGAACAAGGTAGGATAAAGCGAAATAAATCACAGAAATTGAAACAGTGAAAAGACAGACCTTGACAGTAAATGAACGAGCAACAAACCTGGCAGAAAACTGGAAGTAAGTAGGATAAAGTGGAAGAATATTGGAAGAAGGTGTATAAACCAGGAAGAAAAAGTAAGAAATTGTAACAAACTTGAAGAATTGCTAAAAAATCGAAAATTTGGAAACAAACCTGGAAGAAAATAGGAACAAGGTAGGATAAAGCGAAATAAACCACAGAAATTGAAACAGTGAAAAGACAGACCTTGACAGTAAATGAACAAGCAACAAACCTGGCAGAAAACTGGAAGTAAGTAGGATAAAGTGGAAGAATATTGGAAGAAGATGTATAAACCAGGAAGAAAAAGTAAGAAATTGTAACAAACTTGACGAATTGCTAAAAAATCGAAAATTTGGAAACAAACCTGGAAGAAAATAGGAACAAGGTAGGATAAAGCGAAATAAATCACAGAAATTGAAACAGTGAAAAGACAGACCTTGACAGTAAATGAACGAGCAACAAACCTGGCAGAAAACTGGAAGTAAGTAGGATAAAGTGGAAGAATATTGGAAGAAGGTGTATAAACCAGGAAGAAAAAGTAAGAAATTGTAACAAACTTGAAGAATTACTAAAAAAATCGAAAACTTGGAAACAAACCTGGAAGAAAATAGGAACAAGGTCGGATAAAGCGAAATAAACCACAGAAATTGAAACAGTGAAAAGACAGACCTTGACAGTAAATGAACGAGCAACAAACCTGGCAGAAAACTGGAAGTAAGTAGGATAAAGTGGAAGAATATTGGAAGAAGGTGTATAAACCAGGAAGAAAAAGTAAGAAATTGTAACAAACTTGAAGAATTGCTAAAAAATCGAAAATTTGGAAACAAACCTGGAAGAAAATAGGAACAAGGTAGGATAAAGCGAAATAAACCACAGAAATTGAAACAGTGAAAAGACAGACCTTGACAGTAAATGAACAAGCAACAAACCTGGCAGAAAACTGGAAGTAAGTAGGATAAAGTGGAAGAATATTGGAAGAAGATGTATAAACCAGGAAGAAAAAGTAAGAAATTGTAACAAACTTGACGAATTGCTAAAAAATCGAAAATTTGGAAACAAACCTGGAAGAAAATAGGAACAAGGTAGGATAAAGCGAAATAAATCACAGAAATTGAAACAGTGAAAAGACAGACCTTGACAGTAAATGAACAAGCAACAAACCTGGCAGAAAACTGGAAGTAAGTAGGATAAAGTGGAAGAATATTGGAAGAAGGTGTATAAACCAGGAAGAAAAAGTAAGAAATTGTAACAAACTTGAAGAATTGCTAAAAAATCGAAAATTTGGAAACAAACCTGGAAGAAAATAGGAACAAGGTAGGATAAAGCGAAATAAACCACAGAAATTGAAACAGTGAAAAGACAGACCTTGACAGTAAATGAACAAGCAACAAACCTGGCAGAAAACTGGAAGTAAGTAGGATAAAGTGGAAGAATATTGGAAGAAGATGTATAAACCAGGAAGAAAAAGTAAGAAATTGTAACAAACTTGACGAATTGCTAAAAAATCGAAAATTTGGAAACAAACCTGGAAGAAAATAGGAACAAGGTAGGATAAAGCGAAATAAATCACAGAAATTGAAACAGTGAAAAGACAGACCTTGACAGTAAATGAACGAGCAACAAACCTGGCAGAAAACTGGAAGTAAGTAGGATAAAGTGGAAGAATATTGGAAGAAGGTGTATAAACCAGGAAGAAAAAGTAAGAAATTGTAACAAACTTGAAGAATTACTAAAAAAATCGAAAACTTGGAAACAAACCTGGAAGAAAATAGGAACAAGGTAGGATAAAGCGAAATAAACCACAGAAATTGAAACAGTGAAAAGACAGACCTTGACAGTAAATGAACAAGCAACAAACCTGGCAGAAAACTGGAAGTAAGTAGGATAAAGTGGAAGAATATTGGAAGAAGATGTATAAACCAGGAAGAAAAAGTAAGAAATTGTAACAAACTTGACGAATTGCTAAAAAATCGAAAATTTGGAAACAAACCTGGAAGAAAATAGGAACAAGGTAGGATAAAGCGAAATAAATCACAGAAATTGAAACAGTGAAAAGACAGACCTTGACAGTAAATGAACGAGCAACAAACCTGGCAGAAAACTGGAAGTAAGTAGGATAAAGTGGAAGAATATTGGAAGAAGGTGTATAAACCAGGAAGAAAAAGTAAGAAATTGTAACAAACTTGAAGAATTGCTAAAAAATCGAAAATTTGGAAACAAACCTGGAAGAAAATAGGAACAAGGTAGGATAAAGCGAAATAAACCACAGAAATTGAAACAGTGAAAAGACAGACCTTGACAGTAAATGAACAAGCAACAAACCTGGCAGAAAACTGGAAGTAAGTAGGATAAAGTGGAAGAATATTGGAAGAAGATGTATAAACCAGGAAGAAAAAGTAAGAAATTGTAACAAACTTGACGAATTGCTAAAAAATCGAAAATTTGGAAACAAACCTGGAAGAAAATAGGAACAAGGTAGGATAAAGCGAAATAAATCACAGAAATTGAAACAGTGAAAAGACAGACCTTGACAGTAAATGAACGAGCAACAAACCTGGCAGAAAACTGGAAGTAAGTAGGATAAAGTGGAAGAATATTGGAAGAAGGTGTATAAACCAGGAAGAAAAAGTAAGAAATTGTAACAAACTTGAAGAATTGCTAAAAAATCGAAAATTTGGAAACAAACCTGGAAGAAAATAGGAACAAGGTAGGATAAAGCGAAATAAACCACAGAAATTGAAACAGTGAAAAGACAGACCTTGACAGTAAATGAACAAGCAACAAACCTGGCAGAAAACTGGAAGTAAGTAGGATAAAGTGGAAGAATATTGGAAGAAGATGTATAAACCAGGAAGAAAAAGTAAGAAATTGTAACAAACTTGACGAATTGCTAAAAAATCGAAAATTTGGAAACAAACCTGGAAGAAAATAGGAACAAGGTAGGATAAAGCGAAATAAACCACAGAAATTGAAACAGTGAAAAGACAGACCTTGACAGTAAATGAACAAGCAACAAACCTGGCAGAAAACTGGAAGTAAGTAGGATAAAGTGGAAGAATATTGGAAGAAGGTGTATAAACCAGGAAGAAAAAGTAAGAAATTGTAACAAACTTGAAGAATTGCTAAAAAATCGAAAATTTGGAAACAAACCTGGAAGAAAATAGGAACAAGGTAGGATAAAGCGAAATAAACCACAGAAATTGAAACAGTGAAAAGACAGACCTTGACAGTAAATGAACAAGCAACAAACCTGGCAGAAAACTGGAAGTAAGTAGGATAAAGTGGAAGAATATTGGAAGAAGATGTATAAACCAGGAAGAAAAAGTAAGAAATTGTAACAAACTTGACGAATTGCTAAAAAATCGAAAATTTGGAAACAAACCTGGAAGAAAATAGGAACAAGGTAGGATAAAGCGAAATAAATCACAGAAATTGAAACAGTGAAAAGACAGACCTTGACAGTAAATGAACGAGCAACAAACCTGGCAGAAAACTGGAAGTAAGTAGGATAAAGTGGAAGAATATTGGAAGAAGGTGTATAAACCAGGAAGAAAAAGTAAGAAATTGTAACAAACTTGAAGAATTACTAAAAAAATCGAAAACTTGGAAACAAACCTGGAAGAAAATAGGAACAAGGTAGGATAAAGCGAAATAAACCACAGAAATTGAAACAGTGAAAAGACAGACCTTGACAGTAAATGAACAAGCAACAAACCTGGCAGAAAACTGGAAGTAAGTAGGATAAAGTGGAAGAATATTGGAAGAAGATGTATAAACCAGGAAGAAAAAGTAAGAAATTGTAACAAACTTGACGAATTGCTAAAAAATCGAAAATTTGGAAACAAACCTGGAAGAAAATAGGAACAAGGTAGGATAAAGCGAAATAAATCACAGAAATTGAAACAGTGAAAAGACAGACCTTGACAGTAAATGAACGAGCAACAAACCTGGCAGAAAACTGGAAGTAAGTAGGATAAAGTGGAAGAATATTGGAAGAAGGTGTATAAACCAGGAAGAAAAAGTAAGAAATTGTAACAAACTTGAAGAATTACTAAAAAAATCGAAAACTTGGAAACAAACCTGGAAGAAAATAGGAACAAGGTCGGATAAAGTGGAAGAAATCACAGAAATTGAAAGAGTGGAAAAATAGCTCTTGAAAGTAATTGTAAGACATGGCAACCAATCTGAAAGAAAAATGGAAGTATGTAGAATAAAGTGGAAGAACACTGAAAAAAGATTTGTATAAACCAGGAAGAAAAGGTAAGAAAATAAAATAAACAGGAGAAATTGCTACAAAAAATAGAAGACATGGGAACAAACATGGAACAAAATAGGAAGAAGTTAAGATAAAGTAGAAGAAATTAAGTTTGAAAGAGCAGAACGTAGACCTTGATAGTAAATGAACGAGCAACAAACCTGGCAGAAAACTGGAAGTAAGTACGATAAAGTGGAAGAATATTGGAAGAAGATGTATAAACCAGGAAGAAAAAGTAAGAAATTGTAACAAACTTGACGAATTGCTAAAAAATCGAAAATTTGGAAACAAACCTGGAAGAAAATAGGAACAAGGTAGGATAAAGCGAAATAAATCACAGAAATTGAAACAGTGAAAAGACAGACCTTGACAGTAAATGAACGAGCAACAAACCTGGCAGAAAACTGGAAGTAAGTAGGATAAAGTGGAAGAATATTGGAAGAAGGTGTATAAACCAGGAAGAAAAAGTAAGAAATTGTAACAAACTTGAAGAATTGCTAAAAAATCGAAAATTTGGAAACAAACCTGGAAGAAAATAGGAACAAGGTAGGATAAAGCGAAATAAACCACAGAAATTGAAACAGTGAAAAGACAGACCTTGACAGTAAATGAACAAGCAACAAACCTGGCAGAAAACTGGAAGTAAGTAGGATAAAGTGGAAGAATATTGGAAGAAGATGTATAAACCAGGAAGAAAAAGTAAGAAATTGTAACAAACTTGACGAATTGCTAAAAAATCGAAAATTTGGAAACAAACCTGGAAGAAAATAGGAACAAGGTAGGATAAAGCGAAATAAATCACAGAAATTGAAACAGTGAAAAGACAGACCTTGACAGTAAATGAACGAGCAACAAACCTGGCAGAAAACTGGAAGTAAGTAGGATAAAGTGGAAGAATATTGGAAGAAGGTGTATAAACCAGGAAGAAAAAGTAAGAAATTGTAACAAACTTGAAGAATTGCTAAAAAATCGAAAATTTGGAAACAAACCTGGAAAAAAATAGGAACAAGGTAGGATAAAGTGAAATAAATCACAGAAATTGAAACAGTGAAAAGACAGACCTTGACAGTAAATGAACGAGCAACAAATCTGGCAGAAAACTGGAAGTAAGTAGGATAAAGTGGAAGAATATTGGAAGAAGGTGTATAAACCAGGAAGAAAAAGTAAGAAATTGTAACAAACTTGAAGAATTGCTAAAAAATCCAAAATTTGGAAACAAACCTGGAAGAAAATAGGAACAAGGTCGGATAAAGCGAAATAAATCACAGAAATTGAATCAGTGAAAAGACAGACCTTGACAGTAAATGAACGAGCAACAAATCTGGCAGAAAACTGGACGTAAGTAGGATAAAGTGGAAGAATATTAGAAGAAGGTGTATAAACCAGGAAGAAAAAGTAAGAAATTGTAACAAACTTGAAGAATTGCTAAAAAAATCGAAAACTTGGAAACAAACCTGGAAGAAAATAGGAACAAGGTAGGATAAAGTGAAATAAATCACAGAAATTGAAACAGTGAAAAGACAGACCTTGACAGTAAATGAACGAGCAACAAACCTGGCAGAAAACTGGAAGTAAGTAGGATAAAGTGGAAGAATATTGGAAGAAGGTGTATAAACCAGGAAGAAAAAGTAAGAAATTGTAACAAACTTGAAGAATTGCTAAAAAATCGAAAATTTGGAAACAAACCTGGAAGAAAATAGGAACAAGGTAGGATAAAGTGAAATAAATCACAGAAATTGAAACAGTGAAAAGACAGACCTTGACAGTAAATGAACGAGCAACAAACCTGGCAGAAAACTGGAAGTAAGTAGGATAAAGTGGAAGAATATTGGAAGAAGGTGTATAAACCAGGAAGAAAAAGTAAGAAATTGTAACAAACTTGAAGAATTACTAAAAAAATCGAAAACTTGGAAACAAACCTGGAGGAAAATAGGAACAAGATAGGATATAATGGAAGAAATCACAGTAGTTAAAACAGTGAAAAAATAGACCTTGAAAGTAAATGGAAGAAGATTGAAATAAGGTGTATAAACCTGGAAGTAAATAGGAAGATGTTAGGATAAAGTGGAAAAAACCACACAAATATTAAAGTGCAGAAAAATCATTCTTACATTGGACTGACAGCTGGCGTAGTCAAATTCGATTCCGAAGTCCTCTGCTGCAGCAAATACCGTAACTTAGCCGTAGTCGTAGCCAAATCCGTCGTGTCCTCGTACTCAGGATCAGGACTAGCCGCCTCCTCCATCGAAATACTAGGGATCGACTTTTCCAACAAGATTTGCCCATCAAAATTCGGGGAATCCTTCGTCAACGGATTTACCCAAACATTTTCGTCGATACTCAAGTTTTTCTCAGATTTTCCGTTTTCTGACATCACCGGAGGTAATTTCACCAGTTTCGTCTTAGTTTGTGTTTTTGACTCAACTGCTTTTGGTTCAATTTTTGATTCAAACATTTTTGATTCAAACATTTTTGATTCAAACATTTTTGATTCAAACATTTTTGATTCAAACATTTTTGATTCAACCAGTTTCTCACCAGGGGATGACTCATTAGAGACAGTCTTATTTTTGACAGGATCGACTTTGAGTCGATCATTTGGACCATCTTGTAGGCCGGTGAGACGCAATCCTTTTCGTATTCCAGCCATGCCAAAGTCGAAGATTCCTTCCATAACTCCAGCAGCTTCATCCTTTTTTTTTTTTTTTGGTAAAAATTAAACATTTTAATTTTTCTTATTTATTATAAAACTTACTTGTAAGTCTCCGATTTTATGCATGGCTGAGCTTGTGGCTTGTGACATGGGCTTCATGACGTTGTTGACGGTGCTCTGTTGTAGTTCTTGTAAAGTGTTGGCCGTGGCGTTGCCTATAAAAGATGTGGGGGGGGTTATATGGAATTGAAAAAAAATTAATTATGAAAAGTGTTTTGTGTACCAATTGGTTTGATGGACTTGCTTATGAAGCTTGGAATGTTTGGAGACGGTATGTTTCCTATGATTTCTTTGGCTAGGTCCATGGATTCTTCGATGGATGTTTGATTGGAGGCTGTAGTAGCTATTGTCGGTTGTTTTTCTTCGTTTTCGAGGGAATCTGTAAGAAAGTCACAAGATATAGGAGCAAAACTAAAGAGAATGAAGAAATTAGAAGAAGCTTGATGAATATGGTAGAAAAACAATAACAAATAGAAGATAACTAGAAGAAAATGTAAGAAACTGAAACTGCGTTTACCATAAAAAAACCATCAAATAACTCACCAGAATTATCCTTCCACAGCTTCTTCTCAATCAAATTCTCGATCTCCGAATCAGGATCGTTAAAATCCTGCAACACCAGCAGATCCTGCCCCAAAGAAATACACTCCAAATCGCTAGAATTCCTCCAAGTACCGCTACTCGCCGACTTCGACTCGTGTATCTTCACCGGCGCACTAACCACCTTCCCAGCAATCCCAGAAATCCCAGAATCCACCTCGGTCAAACCCCCGGGACCCATCTCATCCCCTTCCCTTATAACCCCTGCCAAATTCAACCCCTTCACCTCCATTCTTCCCTCAATCTTTTTCCCGGAACGTTTCGGCGAAATCTTCGGTGTTCCACTCTCAGCCAATCGCAGATCTTTAACGCATTCGGAGGTCTTTTTTTCGGTGACGTTTGTCTTTTTTTCGGTGACGTTTGTCTTTGTTTCGGTTGCCTTTGTTTCGGGTGTCATTTGTTCTGATAAGTTGACGTCCGTCAGGCTTATGACGTCGTATTTTTGAAGGTCTAGCTTCATCTGGTCGATCGCTATGGCATTCGCTATTTTGTAGTTTATTACTGGCGGGGATGAAATGTAGACTAGAAGGTATGCTGTTAGTTTTTTTGCTAAGATGGACATTACGCATTTGCAGGGGAACGAGTTGTACACTTCCCAGCTCATGAACTGGCGGAACACTTTGTTGGTCAGTTGGCAGACGATGTGTTTGAAGGTTTTCTCGTTCTTGCTGGCGATATGCGCGTACCTGTCGTGGAAAAAAATCACAAATAGGGCAATATATAAAGTGGGCTTTATTGGAAAGTTATTGACAAGTACCCAATTTTAACTATTAACTAACCTAAACCAAACTAACCTAACTAACCTGTACAAATCTTCTACAGATCCAGAATTTTTCTTCTGCCTCTTAATCGTCTTCTGATACTCCTTAAAATGATTCAGGAAAATCACCATAACCCCGTGCACCAATTTCCTACTATCGACCTCAATTATAACTTGCAAAAATCGTCTTATGATATCATCGACAAATTGTCTCGTTTCTTGCAAGAAAACCTCATCGTCGCTTATCAAATGGAACCATTTCCGTATATACCCTTCGATATCCTTCGTAAAATCATCGATACGCTCGTCAATCGTCTTTTTGTCTTTCAAACCTACCGAAATATTTAGTAAACGCTTATTTTTTACAGGTATCTATGATTTACATACTTTCTACGTCTGATGAAGTGACACTTGGAGTAGGCCCATGAATACTGTGATAAAACTCTTTCAAAACTGTTAAATACTTGTTTGGTTTGTAGTCGTATGTTATGGGTTTAGTCCGTAACAGTAGTTTTTGGATAATCGCAGAAGTTAACCAAACTATGAAGACCAGCGTTGATAAGATGTATAACAACAGGTACATCATTGGTAGGAGGTTCCATTTGTACTCTAACACTGCCGTTGTTAATATAAACAAGGTATAAAAACAGAATTCGCTGTTAAAATTCACAAACAACATCTTGCTGCCTTTACAATTCAATGTATTGATTTATTTTAACATAATAGAACCAATACATAAACTGAAACACTTGTATTTTCATGATAATTCATTATCTTTTGATTTTTTTATAGATAATAATACACCCACTTAACTATCACTGAATTCACTGAACAACAATACTGTTTGTTGACACCGCCTAGTTTGTGGTAAACAAAAATTGACAGATCTGTTTGTTGAGGTTATGTTTTCTACTCGTCGAATTGGTTGCCTATATTTGGAGCGTAGAGTTCAACCACGCGCGAATCGTATGAACGATCGTGCGTGTTCGTGTCTGACCCACAGCGCCGCTTAACTACGAATATCGTCCGTTGGAACTAAAATTGCGCGCGAATATTTGAAACGTAAGTTTTAAGCCCTCGTCACACTAGGCTGTTTTACTAGCTATTTGCTACTGGCTGCTAACAGTGTGACCACTCACTGTTTTACCAGTTGGCGAGTGAGTTTAGCAGCAGACAACCCAGCAGCGCTTGTTTAACTGTGTTTTATAAATGTATTATGCGAGGCAATGTTCTCCCAATATATTGTAGTAGAGCCATTGATTTTTCAACTAGATACTTCTAAAATATAGAATTTCTAATTTTATTGTCATCGTGGCCTTGCTTATGTTATTTACACTCGTATACAGTGCTTTCAAAATTTACGTAGTCAGGTTCAAGGCAGGTAGTCAATAAAACCCCACAAATTGGTAGAGTAGTTTCAAACTAAGAAGAGCACAGTTGTATATGCAACCAATCATACCCAGTGTATGGTTTATAAATTGCCTGTGTATATTTGGTTGCATATACAACTGTGCTCTTCTTCGTTTGAAACATCTATATCAAATATGAAATATTTTATGGTTGCGACGCCTTCACCTGACAAAAGACAATACATCGTCTCACTGTTGTATGTACCTACCTGGTGACATATAAAATGCACCAGAAATAGTTGACCTTGTAGTTTGAACTTAGGCTTGATGGTAATAGCCACCAGCGGCAGCAGTACTCTGCTGGTAAACAGCGTAATGTGACCACGAAATACCAGCTGGCTGATGTGGCTGCTAGCAGCATGCTAGCAGCACTAAGATCCCGATTTTGGTCTTGTTTTCTCCAAATCAATTGTTCCAGAGAACTGTCACTTGAACAATTTTGACATAATCAATCACTTATCCAAACAAAGCCCATAAAACATGCGTTTACTAGCAATATTGAGCTTCATAACCCTATACAACAGCGCGAAATGCTTCGATTACATCTTAGAATTATCCGACGAAGACTTTGATGACCAAATCAGCAAGCAAGAGGTGACCATGGTCATGTTTTACGCGCCATGGTGCGGCCACTGCAAAAACCTAAAACCGGAATACGAAAGAGCGGCTCAGATCTTGTCCAAGAATGATCCCGCAGTGATATTATCAAGAATTGATTGCACTGAGAGAGGCATTGACGTTTGTGGGAAAGAAAAGATTAAAGGCTATCCAACCCTGAAGGTTTACAAGTCAGGAAGATTCCTGAAGGACTACACGGGACATCGGGATTCAAATGGGATCGTCAAGCATATGTTGGCGCAGATGGCGCCACCGTCGAAGGAGCTACCCGACTTTGAGAGCCTGACTAGGTTCATGCAGCCCAGCGAGGTGGTCGTTGTCGGTTTTTTTCAAGGCGAGAACGAGTTGAAGGCTGTATTTTTCAATTTGGGCGATGAGTTAAGAGAGAAGATCAAATTTGGGCATACCACCAATGAAACCATGCTGGAAAAGTTTGGTGTCGACAACGACATCATTCTTTTCCGGCCGAGACATCTCCATAACAAATTCGAGGTGGATTTCGTGAAATTCAGCGATTTCGCCACTACGCAAGGTTTGAACGACTTCATCTTCAAGAACTATCACGGTCTGGTTGGACATCGCACTCCGGAGAACTTAGAAGACTTCAAGACACCGTACGTCATCGCTTATTACAACGTCGATTACGCAAAAAACCCCAAGGGGACAAACTATTACAGAAATCGCATCTTAAAAGCAGCCAAAGACTTTAAGGACCAAATAACCTTCGCCGTCAGTTCGAAAGATGATTTCGAACAGGAAATCAACGATTTCGGCGTTGATGTCGAAGGCGATTTAATCCTAGTCATAGCCAAAGATGCCAACAACAAGAAATACATCATGTCCGATGATTTTTCCTACGAGTCCATCCATGGCTTCGCCGAAAACTTTCTGGCCAAGAAACTAACACCATTCCTGAAATCGGAACCTATACCGGAGGACAACGATGTGAAGCCAGTGAAGACAGCGGTTGGGAAAAACTTCAAGGAAGTGGTGTTGGATAATGGTAAAGATACCATGGTGAAGTTCTATGCGCCTTGGTGTGGACATTGCAAGAAACTGGTGCCGGTGTTTGAGGATTTGGCGAGGAGATTTGAGGATGAGGATGTGGCGTTCGTGGAAGTTGATGCAACTGAGAATGACGTGCCTGATGTCTTTGAAATCAGGGGTTATCCAACTATCTATTGGTTGCCGAAGTATGGTAAGGATCAACCTGTTAGGTATGAAGGTGGCAGGGAATTGAAAGATTTCTTGAGATTTGTGGCCAGGGAGGCTACAGACGAGTTGAAAGGTTTCGATAGGGATGGAAAGAAGAAGACGGTTAATGAAGAATTGTAGCTTTGTTTTAAAAAATGACGAATGTACTTGTATATTGTTATTATATATTTTTATTGAGAGTTCCTTTTGCTATTGTATGAAGAAGTACCTATATAAAGATATGCAAGTTATTCTTTGGAATGTTTTTTGTTCATTTGTTGTTCATTAAATGTATTTTTTGGAAGTGGTGCCGGTGTTTGAGGATTTGGCGAGGAGATTTGAGGATGAGGATGTGGCTTTCGTGGAAGTTGATGCTACTGAGAATGACGTGCCTGATGTCTTTGAAATCAGGGGTTATCCAACTATCTATTGGTTGCCGAAGTACGGTAAGGATCAACCTGTTAGGTATGAAGGTGGCAGGGAATTGAAAGATTTCTTGAGATTTGTGGCCAGGGAGGCTACAGACGAGTTGAAAGGTTTCGATAGGGATGGCAAGAAGAAGAAGACGGTTAATGAAGAATTGTAGCTTTGTTTTAAAAAATGACGAATGTACTTGTATATTGTTATTATATATTTTTATTGAGAGTTCCTTTTGCTATTGTATGAAGAAGTACCTATATAAAGATATGCAAGTTATTCTTTGGAATGTTTTTTGTTCATTTGTTGTTCATTAAATGTATTTTTTGGAAGTGGTGCCGGTGTTTGAGGATTTGGCGAGGAGATTTGAGGATGAGGATGTGGCTTTCGTGGAAGTTGATGCTACTGAGAATGACGTGCCTGATGTCTTTGAAATCAGGGGTTATCCAACTATCTATTGGTTGCCGAAGTACGGTAAGGATCAACCTGTTAGGTATGAAGGTGGCAGGGAATTGAAAGATTTCTTGAGATTTGTGGCCAGGGAGGCTACAGACGAGTTGAAAGGTTTCGATAGGGATGGAAAGAAGAAGAAGACGGTTAATGCAGAATTGTAGCTTTGTTTTAAAAAAATGACGAATGTACTTGTATATTGTTATTATATATTTTTATTGAGAGTTCCTTTTGCTATTGTATGAAGAAGTACCTATATAAAGATATGCAAGTTATTCTTTGGAATGTTTTTTGTTCATTTGTTGTTCATTAAATGTATTTTTTGGAAGTGGTGCCGGTGTTTGAGGATTTGGCGAGGAGATTTGAGGATGAGGATGTGGCTTTCGTGGAAGTTGATGCTACTGAGAATGACGTGCCTGATGTCTTTGAAATCAGGGGTTATCCAACTATCTATTGGTTGCCGAAGTACGGTAAGGATCAACCTGTTAGGTATGAAGGTGGCAGGGAATTGAAAGATTTCTTGAGATTTGTGGCCAGGGAGGCTACAGACGAGTTGAAAGGTTTCGATAGGGATGGCAAGAAGAAGAAGACGGTTAATGAAGAATTGTAGCTTTGTTTTAAAAAATGACGAATGTACTTGTATATTGTTATTATATATTTTTATTGAGAGTTCCTTTTGCTATTGTATGAAGAAGTACCTATATAAAGATATGCAAGTTATTCTTTGGAATGTTTTTTGTTCATTTGTTGTTCATTAAATGTATTTTTTGGAAGTGGTGCCGGTGTTTGAGGATTTGGCGAGGAGATTTGAGGATGAGGATGTGGCTTTCGTGGAAGTTGATGCTACTGAGAATGACGTGCCTGATGTCTTTGAAATCAGGGGTTATCCAACTATCTATTGGTTGCCGAAGTACGGTAAGGATCAACCTGTTAGGTATGAAGGTGGCAGGGAATTGAAAGATTTCTTGAGATTTGTGGCCAGGGAGGCTACAGACGAGTTGAAAGGTTTCGATAGGGATGGAAAGAAGAAGAAGACGGTTAATGCAGAATTGTAGCTTTGTTTTAAAAAAATGACGAATGTACTTGTATATTGTTATTATATATTTTTATTGAGAGTTCCTTTTGCTATTGTATGAAGAAGTACCTATATAAAGACATGCAAGTTATTCTTTGGAATGTTTTTTGTTCATTTTTTGTTCATTAAATGTATTTTTTGGAAGTGGTGCCGGTGTTTGAGGATTTGGCGAGGAGATTTGAGGATGAGGATGTGGCTTTCGTGGAAGTTGATGCAACTGAGAATGACGTGCCTGATGTCTTTGAAATCAGGGGTTATCCAACTATCTATTGGTTGCCGAAGTACGGTAAGGATCAACCTGTTAGGTATGAAGGTGGCAGGGAATTGAAAGATATCTTGAGATTTGTGGCCAGGGAGGCTACAGACGAGTTGAAAGGTTTCGATAGGGATGGCAAGAAGAACAAGACGGTTAATGAAGAATTGTAGCTTTGTTTTAAAAAATGACGAATGTACTTGTATATTGTTATTATATATTTTTATTGAGAGTTCCTTTTGCTATTGTATGAAGAAGTACCTATATAAAGATATGCAAGTTATTCTTTGGAATGTTTTTTGTTCATTTTTTGTTCATTAAATGTATTTTTTGGAAGTGGTGCCGGTGTTTGAGGATTTGGCGAGGAGATTTGAGGATGAGGATGTGGCTTTCGTGGAAGTTGATGCAACTGAGAATGACGTGCCTGATGTCTTTGAAATCAGGGGTTATCCAACTATCTATTGGTTGCCGAAGTACGGTAAGGATCAACCTGTTAGGTATGAAGGTGGCAGGGAATTGAAAGATTTCTTGAGATTTGTGGCCAGGGAGGCTACAGACGAGTTGAAAGGTTTCGATAGGGATGGCAAGAAGAAGAAGACGGTTAATGTAGAATTGTAGCTTTGTTTTAAAAAATGACGAATGTACTTGTATATTGTTATTATATATTTTTATTGACAGTTCCTTTTGCTATTGTATGAAGAAGCACCTATATAAAGATATGCAAGTTATTCTTTGGAATGTTTTTTGTTCATTTGTTGTTCATTAAATGTATTTTTTGGAAGTGGTGCCGGTGTTTGAGGATTTGGCGAGGAGATTTGAGGATGAGGATGTGGCTTTCGTGGAAGTTGATGCAACTGAGAATGACGTTGAGAGTTCCTTTTGCTATTGTATGAAGAAGTACCTATATAAAGATATGCAAGTTATTCTTTGGAATGTTTTTTGTTCATTTTTTGTTCATTAAATGTATTTTTTGTGAGTGATATCTCAAAAACTAGAGAGGATAGATATAGGGAACCTTTTCAACGGTTATTGATATTGATATTGCTATTATAAGAGTCGTTTATGTGGCAGATTAAACCCCATGGTGGCCACAGATAATTTTTCTTACGTTTTCCAAAGAATACCAAGAAATAAGGCCAATCTCTCTCGATCTATAACGCAGTAATTACAAGTACAAATGTAGCACTAAAAATATCATCATTCCACAATCGTCTTACAGTTAGTTATCTTTCATAGCAACTTCTGTATCATTTAATCACTATTTCCCAGACACAATGGACTCGTAATCAACGACAGAAATAAAGAACAACACAATTAATCGAAACACCTATAGAAGATAGTCTTCTATCGATAAAGCAAGCATAAACAAGTAAATTCTTAGCATGTCTTGAGCAATGTTTGTTGTCTATTTACGCTTTTAGATACTTGCATGCTTTCAGGCTGTAAAGTAAGACTGTTTGAGGTCAAAAAGTAGACGATCCTATTCAAAATGTTAGCTGTATGCTTGATATTTTCTTTCATAATGGTAAATCTTAAATTTCTTCACATACATCCTCTCTGTCTCTCGACAGACCACAAGGATAGATCTACCTCGCTCCCAACGGCAACTCTTCGCGTGCAGAAGCACTAGCCAGCCGCAGAGCGCGCGCGATAGAAAAGAGAATTCTGACCCACATTTCACCATTTGTTGTTCGCGATCCGCAGCGCTGGGAGCAGCGAGCTACAGCGCGTTTTCCGCCACTTTCCGGAAGAATGTAACGCGCTTCTTACACGGCGAGTACAACCTAGTTCGGTTGAACTTTAGAAATTCGAAAAAAAAAAGTATTTAAAAAACAGTGTTTGGAATTGTATTTTGTGGAAAATGGTGTAGTGAACTCGGAATTTATTAATAATTTATTAACAAAAGGTAAGTTTTGAGTTGGTATGCCTCTTCTTGTGTTGTGAAAGTTGTGTATTCAAATTTCTGTGGTCGATCAAGCATGGTGAGGTGTGCAAAGAGAGCTGGTTTGATGAATTCTAGATGAAGGTAAACGAATTGCTTTGCTGCGTTCGTTAGGCCATGTAGGGAGTTACTTTTGAAAGTAAGCGGAATTATAGTTACTTACGTTCAGGGCCGTTAGAAATTGCGAAACACGAGTATGGTGGTAACTTTTTAATTGTTTATTAGGTTGGTCGAAAACGTGTTTGGAAAATACCTCACGAATATGGTGATTGATTGCGAATTAGTCAATCATTATATTCTATCAAATGCACTTGACTTTCTTGTAAAGTTAACACTAATACAAGACAATCTGAAGCTGAAATAGAGCTGAAAGTAGACGCAAGAGTTAGTAGTAAATCACACTCATTTCTTATAACTTTATATAAGTGGCCATCACAGAACGTACTGCAGTTCATTCATTATATCACCTGCAGAATATGCATCAGTTTCTTAAGAAGTGCCATTACGTATCATAAAATTTCGAGTCAATGGCATCATTGTATTCTATCAAATGCACTTGACTTTCTGGTAAAGTTAACACTAATACAAGACAATCTGAAGCTGAAATAGAGCTGAAAGTAGACGCAAGAGTTAGTAGTAAATCACACTCATTTCTTATAACTTTATATAAGTGGCCATCACAGAACGTACTGCAGTTCATTCATTATATCACCTGCAGAATATGCATCGTTTTCTTAAGAAGTGCCATTACGTATCATAAAATTTCGAGTCAATGGCATCATTATATTCTATCAAATGCACTTGACTTTCTGGTAAAGTTAACACTAATACAAGACAATCTGAAGCTGAAATAGAGCTGAAAGTAGACGCAAGAGTTAGTAGTAAATCACACTCATTTCTTATAACTTTATATAAGTGGCCATCACAGAACGTACTGCAGTTCATTCATTATATCACCTGCAGAATATGCATCGGTTTCTTAAGAAGTGTCATTACGTATCATAAAATTTCGAGTCAATGGCATCATTATATTCTATCAGATGCACTTGACTTTCTGGTAAAGTTAACACTAATACAAGACAATCTGAAGCTGAAATAGAGCTGAAAGTAGACGCAAGAGTTAGTAGTAAATCACACTCATTTCTTATAACTTTATATAAGTGGCCATCACAGAACGCACTGCAGTTCATTCATTATATCACCTGCAGATTATGCATCGGTTTCTTAAGACGTGCCATTACGTATCATAAAATTTCGAGTCAATGGCATCATTATATTCTATCAAATGCACTTGACTTTCTGGTAAAGTTAACACTGATACAAGACAATCTGAAGCTGAAATAGAGCTGAAAGTAGACGCAAGAGTTAGTAGTAAATCACACTCATTTCTTATACCTTTATATAAGTGGCCATCAAAGAACGTACTGCAGTTCATTCATTATATCACCTGCAGAATATGCATCAGTTTCTTAAGAAGTGCCATTACGTATCATAAAATTTCGAGTCAATGGCATCATTATATTCTATCAAATGCACTTGACTTTCTGGTAAAGTTAACACTGATACAAGACAATCTGAAGCTGAAATAGAGCTGAAAGTAGACGCAAGAGTTAGTAGTAAATCACACTCATTTCTTATAACTTTATATAAGTGGCCATCGCAGAACGTACTGCAGTTCATTCATTATATCACCTGCAGAATATGCATCGGTTTCTTAAGAAGTGCCATTTCGTATCATAAAATTTCGAGTCAATGGCATCATTATATTCTATCAGTTGCACTTGACTTTCTGGTAAAGTTAACACTAATACAAAACAATCTGGCAAGCTGAAATAGAGCTGAACGTAGACCAGTATCGCAAGAGTTTCTTATAACTTTATATACCTAAGTGGCCATCGCAGAACGTACTGCAGTTCATTCATTACGTATCATAAAATTTCGTGTCTGGAGCATAATTTTGAACCTTAATACATCAGTCTATTTCTACCATAAGATTGACCATATTCATGACAAAAGAATTGGCTGTTTTTATGACTTTAAACACCTGTTGAAAGTATAAGACCTATTCTTCGTACAAAAATTCGAATTCCGGCTGTCACAGTATGTAAACAAGGTGAAACATAACCTAACACGCTCGGATACGTTCGAGATTTCACGAATTTTATTATTATTTAGCAGGGTTCCAATCTCCCAAACACTCTCCGCCCATGATTGGTATTCTAAAATGGTCTACTGCGCATCCTAATGCGGTGCAACTTCACCGTACACATTTAAGTTTAAATCAACTCTAAACATGAGTCACATACTCAAGACCAAAGAACCTCAAGAATCAACATCCCACAAATATTCTCTAGAGTAATTTACCAACCCAAAAAAATAAAAAGTCATAAAACAATTGGTTCATTTCAGTAAATCACCACACTAAAGCGTTCTGAGTTGTTTTCACGTTTCGAGTTTTACAGCGTTCCGGTCTGAACTTTGACAGGTGTGAAATTCGATACGCTTTTGTTTATTGGCTACGCACCAGGCGATGGCAATCTCAAACAAAACACTGCTACAACGCGTTGCTCACCCAGAAGCAATTACGAACGGTTTTCAAGTCTGGAGAGCTGAAACACAACCTCGAAATTGTTTCTTTCATAATGGTTGGTCGTTAAGTTTTAGTGGCCAGTAGGTATTTCACTTTGATATGTGGCAAGACTATAATAATAATAATAATGTGTCAAAAATCAATGTAAAGTCACATGTAGTTCACACAAATATTAGAGTTTCTGTACAAATATCTCAAGATTAAATGACCATTATATATGATTTCGGTAATGTCCCAAACCTCATCATTTATTTTTTTAATGATATAAACGAGTTTGGACATTCGCAGGTGTTAAATTTGCCAAGGAAGTTGATTGGTGTTTGTCCAAAAGATTACTTCAGCCTGTTGAGGAAATTTCTTCCAGTGTATAACCCTTTGGACATTCACTGGTGCAGTATTTGCTTTAAAAAATTCAGTTTGCCCGATAAGTTTGATTGGTGTTTGTCCAAAAGCTTCCTTCAGCCTCTTGAGGAATTTTTTAATGACTTAGATGAGTTTGGACACTCGTAGGTGCTAAATTTGCCGAGGAAGTTGATTGATGTTTGTCCAAAAGATTGCTTTAGCCTGTTGAGGAAATTTCTTCCAGTGTATAACCCTTTGGACATTCACTAGTGCAGTATTTGCTTTAAAAAATTCAGTTTGCCCGATAAGTTTGATTGGTGTTTGTCCAAAAGCTTCCTTCAGCCTCTTGAGGAATTTTTTAATGACTTAGATGAGTTTGGACACTCGTAGGTGCTAAATTTGCCGAGGAAGTTGATTGATGTTTGTCCAAAAGATTGCTTCAGCCTGTTGAGGAAATTTCTTCCAGTGTATAACCCTTTGGACATTCACTGGTGCAGTATTTGCTTTAAAAAATTCAGTTTGCCCGATAAGTTTGATTGGTGTTTGTCCAAAAGCTTCCTTCAGCCTCTTGAGGAATTTTTTAATGACTTAGATGAGTTTGGACACTCGTAGGTGCTAAATTTGCCGAGGAAGTTGATTGATGTTTGTCCAAACGATTGCTTCAGCCTGTTGAGGAAATTTCTTCCAGTGTATAACCCTTTGGACATTCACTAGTGCAGTATTTGCTTTAAAAAATTCAGTTTGCCCGATAAGTTTGATTGGTGTTTGTCCAAAAGCTTCCTTCAGCCTCTTGAGGAATTTTTTAATGACTTAGATGAGTTTGGACACTCGTAGGTGCTAAATTTGCCGAGGAAGTTGATTGATGTTTGTCCAAAAGATTGCTTCAGCCTGTTGAGGAAATTTCTTCCAGTGTATAACCCTTTGGACATTCACTGGTGCAGTATTTGCTTTAAAAAATTCAGTTTGCCCGATAAGTTTGATTGGTGTTTGTCCAAAAGCTTCCTTCAGCCTCTTGAGGAATTTTTTAATGACTTAGATGAGTTTGGACACTCGTAGGTGCTAAATTTGCCGAGGAAGTTGATTGATGTTTGTCCAAACGATTGCTTCAGCCTGTTGAGGAAATTTCTTCCAGTGTATAACCCTTTGGACATTCACTGGTGCAGTATTTGCTTTAAAAAATTCAGTTTGCCCGATAAGTTTGATTGGTGTTTGTCCAAAAGCTTCCTTCAGCCTCTTGAGGAATTTTTTAATGACTTAGATGAGTTTGGACACTCGTAGGTGCTAAATTTGCCGAGGAAGTTGATTGGTGTTTGTCCAAAAGGCTGCTTCAGCCTCTTGAAGAAATTTCTTCCGGTGTATAACCCTTTGGATATTCACTGGTGCAGTATTTGCTTTAAAAAATTCAGTTTGCCCGATAAGTTTGATTGGTGTTTGCCCAAAAGCTTCCTTTAGCCTCTTGAGGAATTTTTTAATGACTTAGATGAGTTTGGACACTCGTAGGTGCTAAATTTGCCGAGGAAGTTGAGTGGTGTTTGTACAAAAGGTTGCTGCAGCCTCTTGAAGAAATTTCTTCCGGTGTATAACCCTTTGAACATTCACTAGTGCAGTATTTGCTTTAAAAAAATTCAGTTTGCCCGATAAGTTTGATTGGTTGTCCAAAACCAATCAATTAATGAAATAATTGCGACAATAACTAAGTTTTTCGAAGCCAGCACACATAACTTTTGCAGTATTATGGTCTCTAGAACGCGTGCTTAGATTTTTGCTGCCTAGTTCCGTTAATTTATGCTAATGTTATACCGTATATCTTGTAGGTATGTAACAGCGATAATGTACAAATACGTAAAAAAGGCTATAAATGACAGAATTTACAGTTGTGACCAGGTTATATAACATTCTCAGTTATACATGTAGCAGATGTTTGGTAAATTTGAGCAATGATACAGCTTATAAGTAAATAATTCTAGTACCAATAAATGAGGTTTGGCTGCCTCTACTTGTTAGCTCTAAGTACCAAACCCTTTTATTATCACAATCGGCGGAATCCGTGGGATCTCTGTAAGCAAACATACAGAAATTCTATCTGTTGACAGCAGAATTTGGATTTTTGCACGGTTAGATTGTCAATTTCCACCTTTGTGAGGCGGGGAGATGGCGCTGACGTCTCTAGTCACACGTAGGCTTAGTTTGAGCTTATATAAGCTGAGCTATAGAAAACGAGTGGTATTCTGGTTCCTCTTCATTTGGGAATAAGTCTGTAATCTTTACTAAAGATTTCCGTGGAGAAAAATAATCTAATGTGTCCACCATAATCTTTTATTGTGTTTTTTTGACTAAGCTATGTTTATAATCCAATCGTTTTATTCAAATTTTTTTTTCTATCTGTGACAACAGACAACAGAAAACAATTAATTCAAATTTTATAATTAAAAGGAAATCTCTCTTCGATATGTAAGAAAAATTATGTATATCAATTTCTCCAACACATGTCGGATTATATCGAAATTATTATTCAAAAAAAATCTCTCTTGCGTTGTTTTTCCGTTGATTTCTTTGGGAAGAAAGCAGAAATTGATAGTACCGTGACCACGGAAGGTATCATATCACAGCAAACGAAAAGGAAAGTGAAATCATTAGCTATGCCGATATCAGAGAAACAGAGAAGGGTGTTAAACTTTCTTTTGCGATTATTGAAGAAAAAATATCTCAAGGAAGTCAAGTAGCACGCATTCTATTTATTTGCACGTCTTTTTATTCTGAGAAGTTAATTATCCAAGAATTTGTTTGTTTTGACTTTGTTTAATTATATGGTTTCGAGTAAAAGTTTTTTTTGCTGTTGATGAGTTTACCTTATGTGCTAATAGCTACGTAAATTCAGTTATTACATACATGAGTAAGGGAAGCAAAAGAAAATACCTATTGCAGTTCCCAAATTTGCCATCAGCATGGCGACCTATCCCCCATGAAGAGAACCATCCTCTCCCAAGTGCACCATCCACTTCATCTTCTTCGATTTTCGGCACAGAAGAAATGTCGCCTATTTGAAGAAACTTGCCTGATTTGATTTGATTACCTGATTTGATCTGATTGATTTGAGAGTCTGAAATCACTCTGTCAAATCAGGCAAATCGTGAAGATTCACCATCTGAAGTTTTAGGCACACCTCACCTTATAAACCAGTGGGAACTGAATGATTTGATTAAAGACTTAGATTTGGATAAATACTTCTTAGATTTGGATAAAGACTTCTTAGATTTGGATAAAGACTTCTTAGATTTGGATAAAGACTTCTTAGATTTGGATAAAGACTTCTTAGATTTGGATAAAGACTTCTTAGATTTGGATAAAGACTTTTTAGATTTGGATAAAGACTTCTTAGATTTGGATAAAGACTTCTTAGATTTGGATAAAGACTTCTTAGATTTGGATAAAGACTTCTTAGATTTGGATAAAGACTTCTTAGATTTGGATAAAGACTTAGAGAGGTTTATCAAAAGGCAAAGCCGAGTTATTGGGTTCTAGGCAACAGGAATTAAATATTTCTGCACGTGGTGTGACAGTGTCATCATTTACAAAGCGTATAACAAGCCTTTTAAAGCATATTTTAAAATGGAAGGATCTTTACGTGTATGTCACGATGTTGAGGGTCTTATGAACGAGTTTGAATTAGATTTGGATAAAGACTTCTTAGATTTGGATAAAGACTTCTTAGATTTGGATAAAGACTTAGAGAGGTTTATCAAAAGGAAAAGCCGAGTTATTGGGTTCTAGGCAACAGGAATTAAATCTTTTTGCACGTGGTGTGACAGTGTCATCATTTACAAAGCGTATAACAAGCCTTTTAAAGCATATTTTAAAATGGAAGGATCTTTACGTGTATGTCACGATGTTGAGGGTCTTATGAACGAGTTTGAATTAGATTTGGATAAAGACTTCTTAGATTTGGATAAAGACTTCTTAGATTTGGATAAAGACTTAGAGAGGTTTATCAAAAGGAAAAGCCGAGTTATTGGGTTCTAGGCAACAGGAATTAAATCTTTTTGCACGTGGTGTGACAGTGTCATCATTTACAAAGCGTATAAGAAGCCTTTTAAAGCATATTTTAAAATGGAAGGATCTTTACGTGTATGTCACGATGTTGAGGGTCTTATGAACGAGTTTGAATTAGATTTGGATAAAGACTTCTTAGATTTGGATAAAGACTTAGAGAGGTTTATCAAAAGGCAAAGCCGAGTTATTGGGTTCTAGGCAACAGGAATTAAATATTTCTGCACGTGGTGTGACAGTGTCATCATTTACAAAGCGTATAACAAGCCTTTTAAAGCATATTTTAAAATGGAAGGATCTTTACGTGTATGTCACGATGTTGAGGGTCTTATGAACGAGTTTGAATTAGATTTGGATAAAGACTTCTTAGATTTGGATAAAGACTTCTTAGATTTGGATAAAGACTTAGAGAGGTTTATCAAAAGGAAAAGCCGAGTTATTGGGTTCTAGGCAACAGGAATTAAATCTTTTTGCACGTGGTGTGACAGTGTCATCATTTACAAAGCGTATAACAAGCCTTTTAAAGCATATTTTAAAATGGAAGGATCTTTACGTGTATGTCACGATGTTGAGGGTCTTATGAACGAGTTTGAATTAGATTTGGATAAAGACTTCTTAGATTTGGATAAAGACTTCTTAGATTTGGATAAGACTTCTTAGATTTGGATAAAGACTTCTTAGATTTGGATAAAGACTTCTTAGATTTGGATAAAGACTTCTTAGATTTGGATAAAGACTTCTTAGATTTGGATAAAGACTTCTTAGATTTGGATAAAGACTTCTTAGATTTGGATAAAGACTTCTTAGATTTGGATATAGACTTCTTAGATTTGGATAAAGACTTCTTAGATTTGGATAAAGACTTAGAGAGGTTTATCAAAAGGCAAAGCCGAGTTATTGGGTTCTAGGCAACAGGAATTAAATCTTTCTGCACGTGGTGTGACAGTGTCATCATTTACAAAGCGTATAACAAACCTTTTAAAGCATATTTTAAAATGGAAGGATCTTTACGTGTATGTCACGATGTTGAGGGTCTTATGAACGAGTTTGATATTTCCCACGATCCTTCTGAATGGTGGGTTTTTATCAATTCATCAAAATACAGCTTGAAAGCAGTCCTTTTGCATATCCTTTGAATCTATATAATTTTTTAACTGACCACCTCGAATATTTTCCTTAGAAATCGTGATATGAAGACCTAACATAAAAATCATTGGTGCGTATGAATTCTTTAGATTATGGCTCGAATGCATGGCGAGAATTTCCAATGTATTTCTGACGCGAAATAACGTAGTTTTTTCTTTTTAATTTATGGTTTTGCATCGAAGTTCTATTATTATTATTATTATTATTATTATTATTATTATTATCGCTGTGCATTGCAAAACAACTTCTCGGGTTGTGGTTATGTGTACGTTAACATAATTAGCGAGGTATAATTATTACAGCTCGTGAATACGATTGTTCCGCTTTTTGATTCTATAGCGTTATGAATTATGACTCGTCCGTGTGGAAATTTCTATTATGGATGGAGAAAATGCTATAGATAATAGTAAAAATTAATACATTGTATAGTAATGAGGATATACAGTGTCGGCCAGTTCCAGCCGCCGCATCAGTTTTGTGCGAGTGCGAGAAAGAACGTTTGAAACACATCCCCACCAATTCAGGCACCGCGCTAGCACGGCCTCGTGGTTGGTTCATGTCGCTTGGTGGGGGCATGCAGTGACCGCCATTATATTGCTTTCTTGCTCTCACATGTGGCGTATACGGCGTTTGGAACCGGCCGACACTGTATACGTAGCGTACGACTATATTGTGAATAGTTTCTAATGGGTTATATATATTTCTCAGAAAATTTTATTCTTTATGAAAGTTGGCGGTAGGTCGGAAATCAAGAATACCATCATAAGATCTTAAAAATATCGCACCATATACTGGGTGTTTAAAAAAATGTTGAACTAGCATAAGAGTAAAGTACCTGGAATATTAATATTATCGAAAAATTTTATTTGGGAATGTTGCTTAGAATTTATTTATTTCTTCCTAGAATACCATTCGAAAAAATTACATTTAACAATTTGATGCGTATTTTCCACAATAGCTTAATTAGAACAATTATTGCAATAGCTGTGTGACCATCACTTGTTTTCTAAGCTGGAATTATCACGTGAACGCTTTGGAGTGACTCACTTCGACAATTTAGAGCAATTAGTCTGCTGGAAAAATGACTGGCTCGGAAAATTTTTTCTACACGGATGAAAAATGGGACAAAAGGTGGCGAAGGCAAACTTCGGGCCGGTGGAAGTGCCAAAGCTGTTTGTTCCGTTTCCTTGCGTTTGAATTCTAAAAATATACGAGCTACAGTGATCGAGATGTTGGATATAGAAGCCATTTTGACGTGTTATACATATACATATAAATATTTATGGAATACGTAATGCGATGTATATATTTTCGTATATCAGAGCGTGGTTCCTTAAAATTTGTTGAATGAAGATCCATTTTGGTGTGGATCCATGTTTATTTATTTATTAGACAATCTCTTACGGTACGCACAAAATAATGCTCAGTTCAAGTCAAATTACTTTGAATCAAAACAATGGTTGTTTTTCATATCCACGAAACAACTATCCACTTCAGCCAAGACAAAATTTTCTCAGTAGAAGCACGTTAAGTGCTTGATTCAGGATAAATTTAGTTGCAAAGAGTAAATTATTAAGTCACACCAAACAGTCATCAACTACAAAGGACTATATGTAGTTTTGAATGAAACTTTGTAGTATTACTTCAAATATTTAAATATTTCGACCAAATTAATATAGTTTTATTTTGACCATTGGATGGATTAAAGAGAATAATAATTATTGGAATAAGTAATTGGGTGTTTTGCTTGGAAAAACAAATGTTTCAGAAAAAGATTTTTAGGTTTGGTTCAACACCTTCAGTGTTCTGAATAGAGTATTTCATTCTCACTGCAACTAACAGTCATTTTAAATGAAATGTGATTAATTATTCAAAGTAAGCAATAGTAATTTATACATTCAACATAATATATTGATTTGAAGTGAATAATTTTGTTGTTTTGTTCAAACTATCTACCGCTGCTGCAAATGGGTAAAAAAGTTCATATATATACCAATACAGTACTTTATTATAAAAATAAAAAATACATTCTAAATAAGTACAAAATACATTAAAAAATATAAAAGAATTAAATGTTATCTGATACATTTCAAAGTATTAAATACATATAATAATTAAATAATACCTCTGGTGAATTTGTTGTCATTGGTTTGCATCTCTTAATTTGGACCATGCTATAAGAACACCTTGGTCCATTGTATGCAGTTCTGTAGGAACTTTAGTAATGCATCATTTGCACCTGTGGTAAAATATAATATGTAGATACATATGATAGATATATACGATTTCTCACCTCAGTAATTTCCAAATCTAATAGCTTCACAGCTTCCCGGAAAGCAATTCGATCTCCAATAGCCGGAATAAGTTCTTGTACTTCTTCCTCTGTAAGTTTTCTTATGTTTTCCACAGTTATTTTATTGCCTTGAAAATATAGAATGCACAATAGTGTATTAACATTTTCATAAAAAGTAGTTATACGCATATACTTACTGTCAAATATCGGTATCTGATGATCTGATGAGATTGATTTTAAAAAATCATCCACGCTATCGATTATCACATGTGATAACTGATAAGGATAAGTCACAATATAAACAAGCGTATATCAAAGCCCGACAACCCCGTATAACACGCACAAGACTGCTAACCGATAGGTATTAACCAATATCGCATTGGGTTGTTAACGTTGTGATTGGAGAATGTGTGGTAAAATCCCTCATAATCGTATCCAAAAACTGTTTGCCGGTCCCTGTCGCGTCAGACGGGTTTTACAAACCGCGCAAACTCTAGTCTTCCACACAATGAAACCACCCGATATTTTAAACTAAGTATTTGTTTATTTGATTCGCACAAAACGTGTCTTGCATCAATCAAACAATTTTACTTGTTTTGAAGCTCATATTTTACATAAATGTGATCTTGATTCAATGCAATAGTTCTTTTTATTAGAATATATAGAATTTTTCAATGCAAAACACTATATTCTTAAAAGAACTCACAAGAACATTTGAAGCTATCCAAAATAGTTTTATTTGGAAACAATCGCTTCAAACGCCATTTCATTCAACTGACACTTTTACCACTAATTCTTTTAAGCCATATCCAATTAAGTAATTTATTATAAGAACATAATTGCTCACTATATTTTTAAAAGAACTCACAAGAACATTTGAAGCTATCAAAAATAGTATTATTTGGAAACAAAATCTTTAAACACCATTTCCTTCAACTGACACTTTTACCACCAATTCTTTTAAGCCATATCCAATTAAGTAATTTATTATAAGAACATAATTGCTCACTATATTCTTAAAAAAACTCACAAGAACATTTGAAGCTATCAAAAATAGTTTTATTTGGAAACAAAATCTTCAAACACCATTTCCTTCAACTGACACTTTTACCACCAATTCTTTTAAGCCATATCCAATTAAGTAATTTATTATAAGGACATAATTGCTCACTATATTCTTAAAAGAACTCACAAGAACATTTGAAGCTATCAAAAATAGTTTTATTTGGAAAAAAAATCTTCAAACACCATTTCCTTCAACTGACACTTTTACCACCAATTCTTTTAAGCCATATCCAATTAAGTAATTTATTATAAGAACATAATTGCTCACTATATTCTTAAAAGAACTCACAAGAAAATTTGAAGCTATCAAAAATAGTTTTATTTGGAAACAAAATCTTCAAACACCATTTCCTTCAACTGACACTTTTACCACCAATTCTTTTAAGCCATATCCAATTAAGTAATTTATTATAAGAACATAATTGCTCACTATATTCTTAAAAGAACTCACAAGAACATTTGAAGCTATCAAAAATAGTTTTATTTGGAAACAAAATCTTCAAACACCATTTCCTTCAACTGACACTTTTACCACCAATTCTTTTAAGCCATATCCAATTAAGTAATTTATTATAAGAACATAATTGCTCACTATATTCTTAAAAGAACTCACAAGAACATTTAAAGCTATCAAAAATAGTTTTATTTGGAAACAAAATCTTCAAACACCATTTCCTTCAACTGACACTTTTACCACCAATTCTTTTAAGCCATATCCAATTAAATAATTTATTATAAGAACATAATTGCTCACTATATTCTTAAAAGAACTCACAAGAACATTTGAAGCTATCAAAAATAGTTTTATTTGGAAACAAAATCTTCAAACACCATTTCTTTCAACTGACACTTTTACCACTAATTCTTTTAAGCCATATCCAATTAAGTAATTTATTATAAGGACATAATTGCTCACTATATTCTTAAAAGAACTCACAAGAACATTTGAAGCTATCAAAAATAGTTTTATTTGGAAACAAAATCTTCAAACACCATTTCCTTCAACTGACACTTTTACCACCAATTCTTTTAAGCCATATCCAATTAAGTAATTTATTATAAGAACATAATTGCTCACTATATTCTTAAAAGAACTCACAAGAACATTTGAAGCTATCAAAAATAGTTTTATTTGGAAACAAAATCTTCAAACACCATTTCCTTCAACTGACACTTTTACCACCAATTCTTTTAAGCCATATCCAATTAAGTAATTTATTATAAGAACATAATTGCTCACTATATTCTTAAAAGAACTCACAAGAACATTTGAAGCTATCAAAAATAGTTTTATTTGGAAACAAAATCTTCAAACACCATTTCCTTCAACTGACACTTTTACCACCAATTCTTTTAAGCCATATCCAATTAAGTAATTTATTATAAGAACATAATTGCTCACTATATTCTTAAAAGAACTCACAAGAACATTTGAAGCTATCAAAAATAGTTTTATTTGGAAACAAAATCTTCAAACACCATTTCCTTCAACTGACACTTTTACCACCAATTCTTTTAAGCCATATCCAATTAAGTAATTTATTATAAGGACATAATTGCTCACAGCCAGTTTTCACATGAAAACTAGAGCAACGCCAGTGCTATACTCATTACCCATACATATAACAACACCTCGATAACCAAACCGATTTAATAAGTAAGTGAAACACGCATTTTCTTCGTTCCTAATTCAAGATATGTAGGAAGTAGTAACAGCAAACGACACGCAGAGAATAATGTAGATCATAATTTTCATTGTCCGCAGCACGGTTTATTGAAGTAAGCAAGGCACAAGAGAACCGGCATATAGTTCATGAGGTCGCAATTTCTCTTCGGCAGCCGAGTTCATTTTCACTTTTACGTACGGCAAGTCTCGGTCCGCTCCGTATCCGTTTACGCGTTGAAGGAATAGAAGAAAAGCGGAATAGATTTATGGGAATTTGAAGGCATTATGAGTATGAATGGTAAGTGTGGTTCTTACTGACGAAGAACACCATGAGGCCTAATGCTTCTAACCGCTTGGCAGCTGTTGGCATCTTATAAGTGATTTACGGTAATAGAAGTTAGTAGTTTTTCTGTACGTGGAAATTGTTGGGATATTTTCCGCTTTCTTCTTCGTGGGGGACATGGAGGGCCTATATTTTACACACAGAGACGAAAAAATTTGAATGAAACGAATTTGCTTCAAGTCAAAGAAATATCGATGTTAAATAGTGGCAGACAAAGCTTTGGTTGCCGCAAAGAAATTATTCCTTTGGAAAGATTTTTATTAAATTCAAACCTAGTCAAAAAAAAAAAAAACACAATAATGCACTGATTAGATTATTTATCTCCACGGAAATCTTTTGTAAAGACTACAGACTTATTCCCAAATGAAGAGGAACCAGAATACCACTCGTTTTCTATAGCTCAGCTTATATAAGCTCAAACTAAGCCTACGTGTGACTAGAGACGTCAGCGCCATCTCCCCGCCTCACAAAGGTGGAAATTGACAATCTAACCGTGCAAAAATCCAAATTCTGCTGTCAACACATAGAATTTCTGTATGTTTGCTTACAGAGATCCCACGGATCCCGCCGATTGTGATAAAAAAGGGTTTGGTACTTAGAGCTAACAAGTAGAGGCTGCCAAACCTCGTTTATTGGTACTAGAATTATTTACTTATAAACTGTATCATTGCTCAAATTTACCAAACATCTGTTACATGTATAACTGAGAATGTTATGTAACCTGGTCACAACTGTAAATTCTGTCATTTATAGCCTTTTTTACGTATTTGTACATTATCGCTGTCACATACCTACAAGGTATACGGTATAACATTAGCATAAATTAACGGAACTAGGCAGCAAAAATCTAAGCACGCGTTCTAGAGACCATAATACTGCAAAAGTTACGTGTGCTGGCTTCGAAAAACATAGTTAATGTCGCAATTATTTCATTAATTGATTGGTTTTGGACAACCAATCAAACTTATCGGGCAAACTGAATTTTTTAAAGCAAATACTGCACCAGTGAATATCCAAAGGGTTATACACCGGAAAAAATTTCTTCAAGAGGCTGAAGCAACCTTTTGGATAAACACCAATCAACTTCCTCGGCAAATTTAGCACCTACGAGTGTCCAAACTCATCTAAGTCATTAAAAAATTCCTCAAGAGGCCGAAGGAAGCTTTTGGACAAACACCAATCAAACTTATCGGGCAAACTGAATTTTTTAAAGCAAATACTGCACCAGTGAATATCCAAAGGGTTATACACCGAAAGAAATTTCTTCAAGAGGCTGAAGCAACCTTTTGGATAAACACCAATCAACTTCCTCGACAAATTTAGCACCTACGAGTGTCCAAACTCATCTAAGTCATTAAAAAATTCCTCAAGAGGCTGAAGGAAGCTTTTGGACAAACACCAATCAAACTTATCGGGCAAACTGAATTTTTTAAAGCAAATAGTGCACCAGTGAATATCCAAAGGGTTATACACCGAAAGAAATTTCTTCAAGAGGCTGAAGCAACCTTTTGGATAAACACCAATCAACTTCCTCGACAAATTTAGCACCTACGAGTGTCCAAACTCATCTAAGTCATTAAAAAATTCCTCAAGAGGCTGAAGGAAGCTTTTGGACAAACACCAATCAAACTTATCGGGCAAACTGAATTTTTTAAAGCAAATAGTGCACCAGTGAATATCCAAAGGGTTATACACCGAAAGAAATTTCTTCAAGAGGCTGAAGCAACCTTTTGGATAAACACCAATCAACTTCCTCGACAAATTTAGCACCTACGAGTGTCCAAACTCATCTAAGTCATTAAAAAATTCCTCAAGAGGCCGAAGGAAGCTTTTGGACAAACACCAATCAAACTTATCGGGCAAACTGAATTTTTTAAAGCAAATACTGCACCAGTGAATGTCCAAAGGGTTAGTTATACACCGGAAGAAATTTCTTCAAGAGGCTGAAGCAATCTTTTGGACTAACACCAATCAACTTCCTCGGCAAATTTAGCACCTACGAGTGTCTACACTCATCTAAGTCATTAAAAAATTCCTCAAGAGGCTGAAGGAAGCTTTTGGACAAACACCAATCAAACTTATCGGGCAAACTGAATTTTTTAAAGCAAATACTGCACCAGTGAATGTCCAAAGGGTTATACACCGAAAGAAATTTCTTCAAGAGGCTGAAGCAATCTTTTGGACAAACATCAATCAACTTTCTCGGCAAATTTAGCACCTACGAGTGTCAAACTCATCTAAGTCATTAAAAAATTCCTCAAGAGGCCGAAGGAAGCTTTTGGACAAACACCAATCAAACTTATCGGGCAAACTGAATTTTTTAAAGCAAATACTGCACCAGTGAATGTCCAAAAGGTTATACACCGAAAGAAATTTCTTCAAGAGGCTGAAGCAACCTTTTGGAAACCGCACGTTTTTGATTCAAACGCATTATCTTTTCACTCAAATCTTTCTCTTCCAAATAATGTCAAATAAAATATTTATTAACCACAAGGTCGATCTTTATTCCAACTAAAACCAGATTTATTTCATTCAAACGTCTTTCTTTTCAGTGAAAACTATTTCTTTTTACTTAAGAAATATTTCAAATAAAATATATCTTTCTATTCTCTCTGTGTATAAGATGGTCTTTTAACTGCCTTTATTATGTATTAAGTGGGAATTACATTTCTCAAAAAGTATGTGATTGTGTTATAAGTCAAATTTATAAGTCAATCTCACAAAAAAGTCGACTTTTCTACCATAATAATTAGAAAAAAAGTTCAAAATGAATAATTCGTTTATCTAAATACCACTCCTGGCTTTATTTTCGCAATAACACCAGTTGTAAATTATTGCAAGGTCAGAATCATGTAATGCCGGTCAGTTATAACAACAATTAGCCATAATACCACTGACGAAACGCCAAAGAAACAAAGGAAACGCGCACAAACGATCCTTGTACATTTGTACTGTCTTGTGTTGCACAACACACACATCAAAACCGTTTTTAAAACTTCACAGTTGGAGTTGTAAGAATACACTTTGTCTGCTCGAGACATGTAGGCGTTGCCTTTGGTTATGTAATTCGACTTAACAAAAGTGCAAAAGGGGGGATTGTATCGTTAGTGGAGCAATTAAAAAACGTAGATACGCTTTGAGTCGTTTACATTGCTGAAAGATTCGTATCTTAAATAGTTGTATACTTTGCAGTCTTTGCACACATTGTACATTGCAGTTAGGTGATGGCTAATCTAATAAAGAAAATTCTTTGGTGATGTTAATGGTTGAAGATACGGCTTGTTTAATTATGTTTATCTAACTGTTGTGTTATCTTTTGATCAGCTAGTATTATTAACTTTGTTTAGGTTGTCTTATTGTTACAAATTATCTATATTGAGTTCTCTCCTAAGCTTAAAAGCCATGGACACCTAATATATGCTGTATTTCCTGTTAAAATGATGTAGATGATTGCTATTTTTGCGCGATAAGTATCTCCGGATATTCGAATAAAATAAAATATTCAAATTTATCATCAGCATCGCGACCTATCCCCCATGGAGAGAACCATCCTCTTCATCATCTTCGATTTTTGACACAGAAGAAATGTCGCCTGTTTGAAGAAACTTGCCTGATTTGAATTGATTACCTGATTTGATCTGATTGTCTGATTGATTTGAGAGTCTGAAATCACTCTGTCAAATATCAGGCAAGTCGTGAAGATTCACCATTTGAAGTTTTAGAAACACGTCACCTTATAAACCAGTGGGAACTGAATGATTTGATTAAGACTTAGATTTGGATAAAGACTTCTTAGATTTGGATAAAGACTTCTTAGATTTGGATAAAGACTTCTTAGATTTGGATAAAGACTTCTTAGATTTGGATAAAGACTTCTTAGATTTGGATAAAGACTTCTTAGATTTGGTAAAAACTTCTTAGATTTGGATAAAGACTTCTTAGATTTGGATAAAGACTTAGAGAGGTTTATCAAAAGGCAAAGCCGAGTTATTGGGTTCTAGGCAACAGGAATTAAATCTTTCTGCACGTGGTGTGACAGTGTCATCATTTACAAAGCGTATAACAAGCCTTTTAAAGCATATTTTAAAATGGAAGGATCTTTACGTGTATGTCACGATGTTGAGGATCTTATGAACGAGTTTGAATTAGATTTGGATAAAGACTTCTTAGATTTGGATAAAGACTTCTTAGATTTGGATAAAGACTTCTTAGATTTGGATAAAGACTTCTTAGATTTGGATAAAGACTTCTTAGATTTGGATAAAGACTTAGAGAGGTTTATCAAAAGGCAAAGCCGAGTTATTGGGTTCTAGGCAACAGGAATTAAATCTTTCTGCACGTGGTGTGACAGTGTTATCATTTACAAAGCGTATAACAAGCCTTTTAAAGCATATTTTAAAATGGAAGGATCTTTACGTGTATGTCACGATGTTGAGGGTCTTATGAACGAGTTTGAATTAGATTTGGATAAAGACTTCTTAGATTTGGATAAAGACTTCTTAGATTTGGATAAAGACTTCTTAGATTTGGATAAAGACTTCTTAGATTTGGATAAAGACTTCTTAGATTTGGATAAAGACTTAGAGAGGTTTATCAAAAGGCAAAGCCGAGTTATTGGGTTCTAGGCAACAGGAATTAAATCTTTCTGCACGTGGTGTGACAGTATCATCATTTACAAAGCGTATAACAAGCCTTTTAAAGCATATTTTAAAATGGAAGGAGCTTTACGTGTATGTCACGATGTTGAGGGTCTTATGAACGAGTTTGATATTCCCCACGATCCTTCTGAATGGTGGGTTTTTATCAATTCATCAAAATACAGGTTGAAAGCAGTCCTTTTGCATATCCTTTGAATCTATATAATTTTTTAACTGACCACCTCGAATATTTTCCTTAGAAATCGTGATATGTAGACCTAACATAAAAATCGTTGGTGCGTATGAAAGAGCAAGACTTCTTTAGATTATGGTTGATTTGAGAGTCTGAAATCACTCTGTCAAATATCAGGCAAGTCGTGAAGATTCACCACTTGAAGTTTTAGGAACACCTTACCTTATAAACCAGTGCGAACTGAATGATTTGATTAAAGACTTAGATTTGGATAAAGACTTCTTAGATTTGGATAAAGACTTCTTAGATTTGGATAAAGAAGGGTTGTAGGCCACAGGAATGCAATCTTATCGCATGAGGTGTGACAATATCAATTCTATTCATAGACTAAGAGCGACAGAAAAACTGTTCTTTTTATTTTTGGATGTAACTACATATTATTTACATAATAAGCTTAAGTGGTGGCGTCTGCGACAAGTGGTAACTTGTTCACTTTTAACCACCATCGTTATCATAATCTACGATCATGTCCGGGCGTCCAGGTACCCAACAGTGGCCAAGATTGTCACATTCCAAATAAGAAATGTGATCGTCATCGTTCCCATAGTATACCTGCTCCTGCTCCTGCTCCTGCTCCTGCTCCTGCTCCTGCTCTTGCTCCTGCTGCTGCTGTTCTTGAAAATCATCAGCATCTACATAGGGTTCCTCAACTACTGAAGGTCTATCATCAACTTCTTCTTCCCTCTTGAACAGTTTTTTAATCCGTTTCACCACCTTGCGAGCGGTCTTCACGCATTTCTTCACCCATTTTACTACACCTTTAACGGGTTTACCTAGAAACGAATGGGCATCAAGCTTTGCAAAACCTTGCTGTCTGTGTATATTTACTTCCCAGTTTGGTATATCTCTGTATAACCCTTGACACCGATTTAGCTATTGTTTTTATTATTCGTTTGATAATCCTTTTTGCGAAAAATGCGCCGATAGCAGTAAAAATACCGCGAGTTTCCGCTCCTAGCATCTTCCTAGCAGTTCTAACAGTACCGTAGAACTCGCTGTCCAGCGCGTTTATGTTTTTCTGAGAAATGCTGTTCCTCACCTGGTAAATAACAGTGTCGTAACATCTCCAAACTCAACGTCACCCTGTACCTATATATATATATATATATATATATATATATATATATATATATATATATATATATATATATATATATAATTTTTTTTACGAGAATTACCTCTTTCTTGAAATCTGTATTATGAACGTTCCAGTCGCGAATGTACTCGTTAACTATTCTTTTACAAGCTTTCCTCTTAGTATTACTGACTTTCTTTGGTATGGCCTTGATGATTTGCTCATGGGTCTTCTCTAAAATCTTCTGCTGGATCTGAATCTCCTTTTTGTCTTTCTCGTTCATGGCCAAGACCTTCGATACCAATTAAAATGGCTTGACATTATTCGAAAGTAGGAGAAATTTGAGAAGACTTACTATTGTTGATAGTGTAAGTTGTACTAGACAACATATCGTCAATTTGCAGACCATATTTACGGCCGATTTTGTATTTAGCTGTTGCTTGTCATCATACCTCAAACGCATTACTGATAATTTACGCTTACCAATGTTTATGTGGGTTTAGGTACTTAAGATAATCGTTATTGCAGTATACCTTAATAATCTTATACATTATAAGTATCTAACTAATATTATTGTTTTTTTTTTTTTTTTTTAGGTCGAATCGTAACCAACAATGCTTCACTATTCTCGTCTACAACTCGCTACTATAGTAGCAGTACCAATCGTCTCCATTGTCCTGATATGGACAGTACTGATCTTCTACAAGAACCGTAAAAGTTGGAGATGTTTCGACACCGCTATAGTAGCCATCATCATCCAAAGTATTCTACGCAACATATCCATCATTATCTACACCGTGCTGCAGATGTTGAACCAGAGCACCATAAAATTCGAGTACTGCACCATCTTCGTATGGATTTTCAACTCAATCCACACGTTTCAAGCCAGTACCTTATCAACTCTAGCAGTGATAGCGCTATTCTCGATTAGGTTATACCGGAAAAAAGAGAGGTTGAAAAATTACTTGACAGTAGCGCACATGGTCTACCACCTCTTCTGCCTGACAACGTTGTGCGCATGCGTTGGCGTCGCCGCAATCTTAGCAAAACAGAAGAACAAGGAATTCGTGGTTTCTTTCGACTTTTTCCCCCTGAACTTATGCAAGTTCATGCCTTACGAGATGGACGTGAAGTATAATGTCTTCATCATCACTCTACATGCGTTTCTCGGGGTTATTTCGCTGATTGCCTTCATCCTGACCTGCTATAACTTCTATGCTTGCAAGAGTGATGGTTTTGATTATGTTAAGAAGTCGAATAGCGATCTTAGCGAGCTTAGTTTGGGGTCGCAAGGCTACCCAAGGACGTTCCTCGAGGTGTATAAGAACGAAGAGGCTGCTAGGCAACATTGGACGAGTGATATGTCAAATATTTCGACCACTGTCAGTTCGACGAACAGCAGGAGACCATGTTTGGGGAAGAGGTGTGGTGACGAGGAAGTTGAGACGGTGGGTTTGGAGACTATTTTACCGATTTTGACCGTGTGTTACCTTTTCAACCACATACCTGTGATAGTAAGTATTTTTTTTGCTTATTGAACACATATTTTTGTTGTTGTATCAGAAAGTTTGTTCCCTTATGTTATTATTATTATTTCCATATTCAATCTTGAAATATTGGAAATAAACTATTGGGGGTATTCTTGAGATAAATGTGTACTTGTTTAGATTTATTTAAGACCAAAAAAAAACGGTCTAACGTGATTGCAAGGCGCATCACGGTCACGGTCTGTGAATTCTTGTACTCTACAGATAAAAAGAAGTCGTACAACGGTACCAGTAGAGTAACGATGACTTGGTATGTGATAATTACGGGGAGAGATGTCGAGGTTTAACAGTACAAATCAATAAATTTGTTTCAAGAAGCACTCTTGAAAATGTCAGAAAGTGGCAGTAAAGAAAAAAAGCAGTAGAATAACTGTTATGCACATAAGTGATGCATTATCACACAGAGTCGAGAAAAAACCTTATTTTTATATGAAAATGTCAGGAACATATGGAAACCGACTGTTCGATGTGTAGGTATATAATCATTAAGCTGACAAATTGAGAGATTGATGATAATTTGTGTTTTAAACGCCTGTTATCTTCTTTTTTTGGTGTCCAATAACTGTTATAATAATCAGTTATAACAGTTATAAATTTCGGCTTTCGGAATTTATAGATTTTATTGAATTGCAATCGTGTTCAGTTATGTAACTGTATTATAGATGATTAGGAATTCTTTCTTGATATAGTGTTGCTATTTTAGTTTCTAGATCATTTTCATTATTGGATCAATTAATAACAATAAAGACATTTTTCTAAAATCACTGCATACTTTCTTTCTGGGGAACTAAAGTCGGAAGGTAACGATTCTAAAAGAGGATTAGATAATCGAGTTACTGGTAACGTAATTTTGCACACACGTTGGCCGACAGAAACATACGATTGAAGCCTTACTACTTAAGCTGCTTCTCCTACAATTAATACATACATGAACGCCTTCGAGGAAAATATGTAAGTCGTTGTGTAACAGACAGTTGGTTAGTTATTCATGGAATTTTGTGGAGGTGGACCGTTGGAATGAGGAAACTACACAGAGAGACAAAAAAATCGAATTTGCTTCAAGTCAAATAACGATCGATGTTAAATAGGGGCAAACAAAGCTTGTATGAACGTTAATTAATTAGATAAACACGGAAATCTTTAGTAAAGAGTACAGACTTATTCCTAAATGAAGAGAAACCAGAACACCTCTCGCTTTCTATAGCTCAGCTTGTATAAGCTCGAACTAAGCCAGCGTGTGACTAGAGACGTCAGCGCCATCTCCCCGCCAGTAGACATAATTTTTAATGAAACCGTACGTTTTTGATTCAAACACATAATTTTTCCACTCAAATCTGTCTTTCTACTTTTCTACTTTACGGAAATTATGGAAAACCTTTTGGTGTATAAAAGAATCGTTTTTTTTTTCAGTGAAAACTATTTCTGTATACTTAAAAAATGTTTGATTATATGCATGTATCGTATGTTGGATCTCTGTATACAGTAGGGACACAGTCGTCCTTGTATTGTCCTTTGGTAAGCAATTGTTAGCATTTGTGTGGTCCAGCTGTCACATTTTACCAACCAGAATTACTCCTGAACGAAATATGCATCTAAAGTATTGTAATCGACCGAAAACAGTCGAGATTTTAGCGGAAAAACGCTTTTTAAGGTCACCTGAATCCATTGCAACAGTTTTTCGAAAATGTCAGTGTGTGTATGTATCTTTGTAGACGGGATAGCGCCCAAACGGTACAACGGATCGGGCTGAAATTTGGTACACTTCTTTAGAATTCGCTAGGGCTGACCTGAATAGATTTTGGTGCCAGTATGACAACCGGAAATTAATTTTATTGGAAATATTGCATCTACTAATACAACATCTACTCAGTAACTTTCTTGGAATGTTAATGTCTATCGAAGGTTTTCGAATGCTGTGTAAAATTAACTTGGATCACCGCTAGCTGATCGACGATATATTGCACCTAACTTAAAACAATTGTTCGGTTTTTGCACTAGTGTCGAAGCTAGTATTGAAAAGCTCAAAGCTCGGTACAATAAATTGGAAGAATAAAGAACGGTACAATAAATTGGAGTGAATAATGACGATGTCACGGTCCGTATACAGGGGGGTACTATACTGTTTTGTTGTTGGCCGACTAGCCAGTAATTCGCACCTGGATGTACTAAAATAACATTGGAGACATGCAAGCGTTTCCGGGCGTGTGTTTTAGACTTCCTTCCGGAACATGAGGGGAAATTATGGTGCTTTGGTTTGTTCGAAGCTTATACCGGATCTAACTAGGAACTATGGTAACAGATGACGTGTTTTTTGATTATTGGCAATAGGCACAATCACTGATGTTTATATTTACGAAGATTAACGTTAATTTACCTTTTTTATAGCGTTATTTTATCAAGTTATGTTATACAGACATTCTGTACATTGAAATATGGGAAGTAAGTCTAGACAGACCTGTTACAATAAATCCAATTTGTCTCAATTAAATTCTGGTTTCTGGTCACCTTATTTTTAGGTTCATATGATTCAACCATCCAAAAAAACAAATAAACAAACATTGTTGATACTGAAAACGATCAAGGACACCTTCTTTTGCTTTATGAGGATCATTTGAATGCCTGTCACGACTTGCAAAATAGTTTTGCGAACTCAATGTCCCACAGGCGCCGCATTTTAAACAGGTTCGACTCCAAAAAGGACTCATAATTTAAATTAAACCGTCGTTTAATAGTCTACGCAGATACTGAGACCCAAATATTAAACAAGCAAGACAAAAATAAAAAATCAATTGCAACATAAATTGAAACAGCAAATAATTATCCCAATTCCTTATATTCTGCTTAAACTTTCACTTAATTGATCAAAAGTTCGACATATTGCATCCAAGATTCCAAGCCAAGACATCTGGATACAAACAAAACCTCCAGCAGAAAAGCCTAATTAAAAACAACAACTAAAGTAGGCAACATACAATGTTCTCTTCATTGAAAAGCAGTGTTGAACTCACTATACTAGTGCTAGAGTGCATAGTGGTCGACTAACACAAATTTGACAAGGTGTATCAAGGTCATCGACAGAAGAAAGAAGTCCTCACACAACTCTAGGCCAAAGTGTTAAATCAACTGAACAATTCACGTACGAAAGCACGACCTATGTCGAAACCAAGATTGAGGATGTTGGTTTCTTTGTGTTTTTCAGTCTTTGATGATTGTTGACTTTCGTAAGCTAAGATTGTGTAAAATTGGTGTTATTGTTCCTTAATTGAGATCGTATCTTAATTAATTCTGTTATAATAATCTTGTCTATACATCTAGACTCTAGACTATATACCTAGTTTATAATAAATTACGTTTCCTGTTATGAAATGGATTGGCCGTCGAAAATGTCATTAGAATTGCAGCAGCACGCTATTGTCTTCGATTTCTATCGACTTTCTGACATTTAACAGTGACATTCTTGAATTGTTAACCAAGAAAGTGCAGACTATATTTGTCTGTTTTTTTTTCTGGGACGAACTGTCAACAGTAGAAATCGTAATAGCAGATGATCTAGATCGAAATTACGTCAGATAAACATAGACGATTTCTCTCAACTTATTGCAGTTAAAGCTACGAAGAATGTGAAGAAAACTAATCTGCGATTTATAGGAAAATAAGATTCCGACTAATTGAAATAGACAATTAATTCCGATAATTGAAAACTGTACAATTAAATTTCTATTTGTGTTAATAAGTAAATAATGGAATTTATTGATTTTCTGGTGGTAGGAAATGGAATAAATAACCTTGGCATTACAATGTGTAGGTCAGATGAAAGAAAAAAATTAAACAATGGAATGAATGAATTTCTGGGCCGTCAAACAAATGTTTAATAATAATGAAAAATAATGAATATGAAAATACAGATTTTGGCTCACAGAACTGGAACAATAAATGAAGAGTTGAAAATCAAAATGATCGAAGTGCCATTTTTATGTTTTTTTTTTTATGGGTACAAATTCTTATAACACCTAAACCGCTCATCCCATTGATCTGTAAATTTGTATACACCATCTAAAATCTGCAGTCATTTTTTTTTTCATTTTTTTTTCAGGGAACCCCAAAACGCGTAGTAAAAAAACAATTTTTACCACTGATTAGTGATTTTGACTTTCCGACTAGTACCCTGGAAGGAAAGTATTATAAGCAACGGATTTTTTGATCCACACTGTATCAAAGATCTCTATTCAAATGAAATTGATATACGCCTAGATATTTAACAATCTAAATTAAATGTTTATATCCTCTGGTAACAATTGAAATCAACTTGGGTGTGCCAAGGTCAAAACGTCTACGTATCTGGTGCTATGGAAATGAATTGTAAAGACACACTTTGTTAATTTATACCATTTGAATAGGTAAATTGTCCAAAGGTAGTTAAATATAGCAATGAGCAATTCTAAAGCATTTATGTACTTGTTAGATTTTAATAACACTGATTTTGCAAGTAAATCTTTAACAACCTGTATCTTAGACACAAAATAGGCTAGAAAAACGTGTTATATATTATAATATAGATTTACGCCATATTTTCACTTGATTAATTAATTAAGTTAACAAATTTGTGCCCAGAAATTGAGGGACACCTTGTATATACATACAATAATAATAACTTTCTTCACGTAACCAATTATTTCTGCACCAGAGCTTATTAAGGCGACCAAGTTGGCAGCTAAACGCCATTTAACCTTTTTAGGGGAGTATAAATACCACTTAATTAACAGAACGTTTCCTCGCATTAAAGAAAATGCCTTTTCCCGTTTTCTTTCGACTTCTATACGATCAGATCCCTATCGTGACTCGTAATTCTCACCGTTTAATTTCCTGCTCTTTGAGTGCCCGCAGAAGTGACACCATCGACCCCTTGCTGCGTCTTAACACAGTATACACAGTCCTGCTACTAGATGGGTAAGCGTCAGGCATTGGGAGAATCTAAGTCCCATGCTAAGCTGTGACCAAAACACACATCTCTTCTGTCAAAAATCAATGTAATGTTTGGCGAAACACGTTTACTCTTGTGCCTAAATGTTAGTTCATACAAATATTAGAGTTTCTTAACAAACATCTCAATCAAATAACCATTATACAGTGTCGGCCAGTTTCAGACGCCGTATAGCCCATACGAGAGAGCAAGAAAGCAATATAATGGCGGTCACTGCATGCCCCCACCAAGCGACATGAACCAACCACGAGGCCATGCTAGCGCGGTGCCTGAATTGGTGGGGATGTGTTTCAAACGTTCTCTCTCGCACTCGCACAAAACTGATGCGGCGGCTGGAACTGGCCGACACTGTATATGATTTCGGTAATGTCCCAAAACTGCAAAATAGCAAGATTAAAGAAAATTTCGGAAGAAAATGTCTGAAGCTGATTTAGAGTAAAAACGGAGAAAAGACCGAGAACGATATCATAAGAAAAAAGAACTGGGACTGATAAAAAGTATAAAAGAGTGTGATGCAAGAGAAAAGCATATTAGGAGGAAGAAGTGGAGAGTCGCAACAGTAGAAGAGAACAGACCTTAGAAGTAGAGACAAGAGTCTCATTGGATCGAAATACTCCACCATCATCGGACAACGAAGAAAGTCATATAAGTGTGGAACAATTCTAGAGGACAGCTGAATTTTTTCTTATCTTTAATAAATTGTTTCACTGACGTTTTGTTTATTTCACTGTTGGTCTTAACATAGGCTATTTAATAAAATAACGTACAAGCTTAGCAAAGAAAGGGACAATCACAAACAGCAAATGATTATATTTTGGATTTGATAGAAAATGTGTGGACACTACTTCTTGTAGAACTTGATGAGTTTAATATATATGCTAGTTAGAAGCATCGAAATAGGAAACCTAATTACGTAAGTCACGTTCCAGAGTACAGTCAGTACTGCCAACCGTTCAAGGCGTGAATTCTGCATCATGCTGATGACATGTTCAGGCGTGTGCATTTTTCTAAGGAATTCGATCAAATTGAAATCGGGAGCTCTGTTTTTTATCCAGTAATCAGCTAAGAGCATAATAACAGTACTGTTGACAACGTGAATTGCGAAAAAGGGTAACATATATTTCTTCAGTAGTTTTCTCCATTTTCTGATCTTTTCCTCCAGGGGTTCCCCATGGTTATAGAATTGCCTGTTCTGGTTGTAACGCCTGGTTAGTTTGACCTTTCGTTCATCGAAGACAAATATTGAATATCTTCTTAGCAAGACGCACCCATTCTGGACGAACCGTCCAGAATGGGACGGTTCGTCCAGACCTTAGAAGTAGAGACAAGAGTCTCATTGAATCGAAATACACCACCATCATCGGACAACGAAGAAAGTCATATAAGTGTGGAACAATTCTAGAGGACAGCTGAATTTTTTCTTATCTTTAATAAATTGTTTCACTGACGTTTTGTTTATTTCACTGTTGGTCTTAACATAGGCTATTTAATAAAATAACGTACAAGCTTAGCAAAGAAAGGGACAATCACAAACAGCAAATGATTATATTTTGGATTTGATAGACAATGTGTGGACACTACTTCTTGTAGAACTTGATGAGTTTAATATATATGCTAGTTAGAAGCATCGAAATAGGAAACCTAATTACGTAAGTCACGTTCCAGAGTACAGTCAGTACTGCCAACCGTTCAAGGCGTGAATTCTGCATCATGTTGATGACATGTTCAGGCGTGTGCATTTTTCTAAGGAATTCGATCAAATTGAAATCGGGAGCTCTGTTTTTTATCCAGTAATCAGCTAAGAGCATAATAACAGTACTGTTGACAACGTGAATTGCGAAAAAGGGTAACATATATTTCTTCAGTAGTTTTCTCCATTTTCTGATCTTTTCCTCCAGGGGTTCCCCATGGTTATAGAATTGCCTGTTCTGGTTGTAATGCCTGGTTAGTTTGACCTTTCGTTCATCGAAGACAAATATTGAATATCTTCTTAGCAAGAAGCACCCATTCTGGACGAACCGTCTGTGAACCCCAAGACGCAAAAATTTACCAAAGTTCGAAATGTTCTAGGTCGATTTGTTTGCGAAAGAACTGACATTTTGAAGACTAAAATTTTGACACACTGTGACAGTCCCTCTGTTTTAAGTTTACCCTCGATAAATTAAACTATTTTCAGATGTCACTAAATAATGTTCAGATGTAGAAATTGTTTGGGTTTAATTGCAGAAAAACGTTTGAATGAAAGGTTTATTAGTCAACAATTTTAGTTAATTCTGAAATTAACAATAAAAGAATTAAAAAATCATAAATTTAAATTAAGAAATCGTTTTGTGTGTGGTTTTCTATTGTATTTTTGTTCAGGACAGCCCCTTTCTAAGGTCCAGCAGTAGTCTGCCATTATATGCCAACACCATCGGCCTTCATATCTTTCCTCCGTTATCTTGATATGCTGCTGAAACCGTTGCTCTTGTTCTTCATCGGTAATCACTCAGATTGTTAGGCAATTTATCTAAATAACTATGAAAATAATGTAACTTGGTACTCATATTAGTTTTTCAAAATTTTGAAGCATTTTATCAACGATTTGTATTGTTAAAAGATTTCCGACGAAGACACATGCACAGCTCCCATGGTTAAAAGATTTATACCATAAAAATCTAATTAGCACCATCAAATGACTAATGAAACAATCGCGAAGGCTTAATTCAAGAACTGATTGTTTGCCTGACAAGAAAATGACTGATGATCGCTATCCTTATTAATCAACCTCCGCAAATCTTGAACTTGACCGTTATAAAGACGTTACACCATACAAACCTGAAGAAGGAAACTCCCAAATCGGCAAAAAATGCATTACAGCAAAGCCTAACAGTAACCGTGATGCCTTGTGAACGCAAATAACCCAAGTATATTCCGTTAGTTTTCATTTAGCAATGGAAAGAAGAAGCGTTGTAAATATTTTCACGTCGGACGCTGAAAAAGACATGCAACCGGTGAAGAGAGGAAATGCAACCGGTAACACAGGAAAGCGTCAATAGTAACCTGTCTCCACATACGTCTCAATCTTTGAGATAACAGCACTTGTCGACGACAATGAAAGTTGACGAAAAAAGTAGCAAGGAACAGGTGGAGAGTATATATAATGTAGGGAGACAGGTGGTGAAAGTTGCAGTGGTTTACTTTACGGGATAAAAATGATTTGGTTATGCATTTGTTGGATTGTGTGACGAATATAAAGCTGTTCTGGGTGTAAGAATTAGAATTAGAAGTATAAGATACATATTATGTCTTACACTCGTGTACAGTGCTTTCAAAATGTATATAGTCAAGTTCAAGGCAGGTAGTCAATAAAACCCCACAAATTCGTATCAAATATGAAATATTTTATGGTTGCGACGCCTTCACCTGACAACAGACAATACAACGTCACACTGTTGTTTGTACCTACCTGGTGACATATAAAATGCACCAGAAATTGACTTTGTAGTTTGAACTGAGGCTTGCTGGTTGTAGCCAGTATACAGTGTCGTTAAGACCAACAGTGAAATAAACAAAACGTCAGTGAAACAATTTATTAAAGATAAGAAAAAATTCAGCTGTCCTCTAGAATTGTTCCACACTTATATGACTTTCTTCGTTGTCCGATGATGGTGGTGTATTTCGATTCAATGAGACTCTTGTCTCTACTTCTAAGGTCTGGACGAACCGTCCCATTCTGGACGGTTCGTCCAGAATGGGTGCGTCTTGCTAAGAAGATATTCAATATTTGTCTTCGATGAACGAAAGGTCAAACTAACCAGGCGTTACAACCAGAACAGGCAATTCTATAACCATGGGGAACCCCTGGAGGAAAAGATCAGAAAATGGAGAAAACTACTGAAGAAATATATGTTACCCTTCTTCGCAATTCACGTTGTCAACAGTACTGTTATTATGCTCTTAGCTGATTACTGGATAAAAAACAGAGCTCCCGATTTCAATTTGATCGAATTCCTTAGAAAAATGCACACGCCTGAACATGTCATCAGCATGATGCAGAATTGAAGCCTTGAACGGTTGGCAGTACTGACTGTACTCTGGAACGTGACTTACGTAATTAGGTTTCCTATTTCGATGCTTCTAACTAGCATATATATTAAACTCATCAAGTTCTACAAGAAGTAGTGTCCACACATTGTCTATCAAATCCAAAATATAATCATTTGCTGTTTGTGGTTGTCCCTTCCTTTGCTAAGCTTGTACGTTATTTTATTAAATAGCCTATGTTAAGACCAACAGTGAAATAAACAAAACGTCAGTGAAACAATTTATTAAAGATAAGAAAAAATTCAGCTGTCCTCTAAAATTGTTCCACACTTATATGACTTTCTTCGTTGTCCGATGATGGTGGAGTATTTCGATCCAATGAGACTCTTGTCTCTACTTCTAAGGTCTGTTTTCTTCTGCTGTTGCGACTCTCCACTTCTTCTGCCTAATATACTTTTCTCTTGCATCACACTCTTTTATACTTTTTATCAGTCCCAGTTCTTTTTTCTTATGATATCGTTCTCGGTCTTTTCTCCGTTTTTACTCTAAATCAGCTTCAGACATTTTCTTCCGAAATTTTCTTTAATCTTGCTATTTTGCAGTTTTGGGACATTACCGAAATCATATACAGTGTCGGCCAGTTCCAGCCGCCGCATCAGTTTTGTGCGAGTGCGAGAGAGAACGTTTGAAACACATCCCCACCAATTCAGCCACTGCGCTAGCACGGCCTCGTGGTTGGTTCATGACGCTTGGTGGGGGATGCAGTGACCGCCATTATATTGATTTCTTGCTCTCTCGTATGGGCAATACGGCGTCTGAAACTGGCCGACACTGTATATGTTACTTGTGTCGTATGTATTGTTGTCTACAGCGCGCGAGGTTTGAATGGTCATTTTCCTCAGTATATTGTTACAAAATTGTTCCACTTAAGAGTTACACCCAGTTACACTTAATTGTGGGTGGTGACACAATCACTTATACTTTTCTTCATGCTGTCGTAAGAAATTTAAATGCTAAGATAAAAAAATACAAGGATGTTGGTTGAATTGTTTCGTCATTTCTTTAGAACGTCATGCTCCAGATATAATTCAACTCATGAAACGTACTTCAATATACAAGGTGTAATAAAAGTGACAGCAAAAGCTAAAGAACACACATCACCACAATGTATTTATTGAAAATCCAACGTTTACATTTTACCTCTTCGATTCTTATACCGATTCATCAATTTAATAAAGATACTAGTCCACAATACAGAGGTAGGTAGCCTAAGCCAGTTGGTCAGTTTCCAAAGTATAGTCAATCTTGCCAATCTTTCCATACGCGAATTCTGCAACCTTTCAATAACAGACTCAGGGGTGTGTAATTTCCTTAACAAATCTATAAGATCCAGGTCAGGGTACCTATGAATCACAAGAAACTCCGCCAAGAAAGTAATGGCAACACTATTGATCAAATGTATGATCACAAAAGGAATTGTATACAAACTCATGAACATTTTCGATTTGTTCATGATATGAGTGTAAGGGTTAGGTCTTCCTGGTTTATTCTGGTCACTGTAGAGTCTCTTTTCGAGTCGCCAACACTGAAAATTTCCATGATTGGATGTATGATCCGATGCACAGTTAATTTTAAAGGTTTTTATGTGTTTTGGCCATTTGGTCGACTTGTTTCTTGTTATGTAGTGGACATTGTGGAGGGCTCTTCTGCAGAACATAAGACGCAGAAATTTGGCAAAATCCAAAATGATGCTTGATGATTTCTTCGAGAGAGATTTGACATTTTTGAGGTGCTTAATGATGATGACTTGCTGACAGTGGTACAAGACACCTGACAGGTCGTGTTGGCATTATTTGTGTCAAATTAGATGTCAGTATTACTGTTTTCTGCATGGAATTAATCTGTAAACCATTAGCACGTCGAATCTATGTAAGTTCCATCGAGACTAGTGATATTTGCGTTAAAATGGCTAAATGCCAAGGGTTCGTTGTACGCTCACTTGATCTTTCACGATCATACTGAAACGTTAAGAACATTAAAACACTCTCCCCTTCGATGTGACGTTTGTATAGAAGAATATAACAAGCCAGAAAATCCATTTCACTAGATCTAGAATTGTTAATTGGCGCAGTCAATAGGATTTATTAGAAGTCGATCAATTTGAGTTTCCTTTTTTTATCCTGCGTTTATTTGTTTGTACAATCGAAGTTTTAAAAGCAAAATTGTGAATCTAAAGAACAGAAAAAAACATCAATAATTCTTTTCATTCCAAGTTAAAAATAAAAATCCATTAAAACTATAAAAGTTGCGAGAAATATCCATTTCCTTCATACATATTTCATCCAAATCGCTTCCTTTTGTAAGAAATCCAGCACAACCTTTTGTTTTATTTGTGAATGTAAACCGGAAGTAACTTTACCCAAGTTTCTCTTACAAAAAAATACCCTTTCCATTGAGAAGAATTGTAATTTATTGCATCAATAACTTTTAAACTTATACTTCGAACTTATTAGCTCTTGAGGAACAGGTAAATAATTATAACCACAAGTCCTAAAGCCTGCAACATAAAAAAGAACATACCGCTTATTATATTGTTCCAACATGTACAAGATGTAACAGGTTTCAGTTCCAGATTATATTTGCCTTACATAACTAAAAACAAACTCCCAAACTCATCTAAGTCATTAAAAAAATCCTCAAGAGGCTGAAGGAAACGTTTGGACAAACACCAATCAAACTTATCGGGCAAACTCAATTTTTTTAAAGCAAATATTGCACCAATGACTGTCCAAAGGGTTATATACCGGAAGAAATTTCCTCAAGCGGCTGAAGCAATCTTTTGGACAAACACCAATCAACTTCCTCAGCAAATTTAGCACCTACGAGTGTCCAAACTCATCTAAGTCATTAAAAAAATCCTCAAGAGGCTGAAGGAAACGTTTGGACAAACACCAATCAAACTTATCGGACAAACTCAATTTTTTAAAGCAAATACTGCATCAATGACTGTCCAAAGGGTTGTACACCGGAAGAAATTTCTTCAAGAGGCTGAAGCAACCTTTTGGACAAACACCAATCAACTTCCTCGGCAGATTTAGCACCTACGAGTGTCCAAACTCATCTAAGTCATTAAAAAATTCCTCAAGAGGCTGAAGAAAGATTTTCGACAACCACCAATCAAACTTATCGGGCAAACTCAATTTTTTAAAGCAAATATTGCACCAATGACTGTCCGAAGGGTTATACACCGGAAGAAATTTCCTCAAGCGGCTGAAGCAATCTTTTGGGCAAACACCGATCAACTTCCTCGGCAAATTTACCACCTACGAGTGTCCAAACTCATCTAAGTCATTAAAAAATTCCTCAAGAGGCTGAAGGAAGCTTTTGGACAAACACCAATCAAACTTATCGGGCAAACTCAATTTTTTAAAGCAAATACTGCATCAATGACTGTCCAAAGGGTTATACACCGGAAGAAATTTCCTTTTTCTTCTTCGAGAAGGTTGACAAGGCTAATTCAAGAGAAATATATGACGTTAAATAAAATAGATCTTAGACCTGTGACAACACTTTGATGACTTGATCTATGAAAAGTGATGTTAAGCTAGTTACACCTAGTATCGTCTGCAGACTATATTTAATTACCATATAGTCTTCCGTTATTAATGAGTGGATCTCCACTTTCAACATTGCAGTATCCACTGTTCATTACTTGAAATATTTGGTTAAAATCTTGACTAGACCAATGATCAATTGAATAATCAAAGTATTTCCTATTTCTCTGCCAACCTGCTGTACTAAATTCCCCCAGAACATCACTACCTCCAATTGCTTTTTGTTCTTTTGGTACCAACATCTCTGGTGTCACAATTAGTGCAACAAATCTACCAGATTTTGTAGATTTTATAATTTTATGGACACTTCCATCCATAGACCAGTACCTACTGGAATGCCTTACCAAAATCCTGGATAAGTTCTTTTGTCCAATGCAACTAGACACTAGAAATGATTGAGTTTTTTTTTATATCACCAGAATTGTATTCCATCAAACCTGTTAGAACATGTGTAGAGTTCAAACAAAAACCAGAACATAGAAGTACTAAATCATCAGTATCATCCGAAAATCTTTGGAACGAAATCGAAACTAGGTTATCGTGGTACCTCCATGGAGTTCTTGAATAACCAGATGCAGAACGTTTGATATTTCTTGTAGAACTGCCTTCGTATTGAGTCGGAGGAAGTAATTTTATCCTCTTGCGTTTTCCCTCTGGATTTTTACTTGCATTGTCGTTGTATTTATACGACAAATCACCAGAACAATTGCACAACGCTGCTAACTCCTGTACACTCTTACCATCCGAAGATTCTTTCTTACTATCGTCACTCGACTTTTCTTTGTAATAATCTGCTATCACTAAATATATACAAGCAGCTAGAAGAATACCAGCCAGTAAAAGTAGTGCTGTAAAAACAGCAAGAGTTATGTCACACTTTCGACCCATTTGACCAACGTTTGACAACTGTCACTTGCAAGTAGCAGATTTTTTGAAAATGTCAGGCCAAAAAAATTTGTTGACAACAAACAATGTTGTCAAAAACCTGTTTTTAGCCGCCATTTTCCCAATATGGCGGCGCTAGATGCAAAGATACGAGGTGGCAAAGTAGAAATTAGGTTTGTTGTTTTTTCTATTGTATTAATAAATTCTCTTTTCTGTTTTTTTTTCAGGTATTATGTTTGTTTCCATGGTTCATAGCACCGTGGAGTGTGGCGACTGCTGCATTATGTTTAGGATTGCTTCAGGACATATTGGTACCGTTGAGTTTAGGACTGGTGGATACACGATTCTGTCAGTGGGTGTCAAACGTCTACAGGTGCAGTGAGCGGGAAAATTTGAACGACAAACTTCCCCAAGGTGCTTATAGTTCTTGATTCTCCTTAAGACCTTTAAACGCTCCTTTTAAAATTTAATTTCGATCACTTTTATCCCATTTTTGTTCTATTTTTTATCGTATCTTTATTCTATTTTAAGTGGGACTCGATGGTAAATTCAGGCCATTCGGCGTCCACAACCCAGAGATGGACACCTCGCAGACCATACCAGAAAGACAGAAGATTTTCCAGACAAACCACAGCGAACCAAAGTTTCCCATAACCAATGGGTCGTTATACACCAGCATTGATGGCCGTGTACCCATCATACACAATTACAGGAGGCATAAAGACAGAGGTTTGTATCACCGATGATTTTCTGTGCCCTAAAAGCATGAAGAGGTAGTCCCGTGTGCTATCATGTTGCGACGTGAACGTCAAAAACCTTTTACCATGAGTTATTAGTTATTAGTATTGCTTATTAGGAATTTGACGACATTATTCATTGTTTGCAGCCTGCTCTCAGCGTAAAATAGCTTGAAAAACATCGATCATATGACTCATGCGTCTGCTTGCAATTGATATACAGATAAGCTCATTAGGAACAACAATGAAGCTTTATTTTAATCTGATTATGGGTTTGTGAACCTCAGTGAGCGCTTAGTCATCTGTGTCGGTCGACTTTGAGGACTTTGAGGTACTATTAGAAAAGTACTAATCTTTCTAATTTCAGGACTGCGCTCTGAAGCGAACCACCTAATCAACTTGGGAGTGCACGCCACCTATCTGCGTCAACAGGAACTAACAAAGCCGCTGAAACCCCAGAACATGGACTATCCGTTCTTAACATGCCCCGAGAAGAAGACAGATCAGTCGGTGATGGTCAAAAAACGTGTTAGTTTGAGTCAGAACGGCTTAAATCGATTCGGGATGGCTTCTGTGGAGACGAAAGCTAACATTCACCAACTTAGACTGTCGAAAAGTGAAGATAGTTTGGACGAAATTGAAAGAGAAGGATTCGAACGCAAGATTTTGCTTCCATACAGCAAAAATGAAGATTTTGACGATTCTGACGAGGATTTCTCTGATAGCATGAACGTGGATGGTAAGAATTTCGATAGTGATAGTAGCAGGAGTTCGTTTTCCATAACCACGGAGGCCAATGGTGATTTTGACTTTTACCAAGCGGATATGCGACCAAAAACACCCCAGTTGGACTTTGTGTCGTCACACGAACATGAAACGTTCGAATATTTAAGGACGAACTTGGATAATGAGGACCACAAACCGATTATCCTTCAGACCTTCAAACCGCAAAGGATTACATCGAACAAGGATAACATCACGGTTATTTCGACAGAACCCAGACAGTTTGACGTCAATCGTAACTTCAGGATCACAAGATCTAATTCGAAGAGGTCTTTAGAAAGTTTTAAAGCCTTTTTGGACAGTGATTACGTCATTGGTAGTGATAAAGATCATAATAATAAATTTAATAATAATAATAACTTTAGTAATCATAATAACCATAATTTTGGTATGGCCCAACGGTCTTTTTCGTATGTGGGATTGGATGAGACCAAAAGTAAGTCAAAATTTGAATCTGCCTGGTCTGGCATCGATCTGTCTTATGGTAAAGAGTCAGTTTCGGGTGGGGGGAGCGTACCAGATCTTAAAAGGATCTTTATATCTGATTACCTGTAGAAAAAATCCAAAAAGAAACGCCGTGTATAGTGGACAAAACTCCCAAAAAAAACGTGGACAAAACTCCCAGAAAATAGTAGACAAAACTTGATGGCGACTTGATGGTTTCGTGGTCAAACTTTGGCCCAATAAGCATGATTGCTTGTGCTATGTTTTTTGGGAGAATATGTTTTTTTTTGGGAGAATATTTGCCATAGTGTACCGGTCCAAAGATTGCTGTGTTATTCCAAGTATTAATTGGTGAAATTTAATTTATATTTGCTGTTATCTCACTCGTCGTTTTGGTGTTCGCGTCTCTAATGTTTAGGGACGACCTGTAAATAATGTATTATACAGTGTGTAATGAATGTATGAATAGGTTAGTTCATTTTTTTTGTTAATAAATATTTACCAACTTTCGCGTTCCTGTGTTTTATTGTCTCGTCGATTCATGCCTACATTTAGTTTGCTCAAAGTGTTTGTTTGGTTGTTTAATTCATAGAAACTACAATATTAAATTTAGAGTAGTTTCAAACTAAGAAGAGCACAGTTGTATATGCAACCAATCATACCCAGTGTATTGTTTATAAATTGCCTGTGTATATTTGGTTGCATATACAACTGTGCTCTTCTTAGTTTGAAACATCTATACCACATTTGGTACAAACTTTTTCGACTTTGACCTTCGATATTTCTGTTACTGTACAATCAAAAAAAAAATGTTTTTTGCACATATTTCTTTTAAGGAAAGAATATATGTTTGAAACAAATAAGTATTTTTAAATTTAAAAAAGAGAGTTTATTTCCATAATTTTATTTGAAATAAAGATGGACCTTGAGGTAAATAAATATTCTATTTGAAATTATTTGGAATAAAAAGATAATAGATTTGAGTGAAAGATTATGTGTTTGAATCAAAAACGTGCGGTTTGATTAAAAATCATCGCTATGTCTACTGGCGGGGAGATGGCGCTGACCGTCTCTAGGCACGCGTTGGCTTAGTTTGAGCTTATATATACTGAGCTATGGAAATCGAGCGATATTCTGGTTACTCTTCATTTGGAAATAAGTCTGTGGTCTTTAATAAAGATTTCCGTGTAGAAAAAATAATCTAATGAGTCCACCATAATCTTTTATTGTGTTTTTTTGGACTACACTATGTTTGGATTATAATCAGGGTCCCATGATTATAATCCAAATATAATAAAATAATGATTTGACTAAAGAAAGATTATTTATTTTAATTTAGCAAAATTACGACAACGTTCGATTTTTAGTACTAAATTGTCAGACAGTAAAGAAAGATTTCTTTATTTAAAAGGAACGTAGAGTTCTTGAAACAAAATGTTTATTTCTTTTGAAAATATTATGTTATTAAATTTAAATTGATTAACGTTCATACAAATACGATAGCTTTGAATTTAATAAATCTAATGAAAAATATTCTTACCTATATTTGAGCAACATTAGACAATATGTACAACATATGTTTTCTCAAGTTAATGTCACTTTGGCGAAGATTATTGTAATCGCAATTACGTAAATGTCAAAAAACGAAATGTGTTTTTGTTATAACAACACAACAGTTATCGAGTTCGAAAAAAAATGATGTGATAACGAGATATATTTTTAGATCTATTTTTCTGAATCATTATGCAATTTTTTTCTGGCGTTATATTATGAAATTCGCCAATGGAACTTTTGCTAAAGCAAATAATGAATATTTGCGAATTTGTTACCATCATTCAACACATGCATAGCTGTGTCAATACTCCTAATTTTTATACTAAATCGGGACGATGAACTGTATATATTGAACTGTTAATATTATTGGAATAATAAGCATTCTAATTTATCAGGATGACTACCACAACAATTATTATCATAGTACCACGGATAAAACCGGTTATATCCATAATCAAATGTCGAACTGTTTACAGATGAAGTGTTTTTATACTTGAAGGAATATATATCGCACATATGTTATTATCTAAAGAGAAATAATCCAAGAATAACCAGTTTATGGCATTAGTTCATTATTTAAATATTATTTCGGTAATGTCCCAAACCTCATTTATTATGTAATATTATTTAATTCTGTGTGAAAGTTACTATTCAGTCAAAACCAACCCAAAGCCCTTAATTATTCCAAAGAGTGTTTCAAACTTAGACCACTGAACCATCCTGTTGGTTATATACATAGATAAAATCAGTTGTAAATGTAATAATGTTGAATCTTGTATTAGCTAGGAGGAATTTCGAAAAATCTGTCTATAATTTGCCGAAAACCCCATCAAAATCCACCAAGGATTACATAAATGATCGCAGATCGAAATTTATCGATTTTTAGGTTAGCGTTGTTTAGCCGACCGCCATGTTTATTCTAACCAATTCTAGCCGACCGCCATGTTTATTCTAACCAATTCTAGCCGACCGCCATGTTTATTCTAACCAATTCTAGCCGACCGCCATGTTTATTCTAACAACTAAAGTCACAAACGCGAAATATAACACAAAATCTACCCAAATTCACGAAGAAAGTTCAAAAATTCGTACCACGATTCAACCAATTCGAATATTTGAAACCGGAGGCAATTTTTACACCTTATAACAATCTTCCTAAAGATTTTTGATCTTTACTTATATCAGAAAACATCTTACGACACGGTTTCGACGAAATCAGCGAAAATTTAACGGGAGAGTTAATTTAAGTTTAATTTTAAATATCCGGGGTGACCCACCTCGTTGAAGCCAAACCATCTAAACCTTCTGCAGTTCTTCAATTTCGTAAAATAAAAGGGTATTGGGTTCTAGGCTACAGGAATGGAATCTTTTCGCACCAGGTGTGACAGTGTCTTCGTTCACAAAGCGTAACGAGCCTTCTAAAGCATATTTTAAAGTGGAATGATCTTTACGTGTATGTCACGATGTTGAGGGTCTTATGAACGAGTTTGATATTCCCCACGATCTTTCTGAATGGTGGCTTTTTACCGATTCGTCAAAATACAGCTTGAAAGCGGTACTGATTTAGTTGCAATATAATGTTATAACATGTGTTTAAAACGAATGCGTTTAAAATTGTTTGTAACCATGATACGAACAGCAATAAACAGTGATGAACTGGTAGAAGAGGTTATCAGTTGAAAACATTGAGCAGGCGGACTCAATGTACGATGGAACCGGTTTCAAGCAGATTTCGGTAATCTTTTGCTAGTGACCTGTTCACCCCACCAACTTCCCATCCAGTTATTAACCGTTTTATGCATTAATCAGCGTGTGTGCATTTCCTGATCACGGTGATGATTTATGTTGTATGCCTGATATTCGCATTCTGAGATATGCAGCAAGTGAACACCTAATGTTTTGATAACACAATAGAACTAATTTCCAACTTTCTGATACAACCAAAAAATAATGAATTGATGAAAAGCTACCATTCAGAAGGATTGAAGATCCTTCCATTAAAAAATATGACACTGTCAGACCTCGTACGAAAAGATTTCATTCCTGTGAGATATAGAAACAAGAATATTGGAAATATCAAACATGAGAATTATAAAAGCCATAAACTTGCCGAGCGAACTCAACAACGCCGATAAAAATTTCAAATTTCCCCCCAATATTTCACATAAACAAACCACTTTTTACTAGCAAGTCTTTCGACTCTAACCAGTGATGTGCTCTACGTGAACTTATAATGTCCATGTTTTAACATCCCCGTAATATTTTAAAGTGTAACGTGTGTTGTTTTATGTTATTGTGTTACGTTATTCATAAATCAAGAACTTTTTGGATGCGTATCTTAGAAGGAAACGATGGACGACAAAACTCTGTAAGTTTTTTCTTCACCAATATCCCATTTTATACATTCAGCATGCACTAATATCCATTTTATATATTTAATAATCAGCATCTTATACACTAACCAATCCAAATTTTGTACATTATCCACCTGTTTGGCATATAGCTTTTGCTTCCAGGAAACTACTAGCTATAATTAGAGCAGCGGCTAGAGAAAGACATGACTACAGTTATGGTGTACCACCAGATCAATCGAATACAACACCTACTAATCTGCATTGGCCATCAGGAGAAATTACTTTGGATACAGCTCGAACATCAACAGCGAATGAAGCAGAAAAGCCAGGAACCAACACAGAAACACCAACGAAAGAAACAAACGAAAACGTTAGTGAAACAGCAACAGGAACAACAGAAGAGGCACCAACTATAACAACAGAAGAAATAGAATCAGGAACAACAGAAGAGACACAAGCTGAAGCAGCTGAAGAAACACAAGCAATAAACAACGTGGTAGAACCTCTAGAACTAAAATGTATAGAGCAACCAAGAAGAACAAATGTTGTATATCCTCTAGAGATAATAGTTATAGACCCAACACAAGACACTTTAGACGATTTACCAATGGAAGAAACAGTTGGAAATGCGAACGAAGTCGCCGTGTTTGCAGCCAAACAACCTATGGTGGAACCAAGACAAGTACAGATGGGGCCAGCTGCCCAAACGGTTGCCGTAGAAGAGACGAGTCTTCAAGGACCCATAGAAGGTACCAAAGACACAGGGACAATACCAAGGGCGAGGAGAGGTAGAAAGTCGAGAAGATATGGTGCAGATCAAGGATGGGTAAGGACCGGCAGACGGCAGCAGACAACCAGCGGACAAGAGGGAAGCGGCCAGAAACCTGAAGGTTCTAAGGTTAGGATTGTAGCTGTAAAGAAAAAAGTGGTCGAACCAATCAGTGTGAGGACAGAACTAGGTACGAGGATAGCAAAAGGTGAAATAAATATGCCAGAGGCCATAAGGGCTTCGGTGGAAAGATATATGGCCAGGGAGAAGCCTAACGGTGAGGGTACAGCATCAAAGGGTGTAGAGTCAAAGGGTGTAGAAGCAAAGGGTGTAGAATCAAAGGGTGTAGAATCAAAGGGTGTAGAGGCAAAGGGTGTAGAATCAATGGGTATAGAATCAAAGGCTGTAGAACCAAAGGGTGTAGAATCAAAGGGTGTAGAATCAAAGGGTATACAGCCAAAGCGTAAAAAACAAAAGCGTAAAAAATCAAAGGGTAAAAAACCAAAGATTATAGATCTACAACCAAAGGGTATAGAACCAAAGCGTATAGAACCAAAGGATATCGAGCCAAAGGTTATAGATCTACAACCAAAAGGTATAGAATCAAAAGGTATGGAACCAAAGACTATAGAACCAAAGGGTATAGAACCAAAGGGTATAGAATCAAAGGGTATAGAACCAAAGGGTATAGAACCAAAGGGTTTAGAATCAATTGAACCAAAGGGTATTGAACCAAAGGTTATAGATCTACAACCAAAGGGTATAGAATCAAATGATATAGAACCAAAGGGTGTTGAGTCAAAGGTTATAGATCTACAACCAAAGGGTATAGAATCAAAAGATATAGAACTAAAAGGTATAGCGCCAAAGAGTTTAGAATCAAAGAGTACAGAACCAAAGAGTATTGAGCCAAAGGTTATAGATCTACAACCAAAAGGTACAGCACCAAAGGGTACAGAACTAAAGCGTGTACAACAAAAGGATATAGAGCCAAAGGGTATAGAATCAAAGAGTACAGAACCAACAGGTACTGATCCAAAGGTTATACATCTACAACCAAAAGGTATAGAACCAAAGGGTTTAGAACCACAGGGTGTACAACAAATGGGTATAGAGCAAAAGGGTTTAGAATCAAAGAGTACAGAAACAACGGATAGCGAGCCAAAAGTTATAGATCTACAACCAAAAGGTATAGAACCAAAGGGTTTAGAACCACAGGGAATTAAGCCAAAGGTTATAGATCTACAACCAAAGGGTATCAAACCAAAGGTTATAGAACCAAAGGGTATAGAATCAAAGGGTATAGAACCAAAGGGTATTGAGCCAAAGGTTATAGATCTACAACCAAAAGGTATAGAACTAAAGGGTTTAGAACCACAGGGTGTACAACAAATGGGTATAGAGCAAAAGGGTTTAGAATCAAAGAGTACAGAAACAACGGATAGCGAGCCAAAAGTTATAGATCTACAACCAAAAGGTATAGAACCAAAGAGTATAGAACAAAAGGGTATACAACCAACGAGTATTAAGCCAAAGGTTATAGATCTACTACCAAAAGGTATAGAACCAAAGGGTATAGAACCAAAGGGTGTACAACAAATGGGTATAGAGCAAGAGGGTTTAGAATCAAAGAGTACAGAAACAAAGGGTAGTGAGCCAAAAGTTATAGATCTACAACCAAAAGGTGTAGAACCAAAGAGTATAGAACCAAAGGTTATAGAACCAACGAGTACTAAGCCAAAGGTTATAGATCTACAACCAAAGGGTATAGAACCAAAGGCTATAGAATCAAAGGGTATAGAATCAAAGGGTATAGAACCAAAGGGTGTACAACAAATGGGTATAGAGAAAGAGGGTTTAGAATCAAAGAGTACAGAAACAAAGGGTAGTGAGCCAAAAGTTATAGATCTACAACCAAAAGGTGTAGGACCAAAGAGTATAGAACCAACAAGTACTAAGCCAAAGGTTATACATCTACAACCAAAGGGTATAGAATCAAAGGGTATAGAACCAAAGGGAAGTAAGCCAAAGGTTATAGATCTACAACCAAAGGGTATAGAATCAAAGGGTATAGAATCAAAGGATATAGAACCAAAAGGTATAGAAGCAATGGGTATTAAGCCAAAGGTTATATATCTACAACCAAAGTGTATCGAATCAAAAGGTATAGAACCAACAGGTATTAAGCCAAAGGTTATAGATCTACAACCAAAGGGTACAGAATCAAAAGGTATAGAACCAAAAGGCATGGAACCAACGGGTATTAAGCCAAAGGTTATAGATCTACAACCAAAGGGGATAGAATCAAAAGGTATAGAACCAAAGGGTATAGAACCAAAGGGTATTAAGCCAAAGGTTATAGATCTACAACCAAAGAGTATAGAATCAAAGGATTTAGAACCAAAGAGTATAGAATCAAAGGGTTTAGAGCCAAAGATTGTAGAACCAAAGGGTATAGAATCACAGGGTATAGAATCAAAAGGTATAGAATCAAAAGGTATAGAACCAAAGGGTATAGAAACAACTGGTATTAAGCCAAAGGTTATAGATCTACAACCAAAGGTTATAGAACCAAAGGGTATAGAATCAAAGGGTATAGAGCCAAAGGGTATAGAATTAAAAGGTGCAGAACCAAAGGGTAACGAACCAAAGGGTACAGAATTAAAAGGTGCAGAACCAAAGGGTATAGAACTAAAGGGTGCAGAACCAACGGGTATAGAATTAAAAGGTGCACAACCAAAGGGTATAGAACCAAAAAGTATGGAACCAAAGGGTATAGAACTAAAGGGTGCAGTACCAAAGGGTAACGAACCAAAGGGTATAGAATTGAAAGGTGCAGAACCAAAGGGTATAGAACCAAAGGGTATAGAACTAAAGGGTGCAGAACCAAAGGGTAACGAACCAAAGGGTGTAGAATTAAAAGGTGCAGAACCAAAGGGTATAGAATCAAAGCGTATAGAACTAAAGGATGTAGAACCAAAGGGTATAGAACTAAAGGGTGCAGAACCAAAGTTTAATGAACCAAAGGGTATAGAATTAAAAGGTGCAGAATCAAAGGGTATAGAACAAAAGGGTATAGAACCAAAGGGTATGGAACCAAAGGGTATGGAATCAAAGGGTATAGAACTAAAGGATGTACAACCAAAGGATCTAGATGCAAAATATAAGGATGCTATACAAAAAATAGTTACTAAGTCAGTACATAAGACCATGGAAAAAATGGATGGTAATGATGTGGAGCAACAAGAAAAATTGAAAAGTACTTTGATAAAACGAACTATGAAACAAACACAAGACTTCGTGAGTAAAGCAATACAGAAAACTATGGAAGATTTGACGATAGATGATTTGATGAGGATAATTCAATCTTCCACAGAAGAGCCAACGTTGACAAATGTAGAATTAGATGGAGAAACGTTGAAGACATCAATAACCAAAGCTGATAAAACTATTGTATCGAGAGTGCCCGAAACATCTATTTCAGAAACCTCATTCATCAATACTGGAGTCAAACCAAAAACACCGAAGACGCCCATAGCCAAAAGTGATAAAACTATGAAACCAATTGAGTCCAAAGTGATCGAAAGAACTAATCAAACCTCCGCAGAAGCCTTATCTTTAAAACCAGGAGCGAAAACAGGAACCTCGAAGAAAATAATATCGAAAAGTGGTAAAATCGTGAAAGTAGATGAGTTAAAATTAACAGAATCAAAGTCAAATCAGACGACCTGCATAGAAAGCACTTCGACAACATCAGAAGCAGGAAAAACACCAACAACCATAACCGATAAAATCGAAGGAACAGAGATGTCACCAAAGCAAGATACCAACATATGGCCACAAATCGATATTGGTGCTCTAATTTTGAATAAACCATCTGGAAAAAAGAAATCCAAAAAGAAAAAGAAAAAGAAAAAGAAGAAGTTCACTGCGGCCAAATCGACTCAAGAGGCAGAAGCTGAGAAACAAAAGAAAAAAGAAGACGAGGCAGAAGCTGAGAAACAAAAGAAAATAGAAGACGAGGCAGAAGCTGAGAAACAAAAGAAAAAAGAAGATGAGGCAGAAGCTGAGAAACAAAAGAAAAAAGAAGACGAGGCAGAAGCTGAGAAACAAAAGAAAATAGAAGACGAGGCAGAAGCTGAGAAACAAAAGAAAATAGAAGATGAGGCAGAAGCTGAGAAACAAAAGAAAAAAGAAGATGAGGCAGAAGCTGAGAAACAAAAGAAAAAAGAAGACGAGGCAGAAGCTGAGAAACAAAAGAATAAAGAAGATGAGGCAGAAGCTGAGAAACAAAAGAAAAAAGAAGACGAGGTAGAAGCTCAGAAACAAAAGAAAATAGAAGATGAGGCAGAAGCTGAGAAACAAAAGAAAATAGAAGATGAGGCAGAAGCTGAGAAACAAAAGAAAAAAGAAGATGAGGCAGAAGCTGAGAAACAAAAGAAAAAAGAAGACGAGGCAGAAGCTGAGAAACAAAACAAAAAAGAAGATGAGGCAGAAGCTGAGAAACAAAAGAAAAAAGAAGATGAGGCAGAAGCTGAGAAACAAAAGGAAAAAGAAGAGGCAGAAGCTGAGAAACAAAAGAAAACAGAAGAGGCAGCTGCGGATCCAGAAGCAGACGAAGCAGAATTAAAAGCTGATGATGAGGTAAGTGAAGTTATGCCACTGTCACACTAAGTTGTTTTATTAGCCGCTAGTTGCTGGTGCTGCTAGCAGCCAACGGCTATTTTGTGGTCACTTTACGCTGTTTACCAGCAAAAGTACTGCTGCTGCTGGTGGCTACTACCAGCAAGCCTCGGTTCAAACTGCAAGGTTAACTATTTCTGGTGCATTTTATATGTACGTACAACAGTGAGACAATGTATTGTCTTATGTCAGGTGAAGGCGTCGCAACCATAAAATAATTCGTATTTAATACCAATTTGTAGGTTACTTTTATTGAGTTTGTAAAAAGATTCATGTTGGTTAAAAATTTGCAATAATTGTCTTATATTTGGTTGTTTCTTACGCAATATTTCGTGATATCGTTAGCTTATTTATTAGATACATAGCTTGGTTACGATAAGAAAGCACTATATAAGAACGCGAGATCAAATTCGTAGCAGTAGAAGTGTTGTTACTGCTTGGCAAGTGAGTGCTCTGAATTGCTCTAAGTGCAAAGACACATCATGCCACCGAATGTAAGTTTTTTTTTTAATCAATACGAATAATAATAATAATAATAATAATGAGTTAATTTTTATTTATCTTTTTGGATATATTTATTAAAAATGTAACCAAATTTTTTTTTATTATTATCAGTAAAGAAAGATCAGAATTAACATATAATGTTAATAACTTTACTTTAGAAAAAGCACAATCCTGCTTTTAATTTGTGACAATTTGCAATTCAAATATGTAGATACTTGCAAATATTATAAAATAGAGCAAGGATAGGTGATTGCAAGGTTCCAAGGTTCCATTCTTTGACAATTTTCAACAAGAAACATCAGTATTATTGTAGCCAATGCCTGTCCTTTAAATTAGTGTTCTTATGTAACTTAAAAAGTATACCAATTTGGAAAAATTGGTTAAATTAAATTACGTAAATTCACGATTCCTTTTCCGGTTTAGATAAGTAATTTAAATTGTTTCTTGAGAATCTACGTCACAACAAAAACTTTTTATAATTAAAAGGAAACTATATCAACACCAAATCATTTTAGGACATTAAAACAATTAAGGGCCACGGTCAAGTCATCATCTAATCACTTTTTATACTGTACACTTTCACTTTGTAAATTTACTTGCTGATAGATAGTATATTTGAATGAAATAAATCTGGTTTTATTTGAAATAAAGATCGGACTTGAGGTAAATAAGTATTCAATTTGAAATTATTTGGAAGAGAAAGATAATAGATTTGAGTGTATAGATTATGTGTTTGAATCAAAAAACGTGCGGTTTCATTAAAAATCATCGCTATGTCTACTGGTGGGGAGATGGCGCTGACATCTCTAGTCACACCTAGGCTTAGTTTGAGCTTATATAAGCTGAGCTATAAAAAGCGAGCGGTTTTACGGTTTCTCTTCATTTGGGAATAAGTCTGTAGTCTTTACTAAAGATTTTCGTGGAGGAAAATAATCTAATGGGTCCACCATAATCTTTTATTGTTTTTTTTTTTCGAATACACTATTCAATTTTTTTTTCTCTCTGCGTAATATACAGCCAAATATAAAACGTCATTTTGACATAACACAAAATTAATTAATTTTTTTCCCTAATATGTTAGCGAAAACAATATTGCATAATCCTAGTGTTAAAACAGTCCTAATACAAAGGATAAAACAATATATATTCCCAAAAATTCTCCGTCAATATCACACCGTCTCTTTCGACTTAAATAATAATTTCAATAAACTCAAAATAACCCAAAAATTAGTTGAGTAGTCGTCACAAGGAAACTTATTTATAGAAAAGAAAAAAATACACGAGTTTTTCATATTTCAGCAATTCCCGGATCCTGTCAAAACAGGCCTAAGAATCGCTATAATGGGCCAAAGTAATTTTGCCGTGGATGTAATGGAAAGACTGCATTCCAATGGGCATACCATAGTAGGCGTTTTCACTGTTATGGACGTGAAACATAAAGAAGATCCATTAGGTATGTTTATGTTAAGTATATTTTTCTCTGACGAAGAAAAAGTTATTCTTCTATCAAAAAGTAGACGTTCATCTTACAACAACAAAAATATTTCATTGGACGAAAAATATATATGCTTCAACGAAAAAACCCAAGATTCTTACTCGAGAGATACATAGAAAGTTGTGCCATTACTTTATAGATGGCGCTAACAGTTTCTCGCGTCTTTTGCCACATATCACCGCAATATAACTTCGACGGTATTGAGTGTTCGTATATTGTTTGTTTACATCTATGCATAAGTGTTTTATTTCATGGGTGACTTACAAGGATTATGAGGGAAACCAGGATTGTAGTGGAATAGACACACAGAGAGAACTCTATTCTTGGATATCAAGAAAAAATGTTCTTGCGTATATAGTATAGCATATGCATTATGTTGAGTATAATTTTCTCTGACGAAGAAAATGTTATTCTTCTACATATAAAAAGAATAAGACGTTCGTTTTACAACAACAATATTTTCTTGGGTGAAAAATATACATGCTTCAACGAACAAACAGTTTCTTGACCCAATAGTATACGTACGTATCGCTTAAAACAGACGTAATTCCTTTCAAGCAGTTCCTTCATACTTAAAACAAGAAAACGTAATACTTGGAACATCAAGAAAATCATATTCTTACTCTGAGAATGTTATATTTTACTTGAATCAAAAATTTCACTCAAAGATATCGAATAAAATTTTCCCTCTGTGTACAAAAGTATTCAGACACTTTATTGTGCCAACGATGTAGTCGGAAAGTTGGACGAGGGACACCCTAGATATGTAAATTCCATGACGACAATTTACTTTCTGTATTCGATTAAAAAAAATAATAAACAAATTCATAATATCTTGCAATGTTATCTAATACTATACAGATTACAACACATCCAAAAATTTCTGATGATATTGCAATGTTCTTCTATTAACAGTAATCTGTAATGACTTCGATCTAATTTAATGTTTATAAACAGTTCTGCTAAAAATAGACGACTTTATGATTAGCAGAAATGCGTAATTTTTTTTGCTGTTCTTCTTAATAAGTGAAACATATGTTTGGGTTAGCAAATATGGTTAATGATTGCAGTGATTTTTATTGTTTTAAGAGTTTTACGACTTTTTTTGCTCTAAAACCAGCATTCTTAAATGGATATGAAATGAAATGAAACATATCTAATACGGTCCAACAGATATGCAACTTTAGCTAGTTCTCAGCGAGTGGGAAAGTGCATAAAAATGCATTTGTGTTACGACATACCTAAGAAATGAAAACCTGATCTGCACACAGGTTTACATACCTTTCATTTCGTTCGAAATTATACATTATCTTGAGTATAATATAACGACGTAATACATTAGAAGTCGAACACAAACATTTCAATTCAATAATTCGTATTTTCAAAGCCAACATCCCTACTACCTCGTCTACACAATAAACTGTCGTAACCAGATAGTCCAGACATTTCATGCTCAGAAAAGAGCAAAAATGGCGCACATAAACAGTTTTTTTTTTTCATTCTTGATTTTAGACCTACTGCCAACTTTCATAAAGAATAAAATTTTCTGAGAGATGATTCTTTCTAGATATATCTTTCTGCAAAAAGCAGACCTTAATATCACATTGACCCACATAACTGACAGCAGCTCCTTTTCAGCTCACGCTGCTAAAGAATATAAGATACCAGTATTCAAATACAAATCATGGAGGGTAGAGGGCCAGACGAAACCAGATGTTTGGAAAGAATACACGAGCGTAGATCCAGAACTGAATATCTTAGCCTATTGTGCCCAATACATCCCGATGGATGTCCTCAACTACCCCACTCATAAAAGCATCTGTTACCATCCTTCCCTATTACCAAGACACAGAGGTGCATCTGCTATTAACTGGTAAGCAAGAAAAACAGCAAAAAGTCAAACCTAGTCAAGAAAAACCTTCAAAATTATTTTTTTTTCAGGACTTTAATCACAGGTGACGAAGAAGCAGGATTCTCCATCTTCTGGCCCGATGACGGTTTAGACACCGGTCCAATCCTCCTCCAAGAAAAAATCAAAATCCGCCCGAACGACACCGTTGACACCCTGTACAGAAATTTCCTTTACCCGGCTGGTGTGACAGCTATGGAGAAAGCAGTGGATATGGTGGCTCAAGGAACAGCGCCGTCTATAGTCCAAAACGAGGACTTGGCCACGTACGACCCGCGCTTGAACAAGCCAGAACTGACGTCCATAGACTTCAAGAAGAAAGGCAAAGAAATTCATAACTTCATCAGAGGTTTAGACTCTGTACCCGGTGCTAAACTCTATGTCAAATTTAACAGCGATAAATACGAGGAAGCTCATGTGTTTGGGTCGTCTTTATGGAGGAAAAGAATGCCCAGTGGGGCTCCAATCGAGATAGAAAAAGGCCCGAATGCTTTGCTACACAGCGACGGGCTTCTACTGTTTGGTTCTGATGGTGCAGCTGTTAATATTAACAAGATAAAGATCGGTGGAAAGTACAAACCAGCTAATGCTTTGGATAAGATCAGCAAGAATCAGACTGTCCAGTTTAGTGCTGAAGAACAAATACATGTGGCGTCTATAAAGAAGATGTGGGAGTCCATACTGAAGATTGACATTGAGGAGGATACAGATTTCTTTGCAGCCGGTGCTGGGTCCATGGATGTTGTCAGGTAACACACTTTACTAATGACCTTTAAAATCTTCTGATATCTTTTCCTACAACCATTTGCACCATTTCAGACTCATCGAGGAGGTGAAAGAACTCATGGACATAGCACTCGATAATGAGGAGATCTTTATGAACCCAGTCTTCGACGAATTCTGCAAATCGGTGATCCTGAAGAGTCGTCGGACCACAACCGTAGGAGGTGTGATCCACGTCGACTACAGAAGCTACGAGCTACAAGCCAACAATCGCACCATCAGGGTACCAACGCAGATGTTCATCGACGGACAATTCGTCGATTCCGAAAGTGGAAAAACAACGGAAATCATCAACCCGTACGATGAGACGGTAATCTGCAAAGTACCAGCTGCAACGGTCAATGATGTCAACAGGGCTGTTGCCGCTGCTAAGAAGGCCTTCGAGGAAGGAGAGTGGGGGAAGATCAGCGCAAGGGAACGAGGAAATATCATGATCAAGCTCTCGTATCTCATGGAAGAAGCCAAGGAAGAATTGGCAACGCTGGAAGCGGTCGATTCAGGGGCTGTCTACACTTTAGCGTTAAAAACGCATGTTGGGATGAGTGTGGAAGCTTGGAGATACTTTGGAGGCTGGACTGATAAGATACAAGGGTCAACCATACCGATTTCAGACGCTAGGCCCAATAAGAATTTGTCTTTTACCAAGAAGGAGCCCATTGGGTGAGTGTTAAGCTTAATTGACGCGAAGAATGCGTCAATTGAATGTTAAATTGTGGTTATTTGTAGGGTATGTGGTCTCATAACTCCATGGAACTATCCGCTTATGATGCTCTCGTGGAAAATGGCCGCTTGTTTGGCAGCTGGCAATACTGTTGTTATCAAACCAGCCCAAGTTTGTCCGCTGACAGCTTTGAAATTTGCTGAATTGTCGGTGAGAGCTGGTGTTCCTCCTGGTGTCATCAATATAGTGACTGGTTCAGGTAAGATGACTCTTTTGTATCAAAGACTTAGGCGTATCATCATTTCTGATGGCTGGTCACCTTTTTGCATGGGTGACCACTCAGCAACGCTGTTTTACCAGTTGGCGAGTGAGTTTAGCAGCAGCCAACCAACTGATTTCTTGTTTCTCTAATAGGAAGTGTTGCCGGAAACGCAATTGCTTCCCATCCAGATGTAAGGAAGGTCGGTTTCACCGGCAGTACGGACATAGGCAAAGTCATAATGCAGACTTGCACCACCAATTTGAAGAAATTATCTTTAGAATTGGGTGGAAAGTCGCCGTTGGTGATCTTTGCCGATTGCGATATGGACAAAGCCGTCAAACTGGTGAGGATAAATGTTTTTCTATGTGTCATACATGGGTGTCATACGCGGTCTTTGAAATTTTAGGGTATGCAAAGCGTGTTCTTCAACAAAGGTGAAAATTGTATAGCGGCTGGTAGGATTTTCGTGGAGGCCTCTATATATACCGAATATATGCATAGAGTGTTAAAAGAAACGAAGAAAATAGTGGTGGGGGACCCCCTGAATAGGGCTACATCGCACGGGCCCCAGAATCACTTGGCTCACTTGAAAAAATTAGAAGAGTTTGTCCAACGTGGCATTGATGACGGTGCTAGATTGGTCATTGGTGGAACGAGATTGGTGAGGCCTGGATATTTCTTCCCGCCTACTATTATAGCAGATGTCGAGGACCATATGTATGTAGCTAAAGAGGAGTCTTTTGGGCCGATTATGTGCGTCAGCAAGTTTGATGATGGGTAAGAGACAGTTTCATCAATCGAAGAGTTGTAACTTTATACAAAATTGCAAAAAATCTCAAAAAACTTAAAAATAGAAAAAAATGTACCTTTTTTTACAAAATTTTGTATTTTTTTTACAGTGACATTGATGGTGTTATAAAACGCGCCAATTCTACAAAATATGGATTAGCATCAGGCGTTTTTACGCAGGACATATCAAAAGCGCTGAAATTTGCAGATAAAATCGAAGCCGGCACTGTGTTTATTAATACGTATAATAAAACAGATGTGGCGGCACCTTTCGGTGGGTTTAAGCAGTCAGGATTCGGAAAAGATTTGGGTAAGTCGACAGTTTTTGGCACGGTCACGCTAGGCTGTTTTATTAGCCGCTAGTTGCTGGTGCTGCTATGCAGCAACGGTAACCAGCGGGTATTTTGTGGGCACATTACGCTGTTTACCAGCAAAAGTACTGCCGCCGCTGGTGGCTACTACCAGCAAGCCTCAGTTCAAACTACAAGGTCAACCAGTAGTAGATATAAGCTGGAGTTAGACCATGTGGCACATGTGGTATTGTCAATTTTAAAAAATTCAAAATTCAAAATAAAGCGCGCCAGCATACAATAGTGAGACAATGTATTGTCTTTTGTCAGGTGAAGGCGTCGCAACCATAAAATATTTCATATTTGATACCAATTTGTGGGGTTTTATTGACTACCTGCCTTGAATCTGATTACATAAATTACTATAAATACTATTCATTACGTGATCAGTATTTTAACAATTGTATCGCTTAAAACCCTCTTTATATATTGGGAGAATATTAGGGAGAATATTACCTCGTATAATATTTATAAAACACATTTCAAAGATACATAATTTCCTGAGATAACATTCATGCTGGTTACTGTAACAGTTGAATAAGCGCTGATGGGCTGGCTGCTGCTAAACTCACTCGCCAGCTGGTGAAACAGTGAGTGGTCACACTGTTAGCAGCTGGTAACAAACAGCACGCTAGTAAAACAGCCTAGTGTGACCAATCTAAATTGTTTTTTAACTTGTCTTTATTTGTATTATTTTTTTTTCGCAGGACAAGAGGCTTTGAATGAATATCTCAAAACAAAAACCGTGACGATTGAATATTAATATCACAACAAATTAATATTATGATTAAAAATACCGATAATTGATATGATTTTAACAAAGTATTGTATATTATTTGTATTTTAAGGATTGTATAACTAAGGTTGTGTTGTATGTGTTTAATATTATGTTTATATTACTTATGTATAATAAAATGGCGAATGAATTATTTTTAAAACCGGGACGTTTTGTTTCACCCTGTATATGGTAGAAATATTCCTGCAAAACTAGATTTTACAACCAGTTGTCGGTGTTAATATTTTTTTGTTGTCGACACATGAAACACGTGTTCTATCGTTCAAAATACTTCCTAAGCGAAACAATGATCAAAAACAGTGATTTGTTCTACAATATAATTTCAGTGATTTAAAAACAATAATAAAAGAAAATACGTTACATCATTGTTTATCAGGAGATATGAGAGTGTTGTGAATATTTGTTAATCCACCAGGTAAGTTTAGATAAACAAAAATAAATAATTAGAACAATTTTGATTTATTAGTTTTAAGATTGTGGGTACCTACTAATATATGTAAGGTTGAATTAGAGTTAATGAGGGTCAATAATTATGGCCCTAACATCACTTTTCATAGATCAAGTCATCAAAACATATTTTTTATAATTTTAATGAGAAGTGAAAGAGGGTTAGTTATTCTTATGATTTAATAATTTAGTATGTTTATGTTAAGTATATTTTTCTCTGACGAAGAAAATGTTATTCTTCTATAAAAAAAGGAGACGTTCGTCTTACAACAACAAAAATATTTCGTTGGACAAAAAATATATATGCTTCAACGAAAAAGCAGTTTCTTGACCCAAGATTCTTACTCTGAGAGATACATATAACGTTCTGCAATTACTTTATAGATGACGCTAACAGTTTCTCGCGTCTTTTGCCACATATCACGGCTATATAAGTTCGACGATATTGAGTGTTCGTATATTGTTTGTTTACATCTTTGCAAAAGTGTTTTATTTCATGGGTGACTTATTATGAGGAAAACCAGGATTGTAGTGGAATAGCCTACATAGAAAGAACTCAATTCTTGGATATCAAGAAAAAAATGTTCTTGCGTATAAAGATGATAGTTTTGGTATCCAAATAATATTTTATTGTAATAAGAATTTCAGTATATGTTATAGTTATTTGAACGGCTAGTTATTCTTACGGTTTAAGAGTTTAGTATGTCTGCTAGCAGCACCAGCAACTATATACGTTCTCAAGCTAACTAACCGAAATAACTATTTGAAAGAATGCCTCCATCAAATGCAGTCTATATCGGACCAAACGATTACAACAACCCAAACAAGCCAAGATGTGTTATAATAGAAGAACCAGCTCAACATCAGGTCAGATTTCGGTATGAATGTGAAGGAAGGTCAGCAGGATCCATACCAGGAGCTAACAGTACTGCTAGGAAGAAGACATATCCCACCATCATGGTAGAAGGTTATACAGGAGAGGCAGTGGTGGTTGTTTCTTGTGTCTCCAAGGATCCACCTTACAGGTAAAAATACGAAGATATAGAACTCCTTATACAGATAGAGAACTCTATTTTTTGATATCAAGAAAAATTATTCTTGCGTATATACCAGTGTTTCCCAACGTGGGGCGTACGCCCCACTGGGGGGCAATATGATTGTTGAGGGGGGCAATTGGAATATAGAAAAATTTTTAAAAAAAAACCTACCTTAAAGTCTCTTTGTACCGTTCATACTGCAACCGTTAATCATATCCTTGAGGCTAATTATTAAATATCCCTACCCAATTCTAAATCTGAAAAAAAAAAACACACAATAGGGAAAAATTTAATTAAGCCATCAATATTTGTAAAAACGTTTTTAGAAAAATATGTCAAAGATGTGATAGCTATGCCACTTAAGATACATTGTTGAGGAACATTTTGTTGAAGGTATGTTATTCTGTAAATTAGAAAGCATCACAACCTCCGGAGATATTCTTCATAAGCAAAAGTTACTTCAATGTCTTTATTCCAATACAGAACATAACATCCTGTACTGCAGACTGTGCTCCTAACATGATGGCCAAGAAAATCGGCTGTTGAAGATAAGAATCCAGAAATGCTTCTTGTGCATTGTCTAATATAGCTCCATAGGGAAAACTTGGTAACAAAAATGTTTGTCCAGTTCTCAATGAAGATTAAATTCGGTTATAAAATATGTCAATTGTATCAAAGCTAATGCCGAATGTGACATTTCAAGTTAATTTGTGACGTGCAAAATAATTCATACTTTTTATAACTAAATTTAATACTTCATTGAACAAATATTTTTGGCCACCAAGTTTTCCCTGTGGATTACACAATGCACAAGAAGCATTTCTGGATTTTCATCTTTAAACAGCCACTTTTCTTGCCCATCATGTTAGGGTCACGATTGGCAGCACAAGATGTTATGTTCTGTATTGGAATATTATCGACATAATTAATAACATAGTTTTTTAGCTTAGAAAAAAATATCTCTGGAGGTCGTGGTGCTTTCTTATGATTTGCAGAATAACATTTCCTCAAAAAAATGTTCCTTATTAATGTACCTTACATAAGTTATCAACAAGGACTCGGTGCCTCTCACTCTTGCTCATTTTAACCATTCTTTTTCTGACAGTGTTGTTACTAAGGGGCACAGCTATCACATCTTTGTCATCTTTTTCTAAAACCGTTTTTACAAATGTTGATATTGACAGTTTAATTAAATGTTCCCCTATTTTGTGCTTTTTCCAGATTTAGCAATGAGCACGAATATTTGATAATAACTAGATTCAAGGGTACGATTAACACTTGCAGTGACAATTTCAGTTTTAGAGTAAATGTTTAACTTTGTGTTGTTATAATAAAATATGGCAGATTTGTGTTGTATTAGTTTTTAAGTGAATGTTTATTTCTATTTTGTTATAATAGAATATGTAGCAAATTTTGTTTCTGCTGAAATGCTTAGTATTTATTTCAATAATCAAATAAATTATTGTTTTATGTTATTATTTTTATACCCCCAATGGCGTAAGTTTTTTATTACGTCACAGAGAGGAAGTTAGTCAAAGTTTGTTGGGCAGAATGTGTATCAATGACGAAATGAGAAACGTACACCGTTCCGAGTAAGGTTCATTTCCAACTCTGTTATAGGTATAAAAAAAGACAATATGAAGTGGGGCATGAGATTTTTAGACCAGCTTCGGTGGGGCATAGCTCAAAAAAGGTTGGGAAACACTGGTATATACTGTAGCATGAAGCGGATTTTTTTTCTATCCAAATAATATTTTATTCTAATAAGAATTTCAATATAGTTGTTTCAACGGTTAGTTATGCTTACGATTTAAGAATTAAAAAAGAAGAAAGTATGTTTATGTTAAGTATATATTTCTCTGAGGAAAAAAAAGTTATTTTTCAATAAAAGAATAGACGTTCGTCTTACAAGAACAAAAATATTTCGTTGGACGAAAAGTATATATGCTTCAATGAAAAAAAAAACAGTTTTTTGACCCAAGATTCTTACTCTGAGATATACATAGAAAGTTGTGCAATTACTTTACAGATGGCGCTAACAGTTTCTCGCGTCTTTTGCCACATATCACCGCTACATAAGTTTGACGATATTGAGTGTTCGTATATTGTTTGTTTACATCTATGCATAAGTGTTTTATTTCATGGGTGACTTACAAGGATTATGAGGAAAACCAGGATTGTAGTGGAATAGCCTACACAGAAAGAACTCTATTCTTGGATATGAAGAAAAATTGTTCTTGCGTATATGGTGTAGCATGAAGAGGATATTTTTGCTATCCAAATAATATTTTGTTGTAATAAGTATTTCAGTATAAGTTATAGTTATTTCAACGGATAGTTATTCTTCCGGTTTAAGAGTTTAGTATGTTTATGTTGAGTATTTGTTATAATCCTGATATAGTATGTATTATTATTATCTTACGAACATTCGCTTTTGGTGTTTCACCCTCTATAGTCTATAACTCTATACACTCTATACGTTTAGAAAGTTTATAAATTTGTAAAGAGTGTGTCAACGTAGTCGGAAAGGTGGGTGGGGGCCACACTAGATATTTATGTTTGCATTATAATCATTGTACTTTGATTATAATCCAAACATAGTGTAGTCGAAAAACGCAATAAACGATTATGGTGGACTGATTAGATTATTTTTCTCCAGGGAAATCTGTAGTAAAGACTACAGACTTATTTCCAAATGAAGAGAAACCATAACACCGCTCGCTTTCTAAGACTCAGTTTATATAAGCTCAATCGAAGCCAACGTGTGCTAGAATCTGTCAGCGCCATCTCCCCGCGATAATTTTTAATGAAACCGCACGTTTTTAATTCAAACATATAATCGTTTCACTCAAATTTATATGTTTTTCTCTTCCAAATAATTTCAAATAGAACCTTTAATTACTTCAAGGCCGATCTTTGTTTCAAATAAAATTAGATTTATTTCATTCAAACGCTTTCTGCAATTAAACCTAAATAATTTCTACTTTACAAAAGACGGATGGAAAACCATTTGTTTTTTTTTTTTCAGTGAAAATTATTTCTTTTTACTTAAGAAATATTTCAAATAAAATATTTCTTTCAGCCTATGCAGCTCATTTTATGAAATTTAAAAATACTTATTTGTTTCTAACATATCTTTTTTACTTGAAAGAATACCTGTGAAGAAATACATTTATTTGTTTTTATATTTTGTACTCTTTGTACAGTTGGATAGTTTCTGTTGTAAAAAACGGAACAATACACCCCACAAATAATCCGTTTCTAATTCGAAAAATTATACATAAATAAACAAATAAACATAACCTTTAATGTAATAGGGATTAGTTTAAAGGTATGTTTTGATATTTATTACACCTTTTCAATTCTTCTTTCTTGAATTCTGATCACATTATTTGTTAATCTCGAGGGAATACGAGAGGTGACTCTTTCTTGGCGAATAAAGCTCCAAACTCTGCTAGGATCATCCCTGATAGAGTGGTCAATATCAGTAATATAGATAGGAGGAGTAAACAACTGATGTTTGTTCCTTTACGAGTTGACGGCGTATGCGTTACGTATATGGTTGGTATTGTAAGCAATGAATACACATTTTAAATTCATTATTTAGTTTAATCTCGAAATTTGATTTGTAAGCAGTCCATAAGTGTAATGCCTGGCCATCCCCTTTTCTTCAGCATTGGTGGTAGATCAAATACAGCTTTTGTATCGGTATGGAATTGAATCTGACGTGGATGAGGCGGAATACCCAGGAGATAAACAGATCCAGTTTGGTCGAAGGGGCCTTCTGCATTGCACGTGCCCAAGATAGGCTCCCAGGCATTCCTGCGAATATTAAAACGTTCCCAAGAAGACCCTGAAAATCAATTTATTAAACTACGCTCTTGATTTCCATTATTTTTTCTTATGATTTTGTAACACACCTTCTGGAGATGTGTATATATATGGATCCAAGACAGCCACGCCGTGGTAACATCTTGCTGTACTCATATGTGGCGCATCTGTCCATTTTCCTTCACGTGGGTCGAACATCTCCATTGATTTTAGCTCACCACCAACATAACCTCCAATTGCGTAGATACGGTTATCTGAAAAAAGAAACCGACGTGTTATTAAATCTTTAGTTTTCTGCTTGATCTGTGTTACCTGCGACAGCTGGGGTGAACCATCCTCTCTTGGTTTTCATAGGCGTGGACGATCCGTAAACGCCGGTTGTCGGATCGAACTTGTCCACGCTATTTATAAGTGTGTCTTCTGTTGTCATTCCTCCACATATGTATATTGAGTTGTCGATGGAACAAACTCCTACGATAATGGTCTTTTATTAGAAATTTTATAAACTGTAACTTTCAATCTCTGTTGTTCTTACCTGAAACATATTTTGCACGCGGTAAAGACGTTGTCGTTGTCCAAGAGTCTTTTAACGGATTGTAATATTCCACTGATGAAAGTACATTGCCACGATAATCCAAACCTCCAAAAGCATATACCAGTTGTTTAAAACCAATAAGAGTATGACTAGATCTACTGCACTGCATCGACGTAAATGAATGCCATTTATTGCTTTGCAAATCGTAGAGTTCACAATCGGCGACTGCTGAATCTAATCGAAAAATATTAAAATGTAAGTTTAGTTAACAAATCTGGAAATTATGGTTTAACAAAGAGACTCAGACACATAGTCAACACTTACCCTCACATGAACCTCCTGCGACAAATATGTATGAAGCAAGTTCCCTATTATGTTTTCTTGGAAGAACTCTCGATGACCTTTCCTCACATTCGATCCCCATGTGATAATCATTTGCTTCCTTCACAAGATTATAGCAATCCGCATTTTTCCTCATTAAGGGTTCCCTTGCCACATTTCTCGTGAAATAAGTTCTATCGAGAAGAGGCAACTTAACATACGTCATCAGCTAGAAGACAGAAAGAGAAATACTGTGAATCCCAACCCTACTTCCACATACTATTAAATAGGCATTACCTCAGAGAGATTTGCTGCTCTGCTTGGAGGATCGTGTTTTACCCACTTGAGTACTGCAGAGTAGACTTTCTCCTCAGACGTTACCAGAAGGTCTTCATCTGATATTAATTGTTTCACCTAAAAATAATTAATAATTAATAAGTTTCCTGAACCTTACATAAAAAGTCGTTATACTTGATGCATTGATAATTGGACGAATTCTTCGGTTTCTGCTATTTCGTCAAAATGCTGCAGCGAATAGGCATGACATTCTTTGTACAGCTTCTCAGCTTGTTCTTCGTCTACAAACATGATTAGTTACAGTAAATTTGACATTTCTTAAAATTATTTTAAGCAATACTTTTTATACTAATCACCATACTGTGTGTCTTTTCATAATTGACGACTTCAGGATTCGTTTAAAGAAAAAATGAATTAAGTATATGGATTTACGATTTATGATCATCATAGATATAACTTACATCTCATTCCTATAAATTCAATGTAATTGAATAAAGATTTATATTTCAAGCGTTTTTTGATATCAAACCACCATCATCTCTGTTCACACCCACAATAGATTCGAAGAAATTTATATATAATCACGGATCAGCTGACGACAGCTTTCATCGCATTCAAATTTAGGGAATAAAACCGCTCAAAGTACTACGTGATTACAATACTAACCTGCTATGTTTTTGATTTGGAGGCAGTTTGTTGGATTTAACAGTTTCCTCATTGATTCCCGACATGCCAGCTCCAAAGAATCAATCTTGAACCTCTTGCTGGCCTTGACTACGTCTTGCACGATCGCGGTTGTTATCATAATTTCGCCCGTGTACATGAATTGCAGAAGCGCTTTAAACGCTATCGCTGAAATGTAATCGATTTGATATTCCAGGATTCCTTCTTGTTCATTATCGTCTAGAAAGAAGATATATTAAATATTTGAAAATATCTCCGTTTTTTTATGTAATTACCAATCATATCTGAGAAATATTGGCTGGCAGATGCAAAAACCAACTTGTGTCCGCGATATGCCTCTCCTTTAACGGTCACGACAATATCGCACAACTAAAATGTTTAAAATACGGTACATTTTAAGCAGATATGTGCGAGGAAATTAAGTATTACATAATAAATATATCGGTAAAAATAATACTTGCCTTACTCTGGCGTTGCATTGCATGCATTTTTTTGCTTCTGCTGGTACAATAGTTGCTGGAGATGTGGTGGTACCCCTCTTTGTCTGAAGAGGAACTTCCTGGCTTTACCACAGCGGCGTTCATTTTGGTAATATGTAGAAGGACGTTTTAATTCGAACACGTTTGCAAACTTCTGTTGCTAGTCGAGTTTACTCCTATCTTATATACTTATAGAACAATCAATACCTTATCGTTCAAATCCCTTTTAAGATGGGTATTTTTACTGGAATTTAGTCAGGTGATCGAGTGTGTGTACCAAACAACATGGCAATTTCGACTTTTGGACGTGTTCGTGTCACGTGGGGTTTTGTCTTTTGCCTTGGGTTTGCGTAGAATAAACGGTCGCAACAGATGGCAAAGAATAGCACAGGCTACAGGGTATTTGTTCAACAAACGTTTTGACCTGATCGGGTTTGTTTCGAGTTTGCTTGTGAATTGTGGATACAGATTTTTTCTAGAAGTTCCACATTGTATGTGGTTGGGGCGGAAGTAGGATTTTTTGCTAAAATAACGAACTTTGGTTCTGTGTGTGGGGGTGAAACAGCCTTCTTGGGTTTTAAAATATATTTTAAATATCAGTCGAAGTCGTGGTTTAGAAGTCAAAAGATGTAGTCGTTACGTGTTTTAGGACAATAGGCCCTTATCTTGTGTTTTGTTTCTGTGTGTGCCCGTGATGCCATCTCTGCTGATATAGGTTTGCCAGTAACAATTTAGGTAATTTTTATGGTTTAATTGTGTCTGTGTCATCCGTTTTCTCTCCAACTATTTTCATTGTGTCAAGAGGTTCAATGATTCTTGTGCACTCGATTTGAAGGGTTTTTAATCTTTTTGTTCATTTTGTAAATATATTTGTTTTGGTTAGAATTTGACTTTTAATCATCCTGGGTTTTTTTTTTATTGAATTCATTTACGATTATTGTGCTTTCTAAAAATCTAGCGATACCAAACCCTCAAGGTTTGAAAGAAAGTTCTCGCGTCCTCCGTTTTGAATTTGATATAAAATAAATTACATACTGACCGCTCTGTTGCTACGCTACCAATAAAAACAGACTCAGGTCCTAACCTCTTACATTCGAGTATCTACCTATCAATAAAATTCTACGAAACAATTACGTAATTATGGCTCCAACGTAACGTAACGTTTGATAATATAACATATCTACAGATTTTTCGGGTAATTTTCCTTTCCGACTAGTTTTTACCCTAGAAGGAAAGTATTGTAATCGACGGAAAATGACGTTTCGAGATTTCCACGGAAATACGCGTTTTGAGGTCCCCTGAATCGCTTGCGATGATTTCTGGACAAGCATAGATAAAACATTTCCATAAAAAAATATTACATTTTGAATTCATTTCTTTCTAGGCCCCATCCACATAACCTAGTTGGACGGCAAGGGTGTAAAAAGGGCGTATGCACTGTAGAAATCCCACAAGACACTATGACAGTCAGTTTCCGCAATTTGGGGATTCAATGTGTCAAAAAGAAGGACATCGCCGATGCTTTGAAGGCAAGGGAGGAAATCAAGGTCGACCCATTCAGAAGTAAAGAAATTTTGAAGTCCCCGGTATATTAGTTTCTCTCTAACAAGCACAAACATGTTCCAGCTGGCTTCTCACACCGTGATACGCCATCTTGCATAGATTTCAACTCAGTGCGTCTGGCTTTTCAAGTTCTACTCAAAATCAGGGACGAAAGCGAAAAGAACAAGTTTAGGCACGTTCCGCTGGATCCAATCGTCAGTAACCCGATTTTTCACAAAAAGGCTTTGTCGGATTTGACGATCGTCAAGATGTCCGACCATCAATGCCCGGTAGATGGCGGTAGTAAAGAAATCATACTCCTATGCGAAAAGGTTAGAAAATATAGGGACTTTTTTTGTTTGGGTTATTGGTAATTGTTAGGTTGTGAATTCTGGTGATTTTCAGGTTATAAAAGAAGACATTTGGGAGGCTCTAGGAGAATTTCAACCATCCAGTGTTCACAAGCAGTACGCTATAACTTTTAGACCACCGCGGTATAAGAATTTGGAGGTTGTGACTGCTGTTAACGTGTTTGTACAGCTCAGGAGGCCGTCAGATGGCGGCACCAGCGCCCCAGTGGCGTTCCAAATGATGCCTTTAGGTAAGATTTCGAAAATATGCCTAGAAAGAATTTAATTCGCAAAAACCAGATACAATAAAACAACAGGTAGTCCCTATAATAAATAAACTTGTGTCTTTCAGGTACCAATACACCATTTTCTCAACAATCTAACAGTCCAATATTTAATGTTCCTATAAACAACACAAATCATTACCGAAGTAATGATTTTTCGGCGCCTAGAAATAATATGGTTTGGACCAATGATGGAAATGGAATGGTACAGTCTGGAGTAATTGGTAATACGCCTTCAACCGTTTCTTTCTTTAATATTGCACCGGAAGGTGCTACGGCACAGAGTGGCAATTGTAAAACAAAAGATGAAGGGAGGGATTTACCGCCGATAACAATTGACTCTGGGGATTTGACAATGACAGATCTGTCACATTAATTGACGCGAAGAATGCGCCAATTGAATGTTAAATTGTGGTTATTTGTATAGGGTTTGTGGTCTCATAACTCCATGGAACTATCCGCTTATGATGCTCTCGTGGAAAATGGCCGCTTGTTTGGCAGCTGGCAATACTGTTGTTATCAAACCAGCCCAAGTTTGTCCGCTGACAGCTTTGAAATTTGCTGAATTGTCGGTGAGAGCTGGTGTTCCTCCTGGTGTCATCAATATAGTGACTGGTTCAGGTAAGATGACTCTTTTGTATCAAAGACTTAGGCGTATCATCATTTCTGATGGCTGGTCACCTTTTTGCATGGGTGACCACTCAGCAACGCTGTTTTACCAGTTGGCGAGTGAGTTTAGCAGCAGCCAACCAACTGATTTCTTGTTTCTCTAATAGGAAGTGTTGCCGGAAACGCAATTGCTTCCCATCCAGATGTAAGGAAGGTCGGTTTCACCGGCAGTACGGACATAGGCAAAGTCATAATGCAGACTTGCACCACCAATTTGAAGAAATTATCTTTAGAATTGGGTGGAAAGTCGCCGTTGGTGATCTTTGCCGATTGCGATATGGACAAAGCCGTGAAACTGGTGAGGATAAATGTTTTTCTATGTGTCATACATGGGTGTCATACGCGGTCTTTTAAATTTTAGGGTATGCAAAGCGTGTTCTTCAACAAAGGTGAAAATTGTATAGCGGCTGGTAGGATTTTCGTGGAGGCCTCTATATATACCGAATATATGCATAGAGTGTTAAAAGAAACGAAGAAAATAGTGGTGGGGGACCCCCTGAATAGGGCTACATCGCACGTGCCCCAGAATCACTTGGCTCACTTGAAAAAATTAGAAGAGTTTGTCCAACGTGGCATTGATGACGGTGCTCGACTGGTCATTGGTGGAACGAGATTGGTGAGGCCTGGATATTTCTTCCCGCCTACCATTATAGCAGATGTCGAGGACCATATGTATGTAGCCAAAGAGGAGTCTTTTGGACCAATTATGTGCGTCAGCAAGTTTGATGATGGGTAAGAGACAGTTTCATCAATCGAAGAGTTGTAACTTTATACAAAATTGCAAAAAAATCTCAAAAAACTTAAAAATGGCAAAAAATGTACCTTTTTTTACAAAATTTTGTATTTTTTTTACAGTGACATAAATGGTGTTATAAAACGCGCCAATTCTACAGAATATGGATTGGCATCAGGCGTTTTTACGCAGGACATATCAAAAGCGCTGAAATTTGCAGATAAAATCGAAGCCGGCACTGTGTTTATTAACACGTATAATAAAACAGATGTGGCGGCACCTTTCGGTGGGTTTAAGCAGTCAGGATTCGGAAAAGATTTGGGTAAGTCGACAGTTTTTGCCACGGTCACGCTAGGCTGTTTTATTAGCCGCTAGTTGCTGGTGCTGCTAGGCAGTAACGGTAGCCAGCGGATATTTTGTGGTCACATTACGCTGTTTACCACCGCTGGTGGCTACTACCAGCAAGCCTCAGTTCAAACTACAAGGTCAACTATTTCTGGTGCATTTTATATGTCACCAGGTAGGTACATACAACAGTGAGACAATGTATTGTCTTTTGTTTGGTGAAGGCGTCGCAACCATAAAATATTTCATATTTGATACCAACTATTTGATACTGCCTTGAATCTGATTACATAAATTACTATAAATACTATTCATTACCTCGCATAATATTTATAAAACACATTTAAAAAATACATAATTTCCTGAGTTAACATTCATGCTGGTTGCTGTAAAAGTTAAACAAGCGCTGGTGGGCTGGCTGCTGCTAAACTCACTCGCCAGCTGGTGAAACAGTGAGTGGTCACACTGTTAGCAGCCAGTAGCAAATAGCACGCTAGTAAAACAGCCTAGTGTGACCAATCTAAATTGTTTTTTAACATGTTTTTATTTGTATTATTTTTTTTTCCGCAGGACAAGAGGCTTTGAATGAATATCTCAAAACAAAAACCGTGACGATTGAATATTAATATCACAACAAATTAATATTATGATTAAAAATACCGATAATTGATATGATTTTAACAAAGTATTGTATATTATTTGTATTTTAAGGATTGTATAACTAAGGTTGTGTTGTATGTGTTTAATATTATGTTTATATTACTTATGTATAATAAAATGGCGAATGAATTATTTTTAAAACCTGGGCGTTGTGTTTCACCCTGTATATGGTAGAAATATTCCTGCAAAACTAGATTTTACAACCAGTTGTCGGTGTTAATATTTTTTTGTTGTTGACACATGAAACACGTGTTCTATCGTTCAAAATATTTCCTAGGCGAAACATTGATCAAAAACAGTGATTTGTTCTACAATATAATTTCAGTGATTTAAAACAATAATAAAAGGAAATACGTTACATCATTGTTTTTCAGAAGATATGAGAGTGTTGTGAATATTTGTTAATCCAGCAGGTAAGTTAAGACAAACAAAAATAACTAATTAGAACAATTTTGATTTATTAGTTTTAAGATTGTGGGTACCTACTAATATATGTAATGTCGAATTAGAATTAATGAGGGTTAATTTTATGGCCCTAAGATCACTTTTTATAGATCAAGTCATCAAAACATATTTTTGTAATGTGGTTTTTTATAATTTTAATGAGAAGTGAAAGAGGGTTAGTTATTCTTACGATTTAAGAATTTAGTATGTTTATGTTAAGTATATTTTTCTCTGACGAAGAAAATGTTATTCTTCTATAAAAAAAGTAGACGTTCGTCTTACAACAACAAAAATATTTCGTTGGACAAAAAATATATATACTTCAACGAAAAAGCAGTTTCTTGACCCAAGATTCTTACTCTGAGAGATACATATAACGTTCTGCAATTACTTTATAGATGACGCTAACAGTTTCTCGCGTCTTTTGCCACATATCACCGCTATATAAGTTCGACGATATTGAGTGTTCGTATATTGTTTGTTTACATCTATGCAAAAGTGCTTTATTTCATGGGTGACTTATTATGAGGAAAACCAGGATTGTAGTGGAATAGCCTACATAGAAAGAACTCAATTCTCGGATATCAAGAAAAAAATGTTCTTGCGTATAAAGATGATAGTTTTGGTATCCAAATAATATTTTATTGTAATAAGAATTTCAGTATATGTTATAGTTATTTGAACGGCTAGTTATTCTTACGGTTTAAGAGTTTAGTATGTCTGCTAGCAGCACCAGCAACTATATACGTTCTCAAGCTAACTAACCGAAATAACTATTTGAAAGAATGCCTCCATCAAATGCAGTCTATATCGGACCAAACGATTACAACAACCCAAACAAGCCAAGATGTGTTATAATAGAAGAACCAGCTCAACATCAGGTCAGATTTCGGTATGAATGTGAAGGAAGGTCAGCAGGATCCATACCAGGAGCTAACAGTACTGCTAGGAAGAAGACATATCCCACCATCATGGTAGAAGGTTATACAGGAGAGGCAGTGGTGGTTGTTTCTTGTGTCTCCAAGGATCCACCTTACAGGTAAAAATACGAAGATATAGAACTCCTTATACAGATAGAGAACTCTATTTTTTGATATCAAGAAAAATTATTCTTGCGTATATACCAGTGTTTCCCAACGTGGGGCGTACGCCCCACTGGGGGGCAATATGATTGTTGAGGGGGGCAATTGGAATATAGAAAAATTTTTAAAAAAAAACCTACCTTAAAGTCTCTTTGTACCGTTCATACTGCAACCGTTAATCATATCCTTGAGGCTAATTATTAAATATCCCTACCCAATTCTAAATCTGAAAAAAAAAAACACACAATAGGGAAAAATTTAATTAAGCCATCAATATTTGTAAAAACGTTTTTAGAAAAATATGTCAAAGATGTGATAGCTATGCCACTTAAGATACATTGTTGAGGAACATTTTGTTGAAGGTATGTTATTCTGTAAATTAGAAAGCATCACAACCTCCGGAGATATTCTTCATAAGCAAAAGTTACTTCAATGTCTTTATTCCAATACAGAACATAACATCCTGTACTGCAGACTGTGCTCCTAACATGATGGCCAAGAAAATCGGCTGTTGAAGATAAGAATCCAGAAATGCTTCTTGTGCATTGTCTAATATAGCTCCATAGGGAAAACTTGGTAACAAAAATGTTTGTCCAGTTCTCAATGAAGATTAAATTCGGTTATAAAATATGTCAATTGTATCAAAGCTAATGCCGAATGTGACATTTCAAGTTAATTTGTGACGTGCAAAATAATTCATACTTTTTATAACTAAATTTAATACTTCATTGAACAAATATTTTTGGCCACCAAGTTTTCCCTGTGGATTACACAATGCACAAGAAGCATTTCTGGATTTTCATCTTTAAACAGCCACTTTTCTTGCCCATCATGTTAGGGTCACGATTGGCAGCACAAGATGTTATGTTCTGTATTGGAATATTATCGACATAATTAATAACATAGTTTTTTAGCTTAGAAAAAAATATCTCTGGAGGTCGTGGTGCTTTCTTATGATTTGCAGAATAACATTTCCTCAAAAAAATGTTCCTTATTAATGTACCTTACATAAGTTATCAACAAGGACTCGGTGCCTCTCACTCTTGCTCATTTTAACCATTCTTTTTCTGACAGTGTTGTTACTAAGGGGCACAGCTATCACATCTTTGTCATCTTTTTCTAAAACCGTTTTTACAAATGTTGATATTGACAGTTTAATTAAATGTTCCCCTATTTTGTGCTTTTTCCAGATTTAGCAATGAGCACGAATATTTGATAATAACTAGATTCAAGGGTACGATTAACACTTGCAGTGACAATTTCAGTTTTAGAGTAAATGTTTAACTTTGTGTTGTTATAATAAAATATGGCAGATTTGTGTTGTATTAGTTTTTAAGTGAATGTTTATTTCTATTTTGTTATAATAGAATATGTAGCAAATTTTGTTTCTGCTGAAATGCTTAGTATTTATTTCAATAATCAAATAAATTATTGTTTTATGTTATTATTTTTATACCCCCAATGGCGTAAGTTTTTTATTACGTCACAGAGAGGAAGTTAGTCAAAGTTTGTTGGGCAGAATGTGTATCAATGACGAAATGAGAAACGTACACCGTTCCGAGTAAGGTTCATTTCCAACTCTGTTATAGGTATAAAAAAAGACAATATGAAGTGGGGCATGAGATTTTTAGACCAGCTTCGGTGGGGCATAGCTCAAAAAAGGTTGGGAAACACTGGTATATACTGTAGCATGAAGCGGATTTTTTTTCTATCCAAATAATATTTTATTCTAATAAGAATTTCAATATAGTTGTTTCAACGGTTAGTTATGCTTACGATTTAAGAATTAAAAAAGAAGAAAGTATGTTTATGTTAAGTATATATTTCTCTGAGGAAAAAAAAGTTATTTTTCAATAAAAGAATAGACGTTCGTCTTACAAGAACAAAAATATTTCGTTGGACGAAAAGTATATATGCTTCAATGAAAAAAAAAACAGTTTTTTGACCCAAGATTCTTACTCTGAGATATACATAGAAAGTTGTGCAATTACTTTACAGATGGCGCTAACAGTTTCTCGCGTCTTTTGCCACATATCACCGCTACATAAGTTTGACGATATTGAGTGTTCGTATATTGTTTGTTTACATCTATGCATAAGTGTTTTATTTCATGGGTGACTTACAAGGATTATGAGGAAAACCAGGATTGTAGTGGAATAGCCTACACAGAAAGAACTCTATTCTTGGATATGAAGAAAAATTGTTCTTGCGTATATGGTGTAGCATGAAGAGGATATTTTTGCTATCCAAATAATATTTTGTTGTAATAAGTATTTCAGTATAAGTTATAGTTATTTCAACGGATAGTTATTCTTCCGGTTTAAGAGTTTAGTATGTTTATGTTGAGTATTTGTTATAATCCTGATATAGTATGTATTATTATTATCTTACGAACATTCGCTTTTGGTGTTTCACCCTCTATAGTCTATAACTCTATACACTCTATACGTTTAGAAAGTTTATAAATTTGTAAAGAGTGTGTCAACGTAGTCGGAAAGGTGGGTGGGGGCCACACTAGATATTTATGTTTGCATTATAATCATTGTACTTTGATTATAATCCAAACATAGTGTAGTCGAAAAACGCAATAAACGATTATGGTGGACTGATTAGATTATTTTTCTCCAGGGAAATCTGTAGTAAAGACTACAGACTTATTTCCAAATGAAGAGAAACCATAACACCGCTCGCTTTCTAAGACTCAGTTTATATAAGCTCAATCGAAGCCAACGTGTGCTAGAATCTGTCAGCGCCATCTCCCCGCGATAATTTTTAATGAAACCGCACGTTTTTAATTCAAACATATAATCGTTTCACTCAAATTTATATGTTTTTCTCTTCCAAATAATTTCAAATAGAACCTTTAATTACTTCAAGGCCGATCTTTGTTTCAAATAAAATTAGATTTATTTCATTCAAACGCTTTCTGCAATTAAACCTAAATAATTTCTACTTTACAAAAGACGGATGGAAAACCATTTGTTTTTTTTTTTTCAGTGAAAATTATTTCTTTTTACTTAAGAAATATTTCAAATAAAATATTTCTTTCAGCCTATGCAGCTCATTTTATGAAATTTAAAAATACTTATTTGTTTCTAACATATCTTTTTTACTTGAAAGAATACCTGTGAAGAAATACATTTATTTGTTTTTATATTTTGTACTCTTTGTACAGTTGGATAGTTTCTGTTGTAAAAAACGGAACAATACACCCCACAAATAATCCGTTTCTAATTCGAAAAATTATACATAAATAAACAAATAAACATAACCTTTAATGTAATAGGGATTAGTTTAAAGGTATGTTTTGATATTTATTACACCTTTTCAATTCTTCTTTCTTGAATTCTGATCACATTATTTGTTAATCTCGAGGGAATACGAGAGGTGACTCTTTCTTGGCGAATAAAGCTCCAAACTCTGCTAGGATCATCCCTGATAGAGTGGTCAATATCAGTAATATAGATAGGAGGAGTAAACAACTGATGTTTGTTCCTTTACGAGTTGACGGCGTATGCGTTACGTATATGGTTGGTATTGTAAGCAATGAATACACATTTTAAATTCATTATTTAGTTTAATCTCGAAATTTGATTTGTAAGCAGTCCATAAGTGTAATGCCTGGCCATCCCCTTTTCTTCAGCATTGGTGGTAGATCAAATACAGCTTTTGTATCGGTATGGAATTGAATCTGACGTGGATGAGGCGGAATACCCAGGAGATAAACAGATCCAGTTTGGTCGAAGGGGCCTTCTGCATTGCACGTGCCCAAGATAGGCTCCCAGGCATTCCTGCGAATATTAAAACGTTCCCAAGAAGACCCTGAAAATCAATTTATTAAACTACGCTCTTGATTTCCATTATTTTTTCTTATGATTTTGTAACACACCTTCTGGAGATGTGTATATATATGGATCCAAGACAGCCACGCCGTGGTAACATCTTGCTGTACTCATATGTGGCGCATCTGTCCATTTTCCTTCACGTGGGTCGAACATCTCCATTGATTTTAGCTCACCACCAACATAACCTCCAATTGCGTAGATACGGTTATCTGAAAAAAGAAACCGACGTGTTATTAAATCTTTAGTTTTCTGCTTGATCTGTGTTACCTGCGACAGCTGGGGTGAACCATCCTCTCTTGGTTTTCATAGGCGTGGACGATCCGTAAACGCCGGTTGTCGGATCGAACTTGTCCACGCTGTTTACACATGCGCCGCTTGTTATTCCTCCACATATGTATATTGAGTTGTCGATGGAACAAACTCCTACGATAACGGTGGTTTATTAGGAATTTAAAAACTGTAATTGTCAATCTCTGTTGTTCTTACCTGACCCACATTTTGCACACGGTAAAGACGTTGTCATTGTCCAAGAGTCTTTTAACGGATTGTAATATTCCACTGATGAAAGTGCATTGTCACTATGATCCACACCTCCAAAAGCATATACCAGTTGTTTAAAACCAATAAGAGTATGATCCGATCTACTGCACTGCATCGACGTAAATGAATGCCATCTATTGGTTTGTAAATCGTAGAGTTCACAATCGGCGACTGATGAATCTAATCGAAAAATATTAAAATGTAAGTTTAGTTAACAAATCTGGAAATTATGGTTTAACAAAGAGACTCAGACATATAGTCAACACTTACACCCACATCGACCTCCTGCGACAAATATGTATGGAAGTTCTCTATAATGTTTTCTTGGAAGAACTCTCGATGACCTTTCCTCACATTCGATCCCCATGTGATAGTCCGTTGCTTCCATCACAAGATTATAACACTCCGCATTTTCCCTCATTAAGGGTTCCCTTGCCACATTTCTCGTGAAATAAGCCTTATCGAGAAGAGGCAACTTAACATACGTCATCAACTAGAAGACAGAAGGAGAAATACCGTAAATCCCAACCCTACTTCCACATACTATTAAATAGGCATTACCTCAGCGAGATTTGCTGCTCTGCTTGGAGGATCGTGCTTTGCCCACTTGAGTACTGCAGAGTAGACTTTCTCCTCAGACGTTACCAGAAGGTCTTCATCTGATATTAATTGTTTCACCTAAAAATAATTAATAATTAATAAGTTTCCCGAACCTTACATAAAAAGTCGTTATACTTGATGCATTGATAATTGGACGAATTCTTCGGTTTCTGCTATTTCGTCAAAATGCTGCAGCGAATAGGCATGACATTCTTTGTACAGCATCTCATCTTGTTCTTCGGCTACAAACATGATTAGTTACAGTAAATTTGACGTTTCTTAAAATTATTTTAAGGAATACTTTTTATACTAATCACTATACTGTGTGTCTTTTCATAATTGACGACTTCAGCATTCGTTTAAAGAAAAAATGAGTTAAGTATATGGATTTTCGATTTATTATCATCATATACATCTCATTCCTATAAATTCAATGTAATTGAATAAAGATTTATATTTCAAGCGTTTTTTGATATCAAACCACCATCATCTCTGTTCATACCCACAATAGGTTCGAAGAAATTTGTATATAATCACGAATCAGCTGACGACAACTTTAATCGCATTCAAATTTACGGAATAAAACCGCTCAGAGTACTACGTGATTACAATACTAACCTGCTATGTTTTTGATTTGGAGGCAGTTTGTTGGATTTAACAGTTTCCTCATTGATTCCCGACATGCCAGCTCCAAAGAATCAATCTTGAACCTCTTGCTGGCCTTGACTACGTCTTGCACGATCGCGGTTGTTATCATAATTTCGCCCGTGTACATGAATTGCAGAAGCGCTTTAAACGCTATCGCTGAAATGTAATCGATTTGATATTCCAGGATTCCTTCTTGTTCATTATCGTCTAGAAAGAAATTATATTAAATATTTGAAAATATCTCCGTTTTTTTATGTAATTACCAATCATATCTGAGAAATATTGGCTGGCAGATGCAAACACCAACTTGTGTCCGCGATATGCCTCTCCTTTAACGGTCACGACAATATCGCACAACTAAAATGTTTTAAATACGGTACATTTTAAGCAGATATGTGCGAGGAAATTAAGTATTACATAATAAATATATCGATAAAAATGATACTTGCCTTACTCTGGCGTTGCATTGCATGCATTTTTTTGAATCTGCTGGTACAATAGTTGCTGGAGATGTGGTGGTACCCCTCTTTGTCTGATGAGGAACTTCCTGGCTTTACCACAGCGGCGTTCATTTTGGTAATATGTAGAAGGGCGTTTTAGTTTAAACACGTTTGCAAACTTCTGTTGCTAGTCGAGTTTACTCCTATCTTATATACTCATAGAACAATAAATACTTTATCTTTCAAGTGCCACTTAAGATGGCTATTTTTACTGGAATTTAGTCAGGTGATGTAAAGTGTGTGTACCAAACAACATAGCAATTTCGACTTTTGGACGTGCTCGAGTATCTACTTATCAATAAAATTCTACGAAACAATTACGTAATTAAGGCTCCAACGTAACGTAAAGTTCGATAATATAACATATCTAAATTTTTCGGGTAATTTTCCTTTCCGACTAGTACCCTAGAAGGAAAGTATTGTAATCGACGGAAAATAACGTTTCGAGATTTCCACGGAAATACGCGTTTTGAGGTCCCCTGAATCGCTTGCGATGATTTCTGGACAAGGATAGATACAAAATTTTCAAAAAAAAAATAGCGAGTGTTTCATTTTGGATTCATTTCTTTCTAGGCCCCATCCACATAACCTAGTTGGACGGCAAGGATGTAAGAAGGGCGTATGCACTGTAGAAATCCCACAGGACACTATGACAGTCAGTTTCCGCAATTTGGGGATCCAATGTGTCAAAAAGAAGGACATCGCCGACGCTTTGAAGGCAAGGGAGGAAATCAAGGTCGATCCATTCAGAAGTAAAGAAATTTTGAATCCCCCGGTATATTAGTTTCTCTCTAACAAGCACAAACATGTTCCAGCTGGCTTCTCACACCGTGATACGCCATCTTCCATAGATTTCAACTCAGTGCGTCTGGCTTTTCAAGTTCTACTCAAAATCAGGGACGAAGGCGAAAAGAACAAGTTTAGACATGTTCCACTGGATCCAATCGTCAGTAACCCGATTTTTCACAAAAAGGCTTTGTCGGATTTGACGATCGTCAAGATGTCCGACCATCAATGCCCGGTAGATGGCGGTAGTAAAGAAATCATACTCCTATGCGAAAAGGTTAGAAAATATAGGGACTTTTTTGTTTGGGTTATTGGTAATTGGTAATTGTTAGGTTGTGAATTCTGGTGATTTTCAGGTTATAAAAGAAGACATTCAGGTGAGATTTTATGAAGAAATCAATGGTAGAATTGTTTGGGAGGCTCTAGGAGAATTTCAACCATCCAGTGTTCACAAGCAGTACGCTATAACTTTTAGACCACCGCGGTATAAGAATTTGGAGGTGGTGACTGCTGTTAACGTGTTTGTACAGCTCAGGAGGCCGTCAGATGGCGGCACCAGCGCCCCAGTGGCGTTCCAAATGATGCCTTTAGGTAAGATTTCGAAAATATGCCTAGAAAGAATTTAATTCGCAAAAACCAGATACAATAAATCAACAGGTAGTCCCTATAATAAATAAACTTGTGTCTTTCAGGTACCAATACACCATTTTCTCAACAATCTAACAGTCCAATATTTAATGTTCCTATAAACAACACAAATCATTACCGAAGTAATGATTTTTCGGCGCCTAGAAATAATATGGTTTGGACCAATGATGGAGATGGAATGGTACAGTCTGGAGTAATTGGTAATACGCCTTCAACCGTTTCTTTCTTTAATATTGCACCGGAAGGTGCTACGGCACAGAGTGGCAATTGTAAAACAAAAGATGAAGGGAGGGATTTACCGCCGATAACAATTGACTCTGGGGATTTGACAATGACAGATCTGTCACATAGGTTGTCATCGAACTTGTCTTTAAGTGACGAGATGATGTCATACAGTAGCTAGATGAATAAATTTGTGTTCCTTTTTGTATTTTCTATCTTTTTTGACTTTTCTATGTTTTATCTTTGACTTGTACCAACTTGTACTTATACATTACGTGATATGAAATAAAAGTATTTTAACGTTGAAGTATATCTTTTTTAATACCTTCTGGTGTCGCTAGTTATGTCACTAGATAAGATTAGAATCAAAACTTCTTTTTTCCTCAAGAGGCTGAAGAAAGATTTTGGACAAACACCAATAAAACTTATTAGGCAAAGTCAACTTCTTGAATGAAATACTGCACCAATCAATGGCCAAAGGGTTGTACACCAGAAGAAATCTCCTCAACAGGCTGCAGTAACCTTTTGGACAAACACCAATCAACTTCCTCGGCAAATTTAGCACCTACGAGTGTCCAAACTCATCTAAGTCATTAAAAATTTCCTCAAGAGGCTGAAGGAAGCTTTTGGACAAACACCAATCAAACTTATCGAGCAAACTAAATTTTTTAAAGCAAATACTGCACCAATGAATATCCAAAGGGTTATACACCAGAAGAAATTTCCTCAACAGGCAGAAGTAACCTTTTGGACAAACACCAATCAACTTCCTCGGCAAATTTAGCACCTACGAGTGTCCAAACTCATCTAAGTCATTAAAAATTTCCTCAAGAGGCTGAAGGAAGCTTTTTGGACAAACACCAATCAAACTTATCGGGTAAACTCAATTTTTTAAAGCAAATACTGCACCAATGAATATCCAAAGGGTTATACACCAGAAGAAATTTCCTTAAGAGGCTGAAGTAACCTTTTGGACAAACACCAATCAACTTCCTCGGCAAATTTAGCACCTACGAGTGTCCAAACTCATCTGAGTCATTAAAAAAATCCTCAAGAGGCTGAAGGAAGCTTTTGGACAAACACCAATCAAACTTATCGGGCAAATTCAATTTTTTAAAGCAAATACTGAACCAATGAATATCCAAAGGGTTATACACCAGAAGAAATTTCCTTAAGAGGCTGAAGTAACCTTTTGGACAAACACCAATCAACTTCCTCGGCAAATTTAGCACCTACGAGTGTCCAAACTCATCTAAGTCATTAAAAATTTCCTCAAGAGGCTGAAGGAAGCTTTTTGGACAAACACCAATCAAACTTATCGGGTAAACTCAATTTTTTAAAGCAAATACTGCACCAATGAATATCCAAAGGGTTGTACACCAGAAGAAATTTTCTCAACAGGCTGAAGCAACCTTTTGGACAAACAGCACCTAACTTCCTCGGCAAATTTAGCACCTGCGAGTGTCCAAACTCATCTAAGTCATTAAAAATTTCCTCAAGAGGCTGAAGGAAGCTCTTTGGACAAACACCAATCAAACTTATCGGGTAAACTCAATTTTTTAAAGCAAATACTGCACCAATCAATGTCCAAAGGGTTATACACCAGAAGAAATTTCCTTAAGAGGCTGAAGTAACCTTTTGGACAAACACCAATCAACTTCCTCGGCAAATTTAGCACCTACGAGTGTCCAAACTCATCTAAGTCATTAAAAAATTCCTCAAGAGGCTGAAGGAAGCTTTTGGACAAACACCAATCAAACTTATCAGACAAATTCAACTTCTTGAATGCAATATTGCACCAATGAATGTCCAAAGAGTTATACACCGGAAGAAATTTCCTCAAGAGGCTGAAGCAATTTTTTGGACAAACAAAAATCAACTTCCTCGGTAAATTTAGTACCTACGAGTGTCCAAACACATCTACGTCATTAAAAAATTCCTCAAGAGGCTGAAGAAAGCTTTTGGACAAACACCAATCAAACTTATCAGACAAATTCAACTTCTTGAATGCAATATTGCACCAATGAATGTCCAAAGAGTTATACACCGGAAGAAATTTCCTCAAGAGGCTGAAGCAATTTTTTGGACAAACAAAAATCAACTTCCTCGGTAAATTTAGTACCTACGAGTGTCCAAACACATCTACGTCATTAAAAAATTCCTCAAGAGGCTGAAGAAAGCTTTTGGACAAACACCAATCAAACTTATCAGACAAATTCAACTTCTTGAATGCAATATTGCACCAATGAATGTCCAAAGAGTTATACACCGGAAGAAATTTCCTCAAGAGGCTGAAGCAATTTTTTGGACAAACAAAAATCAACTTCCTCGGTAAATTTAGTACCTACGAGTGTCCAAACACATCTACGTCATTAAAAAATTCCTCAAGAGGCTGAAGAAAGCTTTTGGACAAACACCAATCAAACTTATCAGACAAATTCAACTTCTTGAATGCAATATTGCACCAATGAATGTCCAAAGAGTTATACACCGGAAGAAATTTCCTCAAGAGGCTGAAGCAATTTTTTGGACAAACAAAAATCAACTTCCTCGGTAAATTTAGTACCTACGAGTGTCCAAACACATCTACGTCATTAAAAAATTCCTCAAGAGGCTGAAGAAAGCTTTTGGACAAACACCAATCAAACTTATCAGACAAATTCAACTTCTTGAATGCAATATTGCACCAATGAATGTCCAAAGAGTTATACACCGGAGGAAATTTCCTCAAGAGGCTGAAGCAATTTTTTGGACAAACAAAAATCAACTTCCTCGGTAAATTTAGTACCTGCGAGTGTTCAAACTCATCTAAGTCATTAAAAAATTCCTCAAGAGGCTGAAGGAAGCTTTTGGACAAACACCAATCAAACTTATCAGACAAATTCAACTTCTTGAATGCAATATTGCACCAATGAATGTCCAAAGAGTTATACACCGGAAGAAATTTCCTCAAGAGGCTGAAGCAATTTTTTGGACAAACAAAAATCAACTTCCCCGGTAAATTTAGCACCTACGAGTGTCCAAACACATCTACGTCATTAAAAAATTCCTCAAGAGGCTGAAGAAAGCTTTTGGACAAACACCAATCAAACTTATCAGACAAATTCAACTTCTTGAATGCAATATTGCACCAATGAATGTCCAAAGGGTTATACACCGGAAGAAATTTCCTCAAGAGGCTGAAGTAACCTTTTGGACAAACACCAATCAACTTCCTCGGCAAATTTAGGACCTACGAGTGTCCAAACTAATCTAAGTCATTAAAAAAATCTTCAAGAGGCTGAAGGGAGCTTTTGGACAAACACCAATCAAACTTATATAAGCTCATTCTAAGCCAACGTGTGCTAGAATGTATCAGCGCCATCTCCCCGCAAGGAGACATAGCGATAATTTTTAATGAAACCGCACGTTTTTGATTCAAACATATAATCATTTCACTCAAATTTATATGTCTTCCTCTTCCAAATAATTTCAAATAGAATACATATTTACCTCAAGGCCGATCTTTATTTCAACTAAATCAGATTTATTTCATTCAAACGCTTTCTGCAATTAAACCTAAATAATTTCTACTTTACGAAAAACAGATGGTTTTCCATCTGTTTTTCTTTTCAGTGAAAATTACTTCTTTTTACTTAAGAAATATTCCAAATAAAATATTTCTTTCAGCCTATGCAGCTCATTTTATGAAATGTAAAAATACTTATTTGTTTCTAACATATCTTCTTTACTTGAAAGAACCATCGGCGAAGAAATACATTTATTTGATTTTACATTTTGTACTCTTTGTACTGTTGGATAGTTTCTGTTGTAACAAAAAAACGCAACAATACACCCCACTAATAATTCGTTTCTAATTCGAAAAATTATACATAAATAAATAATTAAACATAACCTTTAATGTAATAGGGATTAGTTTAAAGGTGTGTTTTGAAATTTATCACACTTTTTCAATTATTCTTCTTTCTTGAATTCTAATCACATTATTTGTTAATCTCGAGGGAATACGAGAGGTGTCTCTTCTTTAGCGAATAAAGCTCCAAACTCTGCCAGGATCATCCCTGATAGAGTGCTCAATATCAGTAATATAGATAGGAGGAGTAAACAACTGATGTTTGTTCCTTTACGAGTTAACGGCGTATGCGTTACGTATATGGTTGGGTATTGTAAGCAATGAATACACATTTTAAATTCATTATTTAGTTTAATCTCGAAATTTGATTTGTAAGCAGTCCATAAGTGTAATGCCTGGCCAATCTCTTTCCTTCAGCATTGGTGGTAGGTCAAATACAGCTTTTGTATTGGTATGGAATTGAATCGGTCTTGAATGGGGCGGAATGCCCAGGAGATAAACAGATCCAGTTTGGTCGAAGGGGCCTTCTGCATGGCACGTGCCCAAGATAGGCTCCCAGGCATTCCTGCGAATATTAAAACGTTCCCAGGAAGACTCTGAAAATCAATTTATTAAACTACGCTGTTGATTTCCACTATTTTTTTCTTATGATTATGTAACACACCTACTGGAGATGTGTATATATATCCATCAGAGACTGTCACGCCGTGGTCATATCTTGCTGTACTCATATGTGGCGCATCTGTCCATTTTCCTTCACGTGGGTCGAACATCTCCATTGATTTTAGCTCACCACCAACATAACCTCCAATTGCGTAGATACGGTTATCTGCAAAAAGAAACCGACGTGTTATTAAATCTTTAGTTTTCTGCTTGATCTGTGTTACCTGCGACAGCTGGGGTGAAGAATGCTCTGTCGGTTTTCATAGGCGTGGACGATTCGTAAACGCCGGTTGTCGGATCGAACTTGTCCACGCTGTTTATAAGTGTGTCTTCTGTTGTCATTCCTCCACATATGTATATTGAGTTGTCGATGGAACAAACTCCTACGATAATGGTCTTTTATTAGAAATTTTATAAACTGTAACTTTCAATCTCTGTTGTTCTTACCTGAAACATATTTTGCACGCGGTAAAGACGTTGTCGTTGTCCAAGAGTCTTTTAACGGATTGTAATATTCCACTGATGAAAGTACATTGCCACGATAATCCAAACCTCCAAAAGCATATACCAGTTGTTTAAAACCAATAAGAGTATGACTAGATCTAATGCACTGCATCGACGTAAATGAATGCCATTTATTGCTTTGCAAATCGTAGAGTTCACAATCGGCGACTGCTGAATCTAATCGAAAAATATTAAAATGTAAGTTTAGTTAACAAATCTGGAAATTATGGTTTAACAAAGAGACTCAGACACATAGTCAACACTTACCCTCACATGAACCTCCTGCGACAAATATGTATGAAGCAAGTTCCCTATTATGTTTTCTTGGAAGAACTCTCGATGACCTTTCCTCACATTCGATCCCCATGTGATAATCATTTGCTTCCTTCACAAGATTATAGCAATCCGCATTTTTCCTCATTAAGGGTTCCCTTGCCACATTTCTCGTGAAATAAGTTCTATCGAGAAGAGGCAACTTAACATACGTCATCAGCTAGAAGACAGAAAGAAAAATACCGTGAATCCCAACCCTACTTCCACATACTATTAAATAGGCATTACCTCAGAGAGATTTGCTGCTCTGCTTGGAGGATCGTGTTTTACCCACTTGAGTACTGCAGAGTAGACTTTCTCCTCAGACGTTACCAGAAGGTCTTCATCTGATATTAATTGTTTCACCTAAAAATAATTAATAATTAATAAGTTTCCTGAACCTTACATAAAAAGTCGTTATACTTGATGCATTGATAATTGGACGAATTCTTCGGTTTCTGCTATTTCGTCAAAATGCTGCAGCGAATAGGCATGACATTCTTTGTACAGCTTCTCATCTTGTTCTTCGTCTACAAACATGATTAGTTACAGTAAATTTGACATTTCTTAAAATTATTTTAAGCAATACTTTTTATACTAATCACCATACTGTGTGTCTTTTCATAATTGACGACTTCAGGATTCGTTTAAAGAAAAAATGAATTAAGTATATGGATTTACGATTTATGATCATCATAGATATAACTTACATCTCATTCCTATAAATTCAATGTAATTGAATAAAGATTTATATTTCAAGCGTTTTTTGATATCAAACCACCATCATCTCTGTTCACACCCACAATAGATTCGAAGAAATTTATATATAATCACGAATCAGCTGACGACACCTTTCATCGCATTCAAATTTAGGGAATAAAACCGCTCAAAGTACTACGTGATTACAATACTAACCTGCTATGTTTTTGATTTGGAGGCAGTTTGTTGGATTTAACAGTTTCCTCATTGATTCCCGACATGCCAGCTCCAAAGAATCAATCTTGAACCTCTTGCTGGCCTTGACTACGTCTTGCACGATCGCGGTTGTTATCATAATTTCGCCCGTGTACATGAATTGCAGAAGCGCTTTAAACGCTATCGCTGAAATGTAATCGATTTGATATTCCAGGATTCCTTCTTGTTCATTATCGTCTAGAAAGAAATTATATTAAATATTTGAAAATATCTCCGTTTTTTTATGTAATTACCAATCATATCTGAGAAATATTGGCTGGCAGATGCAAACACCAACTTGTGTCCGCGATATGCCTCTCCTCTAACGGTCACGACAATATCGCACAACTAAAATGTTTTAAATACGGTACATTTTAAGCAGATATGTGCGAGGAAATTAAGTATTACATAATAAATATATCGATAAAAATGATACTTGCCTTACTCTGGCGTTGCATTGCATGCATTTTTTTGCTTCTGCTGGTACAATAGTTGCTGGAGATGTGGTGGTACCCCTCTTTGTCTGAAGAGGAACTTCCTGGCTTTACCACAGCGGCGTTCATTTTGGTAATATGTAGAAGGACGTTTTAATTCGAACACGTTTGCAAACTTCTGTTGCTAGTCGAGTTTACTCCTATCTTATATACTTATAGAACAATCAATACCTTATCGTTCAAATCCCTTTTAAGATGGGTATTTTTACTGGAATTTAGTCAGGTGATCGAGTGTGTGTACCAAACAACATGGCAATTTCGACTTTTGGACGTGTTCGTGTCATACGTGGGGTTTTGTCTTTTGCCTTGGGTTTGCGTAGAATAAACGGTCGCAACAGATGGCAAAGAATAGCACAGGCTACAGGGTATTTGTTCAACAAACGTTTTGACCTGATCGGGTTTGTTTCGAGTTTGCTTGTGAATTGTGGATACAGATTTTTTCTAGAAGTTCCACATTGTATGTGGTTGGGGCGGAAGTAGGATTTTTTGCTAAAATAACGAACTTTGGTTCTGTGTGTGGAGGTGAAACAGCCTTCTTGGGTTTTAAAATATATTTTAAATATCAGTCGAAGTCGTGGTTTAGAAGTCAAAAGATGTAGTCGTTACGTGTTTTAGGGCAATAGGCCCTTATCTTGTGTTTTGTTTCTGTGTGTGCCCGTGATACCATCTCTGCTGATATAGGTTTGCCAGTAACAATTTAGGTAATTTTTATGGTTTAATTGTGTCTGTGTCATCCGTTTTCTCTCCAACTATTTTCATTGTGTCAAGAGGTTCAATGATTCTTGTGCACTCGATTTGAAGGGTTTTTAATCTTTTTGTTCATTTTGTAAATATATTTGTTTTGGTTAGAATTTGACTTTTAATCATCCTGGGTTTTTTTTTTATTGAATTCATTTACGATTATTGTGCTTTCTAAAAATCTAGCGATACCAAACCCTCAAGGTTTGAAAGAAAGTTCTCGCGTCCTCCGTTTTGAATTTGATATAAAATAAATTACATACTGACCGCTCTGTTGCTACGCTACCAATAAAAACAGACTCAGGTCCTAACCTCTTACATTCGAGTATCTACCTATCAATAAAATTCTACGAAACAATTACGTAATTATGGCTCCAACGTAACGTAACGTTTGATAATATAACATATCTACAGATTTTTCGGGTAATTTTCCTTTCCGACTAGTTTTTACCCTAGAAGGAAAGTATTGTAATCGACGGAAAATGACGTTTCGAGATTTCCACGGAAATACGCGTTTTGAGGTCCCCTGAATCGCTTGCGATGATTTCTGGACAAGCATAGATAAAACATTTCCATAAAAAAATATTACATTTTGAATTCATTTCTTTCTAGGCCCCATCCACATAACCTAGTTGGACGGCAAGGGTGTAAAAAGGGCGTATGCACTGTAGAAATCCCACAAGACACTATGACAGTCAGTTTCCGCAATTTGGGGATTCAATGTGTCAAAAAGAAGGACATCGCCGATGCTTTGAAGGCAAGGGAGGAAATCAAGGTCGACCCATTCAGAAGTAAAGAAATTTTGAAGTCCCCGGTATATTAGTTTCTCTCTAACAAGCACAAACATGTTCCAGCTGGCTTCTCACACCGTGATACGCCATCTTGCATAGATTTCAACTCAGTGCGTCTGGCTTTTCAAGTTCTACTCAAAATCAGGGACGAAAGCGAAAAGAACAAGTTTAGGCACGTTCCGCTGGATCCAATCGTCAGTAACCCGATTTTTCACAAAAAGGCTTTGTCGGATTTGACGATCGTCAAGATGTCCGACCATCAATGCCCGGTAGATGGCGGTAGTAAAGAAATCATACTCCTATGCGAAAAGGTTAGAAAATATAGGGACTTTTTTTGTTTGGGTTATTGGTAATTGTTAGGTTGTGAATTCTGGTGATTTTCAGGTTATAAAAGAAGACATTTGGGAGGCTCTAGGAGAATTTCAACCATCCAGTGTTCACAAGCAGTACGCTATAACTTTTAGACCACCGCGGTATAAGAATTTGGAGGTTGTGACTGCTGTTAACGTGTTTGTACAGCTCAGGAGGCCGTCAGATGGCGGCACCAGCGCCCCAGTGGCGTTCCAAATGATGCCTTTAGGTAAGATTTCGAAAATATGCCTAGAAAGAATTTAATTCGCAAAAACCAGATACAATAAAACAACAGGTAGTCCCTATAATAAATAAACTTGTGTCTTTCAGGTACCAATACACCATTTTCTCAACAATCTAACAGTCCAATATTTAATGTTCCTATAAACAACACAAATCATTACCGAAGTAATGATTTTTCGGCGCCTAGAAATAATATGGTTTGGACCAATGATGGAAATGGAATGGTACAGTCTGGAGTAATTGGTAATACGCCTTCAACCGTTTCTTTCTTTAATATTGCACCGGAAGGTGCTACGGCACAGAGTGGCAATTGTAAAACAAAAGATGAAGGGAGGGATTTACCGCCGATAACAATTGACTCTGGGGATTTGACAATGACAGATCTGTCACATTAATTGACGCGAAGAATGCGCCAATTGAATGTTAAATTGTGGTTATTTGTATAGGGTTTGTGGTCTCATAACTCCATGGAACTATCCGCTTATGATGCTCTCGTGGAAAATGGCCGCTTGTTTGGCAGCTGGCAATACTGTTGTTATCAAACCAGCCCAAGTTTGTCCGCTGACAGCTTTGAAATTTGCTGAATTGTCGGTGAGAGCTGGTGTTCCTCCTGGTGTCATCAATATAGTGACTGGTTCAGGTAAGATGACTCTTTTGTATCAAAGACTTAGGCGTATCATCATTTCTGATGGCTGGTCACCTTTTTGCATGGGTGACCACTCAGCAACGCTGTTTTACCAGTTGGCGAGTGAGTTTAGCAGCAGCCAACCAACTGATTTCTTGTTTCTCTAATAGGAAGTGTTGCCGGAAACGCAATTGCTTCCCATCCAGATGTAAGGAAGGTCGGTTTCACCGGCAGTACGGACATAGGCAAAGTCATAATGCAGACTTGCACCACCAATTTGAAGAAATTATCTTTAGAATTGGGTGGAAAGTCGCCGTTGGTGATCTTTGCCGATTGCGATATGGACAAAGCCGTGAAACTGGTGAGGATAAATGTTTTTCTATGTGTCATACATGGGTGTCATACGCGGTCTTTTAAATTTTAGGGTATGCAAAGCGTGTTCTTCAACAAAGGTGAAAATTGTATAGCGGCTGGTAGGATTTTCGTGGAGGCCTCTATATATACCGAATATATGCATAGAGTGTTAAAAGAAACGAAGAAAATAGTGGTGGGGGACCCCCTGAATAGGGCTACATCGCACGTGCCCCAGAATCACTTGGCTCACTTGAAAAAATTAGAAGAGTTTGTCCAACGTGGCATTGATGACGGTGCTCGACTGGTCATTGGTGGAACGAGATTGGTGAGGCCTGGATATTTCTTCCCGCCTACCATTATAGCAGATGTCGAGGACCATATGTATGTAGCCAAAGAGGAGTCTTTTGGACCAATTATGTGCGTCAGCAAGTTTGATGATGGGTAAGAGACAGTTTCATCAATCGAAGAGTTGTAACTTTATACAAAATTGCAAAAAAATCTCAAAAAACTTAAAAATGGCAAAAAATGTACCTTTTTTTACAAAATTTTGTATTTTTTTTACAGTGACATAAATGGTGTTATAAAACGCGCCAATTCTACAGAATATGGATTGGCATCAGGCGTTTTTACGCAGGACATATCAAAAGCGCTGAAATTTGCAGATAAAATCGAAGCCGGCACTGTGTTTATTAACACGTATAATAAAACAGATGTGGCGGCACCTTTCGGTGGGTTTAAGCAGTCAGGATTCGGAAAAGATTTGGGTAAGTCGACAGTTTTTGCCACGGTCACGCTAGGCTGTTTTATTAGCCGCTAGTTGCTGGTGCTGCTAGGCAGTAACGGTAGCCAGCGGATATTTTGTGGTCACATTACGCTGTTTACCACCGCTGGTGGCTACTACCAGCAAGCCTCAGTTCAAACTACAAGGTCAACTATTTCTGGTGCATTTTATATGTCACCAGGTAGGTACATACAACAGTGAGACAATGTATTGTCTTTTGTTTGGTGAAGGCGTCGCAACCATAAAATATTTCATATTTGATACCAACTATTTGATACTGCCTTGAATCTGATTACATAAATTACTATAAATACTATTCATTACCTCGCATAATATTTATAAAACACATTTAAAAAATACATAATTTCCTGAGTTAACATTCATGCTGGTTGCTGTAAAAGTTAAACAAGCGCTGGTGGGCTGGCTGCTGCTAAACTCACTCGCCAGCTGGTGAAACAGTGAGTGGTCACACTGTTAGCAGCCAGTAGCAAATAGCACGCTAGTAAAACAGCCTAGTGTGACCAATCTAAATTGTTTTTTAACATGTTTTTATTTGTATTATTTTTTTTTCCGCAGGACAAGAGGCTTTGAATGAATATCTCAAAACAAAAACCGTGACGATTGAATATTAATATCACAACAAATTAATATTATGATTAAAAATACCGATAATTGATATGATTTTAACAAAGTATTGTATATTATTTGTATTTTAAGGATTGTATAACTAAGGTTGTGTTGTATGTGTTTAATATTATGTTTATATTACTTATGTATAATAAAATGGCGAATGAATTATTTTTAAAACCTGGGCGTTGTGTTTCACCCTGTATATGGTAGAAATATTCCTGCAAAACTAGATTTTACAACCAGTTGTCGGTGTTAATATTTTTTTGTTGTTGACACATGAAACACGTGTTCTATCGTTCAAAATATTTCCTAGGCGAAACATTGATCAAAAACAGTGATTTGTTCTACAATATAATTTCAGTGATTTAAAACAATAATAAAAGGAAATACGTTACATCATTGTTTTTCAGAAGATATGAGAGTGTTGTGAATATTTGTTAATCCAGCAGGTAAGTTAAGACAAACAAAAATAACTAATTAGAACAATTTTGATTTATTAGTTTTAAGATTGTGGGTACCTACTAATATATGTAATGTCGAATTAGAATTAATGAGGGTTAATTTTATGGCCCTAAGATCACTTTTTATAGATCAAGTCATCAAAACATATTTTTGTAATGTGGTTTTTTATAATTTTAATGAGAAGTGAAAGAGGGTTAGTTATTCTTACGATTTAAGAATTTAGTATGTTTATGTTAAGTATATTTTTCTCTGACGAAGAAAATGTTATTCTTCTATAAAAAAAGTAGACGTTCGTCTTACAACAACAAAAATATTTCGTTGGACAAAAAATATATATACTTCAACGAAAAAGCAGTTTCTTGACCCAAGATTCTTACTCTGAGAGATACATATAACGTTCTGCAATTACTTTATAGATGACGCTAACAGTTTCTCGCGTCTTTTGCCACATATCACCGCTATATAAGTTCGACGATATTGAGTGTTCGTATATTGTTTGTTTACATCTATGCAAAAGTGTTTTATTTCATGGGTGACTTATTATGAGGAAAACCAGGATTGTAGTGGAATAGCCTACATAGAAAGAACTCTATTCTTGGATATCAAGAAAAAAATGTTCTTGCGTATAAAGATGATAGTTTTGGTATCCAAATAATATTTTATTGTAATAAGAATTTCAGTATATGTTATAGTTATTTGAACGGCTAGTTATTCTTACGGTTTAAGAGTTTAGTATGTCTGCTAGCAGCACCAGCAACTATATACGTTCTCAAACTAACCGAAATAACTATTTGAAAGAATGCCTCCATCAAATGCAGTCTATATCGGACCAAACGATTACAACAACCAAAACAAGCCAAGATGTGTTATAATAGAAGAACCAGCTCAACATCAGGTCAGATTTCGGTATGAATGTGAAGGAAGGTCAGCAGGATCCATACCAGGAGCTAACAGTACTGCTAGGAAGAAGACATATCCCACCATCATGGTAGAAGGTTAAACAGGAGAGGCAGTGGTGGTTGTTTCTTGTGTCTCCAAGGATCCACCTTACAGGTAAAAATACGAAGATATAGAACTCCTTATACACATAGAGAACTCTATTTTTTGATATCAAGATAAATTATTCTTGCGTATATACTGTAGCATGAAGCGGATTTTTTTTCTATCCAAATAATATTTTATTCTAATAAGAATTTCAATATAGTTGTTTCAACGGTTAGTTATGCTTACGATTTAAGAATTTAGTATGTTTATGTTAAGTATATTTTTCTCTGAGGAAAAAAAGTTATTTTTCAATAAAAGAATAGACGTTCGTCTTACAAGAACAAACATATTTCGTTGGACGAAAAGTACATATGCTTCAATGAAAAAAACAGTTTTTTGACCCAAGATTCTTACTCTGAGAGCTACATAGAAAGTTCTGCAATTACTTTACAGATGGCGCTAACAGTTTCTCGCGTCTTTTGCCACATATCACCGCTATATAAATTCGACGATATTGAGTGTTCGTATATTGTTTGTTTACATCTATGCAAAAGTGTTTTATTTCATGGGTGACTTACAAGGATTATGAGGAAAACCAGGATTGTAGTGGAATAGCCTACACAGAAAGAACTCTATTCTTGGATATCAAGAAAAATTGTTCTTGCGTATATGGTGTAGCATGAAGAGGATATATTTGCTATCCAAATAATATTTTGTTGTAATAAGTATTTCAGTATATGTTATAGTTATTTCAATGGTTAGTTATTCTTCCGGTTTAAGATTTTAGTATGTTTATGTTGAGTATTTGTTATAATCCTGATATAGTATGTATTATTATTATCTTACGAACATTCGCTTTTGGTGTTTCACCCTCTATAGTCTATAACTCTATACACTCTATACGTTTAGAAAGTTTATAAATTTGTAAAGAGTGTGTCAACGTAGTCGGAAAGGTGGGTGGGGGCCACACTAGATATTTATGTTTGCATTATAATCATTGTACTTTGATTATAATCCAAACATAGTGTAGTCGAAAAACGCAATAAACGATTATGGTGGACTCATTAGATTATTTTTCTCCACGGAAATCTTTAGTAAAGACTACAGACTTATTTCCAAATGAAGAGAAACCATAACACCGCTCGCTTTCTAAGACTCAGTTTATATAAGCTCAATCGAAGCCAACGTGTGCTAGAATCTGTCAGCGCCATCTCCCCGCGATAATTTTTAATGAAACCGCACGTTTTTAATTCAAACATATAATCGTTTCACTCAAATTTATATGTCTTTCTCTTCCAAATAATTTCAAATAGAACCTTTAATTACCTCAAGGCCGATCTTTATTTCAAATAAAATTAGATTTATGTCATTTAAACGCTTTCTGCAATTAAACCTAAATAATTTCTACTTTACAAAAGACGGATGGAAAACCATTTGTTTTTTTTTTTCAGTGGAAATTATTTCTTTTTACTTAAGAAATATTTCAAATAAAATATTTCTTTCAGCCTATGCAGCTCATTTTATGAAATTTAAAAATACTTATTTGTTTCTAACATATCTTTTTTACTTGAAAGAATACCTGCGAAGAAATACATTTATTTGTTTTTATATTTTGTACTCTTTATACAGTTGGATAGTTTCTGTTGTAAAAAACGGAACAATACACCCCACTAATAATTCGTTTCTAATTCGAAAAATTATACATAAATAAACAAATAAACATAACCTTTAATGTAATAGGGATTAGTTTAAAGGTATGTTTTGATATTTATTACACCTTTTCAATTCTTCTTTCTTGAATTCTGATCACATTATTTGTTAATCTCGAGGGAATACGAGAGGTGCCTCTTCTTTGGCGAATAAAGCTCCAAACTCTGCCAGGATCATCCCTGATAGAGTGGTCAATATCAGTAATATAGGAGGAGTAAGCAACTGATGTTTGTTCCTTTACGAGTTGACGGCGTATGCGTTACGTATATGGTTGGTATTGTAAGCAATGAATACACATTTTAAATTCATTATTTAGTTTAATCTCGAAATTTGATTTGTAAGCAGTCCATAAGTGTAATGCCTGGCCATTCCCTTTTCTTCAGCATTGGTGGTAGATCAAATACAGCTTTTGTATCGGTATGGAATTGAATCGGTCTTGAATGGGGCGGAATGCCCAGGAGATAAACAGATCCAGTTTGGTCGAAGGGGCCTTCTGCATTGCACGTGCCCAAGATAGGCTCCCAGGCATTCCTGCGAATATTAAAACGTTCCCAAGAAGACCCTGAAAATCAATTTATTAAACTACGCTCTTGATTTCCATAATTTTTCTTATGATTTTGTAACACACCTGCTGGAGATGTGTATATATATGGATCCAAGACAGCCACGCCGTGCAAACATCTTGCTGTACTCATCGGTGGCGCAGCAGTCCATTTTCCTTCACGTGGGTCGAACATCTCCATTGATTTTAGCGCCCCATTACCATTATTATAACCTCCAATTGCGTAGATACGGTTATCTGAAAAAAGAAACCGACGTGTCATTAAATCTTTAGTTTTCTGCTTGATCTGTGTTACCTGCGACAGCTGGGGTGAAGAATGCTCTGTCGGTTTTCATAGGCGTGGACGATTCGTAAACGCCGGTTGTCGGATCGAACTTGTCCACGCTGTTTACATATGAGTTGCGTGCTATTTTTCCTCCACATATGTATATTGAGTTGTCGATGGAACAAACTCCTACGATAATGGTCGTTTATTAGGAATTTTATAAACTGTAATTTTCAATGTCTGTTGTTGTTACCTGTATAATATTTTGCACACGGTAAAGACGTTGTCGTTGTCCAAGAGTCTTTTAACGGATTGTAATATTCCACTGATGAAAATGCACAGCCACTATGATCCACACCTCCAAAAGCATATAGCAGTTGTTTAAAACCAGTAAGAGTATGAAAACTTCTACTGCATTGCATCGACATAAATGAATGCCATTTATTGGTTTGTAAATCGTAGAGTTCACAATCGGCGACTGCTGAATCTAATCGAAAAATATTAAAATGTAAGTTTAGTTAACAAATCTGGAAATTATGGTTTAACAAAGAGACTCAGACATATAGTCAACACTTACACCCACGATAACCTCCTGCGACAAATATGTATGGAAGTTCTCTATAATGTTTTCTTGGAAGAACTCTCGATGACCTTTCCTCACATTCGATCCCCATGTGATAGTCCGTTGCTTCCATCACAAGATTATAACACTCCGCATTTTCCCTCATTAAGGGTTCCCTTGCCACATTTCTCGTGAAATAAACCTTATCGAGAAGAGGCAACTTAACATACGTCATCAGCTAGAAGACAGAAAGAGAAATACCGTAAATCCCAACCCGACTTCCACATACTATTAAATAGGCATTACCTCAGAGAGATTTGCTGCTCTGCTTGGAGGATCGTGTTTTACCCACTTGAGTACTGCAGAGTAGACTTTCTCCTCAGACGTTACCAGAAGGTCTTCATCTGATATTAATTGTTTCACCTAAAAATAATTAATAGTTAATAAGTTTCCTGAATCTTACGTAAAAAGTCGTTATACTTGATGCAATGATAAGTGGACGAATTCTTCGGTTTCTGCTATTTCGTCAAAATGCTGCAGCGAATAGGCATGGCATTCTTTGTAAAGCATCTCATCTTGTTCTTCGTCTACAAACATGATTAGTTACAGTAAATTTGACGTTTCTTAAAATTATTTTAAGGAATACTTTTTATACTAATCACTATACTGTGTGTCTTTTCATAATTGACGACTTCAGCATTCGTTTAAAGAAAAAATGAGTTAAGTATATGGATTTGCGATTTATGATCATCATATACATCATATACATCTCATTCCTATAAATTAAATGTAATTGAATAAAGATTTATATTTCAAGCGTTTTTGCGATATCAAACCACCATCATCTCTGTTCACACCCACAATAGATTCGAAGGAATCTATATATAATCACGAATCAGCTGACGACAACTTTCATGGCATTCAAATTTACGGAATAAAACCGCTCAAAGTACTACGTGATTACAATACTAACCTGCTATGTTTTTGATTTGGAGGCAGTTTGTTGGATCTAACAGTTTCCTCATTGATTCCTGACACGCCAGCTCCAAAGAATCAATCTTGAACCTCTTGCTGGCCTTGACTACGTCTTGCACGATCGCGGTTGTTATCATAATTTCGCCCGTGTACATGAATTGCAGAAGCGCTTTAAACGCTATCGCTGAAATGTAATCGATTTGATATTCCAGGATTCCTTCTTGTTCATTATCGTCTAGAAAGAAATTATATTAAATATTTGAAAATATCTCCGTTTTTTTATGTAATTACCAATCATATCTGAGAAATATTGGCTGGCAGATGCAAACACCAACTTGTGTCCGCGATATGCCTCTCCTCTAACGGTCACGACAATATCGCACAACTAAAATGTTTTAAATACGGTACATTTTAAGCAGATATGTGCGAGGAAATTAAGTATTACATAATAAATATATCGATAAAAATGATACTTGCCTTACTCTGGCGTTGCATTTCATGCATTTTTTGGTTTCTGCTGGTACAATAGTTGCTGGAGATGTGGTGGTAACCCACTTTGTCTGAGGAGGAACTTCCTGGCTTTACCACAGCGGCGTTCATTTTGGTAATGTTCTCTTTCTTCTTGTTTTTATCACTAACGGGGTAGTCAGGTAAACACTCAGCAGCCTTTTTATATGTTTAATTAGTCTAAAGTGAATACAACTCAATACTCGTTACTTCCTATACATATCCGCTCGCACACAATTCACAACAACCACTCATCCCTCCTCGCTTCACTCAGTCGACCCCTTCCCTCTCCTACTCACCGCTGTCACCCCGGTCATTGCCAAGATCAGACCGCTTCGTGCACTTTCGGTCGAGTGCGCAGACATACAAAATACATATAAATAATAATCGCTAACATTCGGCTAATCCTGACATTCACGAACGCCCTCGTTCGACAGCTAATCTAATTGGAAATACAACTAACAAAATAACATATTCTAAGTATAACTCATGTCAAGTAAATACAGGATTATCATGAATGACTTTATAAAACATAATCTGTCAAATACTCGGGTTTCTTCACCGTTCTTCTAGACCTATGTACCTCCTTGGTCATTTCACCTTCTTCTAAATCTTCTTCCTTCTCTGTGTCGCTTCTTTCAGCCTCTTCACCTTCAATTTCTTCATTCCTCTCTTCGGTGTGGTTATCATCTTCTACGCTCTTCTCTGCGTTTGGTTCTCCATATTCTTCAGGTTCGTCATTTCCGCGATCTTCGTCAGTATCCTCGCTGTGATTGTAGTACGGCTTCAGTTGTGACACGTGCGCTGTAGTGGTATGTGCTCGGCCACCATCACCTGTCTCAATTTTGCTAATTCTGTATGTATCGCTCGGTAGGCATTCAACTATGGTATATGGTCCCTTATATTTCGGTTGTAGTTTTGTCGATTCTCCAGTGGCCTCCACAGCTGACTTGGTAAGTACCACCTCGCCGACGTCGTACCGTACTCCCTTGAATCTCCGTTTATCATATCTCGCCTTGTACTTTTCTTGTTCTCGAACTATATTATCTCTAATCTCACGATGTAGATCTTCTGGTGGTGTCCATTGGCCTTCTCGCCCCTCCGCCAGTAATCGTAATTGTCCGTCAGTGAAACTTGGGGAATAACCAAATAATACCTCAAATGGCGTCTTTCCTGTCGTCTTATTTACAGCAGCATTCAAGTCTCTCTGCACTTCCTTCATGCGCTTGTCCCAATCTCGATCTTGCTCCATCTCAGCTTGTATAACAGGTAATATCGTTCGATTGACTCGTTCGACCTGTCCGTTTGCTTGTGGCCACCTTGAAGAGTTGAGGATATGTCGTATTCCTTGATCATTGCAATACTTCTCAAAAGCTATCGATGTGAAACATGTTCCCCTGTCGCTAACTAGCAATCGCGGTAACCCGTACGTCACTATAAAGTCCTCTACACATCGAATAAGTGTACCCGTTTTAGTGTTCTTACACGGATATAAACACGCGTACTTCGTGAGAGCGTCTACTATCACCAGTAAGTAGATATTTCCGTGCTTGCTACGAACGAATGGTCCCAAATGATCCATGTGTACTCTCTCGAATGGTCTACTCGGTGGTGGAATAGGGTGTAGTTCTCCAGGTCTTCGTCCTCCCGGCACCTTATTCATCATGCACTCGAAACACCCGCGAATGTGTTGTCGCGTATAACGTCGAAGCCCCGCGAACCAGTATCGTTCCAATATTTTCGCAACCGTCCTGTCTAAGGAAAAGTGTCCCAGCAGGTCGTGATGTTTCACCAGTAACGCCTTCCGCATCGAATTTGGGATTACGTAAAGTTTTCGCGTTTCCTTTCCCACTATCACGCTTTTATACAATTTCCCGCCACGATACTCATAATCTCGCGAAATGTCTCTTTCTAATTTACTCAAATTGTTTTTGTTATCACGCAAAATGTCAATTATCGCACACAGTTTTTCATCACCTCGCTGTATCATTACGATTTGATCGTCCTCGCTGCACACCATCATTACTCCGAATCCTCTCCCCATCACACAGTCCTCCAGATCGCCAGCTTCTTCTTGCGGTGCCCGACTTAAGGCATCCACGTGTTCCATTGACTTTCCCGGTCGATGGATGATCGAAAACTCATATTCTTGCAGCGTGTTGTACCATCTAGCCATTTGCGGATTAAGGTTCTTTTTCGCATTCATGTATATTAGAGCTTGACAATCCGTCACCACGGTAAACGATATTCCAATTAGTAATGGTCTCAGTCGTTCCACACACCATACAATCGCCAGCAATTCCAATCTGCTCGAATGGTATTTACTTTCCGCCTCTGTGGTCTTTTTTGATACGCAGTACACCATATGCATACCTCCGTCGACTCCTTGCTGTAGAAGCATACCCGCTATACCGACAGAACTCGCGTCAGTATGCAATTCCGTCTTCGCTTTAGGGTTATATAGCTTCAACACTGGCGCCTCCACCAATCGCCTTTTCAGCTCGGTAAATGCACTCTCTTGGGCATCTTGCCATAGAAACTGTTCTTCTTTTTTGGTCAACGAACTAAGAGGTTTCGCCAATCGAGCATAGTCCGGCACAAATCTTCGGAAGAAACCAGTTAGACCAAGAAATCTCCTTACCTCGTGGACGTTGATTGGCCTCGGAAACTCCATCACTGCCGCCACCTTGCGGGAACCCGGCTTCAGTCCCTCTCCTGTCACTTCGAATCCCAAGTAAGATACCTCTCCTTTTCCGAACTCACACTTGCTCAGGTTAAATGTAAGCTTGGCCCTACGGAAAGCTTCAAGAACTTGCTCTAATCTCGCCATCATATCATCCCAGTCTCTTCCAGGAACTAACACGTCGTCCACGTAACACATCGCCACCTTATTTCTCAGTGGTCCCAAAACGACATTCATCAATCGTACGAATTCAGAAGTGGGATAATAAACCTGTGTGCTGGTGTACTACGGACGAGTCCATTATACTATATACGAAACGGCGTCAAGATGAGTACCGACGGGGACGGAAAGGCGGAGTTAAACGACTCCAACATTGGAGACAGGGCGGATTCCAGCGGAGATTCGGTTCAACGTCAACCAACGGGCATGATTATAACCGCAAATGAGGTTAGTAACATGTTTACATCTATGACGGTGCTGATGGAAAAGATGGCGAATATGGAGAAAAATGAACAAAAATTCCATGTTTTGCCCGATCTTAGCAAGGCGATTAAAAATTTTGACGGCGATCGCGATTGGGATAAAGCCTCAAATTGGTTGGAGAATATTAAGACCAGCGCTAGATTGAATCATTGGCCTGATGAACTGATACTGGAGACCGCTAGAGCACATTTGGATGGTCCAGCTATACAGTGGTACTCGACGAGACAGAGAGAGATCAGAACATGGGCTGATTTTGAATATTATTTTCGAAAAGCTTATATAAAAACACAACGATTATCCGAAAGATGGGATAAAATGAAGCAAAGACGTCAGAGAAATGGCGAATCCATAATAGCATACTTCTATGAAAAAGAAAATTTATGCAAAGGGTTGGGATTGAACTTTGAGGAGACCAAAGAAGAGATTTTAATGGGATTACAATCACGTGACATCGCTACTGGATTGATGGTAAAGGTGCACAAGGAGAGTGAGGACCTTCTACAGGATATAGTTACTATCCAGCGAATAAATACCAAACGAGGGCATGGTGTAAAGTATGAGTCAATGAGAGAGGAACAATCTGACCGAAAAACCGTGCACGAAAGAAAAGAAGTTAATGCAGAAGTTCGAAAACCATCATATATCGAACGTAAGTGCTATAAATGTGGAACAGGAGGTCATCTAGCACGAGAGTGCTCACGTAAGGAATCAACATGTTTTTATTGCAAAAAGGAAGGACATCATCAGAACCAGTGCCCAGATAAGAAGCGAGTGATGGTGACTGAAATGGGAGTAACCGACCATGACTTCCTTAATAAATTCCTACGAGAAATATTGTTGAATGACATATTGTCTCTAAACGCGTTTGTAGACTCCGGGAGTGCGGTTTGTACGATTCGCGAGGACATTGTAGAACAACATGGATTAAAACGTGAAGCCGGTAGTCAACCGTTGTATGCTTTTGGTAATGCGAAGGAGGCGGCGGTGCACACGAAGGGTGCAGTGCGTGCGCGTGTCTCGATTGACGAAGTTGAGGTGGACAATGTCGAACTATTAGTGGTACCAAGGGCGGCTCAGTCTTATCCAGTGATCATCGGACGTACGTTCACAGAGCTACCACAATTGGCGTACGTTAGAAAAGGTGACGTATTACTTTTCGGCTACGCAAATACCACCCCATTTAAAGATCTAGACGTTAGTGAGGTACCCAAGAACTACTACATAAGAGCAGCTCAGTCAAAAAAGATGGAGAAGAACAAGCAAAGTGATATTGAACTGAATGACGTGCACAATACGGTAATGTCGATATTTAACAATTCGGGCGGGGACATTAATATAAAGCAGGGACAAGTTTTATCGAAAGTGTCGACCGGTAAGAACGAGACGTACGTGCGGTGCGAAAACGCGATACCTAGAGACATGATTAACGTGGATGCGAGCAGAAGTGACGATGAGCGAGAGTCACTAACGCAACTGATCAATCGGTATCGCGAATGTTTTGCCCTGACAATCGGTGAATTGGGGTGTACTGACCTGATTGAGATGAATATTGAAGACAATAATGTCCCTGTGCGATCGAAACCTTACCAAACTACCCGAGCTGAGAGAGAGAAGATTTCAGAGATAGTGAACGAGTGGAAGCGTTGCGGACTAGTGACGGAAACTACTTCGCCTTACGCAAGCCCAGTACTGTTGGTGGCGAAGAAGTCTGGTGAACAGCGGCTGGTAGTGGATTATAGACGACTGAACAGCCAGACAACGAAGATGAATTACCCGATTCCAAACATAGATGAACAATTTGAGCAGATTCACGATTGTAAAGTATTCACGACGCTAGACTTGGCGAACGGATATATGCAGGTGCCGTTGACGGAGGAGGCAAAGGATAAGACCGCCTTTATAACTTCTGAATTGTTCTCTTTCTTCTTGTTTTTATCACTAACGGGGTAGTCAGGTAAACACTCAGCAGCCTTTTTATATGTTTAATTAGTCTAAAGTGAATACAACTCAATACTCGTTACTTCCTATACATATCCGCTCGCACACAATTCACAACAACCACTCATCCCTCCTCGCTTCACTCAGTCGACCCCTTCCCTCTCCTACTCACCGCTGTCACCCCGGTCATTGCCAAGATCAGACCGCTTCGTGCACTTTCGGTCGAGTGCGCAGACATACAAAATACATATAAATAATAATCGCTAACAGTAATATGTAGAAGGGCGTTTTAGTTTAAACACGTTTGCAAACTTCTGTTGCTAGTCGAGTTTACTCCTGTCTTATATACTTATAGAACAATGAATACCTTATCTTTCAAGTGCCCTTTAAGATGGCTATTTTTACTGGAATTTAGTCAGGTGATGTAAAGTGTGTGTACCAAACAACATGGCAATTTCGACTTTTGGACGTGTTCGAGTATCTACTTATCAATAAAATTCTACGAAACAATTACGTAATTAAGGCTTCAACATAACGTAACGTTCGATAATATAACATATCTAAATTTTTCGGGTAATTTTCCTTTCCGACTAGTACCCTAGAAGGAAAGTATTGTAATCGACGGAAAATAACGTTTCGAGATTTCCACGGAAATACGCGTTTTGAGGTCCCCTGAATCGCTTGCGATGATTTCTGGACAAGGATAGATACAAAATTTCCAAAAAAATTATTGCGAGTGTTTCATTTTGGATTCATTTCTTTCTAGGCCCCATCCACATAACCTAGTTGGACGGCAAGGATGTAAGAAGGGCGTATGCACTGTAGAAATCCCACAGGACACTATGACTGTCAGTTTCCGCAATTTGGGGATCCAATGTGTCAAAAAGAAGGACATCGCCGACGCTTTGAAGGCAAGGGAGGAAATCAAGGTCGATCCATTCAGAAGTAAAGAAATTTTGAATCCCCCGGTATATTAGTTTCTCTCTAACAAGCACAAACATGTTCCAGCTGGCTTCTCACACCGTGATACGCCATCTTCCATAGATTTCAACTCAGTGCGTCTGGCTTTTCAAGTTCTACTCAAAATCAGGGACGAAGGCGAAAAGAACAAGTTTAGACATGTTCCACTGGATCCAATCGTCAGTAACCCGATTTTTCACAAAAAGGCTTTGTCGGATTTGACGATCGTCAAGATGTCCGACCATCAATGCCCGGTAGATGGCGGTAGTAAAGAAATCATACTCCTATGCGAAAAGGTTAGAAAATATAGGGACTTTTTTTGTTTGGGTTCTTGGTAATTGTTAGGTTATGAATTCTGATGATTTTCAGGTTATAAAAGAAGATATTCAGGTGAGATTTTATGAAGAAATCAATGGCAGAATCGTTTGGGAGGCTCTAGGAGAATTTCAACCATCCAGTGTTCACAAGCAGTACGCTATAACTTTTAAACCACCGCGGTATAAGAATTTGGAGGTTGTGACTGCTGTTAACGTGTTTGTACAGCTCAGGAGGCCGTCAGATGGCGGCACCAGCGCCCCAGTGGCGTTCCAAATGATGCCTTTAGGTAAGATTTCGAAAATATGCCTAGAAAGAATTTAATTCGCAAAAACCAGATACAATAAAACAACAGGTAGTCCCTATAATAAATAAACTTGTGTCTTTCAGGTACCAATACACCATTTTCTCAACAATCTAACAGTCCAATATTTAATGTTCCTATAAACAACACAAATCATTACCGAAGTAATGATTTTTCGGCGCCTAGAAATAATATGGTTTGGACCAATGATGGAGATGGAATGGTACAGTCTGGAGTAATTGGTAATACGCCTTCAACCGTTTCTTTCTTTAATATTGCACCGGAAGGTGCTACGGCACAGAGTGGCAATTGTAAAACAAAAGATGAAGGGAGGGATTTACCGCCGATAACAATTGACTCTGGGGATTTGACAATGACAGATCTGTCACATAGGTTGTCATCGAACTTGTCTTTAAGTGACGAGATGATGTCATACAGTAGCTAGATGAATAAATTTGTGTTCCTTTTTGTATTTTCTATCTTTTTTGACGTTTCTATGTTTTATCTTTGACTTGTACCAACTTGTACTTATACATTACGTGATATGAAATAAAAGTATTTTAACGTTGAAGTATATCTTTTTTAATACCTTCTGGTATCGCTAGTTATGTCACTAGATAAGATTAGAATCAAAACTTTTTTTTTCCTCAAGAGGCTGAAGAAAGATTTTGGACAAACACCAATAAAACTTATTAGGCAAAGTCAACTTCTTGAATGAAATATTGCACCAATGAATGTCCAAAGGGTTGTACACCAGAAGAAATCTCCTCAACAGGCTGAAGTAACCTTTTGGACAAACACCAATCAACTTCCTCGGCAAATTTAGCACCTACGAGTGTCCAAACTCATCTGAGTCATTAAAAATTTCCTCAAGAGGCTGAAGGAAGCTTTTGGACAAACACCAATCAAACTTATCGGGAAAACTTCATTTTTTTTAAGCAAATATTGTACCAATGAATGTCCAAAGGGTTATACACCAGAAGAAATTTCCTCAACAGGCTGAAGCAACCTTTTGGACAAACAGCACCCAACTTCCTCGGCAAATTTAGCACCTACGAGTGCCCAAACTCAGCTAAGTCATTAAAAATTTCCTCAAGAGGCTGAAGGAAGCTTTTGGACAAACACCAATCAAACTTATCGGGTAAACTCAATTTTTTAAAGCAAATACTGCACCAATGAATATCCAAAGGGTTATACACCAGAAGAAATTTCCTCAACAGGCAGAAGTAACCTTTTGGACAAACACCAATCAACTTCCTCGGCAAATTTAGCACCTACGAGTGTCCAAACTCATCTGAGTCATTAAAAATTCCTCAAGAGGCTAAAGGGAGCTTTTGGACAAATACCAATCAAACTTATCGGGCAAATTCAATTTTTTAAAGCAAATACTGAACCAATGAATATCCAAAGGGTTGTACACCAGAAGAAATTTCCTCAACAGGCTGAAGCAATCTTTTGGACAAACACCAATCAACTTCCTCGGCAAATTTAGCACCTACGAGTGTCCAAACTCATCGAAGTCATTAAAAATTTCCTCAAGAGGCTGAAGGAAGCTTTTGGACAAACACCAATCAAACTTATCGGGTAAACTCAATTTTTTAAAGCAAATACTGCACCAATGAATATCCAAAGGGTTATACACCAGAAGAAATTTCCTCAACAGGCAGAAGTAACCTTTTGGACAAACACCAATCAACTTCCTCGGCAAATTTAGCACCTACGAGTGTCCAAACTCATCTGAGTCATTAAAAATTCCTCAAGAGGCTAAAGGGAGCTTTTGGACAAATACCAATCAAACTTATCGGGCAAATTCAATTTTTTAAAGCAAATACTGAACCAATGAATATCCAAAGGGTTGTACACCAGAAGAAATTTCCTCAACAGGCTGAAGCAATCTTTTGGACAAACACCAATCAACTTCTTCGCATTATCGAAAGGATGTTATGCATTACCGAAATGTTTCTTTAATTATAGAAATATTATTTGATATTTGTGACAGATTTGATATACGAATCAGTATAGTCATATATTGAATCAAAACAATCATTTGTGTTCCTTTCAAATTATCCCTAATTAAATGCAATAAATCTTGTAATAGTAATAAATAATTCAGGTTGTCCATAACAAAAGAATCAATGACACGATTTTCACTGTATCTCACTCCAAACGCCAAAAAATGACGTCGTCTTTTGTTCTTTTAATTTTTGGAAATGGGAATTCAACAAAAAGGAAACTAGTGACCATTTTTTATCTATTTCTTGTAGTGTTTTATATTTTCCTGGGGACGTACACATCATCAAATAACATGTTCTCAACATACAGGTTGTATAGTATATATTTTACTTATTGGTTATTGGCCATTTTCTAACTTTATTCGTACTTACAGATACAATTTTATAACAACATTCGGCTTTAAAGTTTGTATTTATGGATCTGCCATATTTTCTTGTTACATCGTACTGTATATTGTTATAAAATCAAAAGAAATTTACCAAATATTACAAGACTTGGACGGAATTGAACATAAACTGAATCTATTCATACCGACTGCGCCAAATCTCGATTTATTCAAATCGTTTAGTCTTCGGTTCTCGATATGTTTTATTTTATTAATCTTTTGCATCTTACTTGATATTTTTCTATTGAAAAATAGGGACATTATGGCCCTTCTTTTCCTATATTTACCAGCGTTTACCATAAATATCTGCGTGCTAAGGATTATTAATGTAACATCGTATTGTTGTGAGCTGTTCCAGCTTCTTAACAACGGTTTGGCAGACCTAAATAACGTAATTTATTTATCGATTACAATTTACAATAAATCTGTAATAAAATTTATTTTGCAGGTTTTGCCAGTACACAATAATTTACGTCAATTAACCAGAAAAATTAGTGAATTTATAGGATTTCCTGTTTTTATATTCTCTTTATTAGTAGGTGTGTCTTGCTGTCTCAGTACGTACACTTTATCAATTGATTTGGTCAGATGGAATCTTAGGGACACCCTGTATAGTAAAACCGTCTTCACACCTGAATATATGGCTATCACATATTTAGTCTTCTTTATAAAATTACTTTTAACAGCTAATAAACTCAAAAATACATTTAAATCTCTGGGAGAAAATGTTCAAAATTTAATACAAGATGGCTTAATCACACCTAAACAAGTAAGTATTGTGTGCCCCGTGCACAAAAAGTGAATTTCCGGTCTCAAGAATCTTCTTCTGATTTTCTTGGCTTGGAACGTAATCATGTTAATTTTTAGGTCGATGTGTATGCATACCAATTTTTGAGGAATTTTGAATTTGATGCTTGCGGTTTTTTCATTTTGGACTCGACTGCTATGTTTGGAGTAACTATTAACAAATATCATACAAGGAAAACATAAATTTATTTATTAATTCTTGCAGTTCTTTGGGAATCTGATAATTTGGATATTTATTTGTCTACAATTTGATAAGGGTTATTAATGTGAAAATATGTATATAGGATAGTAAAGATGTTTTAAACATTTAAACCAAAGAGAGCACAGTTGTGTATGCAACCAAATATACGCGGGTCAATTATAAACCATACACCGGGTATAATTTGTTGCATATCTCACCGTGCTCTACTTGGTTTAAAACTACTCTAACAAGACTAAAATTGGGGATTAGAAATAACAAAATAATAAAATAACAATCAACAATATTTATTGGTCTCATTCATTTATCATCTCCAAATAAATATAAACATCAAAAAAACAAAAAAAAAAGACCCAAACTGTACAACATCGTTCCGAATATAATCGCTTTTTATTCATCTATCACTTAAACTCCGCAGTATATACTCTATATCGTAGAAACATACAACAACGGGACTTGTTAAACGGATTAAAAAACAAGTAAAAAATAATCATTCGCAATTTCATATCACAAAGGGCAATTCGAGCGTACTGTTGAAAAATATTTATACCGCACGATATTCTCTATCTTTTTTTTTTTTTCGTTCTTCGGTCGGTCAAAACAGTTCATCCTAGCCATCGTAAAATACCTATCTATAAAATTATGTATAAAAAAAGACGATTAAAAAGAGAATTGCTACTAGCTGCTCTCGACAGCCTCAGTTTGGTTTAGCTGCGATAATATCCGTATTACTTCCGCTTTTTGGTTGTCGTTTAATTTTTGGACAATGTCCACGACAGCGTCTAAAGCCACATCCGGGCAGTCCTATAAAAAAAAGGAACAAATTTTATTTATTTCTATTTTGATTCATTTAAATTTTTTTTTTGATTATTATATTCTTATTATCTCATTATTTACCTCTAAAGATTCACGTATTCTGGTTATAATAGCATCTTTTTTAACGCAATGCAGGTTATAGCCAATAACGGATTCTTCCATCGGTTTGTTCATTTGCTCTTCGAGCCATTCGACGACATTTTGGTTGTCGTCCCATAGGTAACCCTACAATTAATAAATTAAATATCTCAAATTATATCAAATGATGTAAATATTAGGTAAAATGAGGGAAAGAAGCATGTCCAAGTATGTAAAATATGTTGAACTACATCATGACATGTCACAATATATCGAAATATGTTAAAATCTGTCAAATTATATTAAGATATGTGAAATGATGTCAAATGACACAAAAATGATATCAAATCATGTAAAAATGATATCAAATGACATAAAAATGATATCAAATCATATTAAAATTATGCCAAAGGATCTAAAATATGTCAAAGTCTGTCAATATATGTAGAAATATATCAAAGTATGTCATATTATACCAAAAATATGTGAAATGCTCTCAAATAATGTCAGATGATATCAAATTATCCTGTCAAAGGATATCAATATGTCAGAACATGTTCAAATATGTCAGAACATTTTTAGATATGTTAGAACATGTTCAGATGTCAGTTCATGTTCAGCTAGGTAACCCTATAATAACAAATTAAATATGTCAAATTATATCAAATAATGTCAAATGATGTAAATATTAGAGAAGATAAAGGAAAAAAGCATGTCCAAGTATGTAAAATATGTTGAACTACATCATAACATGTCACAATATATCGAAATATGTTAAAATCTGTCAAATTGTATAAAAATATGTGAAATGATGTCAAATGACAAAAATGATATCAAATCATGTAAAAATGATATCAAATGACATAAAAATGATATCAAATCATATTAAAATTATGCCAAAGGATCTAAAATATGTCAAAGTCTGTCAATATATGTTGAAATATATCAAAGTATGTCATATTATACCAAAAATATGTGAAATGCTCTCAAATAATGTCAGATGATATCAAATTATCCTGTCAAAGGATACCAAAATGTCAGAACATGTTCAAATATGTCAGAACATTTTTAGATATGTTATAACATGTTCAGATATGTCAGTTCATGTTCAGCTAGGTAACCCTATAATAACAAATTAAATATGTCAAATTATATCAAATAATGTCAAATGATGTAAATATTAGAGAAGATAAAGGAAAAAAAGCATGTCCAAGTATGTAAAATATGTTGAACTACATCATAACATGTCACAATATATCGAAATATGTTAAAATCTGTCAAATTGTATAAAAATATGTGAAATGATGTCAAATGACAAAAATGATATCAAATCATGTAAAAATGATATCAAATGACATAAAAATGATATCAAATCATATTAAAATTATGCCAAAGGATCTAAAATATGTCAAAGTGTGTCAATATATGTTGAAATATATCAAAGTATGTCATATTATACCAAAAATATGTGAAATGCTCTCAAATAATGTCAGATGATATCAAATTATCCTGTCAAAGGATATCAATATGTCAGAACATGTTCAAATATGTCAGAACATTTTTAGATATGTTAGAACATGTTCAGATATGTCAGTTCATGTTCAGCTAGGTAACCCTATAATAACAAATTAAATATATCAAATTAAATCAAATAATGTCAAATGATGTAAATATTAGAGAAGATAAAGGAAAAAAGCATGTCCAAGTATGTAAAATATGTTGAACTACATCATGGCATGTCACAATATATCAAAATATGTTAAAATGTGTCAAATTGTATAAAAATATGTGAAATGATGTCAAATGACAAAAATGATATCAAATGACATAAAAATGATATCAAATCATATTAAAATTATGCCAAAGGATCTAAAATATGTCAAAGTCTGTCAATATATGTTGAAATATATCAAAATATGTCACGTTGTACCAAAAATATGTGAAATGCTATCAAATAATGTCAGATAATATCAAATTATCCTGTCAAAGGATATCAATATGTCAGAACATGTTCAGATATGTCAGAACGTGTTCAGATACGTCAGAACATGTTCAGATACGTCAGAACATGTTCAGATGTCAGAACATGTTCAGATGTCAGAACATGTTCAGATATGTCAGAACATGTTCAGATATGTCAGAACATGATTAGAAAAGTCAAAACATGATCAGAGAAGTCAGAACATGATCAGAGAAGTCAAAACGTGATCAGAGAAGTCAGAACATGTTCAGATATGTTGGAACAGATATGTCAAAACATGTTCAGATACGTCAGAACATGTTCAGATACATCAGAACCTGTTCAGATATGTCAAAACTTGTTCAGATATGTCACAACATGTTCAGATATGTCACAACATGTTCAGATATGTCAGAACATGTTCAAATATGTCAGAACATGTTCAGATATGTAAAAATATAAAAAAAATAAGCGTAAAATATTTAAAAATGTATATAATTTTTTAAAACTATGACCAAAAATTGTAAAAATATGTTTTACCTCTGCTGTGCTTTTGGTTTCGACGAACCACCTACGAAGCATTGCTTCGGTCTGGCCGACTCCTAGATTGGATTGGGCTTCCAATAAGGCTGATATAACTCGATCTTGGAGAAGTAGCCTCCTCAGCCTCCAGTAGAGTACGGACCTGGACTGTTTCCATTTGAGTATGTCCTATAGGAGTGTTAAGCAACAGTCATTATAGATAGACAGGTTTATACACTTGTAAAAAAATATATATCACAAAAAATAAATAAATAATATAAAAAAATGGTTCAAAATAAAAGAAAAGAAAAAAGCATGCGACATGCAGACAAAGTTAAGGGGAAATTTAGCTTACCTACTGCTTATTAGATCTGTTTTATCGAATTTAAAATTTTTATTTTTTGTTTGTTTATGGTATCAAATCGAATACTTATTTACCTCAAGGACGATCTTTATTTCAAATAAAACCAGTCTTTTTACTGTTACTATTAAAAATTATCATTTTTTATTGGATTATTTATGTAGTCTAGTCCACAAGCATAAAAGGGAGCACCACTAAGCACAAAACAGAAAAACGACCTAACAAACAAACAACCACAACATCTATAAAGCACACCATACAAGAAAACAAGTAAATATCAAATTTTCTCAAGCAAAACACACAAAAAACAACAAAATCACTCACCAATATCGTCCCTTTTTCATGCATCCTCTCCGGCGTGTCATGCAGATCTGCAAAATGAACAGCGACTTGGTGATACATGGGCAACAACATCTCCTCCCTCGCAGCGATCTTTTTCTCCAATTCCACGACTTCTGGACTCTTTTTGACGTCAGTTTGCGCGGCCGATAAACTATTCTTGCGTTCGTAAGACGGTTGACACTGTGCCGTCAGCTCTTTCATCGTTTCCGACAAGTCTTTGATGACAGGATCGATCCTGTGGATGGCTTTTATGAGATCTTTCTTCCTGTACTTGATCTCGACGATTCCTTCCGGTTCCAGGACTCCACCCCTTGCCTCTGCGTCGGCGTACATCTCCATGTAGCGAGGGTTGATTGTAGGGTCTACGACAGCCCACGCACCCCCGCGTAACTCACCGTAAGGTGGAATGTAGATTATGATGGGTTTTGTGTAACGACGGAGGCCGTCTACTATGTAAGCTCCAAATTTCATGATTTGTTCGTACATATCTATGGTATTTGGAGGTAAATAAAAATTAAAAAAGTTTCTAAAAAGCTTATTGTTTGAAAAAAAAATTTTGTAAATTTTTTTTTAATTTGGAAATTTCAGTTATATACATGCCTTTCATCCCCCCGCTGAATCCCCTCCAATTAGCGAAGATCATGAGGGGTAAGTCCTCCCTGGAGAAGTCCTGAATCGCTTGCGCAGTTTTATAGGCAGAGTCGGGGAACCACACTTGCCCGGCTTGCGATACGGTCTGCACGAATAATTTTTCAATTAAAACAAAATTTAAAAAAAAAAAAACCTTAAAAATAAGCCTACGGATAGACAGATGCGGACACCGCATAAGGACGCGGTCGCAACACTCAACGCAATGTAAGCCGGACCCGATACCGTGTCCCGATGCGGTATCCGCCTCTATCTGTAAACCGCCTAAACCAATATTGAAGCAGTATTGGAAGAAGTATTGAAAAATGCGATGGAAATAAAGGAAAAGGGTCGTACCTTTGCTTCGGAATCTAGGTTTGCTGGGTCGGCTGGTAGATGTAGTTCGACCGTTCTGGTTTCGACGGCGATGACGCCCACGGGGATGCCCCCGAGTCGCGCTCGGCCCGTCACGACCGTCTGCGCCCACGGTTGCATGATCTCGGACCAGGAGTCCTTGTCGAAGATGCCCAGTTCCCATACATTGCCGTTGGCTGTTGTAACAGAAGAGAGAGAAATGTAAACGCGAATTATTGAAATATTTTTTTTTATAGTTTAGACTAAGTATCAGAAAATCAACAGTATCTACTTAATTGTTGGCTGTATGTGTTTTAATTTGGTGTAAAATATGTAAAAACATGCCAAATTATGTCAAAATATGACAAATGGTATCACAAATGCCAAATCAGAGCAAGTAATCTCAAAATATGCCAAACTATGTCAAATGGCATCAAAATAATGCCAAATTATGACTGATTATGCCGAATTATTATATCAAAGAATGTACTTTAAAAGTGCCAAAATACGTAACGTCGCGTCGTATGACAAAGCACAATAAGGCAAAGTAGCATAAAATATGTCAACAAAAATCACAATATCAAGCAGAATCAAAATCAAAGTATAAAGCAGAAAATCAACAGTACCTACTTAATTGTCGACTGTATGTGTTTTAATTTGATGTAAAATATGTAAAAACATGCCAAATCATGTCAAAATATGACAAATGGTATTACAAATGCCAAATCAGAGCAAATAATATCAAAATATGCCAAAGTCTGTCAAATGGCATCAAAATAATGCCAAATTATGACTGATTATGCCGAATTATTATATCAAAGAATGTACGTTAAAAGTGCCAAAATACGTAACATCGTATGACAAAGCACAATAAGGAAAAGTAGCATAAAATATGTCAATCAAAATCTAAATATCAAGCAGAATCAAAATCAAAGTATCAAGTATCAGAAAATCAACAGTATCTACTTAAGTGTTGACTGTATGTGTTTTAATTTGGTGTAAAATATGTAAAAACATGCCAAATCATGTCAAAATATGACAAATGGTATCACAAATTCCAAATCAGAGCAAGTAATATCAAAATATTCCAAAATATCTCAAATGGCATCAAAATAATGCCAAATTATGTCTGATTATGCCGAATTATTATATCAAAGAATGTACGTTAAAAGTGCCAAAATACGTAACATCGTATGACAAAGCACAATAAAGCAAAGTAGCATAGAATATGTCAACCAAAATCAAAATATCAAACAGAATCAAAATCAAAGTATCAAGTATCAGAAAATCAACAGTATCTACTTAATTGTTGACTGTATGTGTTTTAATTTGGTGTAAAATATGTAAAAACATGCCAAATCATGTCAAAATATGACAAATGGTATCACAAATGCCAAATCAGAGCAAGTAATCTCAAAATATGCCAAACTATGTCAAATGGTATCAAAATAATGCCAAATTATGACTGATTATGCCAAACTATTATATCAAAGAATGTACGTTAAAAGTGCCAAAATACGTAACATCGTATGACAAAGCACAATAAGGCAAAGTAGCATAAAATATGTCAATCAAAATCAAAATATCAAGCAGAATCAAAATCAAAGTATCAAGTATCAGAAAATCAACAGTATCTACTTAATTGTTGACTGTATGTGTTTAAATTTGGTGTAAAATATGTAAAAACATGCCAAATCATGTCAAAATATGACAAATGGTATCACAAATGCCAAATCAGAGCAAGTAATCTCAAAATATGCCAAAGTATGTCAAATGGCATCAAAATAATGCCAAATTATGACTGATTATGCCAAACTATTATATCAAAGAATGTACGTTAAAAGTGCCAAAATACGTAACATCGTATGACAAAGCACAATAAGGAAAAGTAGCATAAAATATGTCAATCAAAATCAAAATATCAAGCAGAATCAAAATCAAAGTATCAAGTATCAGAAAATCAACAGTATCTACTTAATTGTTGACTGTATGTGTTTTAATTTGGTGTAAAATATGTAAAAACATGCCAAATCATGTCAAAATATGACAAATGGTATCACAAATGCCAAATCAGAGCAAGTAATCTCAAAATATGCCAAACTATGTCAAATGGTATCAAAATAATGCCAAATTATGACTGATTATGCCAAACTATTATATCAAAGAATGTACGTTAAAAGTGCCAAAATACGTAACATCGTATGACAAAGCACAATAAGGAAAAGTAGCATAAAATATGTCAATCAAAATCAAAATATCAAGCAGAATCAAAATCAAAGTATCAAGTATCAGAAAATCAACAGTATCTACTTAATTGTTGACTGTATGTGTTTTAATTTGGTGTAAAATATGTAAAAACATGCCAAATCATGTCAAAATATGACAAATGGTATCACAAATGCCAAATCAGAGCAAGTAATCTCAAAATATGCCAAAGTATGTCAAATGGTATCAAAATAATGCCAAATTATGACTGATTATGCCAAACTATTATATCAAAGAATGTACGTTAAAAGTGCCAAAATACGTAACATCGTATGACAAAGCACAATAAGGAAAAGTAGCATAAAATATGTCAATCAAAATCAAAATATCAAGCAGAATCAAAATCAAAGTATCAAGTATCAGAAAATCAACAGTATCTACTTAATTGTTGACTGTATGTGTTTAAATTTGGTGTAAAATATGTAAAAACATGCCAAATCATGTCAAAATATGACAAATGGTATCACAAATGCCAAATCAGAGCAAGTAATCTCAAAATATGCCAAACTATGTCAAATAGTATCAAAATAATGCCAAATTATGACTGATTATGCCAAACTATTATATCAAAGAATGTACGTTAAAAGTGCCAAAATACGTAACATCGTATGACAAAGCACAATAAGGAAAAGTAGCATAAAATATGTCAATCAAAATCAAAATATCAAGCAGAATCAAAATCAAAGTATCAAGTATCAGAAAATCAACAGTATCTACTTAATTGTTGACTGTATGTGTTTTAATTTGGTGTAAAATATGTAAAAACATGCCAAATCATGTCAAAATATGACAAATGGTATCACAAATGCCAAATCAGAGCAAGTAATCTCAAAATATGCCAAACTATGTCAAATGGTATCAAAATAATGCCAAATTATGACTGATTATGCCAAACTATTATATCAAAGAATGTACGTTAAAAGTGCCAAAATACGTAACATCGTATGACAAAGCACAATAAGGAAAAGTAGCATAAAATATGTCAATCAAAATCAAAATATCAAGCAGAATCAAAATCAAAGTATCAAGTATCAGAAAATCAACAGTATCTACTTAATTGTTGACTGTATGTGTTTTAATTTGGTGTAAAATATGTAAAAACATGCCAAATCATGTCAAAATATGACAAATGGTATCACAAATGCCAAATCAGAGCAAGTAATCTCAAAATATGCCAAAGTATGTCAAATGGCATCAAAATAATGCCAAATTATGACTGATTATGCCAAACTATTATATCAAAGAATGTACGTTAAAAGTGCCAAAATACGTAACATCGTATGACAAAGCACAATAAGGAAAAGTAGCATAAAATATGTCAATCAAAATCAAAATATCAAGCAGAATCAAAATCAAAGTATCAAGTATCAGAAAATCAACAGTATCTACTTAATTGTTGACTGTATGTGTTTTAATTTGGTGTAAAATATGTAAAAACATGCCAAATCATGTCAAAATATGACAAATGGTATCACAAATGCCAAATCAGAGCAAGTAATCTCAAAATATGCCAAAGTATGTCAAATGGCATCAAAATAATGCCAAATTATGACTGATTATGCCAAACTATTATATCAAAGAATGTACGTTAAAAGTGCCAAAATACGTAACATCGTATGACAAAGCACAATAAGGAAAAGTAGCATAAAATATGTCAATCAAAATCAAAATATCAAGCAGAATCAAAATCAAAGTATCAAGTATCAGAAAATCAACAGTATCTACTTAATTGTTGACTGTATGTGTTTTAATTTGGTGTAAAATATGTAAAAACATGCCAAATCATGTCAAAATATGACAAATGGTATCACAAATGCCAAATCAGAGCAAGTAATCTCAAAATATGCCAAAGTATGTCAAATGGCATCAAAATAATGCCAAATTATGACTGATTATGCCAAACTATTATATCAAAGAATGTACGTTAAAAGTGCCAAAATACGTAACATCGTATGACAAAGCACAATAAGGAAAAGTAGCATAAAATATGTCAATCAAAATCAAAATATCAAGCAGAATCAAAATCAAAGTATCAAGTATCAGAAAATCAACAGTATCTACTTAATTGTTGACTGTATGTGTTTTAATTTGGTGTAAAATATGTAAAAACGTGCCAAATCATGTCAAAATATGACAGATGGTATCACAAATGCCAAATCAGAGCAAGTAATCTCAAAATATGCCAAAGTATGTCAAATGGCATCAAAATAATGCCAAATTATGACTGATTATGCCAAACTATTATATCAAAGAATGTATGTTAAACGTGCCAAAATGCGTAACAACGTATGATAATACACATAGGGCAAAGTAGCATAATGTATGTCAAGCAAAATCAAAATATCAAGCAGAATCAAAATCAAAGTATCAAGTATCAGAAAATCAACAGTATCTACTTAATTGTCAACTGTATGTGTTTTAATTTGGTGTAAAATGTGCAAAAACGTGCCAAATCATGCCAAAATATGACGGTATCACAAATTCCAAATCAGAGCAAGTAATCTCAAAATATGGCAAATTATGTCAAATGGCATCAAAATAATGCCAAATTATAACTGATTATGCAGAATTATTATATCAAAGAATGTATGTTAAACGTGCCAAAATGCGTAACATCCTATGACAAAGCACAATAAGGCAAAGTAGCATAAAATATGTCAAGCAAAATCAAAATATCAAGCAGAATCAAAATCAAAGTATCAAGTATCAGAAAATCAACAGTATCTACTTAATTGTTGACTGTATGTGTTTTAATTTGGTGTAAAATGTGTAAAAACATGCCAAATCATGTCAAAATATGACAGATGGTATCACAAATGCCAAATCAGAGCAAGTAATTTCAAAATATGCCAAATTATGTCAAATGGCATCAAAATAATGCCAAATTATGACCGATTGTGCCAAATTATGTCAATAAAAATCGAGGAAAAAATCAACTTACTTGGCGACTGTCTCCCAGCCAGCATCCACCTCGGGTCGTACGGCGCCTTCGTGGGCATATACCCGACCTCCCGATCAATCGGATCGATCGGATTGATCACCGGCAACAGCGACATCTTATCCCTCGGCACGTACGACAACCACTTCAAAATCGTATAAATCCCATCCAAGTCGCTCTGCTCCGTCTTATGCGACACCCCGTTATTATACATGATCTGCGTGCCCCCCAACTGATTATTCGACGCGTAAACCTCCCTCCCCAGCAACTTATTCAACGCACTATACCCCGTCAGGATAATATGCGAGTTCTCGATCTGGATTATCCGTTGACCTAACCTCACTAAGTACGAACCGATCCCGATCGCGCGACACGTCACCATCGAGATCGTTACCACTTCGTCGTACGCTTTAGAGGTCTCGCCCGCTATCATACCGGCGTATCGAAGATTCTCCACGCCCAGGCCGTCGTCTTTACCGATGATGTCCGTGAGTTTGTACCGTGATTCGTCGTTCTCTTGGATGAGCGTGGCTCGGACAGAGTTTTGAGCGCTGACTTTAGCATAGTCTTCCGGGGTGAGGTAGAGGTAACGGAAACCTTTATCCGGCTCCTCTGGATCTTCCCAGGCCACCCGGTATATGCTCTTCACTTCCTCGGCGAGGCCGATGCGCGCGCCACTGTTAGCTGCGATGTAAATCTGAACAGGAATTTTTATTATATAAAAAAATATATAAAAATAAGCAATAATACGTAAACATATGTAAAAATAGACAAAAATATGTAAAAATAGACAAAAATATGTAAAAATAGACAAAAATATGTAAAAATAGACAAAAATATGTAAAAATAGACAAAAATATGTAAAAATAGACAAAAATATGTAAAAATAGACAAAAATATGTAAAAATAGACAAAAATATGTAAAAATAGACAAAAATATGTAAAAATAGACAAAAATATGTAAAAATAGACAAAAATATGTAAAAATAGACAAAAATATGTAAAAATAGACAAAAATATGTAAAAATAGACAAAAATATGTAAAAATAGACAAAAATATGTAAAAATAGACAAAAATATGTAAAAATAGACAAAAATATGTAAAAATAGACAAAAATATGTAAAAATAGACAAAAATATGTAAAAATAGACAAAAATATGTAAAAATAATGACGCCAAGAGATAAAAATTGCTGGAACGCTTACCCTTGGTATCTTGAGCTTCCTGGCCATCTCGCTGGCCATTCCGAACACCTTATCCTCCTTCGGCCCAAAGGAACCAATCAAAAAGGTGATGTCGTTAGCGATCACTATGATATCACGTCCATCCGGGTACTCGGGGGTGTACAAAGTGAGACGCCACGCCACCATGCCAACATTATTCTCGCCAGGGACACGCTTCTGCTCCAAAAGTGTCGTCTCAGTTTCCGGATCCAACACCAACTCCACGAAATCCATAAATTTCTCAGGCGGTTGAATTTCCTCTACAAAAAAAATGTCTTTATTCGTGGGCAAGCGACATTTAGAACACACTAGAATGTAATAGAGACCGTCTAGACTTAATTTTCTGTGATTTCAATACAAGAAAGTAGGAGTGGGGGAAGCTTCGGTACGGTGTACAGCATACCATGCGGCACAGAGTCGCTAATAAAAAAAAAATAGCTGAAATGTTTTGGGCAGTGGTAAAACTTTACCTGATAGTCTTTCTTTGGTGTACTGCTTCCACATGAGGTCAACCATTTGCCGGAACATATCAGGGTAATCGTAGACGTAAGTTGTGCCGGCGGATTGGGCCTGGAATCTCTTCTGCTGTAGGTAGTCTTTGGCCAGATAAGGGGTGGATATGGGTAACCCGTGCATAGGGCCTTGTTTTGACCCGTACGCTTGGAATCTAATCTGTGAATAGAGATTAGATTTTGCTAGTTTGTGACTAAAATTTTAAAACTTTGCGACTAAAATTTTAATACTTTGTGACTAATAATTAATTAAGTAATTTAATAGAAAAACGTATACCTAATAAAAATTGCAAAAAAGGATAAAAAAGACTTACCACGCCCGTATCTGAGTCGACAACCTCGGTGTACATGTTGATGTCCAGGTAGTAGCCGCTATCGTTGGCGATACATAACCTCACAACTGTGGTCGGTGCGTTCGGAGCAGCCCTGATTGTCATCTTTAGTTCGGCCTGTAATACTCGGAGCTTCCAAAGCCTAGGGCCGTATCTCATTATCATACTAGTGACTGCCTCTTCAATCTAAATAGAAAAAACGTTTTTTTGTTGTTTTATGATCATATAGTAACTTATTTCAATTCATCTTATATGGCTCGATCATACTGATAAATAAATTATGTATAAAATCACAAAATATGTCAAAACTTGTCAAAATATGTGAAATCTTGTCCAAAATATGTGAAATCTTTTCAAATCTTGTCAAATTGTGTGAAATCTTGTCAAATTATGTAAAATCTTGTCAAATCATGTGAAATCTGGTCTAAATTATGTTAAACTTTGCCCAAAATATGTGATATAGTATTCAAATCAATGTGAAATTTTGTCAAATTATGTGAAGTCCTGCCCAAATTATGTGAAATCTTGACAAATTATGTGAAATCTTGTCTAAAATATGTTAAAATTTGTCCAAAACATGTGAAACCTTGTCCAAATTATGTGAAATTTTGTCAAATTATGTAAAATCTTGTCAAATGATGTGAAATCTGGTCTAAATTATGTTAAACTTTGCCCAAAATATGTGAAATAGTATTCAAATCAATGTGAAATTTTGTCAAATTATGTGAAGTCCTGCCCAAATCATGTGAAATCTTGACAAATTATGTGAAATCTTGTCTAAAATATGTTAAAATTTGTCCAAAACATGTGAAACCTTGTCCAAATTATGTGAAATTTTGTCAAATTATGTAAAATCTTGTCAAATGATGTGAAATCTGGTCTAAATTATGTTAAACTTTGCCCAAAATATGTGAAATAGTATTCAAATCAATGTGAAATTTTGTCAAATTATGTGAAGTCCTGCCCAAATCATGTGAAATCTTGACAAATTATGTGAAATCTTGTCTAAAATATGTTAAAATTTGTCCAAAACATGTGAAACCTTGTCCAAATTATGTGAAATTTTGTGAAATTATGTAAAATCTTGTCAAATCATGTGAAATCTGGTCTAAATTATGTTAAACTTTGCCCAAAATATGTGAAATAGTATTCAAATCAATGTGAAATTTTGTCAAATTATGTGAAGTCCTGCCCAAATCATGTGAAATCTTGACAAATTATGTGAAATCTTGTCTAAAATATGTTAAAATTTGTCCAAAACATGTGAAACCTTGTCCAAATTATGTGAAATTTTGTCAAATTATGTAAAATCTTGTCAAATCATGTGAAATCTGGACAAATTATGTGAAATCTTGTCTAAACTGTGTTAAAATTTGTCCAAAATATGTGAAATCTTGTCCAAATCATGTAAAATTTGGTCAAATTATGTCAAATCCTGTCCAAATCATGTGAAATTTTGTCAAATTATGTAAAATCTTGACAAATCATGTGAAATCTGGACAAATTATGTGAAATTTTGTCAAATTATGTATAATCTTGACAAATCATGTGAAATCTGGACAAATTTTGTCAAATTATGTAAAATCTTGTCAAATCATGTGAAATCTGGACAAATTATGTGAAATCTTGTCTAAACTGTGTTAAAATTTGGTCAAATTATGTCAAATCCTGTCCAAATCATGTGAAATTTTGTCAAATTATGTAAAATCTTGACAAATTATGTGAAATCTTGTCTAAAATATGTTAAAACTTGACCAAAATATGTGAAATCTTGTCCAAAATATGTGAAATCTTGTCCAAATCATGTGAAATTTTGTCAAATTATGTGAAATCCTATCCTAATCATGTAAAATTTTATCAAATTAAGTAAAATCTTGTCAAATCGTGACAAATTATGTGAAATCTTGTCTAAAATATGTTAAAACTTGTCCAAAATATGTAAAATCTTGTCCAAATCATGTGAAATTTTGTCAAATTATGTGAAATTTTGTCAAATCTTGCCAAATTGTGTGAAATTTTGTCAAATTATGTAAAATCTTGTCAAATCATGTGAAATCTTGGCAAATTTTGACATATTGTCAAAATATGTCATGAAATCTTGTAAAATTATGTCAAATGTTGTCAAAATAAGACAAAACTTGTCATAAGAAATCAATTTACACATAATTTACGTCAACGTGTCAACATGTCCAAATAACAGAACTATAACAGCAGTAAAATATGTGCGAAGTGTCAACATATGTCAAATCCTCTCCGGGTATGTCAAATCTTGGCAAAATATGTCAAATCTTGTGAAAATATATCAAATTTGGTCAAAATATGTCATGAAATCTTGTAAAATTATGTTAAATATTGTCAAAATAACACAAAACTTGTCATAAAAGGTCAATTTACGTCAACGTATGTCAAAATAACAGAACTATGACAGCAGTAAAATATGTGTCAATATAGTATGTAAATTAGTAAATACAGTAAATTTTAACCAGATATATCAAATCTTGTAAAAATATGTGAAATCTTGTCAAAATATGTCATGAGATCTTATAAATCTTTGCAAATTATGTGAAATCATGTAAAATCTTGTCAAATCATGCAAAATCTTGTAACAATATGTTAAAATACGTCTAAACACATCAAAATACAAAAAAACTGTCATTTTTTGTCAACATATGTAAAAATACATGTCAACAATGTCAAAATAAGACAAGTCATGTCAAAATCCATAATATTTTGTGCGTTTTTTTAGTGTGTTCATACCTTTGCTGGGTCCATAATAACAGTAGGAATAAAATTCAGAAAGATATGATTACAATCGGTCCTTCTCGAGTGGGGATGAGAAAAGGCCACCTCAAGCTCATCCATGGCTTCCAACAACACCCTCTCACCCTCATTCTGGAGATACTCAAACGACGCCTCTTTGGTGATGAGATCTGAATGCCTGATGATGGACCTGATGAAGAAACGGTAATCCGTCACGTCTTGGCCAGGAGCAACCTACAGAAAACCAGAAAAAATGTCACGAAATGACGTCACGCCGATAGATTGCGTGACGTCATCTCTCACCTTTGCCTTTCCCAGATACAGATGCATCTTCTGGTTGCTCGTGGGTAAAGCTTCTAGGTTATAGCTGCGCATGCGGTTTAATTCCAATTGAAAAGCACAAGCGGGTTCAAGATGGCGGTAGATTGTGTCTTCCTTGAAGCCGTCCCTGGAGCGGTAAGTGAAGAATTTTGGGAATTGTTTGCGTTTTAGGGCAGCAATGGTGATGCGCCGGATACACCTCGTGATTAACTCCTCTTTGTGTCTGGCGCAGAAACTGCTGAAGATCTTGCTCATTGAGGCGTCGTCGATGTCGCCCTTGTCCTTGATACCTAACCAAATTTAGATTTGTTTTTATCCGACATTCGTATCAAATCTTGTCAAAATATGTCAAATCTTGTCAAAATATGTCAAATCTTGTCAAAATATGTCAAATCTTGCCAAAATAAATAAAACCTTGTCAAAATATGTCAAATCTTGTGAAATTAAGTCAGATATTATTAAAATATATCTAAAATTTTGTCAAAATGTGTCAAATCTTCTCAAAATAAGTAAAATCTTGTCAAAATATGTCAAATCTTGCCAAAATATATCAAAAATCTTGTCAAAATACGTCAAATCTTGCCAAAAGAACTCAAATCTTGTAAAAATAAGTCAAATCTTATCAAAATATGTCAAATCTTATCAAAATCTGTCAAATCTTGTCAAAATAAGTGAAATCTTGTTAAAATATATCAAAAATATTGTCAAAATATGTCAAATCTTGTCAAAATAAGCCAAATCTTGTCAAAATATGTCAAATCTTGCCAAAATAAATAAAATCTTGTCAAAATATGTCAAATGTTGTCAAAATAAGTGAAATCTTGTTAAAATATATCAAAAATATGTCAAATCTTGTCAAAATAAGCCAAATCTTGTCAAAATATGCCAAATCTTGTCAAAATATGTCAAATCTTGCCAAAATATGTCAAATCTTGCCAAAATAAATAAAATCTTATCAAAATCTGTCAAATCTTGTCAAAATAAGTGAAATCTTGTTAAAATATATCAAAAAAATTGTCAAAATATGTCAAATCTTATCAAAATAAGCCAAATCTTGTCAAAATATGTCAAGTTGCTAAAATAAATAAAACCTTGTCAAAATATGTCAAACCTTGTGAAATTAAGTTAGATCTTATTAAAATATATCTAAAATTTTGTCAAAATGTGTCAAATCTTCTCAAAATAAGTAAAATCTTGTCAAAATAAGTGAAGTCTTGTCAAAATATGTCAAATCTTGCCAAAATATATCAAAAATCTTGTCAAAATACGTCAAATCTTGCCAAAAGAACTCAAATCTTGTAAAAATAAGTCAAATCTTATCAAAATATGTCAAATCTTGTCAAAATAAGTGAAATCTTGTTAAAATATATCAAAAATATTGTCAAAATATGTCAAATCTTGTCAAAATAAGCCAAATCTTGTCAAAATATGTCAAATCTTGCCAAAATAAATAAAATCTTGTCAAAATATGTCAAATGTTGTCAAAATAAGTGAAATCTTGTTAAAATATATCAAAAATATTGTCAAAATATGTCAAATCTTATCAAAATAAGCCAAATCTTGTCAAAATATGTCAAGTTGCTAAAATAAATAAAACCTTGTCAAAATATGTCAAATCTTGTGAAATTAAGTTAGATCTTATTAAAATATATCTAAAATTTTGTCAAAATGTATCAAATCTTCTCAAAATAAGTAAAATCTTGTCAAAATAAGTGAAATCTTGTCAAAATATGTCAAATCTTGCCAAAATATATCAAAAATCTTGTCAAAATACGTCAAATCTTGCCAAAAGAACTCAAATCTTGTAAAAATAAGTCAAATCTTATCAAAATATGTCAAATCTTGTCAAAATAAGTGAAATCTTGTTAAAATATATCAAAAATATTGTCAAAATATGTCAAATCTTGTCAAAATAAGCCAAATCTGTCAAAATATGTCAAATCTTGCCAAAAGAAATAAAATCTTGTCAAAATATGTCAAATGTTGTCAAAATAAGTGAAATCTTGTTAAAATATATCAAAAATATTGTCAAAATATGTCAAATCTTATCAAAATAAGCCAAATCTTGTCAAAATATGTCAAGTTGCTAAAATAAATAAAACCTTGTCAAAATATGTCAAATCTTGTGAAATTAAGTTAATTCTTATTAAAATATATCTAAAATTTTGTCAAAATGTATCAAATCTTCTCAAAATACGTAAAATCTTGTCAAAATAAGTGAAATCTTGTCAAAATATGTCAAATCTTGCCAAAATATATCAAAAATCTTGTCAAAATACGTCAAATCTTGCCAAAAGAACTCAAATCTTGTAAAAATAAGTCAAATCTTATCAAAATATGTCAAATCTTATCAAAATCTGTCAAATCTTGTCAAAATAAGTGAAATATTGTTAAAATATATCAAAAATATTGTTAAAATATGTCAAATCTTGTCAAAATAAGTCAAATCTTGTTAAAATATGTCAAATCTTGACAAAATAAATCAAATACCCCACTTACCGATATGCAGTATATGAATAGGCTCGTACGTCTTCAATTTATCCTCGACAGCCGCTCTGCTACCGTCCACACTCAAACTAACATTTATCGAGGTACTATTCGTCCTCGACTCAGACCCTCCCTCCAAAGCGTTCAAATCCTTCGCGGAAATAGCAGCAGGACTCGCAAAATCCTCGATCAAATCGAAAATTTCGTCGGCGTACTGCTCGAACTGCTGGAAATTCTCAAAGGCTGCCATGCACCCGGTCCTCTGGTAACTATCATGGTACGGCGTCGGATTCTCCTCCTCTTTATCCTTGTAGGAATCGAAACGAACCAGACGATTTGGATGAGAGGGCGGCAAGAGGAACTGGAAGTGCACCAAAGGCACCTCCCCACTCAACTCCAAGTGTTGCAGACACGTGATTTCGTAACTGGTGTAAGCCCTGCGCGTACGGAGAAAAATGTGAATCAACCTTTATAACTCCGATGTGAATCAACCTTTAATTTGAACCAATAATTTCAACCAAAACTGTGTCCGATCTGACCGCTCGAACTGAACGATTCAAACGGTACCCAATGGGGAATTCCATGGGAAATCCACGGATATAAATAAGATAATCTTACCTGCGGACGTAGACCTCTAGGGCGGCGTTGCAGACGGCGCGGTTCGTGTGGTAGAAAAAGTCGTGCAGAATGTCGAAAATTGAAGTTTCGGAGACGATTAGTTTCTGCAGATTTTCGGGATGGAATTCGTGGCCGTACATGTCGACGGCCGATAGGAATATGCTCTCCATCTGATTGTGGCGTAGCTCGTAAGCGGGCTGGTGAGCTGCTATCAGTACCTGTGCATACCGAGGTATATCGATTCGATGAAGAATTTGGTAACTCGATTCGGTAACTTAAGATAGAATGGAGGTAATTGCTTGGAATAAATGGTAATTTATAGCTTGATGTGTGTATTAGAGCTGGTATAACTTTCAAGATTGTACAAGGCAGACTAATATTTTTAATTTTAGTTTTACCGAAGGTCTGCACTGCAACTTGGTAAATCACAATAAAAAATTGTGTAGGCTTTGAGACGTTATGATTTAGGATCAAACTAAGATAAATCCTTGAAATAAACGGCATTTTATAGTCTGATTTGTTCTTTATAACTGCTATGACTTTCAAAATCCCATAAGGAAAACTAATATCTTTAATTTTAATTTCACCGAAGGTCTGCACTGCAACTTGGTAAATCACAATAAAAAATTGTGTAGACTTTGAGACGTTATAACTTAGGACCACACTAAGACAAATCTTTGAAATAAACGGCATTTTATAGCTTGATTTGTTCTTTATAACTACTATAAGTTTCAAAATCTCATCAGGAAAAGTAATATTTTTAATTTTAATTTTACCGAAGGTCGGCACTGCAACTTGAAAATCACAATAAAAAATTGTGTAGGCTTTGAGACGTTATGATTTAGGATCAAACTAAGATAAATCCTTGAAATAAACGGCATTTTATAGTCTGATTTGTTCTTTATAACTGCTATGACTTTCAAAATCCCATAAGGAAAACTAATATCTTTAATTTTAATTTCACCGAAGGTCTGCACTGCAACTTGGTAAATCACAATAAAAAATTGTGTAGACTTTGAGACGTTATAACTTAGGACCACACTAAGACAAATCCTTGAAATAAACGGCATTTCATAGCTTGATTTGTTCTTTATAACTACTATAAGTTTCAAAATCTCATCAGGAAAAGTAATATTTTTAATTTTAATATTACCGAAGGTCTGGACTGCAACTTGGTAAATCACAACAAACAATTGTGTAGACTTTGAGACATGATAACTAAGGACCAAATTATAACTTGGGATAGAACTGAGGTAATTCCTTGAAATAAACGACATTTGATAGCCTGATTTGTCCTTTATGACTGGTCTAAGTTGCATAAGCTCATAAGGAAAACTAATATCTTTAATTTTAATATTACCGAAGGTCTGCACTGCAACTTGGTAAATCACAACAAAAAATTGTGTAGACTTTGAGACATCATAACTAAGGACCAAATTAAGATAAACCCTTGAAATAAACGGCATTTTATAGCCTGATTTGTTCTTTATAACTGCTATGACATTCAAAATTCCATAAGGAAAACTAATAGCTTTAATTTTAATTTTACCGAAGATTTGTACTACCGCTTGGTAAATCACAATAAAATTGTGTAGACTTTGAGACGTTATAACTTAGGACCAAATTAAGATAAACCCTTAAATAAACGGCATTTTATAGCCTGATTTGTTCTTTATAACTGCCATGACTTTCAAAATCCCATAAGGAAAATTAATATCTTTAATTTTAATTTCACCGAAGGTCTGCAGCACCCGCTTGGTAAATCACAACAAAAAAACTGTGTAGACTTTGAGATATTATAACTTGGGATAGAACTGAGGTAATTCCTTAAAATAAACGACTTTGATAGCCTGATTTGTCCTTTATGACTGGTCTAAGTTGCATAATCTCATAAGGAAAACTAATATCTTTAATTTTATAATATTACCGAAGGTCTGCACTGCAACTTGGTAAATCACAACAAAAAAACTGTGTAGACTTTGAGATATTATAACTTGGGATAGAACTGAGGTAATTCCTTAAAATAAACGACATTTGATAGCCTGATTTGTCCTTTATGACTGGTCTAAGTTGCATAATCTCATAAGGAAAACTAATATCTTTAATTTTATAATATTACCGAAGGTCTGCACTGCAACTTGGTAAATCACAACAAAAAAACTGTGTAGACTTTGAGATATTATAACTTGGGATAGAACTGAGGTAATTCCTTAAAATAAACGACATTTGATAGCCTGATTTGTCCTTTATGACTGGTCTAAGTTGCATAATCTCATAAGGAAAACTAATATCTTTAATTTTATAATATTACCGAAGGTCTGCACTGCAACTTGGTAAATCACAACAAAAAAACTGTGTAGACTTTGAGATATTATAACTTGGGATAGAACTGAGGTAATTCCTTAAAATAAACGACATTTGATAGCCTGATTTGTCCTTTATGACTGGTCTAAGTTGCATAATCTCATAAGGAAAACTAATATCTTTAATTTTATAATATTACCGAAGGTCTGCACTGCAACTTGGTAAATCACAACAAAAAAACTGTGTAGACTTTGAGATATTATAACTTGGGATAGAACTGAGGTAATTCCTTAAAATAAACGACATTTGATAGCCTGATTTGTCCTTTATGACTGGTCTAAGTTGCATAATCTCATAAGGAAAACTAATATCTTTAATTTTATAATATTACCGAAGGTCTGCACTGCAACTTGGTAAATCACAACAAAAAAACTGTGTAGACTTTGAGATATTATAACTTGGGATAGAACTGAGGTAATTCCTTAAAATAAACGACATTTGATAGCCTGATTTGTCCTTTATGACTGGTCTAAGTTGCATAATCTCATAAGGAAAACTAATATCTTTAATTTTATAATATTACCGAAGGTCTGCACTGCAACTTGGTAAATCACAACAAAAAAACTGTGTAGACTTTGAGATATTATAACTTGGGATAGAACTGAGGTAATTCCTTAAAATAAACGACATTTGATAGCCTGATTTGTCCTTTATGACTGGTCTAAGTTGCATAATCTCATAAGGAAAACTAATATCTTTAATTTTATAATATTACCGAAGGTCTGCACTGCAACTTGGTAAATCACAACAAAAAAACTGTGTAGACTTTGAGATATTATAACTTGGGATAGAACTGAGGTAATTCCTTAAAATAAACGACATTTGATAGCCTGATTTGTCCTTTATGACTGGTCTAAGTTGCATAATCTCATAAGGAAAACTAATATCTTTAATTTTATAATATTACCGAAGGTCTGCACTGCAACTTGGTAAATCACAACAAAAAAACTGTGTAGACTTTGAGATATTATAACTTGGGATAGAACTGAGGTAATTCCTTAAAATAAACGACATTTGATAGCCTGATTTGTCCTTTATGACTGGTCTAAGTTGCATAATCTCATAAGGAAAACTAATATCTTTAATTTTATAATATTACCGAAGGTCTGCACTGCAACTTGGTAAATCACAACAAAAAAACTGTGTAGACTTTGAGATATTATAACTTGGGATAGAACTGAGGTAATTCCTTAAAATAAACGACATTTGATAGCCTGATTTGTCCTTTATAACTGGTCTAAGTTGCATAATCTCATAAGGAAAATTAATATCTTTAATTTTAATTTCACCGAAGGTCTGCACTGCAACTTGGTAAATCACAACAAAAAAATTGTGTAGACTTAGAGATATTATAACTTGGGATAGAACTGAGGTAATTCCTTGAAATAAACGACATTTGATAGCCTGATTTGTCCTTTATGACTGGTCTAAGTTGCATAATCTCATAAGGAAAACTAATATCTTTAATTTTAATATTACCGAAGGTCTGCACTGCAACTTGGTAAATCACAACAAAAAATTGTGTAGACTTTGCGACATAATAAATCGGGATCGAATTGAGATAAATCCTTGAAATAAACATCATTTTATAGCCTGATTTGTTCCTTATGACTGCTATAAGTTTCACAATCTCATAGCAAAAAGTCATATTTTTAATTTTAATTTTACCGAAGGTCTGCACTGCCACTAGGTAAATCACAACAAAAAATTGTGTAGACTTTGAGACATCATAACTAAGGACCAAATTAAGATAAATCCTTGAAATAAACGGCATTTTATAGCCTCATTTGTTCTTTATAACTGCCATGAGTTTCAAAATCCCATAAGGAAAACTAATATCTTTAATTTTAATTTTACCGAAGGTCTGCAGCACCCGCTTGGTAAATCACAACAAAAAAACTGTGTAGACTTTGAGATATTATAACTTGGGATAGAACTGAGGTAATTCCTTAAAATAAACGACATTTGATAGCCTGATTTGTCCTTTATGACTGGTCTAAGTTGCATAATCTCATAAGGAAAACTAATATCTTTAATTTTATAATATTACCGAAGGTCTGCACTGCAACTTGGTAAATCACAACAAAAAAACTGTGTAGACTTTGAGATATTATAACTTGGGATAGAACTGAGGTAATTCCTTAAAATAAACGACATTTGATAGCCTGATTTGTCCTTTATGACTGGTCTAAGTTGCATAATCTCATAAGGAAAACTAATATCTTTAATTTTATAATATTACCGAAGGTCTGCACTGCAACTTGGTAAATCACAACAAAAAAACTGTGTAGACTTTGAGATATTATAACTTGGGATAGAACTGAGGTAATTCCTTAAAATAAACGACATTTGATAGCCTGATTTGTCCTTTATGACTGGTCTAAGTTGCATAATCTCATAAGGAAAACTAATATCTTTAATTTTATAATATTACCGAAGGTCTGCACTGCAACTTGGTAAATCACAACAAAAAAACTGTGTAGACTTTGAGATATTATAACTTGGGATAGAACTGAGGTAATTCCTTAAAATAAACGACATTTGATAGCCTGATTTGTCCTTTATGACTGGTCTAAGTTGCATAATCTCATAAGGAAAACTAATATCTTTAATTTTATAATATTACCGAAGGTCTGCACTGCAACTTGGTAAATCACAACAAAAAAACTGTGTAGACTTTGAGATATTATAACTTGGGATAGAACTGAGGTAATTCCTTAAAATAAACGACATTTGATAGCCTGATTTGTCCTTTATGACTGGTCTAAGTTGCATAATCTCATAAGGAAAACTAATATCTTTAATTTTATAATATTACCGAAGGTCTGCACTGCAACTTGGTAAATCACAACAAAAAAACTGTGTAGACTTTGAGATATTATAACTTGGGATAGAACTGAGGTAATTCCTTAAAATAAACGACATTTGATAGCCTGATTTGTCCTTTATGACTGGTCTAAGTTGCATAATCTCATAAGGAAAACTAATATCTTTAATTTTATAATATTACCGAAGGTCTGCACTGCAACTTGGTAAATCACAACAAAAAAACTGTGTAGACTTTGAGATATTATAACTTGGGATAGAACTGAGGTAATTCCTTAAAATAAACGACATTTGATAGCCTGATTTGTCCTTTATGACTGGTCTAAGTTGCATAATCTCATAAGGAAAACTAATATCTTTAATTTTATAATATTACCGAAGGTCTGCACTGCAACTTGGTAAATCACAACAAAAAAACTGTGTAGACTTTGAGATATTATAACTTGGGATAGAACTGAGGTAATTCCTTAAAATAAACGACATTTGATAGCCTCATTTGTTCTTTATGACTGGTCTAAGTTGCATAATCTCATAAGGAAAACTAATATCTTTAATTTTATAATATTACCGAAGGTCTGCACTGCAACTTGGTAAATCACAACAAAAAATTGTGTAGACTTTGAGACAGGATAACTAAGGACCAAATTAAGATAAATCCTTGAAATAAACGGCATTTTATAAAGTGGTTTGTTCCTTATGACTGCTATAAGTTTCACAATCTCATAGAAAAAAAAAACTAATATCTTTAATTTTAATTTTACCGAAGGTCCGTACTACCACTTAGTAAATCACAACAAAAAATTGTGTAGACTTTGAGACATTATAACTTGGGACATAACTGAGGTAATTCCTTTTAATAAACGGCATTTCACAGCCCGATTTGTCCTTTATAACTGCTATAAGTTTCAAAATGAAGTTCTTTATAACTGGTGCAAAGTTTCAAAATCGTACAACTCACCTGTCTAGCCCTGAGGGCAACCCTCGAATGCTCGCTGCGATTCAACGACGTCAATTCATTCAGCGACGCGGCTAACTCGTCCGTCAAGCCAGGCTCGTTAGCCCACAGATGATCAATCAACATCGTAATCAGCATGTTCTTCTTCGAGACCTGCCCGTGCGAGAAAATAGTCGCCGTCACCAGACTCATATCGTCCTTGTGCTTCTCCCTCAACGTCGACACGCACTTATCATAATGCCCATGCTGAAACTGACTCTCCACCAGGTAATACTGCTTGAACAAATCGTGCACAGCAGTCTTCATTCTCCCTCTAATACCGTTCCTATACCGCTGCACCAACTGAACGATACCGTCGGTCGCTAAGAAGAAGCCGTCGCGTTCCACACGTCTCGGCATGCTTGCGGCGTGACTGTCGATGACGCTGGCGATCTGCTGGCTGGGGAATTGTGCTAAAACGGAGGTTATGTTGCGCTCGTAGAGGGACATCAACCGGCGGATTTTCTTCTCGACGGCCGGGGGGATGCGGCCCGAGATGGACGCTATCACTTCTTGGAGCTCCAAGAGCGGTAGGCTAGGGTCGCGAAGACTCGCCATAAACTTCTCGATGACTTCGCGGAGACGCGGCGCGTTGTAAGGGTCCGGCAGGCAATACCCTGCAAATGAAAATTTTTGGTGTTATGGCCGTTGCGGTTGGACGTTACGTCCGGACGTAACGTCTGACCGCGACGTCCGGACGTAACGTCTGACCGCGACGTCTAGCGACGTCTAAACGTCGCGGCTACCGCTGCATACTTTGGTAGAAAATATCGGGATAATTAACAAAAAAAAAATGGTAAATGTTGGTTCATTTTGGACAATTTGAAGGACAATTTTGTTACATTATGTCATATAAGAACAACTTTAGATCATTTTGAACAATTATAGTCGATATTAGGGGCAATTATGTACAACTTTTGGCCATTTTGGATCACTTTCGATAGTTTTGGATAAATTGAAATCATTTTGAATGATTATGGACAATTTTGAGCAATTATGGACAACTTCTGACCATTTCTGTTCCTTCAAATAAACGGAATTTTACAGCCGAGACGTCGCGGCTTTACATCCAAACCGCTGTATGTTTTGGTAGAAAATATCGGAATAATTAACAAAAAAACTGGTAAATGTTGGTTCATTTTGGACAATTTTGTTATATTATATCATATTAGAACAACTTTAGATCATTTTGAACAACTATAGACGATATTAGGGGCAATTATGGACAACTTTAGGCCACTTTTTGGATCACTTTGGATAGTTTTGGACAAATTTAAATCATTTTGAATGTTTATGGACAATTTTGAGCAATTATGGACAACTTCTGACCATTTCTGTTCCTTCAAATAAACGGAATTTTACAGCCGAGACGTCGCGGCTTTACATCCAAACCGCTGTATGTTTTGGTAGAAAATATCGGAATAATTAACAAAAAAACTGGTAAATGTTGGTTCATTTTGGACAATTTTGTTATATTATATCATATTAGAACAACTTTAGATCATTTTGAACAATTATAGTCGATATTAGGGGCAATTATGGACAACTTTTGGCCATTTTGGATCACTTTCGATAGTTTTGGACAAATTTAAATCATTTTGAATGATTATGGACAATTTTGAGCAATTATGGACAACTTCTGACCATTTCTGTTCCTTCAAATAAACGGAATTTTACAGCCGAGACGTCGCGGCTTTACATCCAAACCGCTGTATGTTTTGGTAGAAAATATCGGAATAATTAACAAAAAAACTGGTAAATGTTGGTTCATTTTGGACAATTTTGTTATATTATATCATATTAGAACAACTTTAGATCATTTTGAACAACTATAGACGATATTAGGGGCAATTATGGACAACTTTAGGCCACTTTTTGGATCACTTTGGATAGTTTTGGACAAATTTAAATCATTTTGAATGTTTATGGACAATTTTGAGCAATTATGGACAACTTCTGACCATTTCTGTTCCTTCAAATAAACGGAATTTTACAGCCGAGACGTCGCGGCTTTACATCCAAACCGCTGTATGTTTTGGTAGAAAATATCGGAATAATTAACAAAAAAACTGGTAAATGTTGGTTCATTTTGGACAATTTTGTTATATTATATCATATTAGAACAACTTTAGATCATTTTGAACAACTATAGACGATATTAGGGGCAATTATGGACAACTTTAGGCCACTTTTTGGATCACTTTGGATAGTTTTGGACAAATTTAAATCATTTTGAATGTTTATGGACAATTTTGAGCAATTATGGACAACTTCTGACCATTTCTGTTCCTTCAAATAAACGGAATTTTACAGCCGAGACGTCGCGGCTTTACATCCAAACCGCTGTATGTTTTGGTAGAAAATATCGGAATAATTAACAAAAAAACTGGTAAATGTTGGTTCATTTTGGACAATTTTGTTATATTATATCATATTAGAACAACTTTAGATCATTTTGAACAATTATAGTCGATATTAGGGGCAATTATGGACAACTTTTGGCCATTTTGGATCACTTTTGATAGTTTTGGATAAATTGAAATCATTTTGAATGATTATGGACAATTTTGAGCAATTATGGACAACTTCTGACCATTTCAGTTCCTTCAAATAAACGGAATTTTACAGCCGAGACGTCGCGGCTTTACATCCAAACCGCTGTATGTTTTGGTAGAAAATATCGGAATAATTAACAAAAAAACTAGTAAATGTTGGTTCATTTTGGACAATTTTGTTATATTATATCATATTAGAACAACTTTAGATCATTTTGAACAACTATAGACGATATTAGGGGCAATTATGTACAACTTTTGGCCATTTTGGATCACTTTCGATAGTTTTGGACAAATTTAAATCATTTTGAATGTTTATGGACAATTTTGGTCAATTATGGACAACTTCCGACCTTTTTAGTTCCTTCAAATAAACGGAACTTTACAGCCTGATCTGTCCTTTATAACTGGTATAAGTTTGAAAATCTCATCAGGAAAACTTAAAGAATACCTTAAAGATATCAATCCTTAATTGTAATTTTACCGAAGGTCTGCACTGTAAACCACAACAAAAAAGTGTGTAGACTTTGAGAAATTATAACTTGGGATAGAACTAAGGTAAATCCTTGAAATAACCAACATTTGATAGCCTGATTTGTCCTTTACGACTGGCCTAAGTTGCAAAATCTCCTACGGAAAATTAATATTTTTAATTTTACCGAAGGTCTGCACTACCCCGCTCGGTAAATCACAACAAAAACTTGTGTAGACTTTGCGAAATTATAACTTGGGATAGAACTGAGGTAAATCCTTGAAATAAACGACATTTGATAGCCTGATTTGTCCTTTATGACTGGCCTAAGTTGCAAAATCTCCTACGGAAAATTAATATTTTTAATTTTACCGAAGGTCTGCACTACCCCGCTCGGTAAATCACAACAAAAACTTGTGCAGACTTTGCGAAATTATAACTTGGGATAGAACTGAGGTAAATCCTTGAAATAAACGACATTTGATAGCCTGATTTGTCCTTTATGACTGGCCTAAGTTGCAAAATCTCCTACGGAAAATTAATATTTTTAATTTTACCGAAGGTCTGCACTACCCCGCTCGGTAAATCACAACAAAAACTTGTGCAGACTTTGCGAAATTATAACTTGGGATAGAACTGAGGTAAATCCTTGAAATAAACGACATTTGATAGCCTGATTTGTCCTTTATGACTGGCCTAAGTTGCAAAATCTCCTACGGAAAATTAATATTTTTAATTTTACCGAAGGTCTGCACTACCCCGCTCGGTAAATCACAACAAAAACTTGTGTAGACTTTGCGAAATTATAACTTGGGATAGAACTGAGGTAAATCCTTGAAATAAACGACATTTGATAGCCTGATTTGTCCTTTATGGCTGGCCTAAGTTGCAAAATCTCCTACGGAAAATTAATATTTTTAATTTTACCGAAGGTCTGCACTACCCCGCTCGGTAAATCACAACAAAAACTTGTGTACACTTTGCGAAATTATAACTTGGGATAGAACTGAGGTAAATCCTTGAAATAAACGACATTTGATAGCCTGATTTGTCCTTTATGACTGGCCTAAGTTGCAAAATCTCCTACGGAAAATTAATATTTTTAATTTTACCGAAGGTCTGCACTACCCCGCTCGGTAAATCACAACAAAAACTTGTGTAGACTTTGCGAAATTATAACTTGGGATAGAACTGAGGTAAATCCTTGAAATAAACGACATTTGATAGCCTGATTTGTCCTTTATGACTGGCCTAAGTTGCAAAATCTCCTACGGAAAATTAATATTTTTAATTTTACCGAAGGTCTGCACTACCCCGCTTGGTAAATCACACAAAAACTTGTGTAGACTTTGCGAAATTATAACTTGGGATAGAACTGAGGTAAATCCTTGAAATAAACGACATTTGATAGCCTGATTTGTCCTTTATGGCTGGCCTAAGTTGCAAAATCTCCTACGGAAAATTAATATTTTTAATTTTACCGAAGGTCTGCACTACCCCGCTTGGTAAATCACACAAAAACTTGTGTAGACTTTGAGAAATTATAACTTGGGATAGAACTGAGGTAAATCCTTGAAATAAACGACATTTGATAGCCTGATTTGTCCTTTATGGCTGGCCTAAGTTGCAAAATCTCCTACGGAAAATTAATATTTTTAATTTTACCGAAGGTCTGCACTACCCCGCTTGGTAAATCACAACAAAAACTTGTGTAGACTTTGCGAAATTATAACTTGGGATAGAACTGAGGTAAATCCTTGAAATAAACGACATTTGATAGCCTGATTTGTCCTTTATGGCTGGCCTAAGTTGCAAAATCTCCTACGGAAAATTAATATTTTTAATTTTACCGAAGGTCTGCACTACCCCGCTTGGTAAATCACAACAAAAACTTGTGTAGACTTTGCGAAATTATAACTTGGGATAGAACTGAGGTAAATCCTTGAAATAAACGACATTTGATAGCCTGATTTGTCCTTTATGACTGGCCTAAGTTGCAAAATCTCCTACGGAAAATTAATATTTTTAATTTTACCGAAGGTCTGCACTACCCCGCTCGGTAAATCACACAAAAACTTGTGTACACTTTGCGAAATTATAACTTGGGATAGAACTGAGGTAAATCCTTGAAATAAACGACATTTGATAGCCTGATTTGTCCTTTATGGCTGGCCTAAGTTGCAAAATCTCCTACGGAAAATTAATATTTTTAATTTTACCGAAGGTCTGCACTACCCCGCTCGGTAAATCACAACAAAAACTTGTGTAGACTTTGCGAAATTATAACTTGGGATAGAACTGAGGTAAATCCTTGAAATAAACGACATTTGATAGCCTGATTTGTCCTTTATGACTGGCCTAAGTTGCAAAATCTCCTACGGAAAATTAATATTTTTAATTTTACCGAAGGTCTGCACTACCCCGCTTGGTAAATCACACAAAAACTTGTGTAGACTTTGCGAAATTATAACTTGGGATAGAACTGAGGTAAATCCTTGAAATAAACGACATTTGATAGCCTGATTTGTCCTTTATGGCTGGCCTAAGTTGCAAAATCTCCTACGGAAAATTAATATTTTTAATTTTACCGAAGGTCTGCACTACCCCGCTTGGTAAATCACACAAAAACTTGTGTAGACTTTGCGAAATTATAACTTGGGATAGAACTGAGGTAAATCCTTGAAATAAACGACATTTGATAGCCTGATTTGTCCTTTATGGCTGGCCTAAGTTGCAAAATCTCCTACGGAAAATTAATATTTTTAATTTTACCGAAGGTCTGCACTACCCCGCTTGGTAAATCACAACGAAAACTTGTGTAGACTTTGCGAAATTATAACTTGGGATAGAACTGAGGTAAATCCTTGAAATAAACGACATTTGATAGCCTGATTTGTCCTTTATGACTGGCCTAAGTTGCAAAATCTCCTACGGAAAATTAATATTTTTAATTTTACCGAAGGTCTGCACTACCCCGCTCGGTAAATCACACAAAAACTTGTGTAGACTTTGCGAAATTATAACTTGGGATAGAACTGAGGTAAATCCTTGAAATAAACGACATTTGATAGCCTGATTTGTCCTTTATGACTGGCCTAAGTTGCAAAATCTCCTACGGAAAATTAATATTTTTAATTTTACCGAAGGTCTGCACTACCCCGCTTGGTAAATCACAACAAAAACTTGTGTAGACTTTGCGAAATTATAACTTGGGATAGAACTGAGGTAAATCCTTGAAATAAACGACATTTGATAGCCTGATTTGTCCTTTATGGCTGGCCTAAGTTGCAAAATCTCCTACGGAAAATTAATATTTTTAATTTTACCGAAGGTCTGCACTACCCCGCTCGGTAAATCACACAAAAACTTGTGTAGACTTTGCGAAATTATAACTTGGGATAGAACTGAGGTAAATCCTTGAAATAAACGACATTTGATAGCCTGATTTGTCCTTTATGACTGGCCTAAGTTGCAAAATCTCCTACGGAAAATTAATATTTTTAATTTTACCGAAGGTCTGCACTACCCCGCTTGGTAAATCACAACAAAAACTTGTGTAGACTTTGCGAAATTATAACTTGGGATAGAACTGAGGTAAATCCTTGAAATAAACGACATTTGATAGCCTGATTTGTCCTTTATGGCTGGCCTAAGTTGCAAAATCTCCTACGGAAAATTAATATTTTTAATTTTACCGAAGGTCTGCACTACCCCGCTCGGTAAATCACACAAAAACTTGTGTAGACTTTGCGAAATTATAACTTGGGATAGGACTGAGGTAAATCTTTGAAATAAACGACATTTGATAGCCTGATTTATCCTTTATGACTGGTCTAAGATGCAAAAGCTCATAGGGAAAACTAATATCTTTAAGTTTAATTTTACCGAAGGTCTGCACAGCCCCGCTTGGTAAATCACAACAAAAACTTGTGTACACTTTGCGAAATTATAACTTGGGATAGGACTGAGGTAAATCCTTGAAATAAACGACATTTTATAGCCTGATTTGTCCTTTATGACTAGTCTAAGTTGAAAAATCGTATAAGAAAAAGTAGTAGTTTTAATTTTCGGTCATAGTTTTAAATCATATTAAACAATTATAGACAATTTTAGGGGCAATTATGGACAATTTCTGTCCATTTTAGACCACTTTGGACAGGTTTGGGCAACTCTCCATCAATTTCAAGAGTTATAGACAAGTTTGGGCCAAATTTTGGGACGTTACGTCCGAACGTCACGACCAAACGTTACGTTCGAACGTCACGACTGGACGTTACGTCCAAATAATGGAGGTATTATGGGATTTCTTTGCATAGTTTTGTTCAAAGTTAGAATCATCATAAAGAAAATTATACACAATTCTGGACAACCAGAGGCGAAATTGCCTCACAATCCTCACGCAAGAACAAGAAAGAAACACTTACCGGCCAAAGTATTCTCCAGAATAGCCTTGTAACTATTATGGATGTGGTTCAGCTTCTGCGAACCAACGTGGTGAGTGACATCGAGCTCCGGAAACGGCCCCTTGTACAGCATCGCCTTCGTCACCAGCGTCGCATCATCAAGCTCCAAAGAAGCGATAACAGAGCCAGCCTCCAGGACAGCACCAGGCCTCTTCACGTACGCCACCGACCCAGCTTCCCCGGCGGTCAACGTCATCACCATCTTCATAACCTCAATCTCGGCGTACGCCTGCCCACGATAAACATGCCCACCATCATCCACCAAAAATCCAATCAATTTACCAGCAGACGGCGACCTCAATAAGGTTGGATCGTTCTCTTTCTCGAAGACGCATGTTTGGTTACCGATTACGATCCTATACCTATCAACCTACACTCAAAAAAATAGTGTTTTTTGTGAGTTTTAGACGCGACGGCCAGACGTGACGACCGGACGCGACGACCGGACGCGACGACCGGACGCAACGACCAGACGCAAAAATCTTACCTCTTCCTTCATATAAGTAGTAAACGACGCCCCATCCACTGATAGTAAAATTCCTCCGTCGCTCAAGCGGTGCAGTTCGATCTCTTTGAAGGAGCCGTTCATGACGATAAAATAGGCATTGGGGCCGCTCTTGGTGGCTTGGACTCTGTATTTGTGGCCGTCGTTGATCAGTTCGACGTCTACGATGTTGTTGAGGGTGTTGGAGCCTTGAACTTGGCCGCGTTCCAGCGAGGTTTGGAACTCCTGGAACGCGGTCGAGATCTGCTTGTCGGCGATGTGAAGTGCGCCGCATATCACGCCCAGCATCACGTCAGGTTTTTCCGATTGGACGCGTTCCGAGATTAGGATGTCCAGCCATGCGGTGTCTATAGTGTTTTCCTGAGAGAAAGATTCCAAGGTTTCTTTATCAATCGATCGGCCTAGTTTAGAATAAACTAGGTTCCATTCAGTTGAACCTAGTTTAGGATAAACTAAATCTAGTTTAGAATAAACTAGGGTCCATTCAGTCGAACCTAGTTTAGGATAAACTAAATCTAGTTTAGAATAAACTAGGTTCCATTCAGTTGAACCTAGTTTAGGATAAACTAAATCTAGTTTAGAATAAACTAGGTTCCATTCAGTTGAACCTAGTTTAGGATAAACTAAATCTAGTTTAGAATAAACTAGGTTCCAGTCAGTTGAACCTAGTTTAGGATAAACTAAATCTAGTTTAGAATAAACTAAGTTCCATTCAGTTGAACCTAGTTTAGGATAAACTAAATCTAGTTTAGAATAAACTAGGTTCCATTCAGTTGAACCTAGTTTAGGATAAACTAAATCTAGTTTAGAATAAACTAGGTTCCATTCAGTTGAACCTAGTTTAGGATAAACTAAATCTAGTTTAGAATAAACTAGGTTCCATTCAGTTGAACCTAGTTTAGGATAAACTAAATCTAGTTTAGAATAAACTAGGTTCCATTCAGTTGAACCTAGTTTAGGATAAACTAAATCTAGTTTAGAATAAACTAGGTTCCAGTCAGTTGAACCTAGTTTAGGATAAACTAAATCTAGTTTAGAATAAACTAAGTTCCATTCAGTTGAACCTAGTTTAGGATAAACTAAATCTAGTTTAGAATAAACTAGGTTCCATTCAGTTGAACCTAGTTTAGGATAAACTAAATCTAGTTTAGAATAAACTAGGTTCCATTCAGTTGAACCTAGTTTAGGATAAACTAAATCTAGTTTAGAATAAACTAGGTTCCATTCAGTTGAACCTAGTTTAGGATAAACTAAATCTAGTTTAGAATAAACTAGGTTCCATTCAGTTGAACCTAGTTTAGGATAAACTAAATCTAGTTTAGAATAAACTAGGTTCCATTCAGTTGAACCTAGTTTAGGATAAACTAAATCTAGTTTAGAATAAACTAGGTTCCATTCAGTTGAACCTAGTTTAGGATAAACTAAATCTAGTTTAGAATAAACTAGGTTCCATTCAGTTGAACCTAGTTTAGGATAAACTAAATCTAGTTTAGAATAAACTAGGTTCCAGTCAGTTGAACCTAGTTTAGGATAAACTAAATCTAGTTTAGAATAAACTAAGTTCCATTCAGTTGAACCTAGTTTAGGATGAACTAAATCTAGTTTAGAATAAACTAGGTTCCATTCAGTTGAACCTAGTTTAGGATAAACTAAATCTAGTTTAGAATAAACTAGGTTCCATTCAGTTGAACCTAGTTTAGGATAAACTAAATCTAGTTTAGAATAAACTAGGTTCCATTCAGTTGAACCTAGTTTAGGATAAACTAAATCTAGTTTAGAATAAACTAGGTTCCATTCAGTTGACCCTAGTTTAGGATAAACTAAATCTAGTTTAGAATAAACTAGGTTCATTCTAAACCTGGTTTATTCTGAACTAGGTTTAATAGTCCTAGTTCAGGCAGGAACCCAAATGATCGACTTTTTTAATCGTGGTTTATTGGATTCAGTTGAACCTAGTTTAGGATAAACTAAATCTAGTTTAGAATAAACTAGGTTCCATTCAGTTGAACCTAGTTTAGGATAAACTAAATCTAGTTTAGAATAAACTAGGTTCCATTCAGTTGAACCTAGTTTAGGATAAACTAAATCTAGTTTAGAATAAACTAGGTTCCATTCAGTTGAACCTAGTTTAGGATAAACTAAATCTAGTTTAGAATAAACTAGGTTCCATTCAGTTGAACCTAGTTTAGGATAAACTAAATCTAGTTTAGAATAAACTAGGTTCCATTCAGTTGAACCTAGTTTAGGATAAACTAAATCTAGTTTAGAATAAACTAGGTTCCATTCAGTTGAACCTAGTTTAGGATAAACTAAATCTAGTTTAGAATAAACTAGGTTCCATTCAGTTGAACCTAGTTTAGGATAAACTAAATCTAGTTTAGAATAAACTAGGTTCCATTCAGTTGAACCTAGTTTAGGATAAACTAAATCTAGTTTAGAATAAACTAGGTTCCATTCAGTTGAACCTAGTTTAGGATAAACTAAATCTAGTTTAGAATAAACTAGGTTCCATTCAGTTGAACCTAGTTTAGGATAAACTAAATCTAGTTTAGAATAAACTAGGTTCCATTCAGTTGAACCTAGTTTAGGATAAACTAAATCTAGTTTAGAATAAACTAGGTTCCATTCAGTTGAACCTAGTTTAGGATAAACTAAATCTAGTTTAGAATAAACTAGGTTCCATTCAGTTGAACCTAGTTTAGGATAAACTAAATCTAGTTTAGAATAAACTAGGTTCCATTCAGTTGAACCTAGTTTAGGATAAACTAAATCTAGTTTAGAATAAACTAGGTTCCATTCAGTTGAACCTAGTTTAGGATAAACTAAATCTAGTTTAGAATAAACTAGGTTCCATTCAGTTGAACCTAGTTTAGGATAAAGTAAATCTAGTTTAGAATAAACTAGGTTCATTCTAAACCTGGTTTATTCTGAAAATGATCGACTTTTTTAATCGTGGTTTAAGCAAAGGGATTAAGTTAAACGGCGAATAACCTCGGTTCAACGCTAAACCTAGATCAACACAAAAAATACCAAATGACCGGTTTTTTTTAATCGTGGCTTAAACAAAGGGATTAACTTAAACGGTGAATAATCTCGATTCAACGCTAAACCTAGATCAAACACGAAAAATACCACAAACCTGAAAACTCTTCGTCTCCAGCAACGTAATCAAATACTCCACGGTGGTCCTAAAGTCACCCCTGATCGAGAGTTCCTTCAGCGCGATGACCAGATTCTCCCTGGCCTGCTCCCGGTTCTCGCCCCACGAGAAGCAATGGCCGAACTGCGAATCGGCGAACTCGTGCAGGCCGCCGGAGGCCGCCACCGAGAAATAACCCCAGACGTTCTTCGACGACCGGAAGTTCAACTCCTGAACCGTGCCCGAACTCGGTTTAAAGCCCTCGTCCGGATTCTCCGAAGTGATCCGGGCGGCGATCACGTGACCCCACGGCTGCGGCTTCTGCTTCGGACTGTCGAAGTCTATCTCGGTCATACCCCACGGGGATTCCCCGTATAATAGACGGATGTCTTTTATGTAGTGGAGGGGTAGTCCCATCGCGATCTGAAAGGCGATTTTTTTTTTTTTGGTTTGTTGCGAAGAAGTGTCGTACAAGAAATAAGTCCTAATAAATTAAGATCTAAAACTTGTGAGTTTTAGACGTTAAACGATAATAACGCGACGGCTAGCCGCGACGGTTAGCCGCGACGGTTAGCCGCGACGGTTAGCCGCGACGGCTAGACGCAACGACCAGACGCGAAATTGCACCAGACAACATCAGTTCGCTGAAGTAATGGGCGCCATTATTTCACCACCCCATAAAACTAACTTAAAACTCTCACCTGTAACTGCGCAGCGGGTAAATTAACATCAGACACCATCTCCGTGCACGGGTGCTCCACTTGTAGCCTCGGGTTCAACTCCAAGAAGTAGTAATGCCCACTGGTATCGTATAAATACTCCACGGTACCCGCACTGACATACCCGACCATTTTGGCCAACCTAACGGCCGCTCTTTCCATGTCTTCGAACACCGACGGTTCCGCAATGACGGCAGGTGCTTCTTCGATGATCTTCTGGTGTCTTCGTTGGATGGAGCAGTCCCTGCCGAATAGAGAGATGGCGTTGCCGTACTGGTCGGCTAATAGTTGCACCTCCAGATGGCGCGCGCACTTGGCTAGCTTCATCACGAATATCGGCGAGCCGGGAACTTCAGCTTGGACTTGGCGGAAGGCGGCGGCAAAGTCTTCGGTGGTGTCGACCTTGCGGATGCCCTTTCCGCCGCCTCCTTCCGACGCTTTGATCATGACGGGGAAGCCGATCTTTTGCGCGGCCGCTAGGCCCTGCTCGGGGGAATGGACGCAGCCGCGACCGAATAGTTCCGAAGAGATTTTGATCTTTTTGCCCGAGTATTGTGCTTTTAGTTCTGTAAGACGGATGGTGAGATTTTGGTTGATTATGTTGTTTATTGTCTTTTGTATGATAATATATATTTCTCTCTGGCGAAGAAAAAGTTATTCTTCAATAAAAAATTAGACGTTAGTCTTACGACAACACACCATGTTATGCAGTGATCAAAACGGGCATCTCCCCTGTCAAAAATCAATGTAAAGTTTGGCCAAACACATTTACTCGTTTTTATGGTTTTCCGTTTTTGCAGCAGCTTAAAAGTAAATATCTGGGGTGGCCCTCACCCAACTTTCCGACTACATCCTTGGTACAATAAAATGTCTAAACACTCTTGCAATTATTCAATTTTGTAAAACCACGGCTAATCTGGATACTACCTAACGTCAGTCACAATACTTTCCTTCTAGGGTACTAGTAGTAGGGTAGTTCGGAAAGTAAAAATGGTTCTTTTGTATCATAATAAGAATTCCCCGAAAAATCTGTAGATATGCTATATCTAAGTTTACGTTACGTTGGAGTCATAATTACGTAATTGTTTCGTAGAATTTTATTGATAAGTAGATACTCGAACACCTCACATCACCTGACTAAATTCCAGTAAAAATAGCCATATTAAGTGGCACTTGAAAGATAAGGTATTTATTGTTCTATGAGTATATAAGATAGGAGTAAACTCGACTAGCAACAGAAGTTTGCAAACGAGTTCGAATTAAAACGTCCTTCTATATATTACCAAAATGAACGCCGCTGTGGTAAAGCCAGGAAGTTCCTCCTCAGACAAAGTGGGGTACCACCACATCTCCAGCAACTATTGTACCAGCAGAAACCAAAAAATGCATGAAATGCAACGCCAGAGTAAGGCAAGTATCATTTTTATCGATATATTTATTATGTAATACTTAATTTCCTCGCACATATCTGCTTAAAATGTACCGTATTTAAAACATTTTAGTTGTGCGATATTGTCGTGACCGTTAGAGGAGAGGCATATCGCGGACACAAGTTGGTGTTTGCATCTGCCAGCCAATATTTCTCAGATATGATTGGTAATTACATAAAAAAACGGAGATATTTTCAAATATTTAATATATCTTCTTTCTAGACGATAATGAACAAGAAGGAATCCTGGAATATCAAATCGATTACATTTCAGCGATAGCGTTTAAAGCGCTTCTGCAATTCATGTACACGGGCGAAATTATGATAACAACCGCGATCGTGCAAGACATAGTCAAGGCCAGCAAAAGGTTCAAGATTGATTCTTTGGAGCTGGCATGTCGGGAATCAATGAGGAAACTGTTAGATCCAACAAACTGCCTCCAAATCAAAAACATAGCAGGTTAGTATTGTAATCACGTAATGCTTTGAGCGGTTTTATCTTGTAAATTTGAATGCGATGAAAGCTGTCGTCAGCTGATTCGTGATTATATACAAATTTCTTCGAATCTATTGTGGGTATGAACAGAGATGATGGTGGTTTGATATCGCAAAAACGCTTGAAATATAAATCTTTATTCAATTATATTGAATTTATAGGAATGAGATGTATCGTAAATCCATATACTTAACTGATTTTTTCTTTAAACGAATCCTGAAGCCGTCAATTATGAAAAGACACACAGTAAAATGATTAGTATAAAAAGTATTGCTTAAAATAATTTTAAGAAATGTCAAATTTACTTTAACTAATCATTTTTGTAGACGAAGAACAAGATGAGATGCTTTACAAAGAATGTCATGCCTATTCGCTGCAGCATTTTGACGAAATAGCAGAAACCGAGGAATTCGTCCACTTATCATTGCATCAAGTATAACGACTTTTTACGTAAGATTCAGGAAACTTATTAATTATTAATTATTTTTAGGTGAAACAATTAATATCAGATGAAGACCTTCTGGTAACGTCTGAGGAGAAAGTCTACTCTGCAGTACTCAAGTGGGCAAAGCACGATCCTCCAAACAGAGCAGCAAATCTTTCTGAGGTAATGCCTATTTAATAGTATGTGGAAGTCGGGTTGGGATTCACGGTATTTCTCCTTCTGTCTTCTAGCTGATGACGTATGTTAAGTTGCCTCTTCTCGATAAGGCTTATTTCGCGAGAAATGTGGCAAGGGAACCCTTAATGAGGGAAAATGCGGAGTGCTTTAATCTTGTGATGGAAGCAACGGACTATCACATGGGGATCGAATGTGAGGAAAGGTCATCGAGGGTTCTTCCAAGAAAACATTATAGAGAACTTCCATACATATTTGTCGCAGGAGGTGAATGTGGGGGTAAGTATTGACTATATGTATGTCTGAGTCTCTTTGTTAAACCATAATTTCCAGATTTGTTAACTAAACTTACATTTTAATATTTTTCAATTAGATTCAGCAGTCGCGGATTGTGAACTCTACGATTTACAAACCAATAGATGGCATTCATTTACGTCGATGCAGTGCAGTAGATTGGGTCATACTCTTATTGGTTTTAAACAACTTGTATATGCTTTTGGAGGTGTGGATCATAGTAACAAAGCGCTTTCATCAGTGGAATATTACAATCCGTTAAAAGACTCTTGGACAACGACAACGTCTTTACCGTGTGCAAAATTTGGGTCAGGTAAGAACAACAGAGATTGAAAATTACAGTTTATAAAATTCCTAATAAACGACCATTATCGTAGGAGTTTGTTCCATCGACAACTCAATATACATATGTGGAGGAATAAAAGCAGGAGCCGAATTTGTAAACAGCGTGGACAAGTTCGATCCGACAACCGGCGTTTACGGATCGTCCACGCCTATGAAAACCAACAGATCATCTTTCACCCCAGCTGTCGCAGGTAACACAGATCAAGCAGAAAACTAAAGATTTAATAACACGTCGGTTTCTTTTTTCAGATAACCGTATCTACGCAATTGGAGGTAATAATGATGGTGATGGGAAGCTAAAATCAATGGAGATGTTCGACCCACGTGAAGGAAAATGGACTGCTGCGCCACCGATGAGTACAGCAAGATGTTTCCACGGCGTGGCTGTCTTGGATCCATATATATACACATCTCCAGCAGGTGTGTTACAAAATCATAAGAAAAAATAATGGAAATCAAGAGCGTAGTTTAATAAATTGATTTTCAGAGTCTTCTTGGGAACGTTTTAATATTCGCAGGAATGCCTGGGAGCCTATCTTGGGCACGTGCAATGCAGAAGGCCCCTTCGACCAAACGGGATCTGTTTATCTCCTGGGTATTCCGCCTCATCCACGTCAGATTCAATTCCATACCGATACAAATGCTGTATTTGATCTACCACCAATGCTGAAGGAAAGGGAATGGCCAGGCATTACACTTATGGACTGCTTACAATTCAAATTTCGAGATTAAACTAAATAATGAATTTAAAATGTGTATTCATTGCTTACAATACCAACCATATACGTAACGCATACGCCGTCAACTCGTAAAGGAACAAACATCAGTTGCTTACTCCTCCTATATTACTGATATTGACCACTCTATCAGGGATGATCCTAGCAGAGTTTGGAGCTTTATTCGCCAAGAAAGAGGCACCTCTCGTATTCCCTCGAGATTAACAAATAATGTGATCAGAATTCAAGAAAGAAGAATTGAAAAGGTGTAATAAATATCAAAACATACCTTTAAACTAATCCCTATTACATTAAAGGTTATGTTTATTTGTTTATTTATGTATAATTTTTCGAATTAGAAACGGATTATTAGTGGGGTGTATTGTTCCATTTTTTACAACAGAAACTATCCAACTGTATAAAGAGTACTAAATATAAAATCAAATAAATGTATTTCTTCGCAGGTATTCTTTCAAGTAAAAAAGATATGTTAGAAACAAGTAAGTATTTTTGAATTTCATAAAATGAGCTGCATATGCTGAAAGAAATATTTTATTTGAAATATTTCTTAAGTAAAACGAAATAATTTTCACTGAAAAAAAAAAAACGAATGGTTTTCCATCTGTTTTTCGTAAAGTAGAAATTATTTAGGTTTAATTGCAGAAAGCGTTTCAATGAAATAAATCTGATTTTATTTGAAATAAAGATCGGCCTTGAGGTAATTAAATGTTCTATTTGAAATTATTTGTAAGAGAAAGATATAGATTTGAGTGAAAATATTATGTGGTAGAATCAAAATCGTGCGGTTTCATTAAAAATTATCGCTATGTCTACTGGCGGGGAGATGGCGCTGATACATTCTAGCACACGTTGCCTTAGATTGAGCCTATATAAGCTGAGTCTTAGAAAGCGAGCGGTGTTCTGGTTTCTCTTCATTTGGAAATAAGTCGGTGGTCTTTACTAACGATTTCCGTGGAGAAAAATAATCTAACGAGTCCACCATAATTGAATTGAATTTTTTCTTATCTCTAATACATTAATAATACATTACCGAAATGTACAAACGTTAAAAGAAATATGTTTATAAAAACTCACCAGATCCGGACCAAGGCAGGGTTGGAATATCAGCAGTTTGTGCGACAATTGACGAGGCGATCTTGTCGCCAAGGGCCCACATGGCCTTCTCAGGGGGACCTATAAACGCTATACCGTTCTTGTGCAGGAGTTCCGGCAATTTAGGATTTTCAGAAGCGTGTCCCCACCCAGCCCAAACCGCCTACACAAGAAAAAAAAACGTCCAAGAATTTTCTTTTGACAATTTCTACAATTACCAAAAAGACCCAAAATGACACAGAGAAAAAATATTTTAAGGCTAAATTGTCGGAGTCTGGAAAATTTTCCTCCAAAAAAAATTTTTTTTTGGTTTGGAAACTTACTTGTACTTGACACCTGATGGCGATGTCTATGATAAGTTCGACGTTGGCGTAATTGTTGTTATTAGTGCCGCCGGGTACGGGGACGTAATGGTCGGCCATCTTAATGTACTCGGCGTTGGCCTTGAGGTCTTCCGGCGTGACCATGACCACGAATCTGACGGCCCTCTCGTTCTTGAACATCTCGTACGACCAGCGCCGAACGGACCTCATGCATTTAACGGCCGCTATGCCATTGTTCGCGATGAGAACCTGAAATTTTTAAGTTTTGAAGTTTGAAGTTTTGAAGTTCGGATCCAAGATTACAAAATTCAAGATCAGTGACGCCATCTCACGGCCAAATAAAAACGAAACCGAGTAATATCTACATACATACAAACTAACCTTATTTATCACTTTCGTTCCGTTGAACCGCTTCACGAATTCTTCGGGTGTCGCGACGGTAAAATCCTTCTCTTGTTGTCTATTTTGGAGCATCACGGTACCTTGAGACATGCTGGGCCTGAAAAAAACCCAAAAAAATCGAGTTTAAAACCCGAGGAAGACAGAGAAAGAACGAAACTATTGCGACATGTTTCAAAATAAACACTAACGTCGTGGAGGCGTTCTCAAACAGTTTAGAGACCATGTTTTGGAGGTGTGCGTGTTTTTTTAGCGAATAGAAAGTTTAACAACAAACACCAACACTGATACTGTTAAATGTTCGTTGGTAATGTTGGCAAACGAGAGTCGAGAATATTTGGACAGGTTTTTTTTTTAGAAGGTGGTTATCCGAAATGTCATTGAAAATTGGACATCACCATTGGCTAGCGGAATATCTGGGAGTGATCTGGTAAGATGACAACGGAGACGGTACTACAAAACGTGAACAAATCTCTCCTTAATCGGGGAATTAAATGATTTAATTCGGGTTGTTATTACACACCTGTGTGACGCATGACAACCGATAAGGTTATTTTTATTATTCTTTATTGATTTGGGTAGTGATGTCAACAAATCTAAAAATTTGGCGTATCTTGGTCTCAATTAACTTTAGGAGCAAGGTCAAGGTCAATAAGTATTAAATAATAAATTTGAAGATAAAGGTGGGAATCATTTTATGTTTTAATGTTCTTTAATGTTCTTTATTGTTCAATATTTCACCAAAAAACTTTTTGTCCATAGTATAAACTCCAAACTTATATAGTAACACTTATCCTATATATATTTTGGACAAACACCAAAACTTATCAGCAAACTCAAGTTTATGAATGAAATATTGCACCAATGAATGTCCAAAGGGTTATAAACCAGAAGAAGTTTCCTCAAGAGGCTGAAGCAACCTTTTGAACAAACACCAATCAACTTCCTCGGCAAATTTAGCACCTACGAGTGTCCAAACTCATCGAAGTCATTAAAAATTTCCTCAAGAGGCTGAAGGAAGCTTTTGGACAAACACCAATCAAACTTATCAGGCAAACTTAATTTTTTAAAGCAAATACTGCACCAATGAATGTCTAAAGGGTTGTACACCGGAAGAAATTTCCTCAAGAGGCTGAAGCAACCTTTTGGACAAACACGAATCAACTTCCTCGGCAAATTTAGCACCTACGAGTGTCCAAACTCATCGAAGTCATTAAAAATTTCCTCAAGAGGCTGAAGGAAGCTTTTGGACAAACACCAATCAAACTTATCAGGCAAACTAAATTTTCTAAAGCAAATACTGCACTAATGAATGTCCAAAGGGTTATACACCGGAAGAAATTTCCTCAAGAGGCTGAAGGAACCTTTTGGCCAAACACCAATCAACTTCCTCGGCAAATTTAGCATCTACGAGTGTCCAAACTCATCGAAGTCATTAAAAAAATCCTCAAGAGGCTGAAGGAAGCTTTTGGACAAACACCAATCAAACTTATCAAGCAAACTCAAATTTTTGAATAAAATATTGCACCAATGAATGTCCAAAGGGTTGTACACCAGAAGAAATTTCCTCAACAAGCTGAAGCAACCTTTTGGACAAACACCAATCAACTTCCTCGGCAAATTTAGCACCTACGAGTGTCCAAACTCATCGCAGTCATTAAAAATTTCCTCAAGAGGCTGAAGGAAACTTTTGGACAAACACCAATCAAACTTATCAGGCAAACTCAATTTTTTAAAGCAAACACTGCAGCAATGAATGTCCAAAGGGTTGTACACCAGAAAAAATTTCCTCAACAAGCTGAAGCAACCTTTTGGACAAACACCAATCAACTTCCTCGGCAAATTTAGCACCTACGAGTGTCCAAACTCATCGAAGTCATTAAAAAAAATCCTCAAGAGGCTGAAGAAAGCTTTTGGGCAAACACCAATCAAACTTATCAGGCAAAATCAATTTTTTAAAGCAAATACTGCACCAATGAATGTCCAAAGGGTTGTACACCAGAAGAAATTTCCTCGACAAGCTGAAGCAACCTTTTGGACAAACACCAATCAACTTCCTCGGCAAATTTAGCACCTACGAGTGTCCAAACTCATCGAAGTCATTAAAAAATATCCTCAAGAGCCTGAAGAAAGCTTTTGGACAAACACCAATCAAACTTATCAGCCAAACTCAATTTTTTAAAGCAAATACTGCACCAATGAATGTCCAAAGGGTTGTACACCAGAAGAAATTTCCTCAACAAGCTGAAGCAACCTTTTGGACAAACACCAATCAACTTCCTCGGCAAATTTAGCACCTACGAGTGTCCAAACTCATCTAAGTCATTAAAAAATTCCTCAAGAGGCTAAAGGAAGCTTTTGGACAAACACCAATCAAACTTATCAGGCAAACTCAGTTTTTTTAAAGTAAATACCGCACCAATGAATGTCCAAAGGGCTATACACCGGAAGAAATTTCCTCAACAGGCTGAAGCAACCTTTTGGACAAACACCAATCAACTTCCTCGGCAAATTTAGCACCTACGAGTGTCCAAACTCATCGAAGTCATTAAAAAAATCCTCAAGAGGCTGAAGGAAGCTTTTGGACAAACACCAATCAAATTTATCGGATAAACTCAATTTTTTAAAGCAAATACTGCACCAATGAATGTCCTAAGGGTTGTACACCAGAAGAAATTTCCTCAACAAGCTGAAGCAACCTTTTGGACAAGCACCAATCAACTTCCTCGGCAAATTTAGCACCTACGAGTGTCCAAACTCATCGAAGTCATTAAAAAAAATCCTCAAGAGGCTGAAGGAAGCTTTTGGGCAAACACCAATCAAACTTATCAGGCAAAATCAATTTTTTAAAGCAAATACTGCACCAATGAATGTCCAAAGGGTTGTACACCAGAAGAAATTTCCTCAACAAGCTGAAGCAACCTTTTGGACAAGCACCAATCAACTTCCTCGGCAAATTTAGCACCTACGAGTGTCCAAATCCATCGAAGTCATTAAAAAATTCCTCAAGAGGCTGAAGGAAGCTTTTGGACAAACACCAATCAAACTTATCAGGCAAACTCAACTTCTTGAATGTAATATTGCACCAATGAATGTCCAAAGGGTTATACACCGGAAGAAATTTCCTCAACAGGCTGAAGCAACCTTTTGGACAAACACCAATCAACTTCCTCGGCAAATTTAGCACCTACGAGTGTCCAAACTCATCTAAGTCATTAAAAAATTCCTCAAGAGGCTGAAGGAAGCTTTTGGACAAACACCAATCAAACTTATCGGACAAACTCAATTTTTTAAAGCAAATACTGCACCAATGAATGTCCAAAGGGTTGTACACCAGAAGAAATTTCCTCAACAAGCTGAAGCAACCTTTTGGACAAGCACCAATCAACTTCCTCGGCAAATTTAGCACCTACGAGTGTCCAAATCCATCGAAGTCATTAAAAAATTCCTCAAGAGGCTGAAGGAAGCTTTTGGACAAACACCAATCAAACTTATCAGGCAAACTCAACTTCTTGAATGTAATATTGCACCAATGAATGTCCAAAGGGTTATACACCGGAAGAAATTTCCTCAACAGGCTGAAGCAACCTTTTGGACAAACACCAATCAACTTCCTCGGCAAATTTAGCACCTACGAGTGTCCAAACTCATCGAAGTCATTAAAAAATATCCTCAAGAGGCTGAAGAAAGCTTTTGGACAAACACCAATCAAACTTATCAGCCAAACTCAATTTTTTAAAGCAAATACTGCACCAATGAATGTCCAAAGGGTTGTACACCAGAACAAGTTTCCTCAACAAGCTGAAGCAACCTTTTGGACAAACACCAATCAAGTTCCTCGGCAAATTTAGCACCTACGAGTGTCCAAACTCATCTAAGTCATTAAAAAATTCCTCAAGAGGCTGAAGGAAGCTTTCGGACAAACACCAATCAATCTTATCGGGCAAACTCTATTACTGTTTCAATTACAAACAAAATTTAGTTAGAACATTTACATTGATATTAAAGTATGCAGATAAAAATTAATGCAAAATAAAATGAATTGTAGAAATAAAAAAAATCAATTTATGGAAAAGCTAAAAAGATTGCAAATCAAAGTAAACAGTACAAAATTATACAGTAATAACTCTACGCGAATCACACATTGCCAAGTCAATTACCAAGCGTGTCTATAAAATAGCCAATAAAACTTGGTGACATTCAAAAGATAACCTATAAAACTAAACGTCAAATTGACATAAAACAACACGACGATGTCTGCCTGCCTAAAACGCATAGAAACACGCGTTCTACCACAAAGAAAAACAATAATTTGCATACCATTTCCGAAGTCCTACCATACCAAGCATGCCTGTGTCATAAACCCACCAAATTTTACACAAAAGACAAGACGGATCACAAAAAACGACACATCGGACGCCACTATGACAAAGATGACAGACGTCACCCAAATACGTCATGCATACGCCGCCATTTCATTACATTTTATTGGATTTCAACGATCAATTATTTGATTTATTATGTACGTCTTGCGAGAGAACGTACAAAAAGTCAACTGTCAGTATTCCCAAGAACTACAGGAAAGGTTTCTTTTCTCTGCACACGTCAGCGATTCGCAATGCTTTGCTGGACAAATTGTTTTGTTAGTGTTTGTATAAAGCTTCCCATGTCGATTGAAACGTGAGTGGTGGCTGACAATTGTGACTGAAATCGTAGAAATTGAAGCAATTAGTTAAGGGAGATGTTGGTGGAGATGTGTCTATATGCCAAAGTCTATTGATTTTTCGATTCATCAAATTTCAGCTTGAAAGCAGTACTTTTGTATATTCTTTGAATTTATATAATTTGTTAACTAATTATGTTACCGTTTTCTCAGCTTTTTAATTAAAAATACTTATTTGTTTCAAACATATATTCTTTCCTTGAAAGAAATCTGTATAAATATTTATAACAAAAAATAAACATCTTACGTAAGATTTTGGTAGTCTTCTTCCTATTTGTCACACACAAAAGTTGTTCTCACTTGATAAGAGTCGATAAAACTAAAGAAAACCTGTATAGATATCGAAGAATTACGGTATAATTTTTAGTCCTACTTCGAAATGTAAATTTCTTAATTCCATTGCTAGAATTTTTTTTAACCAATCACGAGCTAAGTAAAATAATGTGTACCCGATTAGTTTAAACAAAAACAGACAGCAATTTTCCACTTGTTATAGTGATTGTTATAGCAATCACAACACATTTGCTTAAAGTGACTTCTAATCATTGACGTAGTAAAGTAATATAATAGGATAGCCTATTATAGGATATAATGACCTTAGAAATTTGATAGATTTTCAGCTCTGATAAGTTTTGTAATCTGAATATTACTGATTCATTCTAGAAATTATAGACAGATTCTTAAAAATTCTTGGTGCAGAATTTGCTTTAAAAAATTGAGTTTGCCCGATAAGTTTGATTGGTGTTTGTCCAAAAGCTTCCTTCAGCCTCTTGAGGAAATTTTTAATGACTTAGATGAGTTTGGACACTCGTAGGTGCTAAATTTGCCGAGGAAATTGATTGGTGTTTGTCCAAAAGGTTGCTTCAATCTGTTGAGGAAATTTCTTCCGGTGTATCACCCTTTGGACATTCATTGGTGCAGTATTTGCTTTAAAAAATTGAGTTTGCCCGATAAGTTTGATTGGTGTTTGTCCAAAAGCTTCCTTCAGCCTCTTGAGGAATTTTTTTATGACTTAGATGAGTTTGGACACTCGTAGGTGCTAAATTTGCCGAGGAAGTTGATTGGTGTTTGTCCAAAAGGTTGCTTCAGCCTCTTGAGGAAATTTCTTCTGGTGTACAACACTTTGGACATTCATTGGTGCAGTATTTGCTTTAAAAAATTGAGTTTGTCCGATAAGTTTGATTGGTGTTTGTCCAAAAGCTTCCTTCAGCCTCTTGAGGAATTTTTTTATGACTTAGATGAGTTTGGACACTCGTAGATGCTAAATTTGCCGAGGAAGTTGATTGGTGTTTGTCCAAAAGGTTGCTTCAGCCTCTTGAGGAAATTTCTTCTGGTGTACAACACTTTGGACATTCATTGGTGCAGTATTTGCTTTAAAAAATTGAGTTTGTCCGATAAGTTTGATTGGTGTTTGTCCAAAAGCTTCCTTCAGCCTCTTGAGGAAATTTTTTATGACTTAGACGAGTTTGGACACTCGTAGGTGCTAAATTTGCCGAGGAAGTTGATTGGTGTTTGACCAAAAGGTTGCTTCAGCTTGTTGAAAAAATGTCTTCTGGTGTACAACACTTTGGACATTCATTGGTGCAGTATTTGCTTTAAAAAATTGAGTTTGCCTGATAAGTTTGATTGGTGTTTGTCCAAAATCTTCCTTCAGCCTCTTGAGGAATTTTTTTATGACTTAGATGAGTTTGGACACTCGTAGGTGCTAAATTTGCCGAGGAAATTGATTGGTGTTTGTCCAAAAGGTTGCTTCAATCTGTTGAGGAAATTTCTTCCGGTGTATCACCCTTTGGACATTCATTGGTGCAGTATTTGCTTTAAAAAATTGAGTTTGCCCGATAAGTTTGATTGGTGTTTGTCCAAAAGCTTCCTTCAGCCTCTTGAGGATTTTTTAATGACTTAGATGAGTTTGGACACTTGTAGGTGCTAAATTTGCCGAGGAAGTTGATTGGTGTTTGTCCAAAAGGTTGCTTCAGCCTCTTGAGGAAATTTCTTTTGGTGTACAACCCTTTGGACATTCATTGGTGCAGTATTTGCTTTAAAAAATTGAGTTTGTCCGATAAGTTTGATTGGTGTTTGTCCAAAAGCCTCCTTCAGCCTCTTGAAGAATTTTTTAATGACTTAGCTGAGTTTGGGCACTCGTAGGTGCTAAATTTGCCGAGGAAGTGGATTGGTGTTTGTCCAAAAGGTTGTTTCAGCCTGTTGAGGAAATTTCTTCTGGTGTACAATCCTTTGGACATTCATTGGTGCAGTATTTGCTTTAAAAAATTGAGTTTGTCCGATAAGTTTGATTGGTGTTTGTCTAAAAGCTTCCTTCAGCCTCTTGAGGATTTTTTAATGACTTAGATGGGTTTGGACACTCGTAGGTGCTAAATTTGTCGAAGTAGTTGGTGCAGTAGTTGGTGGAGTAGTATTGTTACTCCATAGGTTTTATCCGCGGGCCCCTGGGATAGACCCACGTCTATCCCAGGGTCATACAAAATAGACATCAAGAATACATTGCAATAGGGATTTAATTAAAATATTATTGCTACGGTCAGATCAAGATATAGCCAATGATATGTTTCACATCATCCGATGATGAGGATTAAACATATTTGTTCTTGAATATGTTTTATAGTATTATTATTTAAAATTAAATATAAAATGCGTGTTTTAACTACCTCTAAAATTTAGATTTAGATATTTTTATATGCATTTCTCGTACATTTTTCCCGATAAAAAACAACTTACGTCATGCTAGTTCCAACCCTTAGGAATTTCCCACTCTGGCTCCAATTCCTGCGTATCTGCGGCTCCATCTGGGGTTCCCCTGCCTCCGCAACATCCCCATTCTCCTCAATGAGGATCTGTATCCCTGGATCGACGTCACACTCATCACCAATCACAAATCTCTTACTATTTCTGCGCGTTAATTGTTTTGGCAACATTTCCTCCTCAAAATCGTCGTTAGTATCACTCCAAACACTCACGTCGTTTTCAGCTGGCCTATTTTTGAAGAAGCTACTTAGAAAGTTCATGTATTCCTAGTTTTTGATTGGTCAATTCGTCCCAGAAGATGTTGACGCTGGTCAGCGAGGTCTGTTGTTGTTTTTTGCACTGAGAAAACTGACCGTTGGTGTTTTTTTGAGGATATATATGGCGTGGAAAATTATTAGAACCGGTGGAACTTGTTTTGTGAGCAAATATGACGATGGTAAACAGTAAATAATACATAGAGGGAGAATTACCGAGGCGAATTTTATGTGTGTAATAATCGGTGATGACCATAGACAGGACCGGATTCGAAAATATTCCGTTTTTTTATTTTCTATACAAATAATATTTTATTCTAATAAGAACTTCAATATAGTTCTTTCAACGGTTAGTTATTTTTACGATTTAAGATTTTAGTACGTTTATGTCAAGTATATTTTTCTCTGACGAAGAAAAAGTTATTCTTCAATAAAAAAAGTAGATGTTCGTCTTAAAACAACAAAAATATTTCGTTGGACGAAAAATATATATGCTTCAACGAAAAAACGGTTTCTTGACCCAAGATTTTTACTCTGAGAGATACATAGAAAGTTGTGCTATTACTTTACAGATGGCGCTAACAGTTTCTCGCCTCTTTTGACACATATCACCGCTATACAAGTTCGACGATATTGAGTGCTCGTATATTGTTTGTTTACTTCTAAAAGTGTTTATTTCATGGGTGACTTACAAGGATTATGAGGAAAACTATAAAGCTGGTTTATAACAAAATTTGCAAGGAAAAAAATGAATTTAATCCGGGCCTGTCGTGTTTTGGGAACAGTATGTAGCAATCTTGTCGTAATATGCAGTTTTCTATATCCATATAGATTGTATATAGCTTCTTTACCTTGAATTAACATTGTGGAAAATAACATATGTGGACATATCATAGTTATTCTATTGGTCAATACATTATAAACTATACTTTAACTAAATTATACTGTGTTGTATTGTTCGTTTATTTTTAACCAAGTACTACTCCACTTGTACCAATTACTTGCCTATTGTGTTGAGAATCACAATCAAAGGACAAAAGACATTTTAACACAGGCACAATTTAACAACATGAAAAGAAAGATATTAGATGCATTGAAAAGTCTTTGAAGTTCAGACTGAAGAGGTTTATTCATACCGATGTTTTTATCCAAAATATTTTCGAGATGGTTGCCACTTCCGGTCTACCGGAAGTAAGAACTTTGACTCTTTATTACAAAAGAAATATACTGTACTACTTTAGACAAGTTATTTTAAAAAATGGACCATTTAGTTAAAATTTCAAAAATTTCAAAAAGAGATTTTTTTTTCGAAATTGACAAAGAATTGATAAAATATCTAGGGTAGCCCTCACCCAACTTTCAGACTACTTCGTTGGCACAATGAAGTGTCTGAACACTTTATTATCACCTTAAACGTTTGATAACATACTAATATACTACTTACTTGAAAAGAATAAAACTTGTATGTCTTATAAATATCACTAGTATAGTCTGTGATAATAAAAACAAGCAAAGTTTGCGTCATTATGGTGGAACTTATTATAATGATTACTTAAAAACATCTTCGACTAATTTGAAATGAACAACAACAATGGAATGTCCCAGAATTTCTACTATTAAAATAGCTTTAACCATAGTGTAACTACTTTTACATGGTGGGCCAAGAACGCAACGATCTCTTTCTAAAAAACTCAGTCCGTCTCTACCTTGTTTAAGAAAGCCCAATTTTGCCAATCGTTGGAAAAACACCAGAAAGTTTTGTCAAGTATTGGAAATATCACCAGAACATTATTAATATATAGTAATCGAAGGTCGGTGCTTTACAATTAGAACAATATTTACCATTTGAAATTTTCGCAATAAGAATTTCGAATTTTTCTATTTTGGTTCCACAGTAGACTCAGTGCTCAGTGTTTACTTCTGACTTTGGTAACAATGGAATCCACCAACCAATATAGTTGTCACATTTACTAAATTTATAAACGATAAATGTAGCACTCGTTTTGTAAGACGTATTGACCATAGTAGTACAGAAAGAAAAATTTAAAGAATACAAATTATTACAGTTATTATAGAATACTGTAATGGTGTCACCTATGCAGCTTCGAGTAGCAGCCATAGATGGCCATAGTAGCAACGACAACTTTTGTAAACTACCATGCATTGCGGTTTGAACAAAGTTATTCAATGTAGAGTATTTGGAATAGTTGAAAGACAAGATTATGGTTTAATTTTTTAAATAGGAATCATAATCTTTCATTTGTACGCACGCATGCAACTGAAGGGCAAAATATTACTGTCCTATGTTTGTTCCTTACAGAGTATGTTGGCAACACTTCCCTTTCCTCTGCGAATTGCCGGAAAAGTGGGGAGTTCTTGGCCCACCATGTAAAAATAGACCATGGCTTTAACGGAAAAGAAAGTTGCGCTTTGACAATTACAGTTCACAGTACATATTAATATCGAAGGAGTCGAATTTTAATAAATATTGTGGTCAGAAAAAATTTGCTAATAATACATAATTAGTTTTAGGAGCATTACAGGTCGTAATGAGTGTTCAACAAACAATATTATCAAGGATTTTTACAATAATATGTTATTATTATCAATTAGAACCACAATATTAAACGTAGTTTTTTCTTTACACACTTGACAAATAAAGATAACAGAATTTCTAGGATTACCCAAATTAATCAGCAGGGCTTTACCGATAACAACTAAACCTAAAAAAACCCAAAAAATAAAACGAATTCCACTGGTTCTAATAAATATTTGGGTCAACCACAAACATCGAGGCCGCCAACCAACGATTTCCTACCTAAACATAACCTCAAAAAACCACCGAACGAAAAACCACGAAAAACCCGCACTAAACACACCGACAGACGCACTTTTCACTAGAAAAACAACCCAACGTCGGGCTAGTTTCCCCAGTCACCCACTTTCGGCACTAGCGACTGTCACAAAATCAATAATATAACCTAAAAATTCTCTAAAAACTCGATCGGTCGCGCGGCGAAAGCGTGTTTTCGTACGAGATACGTCGGGAAACTATTAGAAAATTGCCGTTCGGCCGATTCTTCCGCCGAATTTACACGGACTGTGACGAACATATGTAAACACAAATTGTGTGGTGACGGTGTGGTTCCGCCGTGTGACGCTTGGTGGCGCGCTCCGCACACGGTTTTACGTCGCGCATTCAACAGGTGGATACAGTGCGGAGCGTTGTTCGAAGCGAGCGGCAAACGCCGTTTGAATGATGAAATAAATTTGGTTTTATTTGAAATAAAGATCGGCCTTGAGGTAAACAAATATTTGATTATTATTGGAAAGAGAAAGGCGTAATAGATTTGAGTGAAAATATTATGTGTTTGAATCAAAAACGTGCGGTTTCATTAAAAATTATTGCTATGTCTACTGGTGGAGAGATGGCGCTGACTGTCACTGTTTCAAGTCTGGAACGTCGAATGGGGAATAATCTTGTAAATTTCTCTAAAAAAATACTTCTTTTTCGCCTACAGTTCTAATTGTAAAAAAAATAGAAATATTTAATTGAAGTCATACGTAATTTTCACATCGTTAATTGCATTTATTGCATTAAAATTCGACATCACATCCAACAGATCCATTACGACGACAAGTGGAAAATATTTTGGAACTGTCAGATCTACAGTTGTTACTTATCAGCTCAGTTACTAAATATTTTAAACACTTGGTTACTAAAAGGTACATACAGAATACATATTTTTTCACAAAGTTGTTATTTAAGAACTGAAAGTGTCTTTAACAACTGTGAATAACTTTTGGGACACTCTGTATAATAGGAAGTACAATAGAACATTCATAAGTATTCATTCTATTCAGATAATAATGAGATAAAACTATAGATGTGAGTTGAAACACCTCAAGAAAAAAAAAATAGTCGAAATGTTCCATCTGGTGTGCCGCAGGGTAGCCGTAACGATTTTGGACCACTCTTATTCATACCAAAATAAATCTAAAAAAACTTACTTTAGCCGCCTTCTCTTCTCAATCAGAGCCTTCGTTTCCTCATCATTGAGTCTGAACCCTCCTTGACCGTCAGATGGCGCCGCTGGCGGTTGGCTGTCGCCGTTGGTCACGAATAAATCACTTTCTTCCCTACTTTCCTCGCCTAAGGTCCATTGGATTGCCGCTGCGCTTAGGGGTCCATTTTTTGGGCCATTATCTGATGGTGGCGGTTGTGCTTCAGCCATTCTGACTGAGGTCTGATGCGGATTGCTTTTCCACGAGAACCACAAAGGCCCGAAAATAATTTCTGCAAGATAAAAGATGGACTGTTTCAGCTTGGATATGGCTTCGTTATGAATTATTCTAAAGTGGAGTAATGAGTAGAATAATAATAATAAATCGATAATGCGACCTTGGGCGGTGTCAGGCCTTGGTGATAGTGGTTATCTGGATTTTTTTTTGTTTTTGCACAAGTGATTGAGAGTGCAAAACCGAAATGAGCGATTACGAGGTCTTAAGATTAAGAATAAAAATAGCACAGGTAGGATTTGCACGAAAATAATTGTTTATTGTGGCTGTTATGTAGTGACACGTCTGACAGCTTACTGCTGCTATTTTAAATATAGAATTGGAAATCTGGAAAAGTCATGGACACCTAGTATATGCTGTATTTCGTGTTAGATCGAACTTTTAAAGTGGATGAAAGGGAAGCAGGTGGCTGCGCTTAGGGGGCCATTTTTTGGGCCATTGTCTGATGGTGACGGTTGTGCTTCAGCCATTCTGACCGAGGTCTGATGCGGATTGCTTTTCCACGAGAACCACAAAGGCCCGAAAATAATTTCTGCAAGAAAGATGAACCGTTTCAACTTGGACATGGCTTCGTTATGAATGATTCTAATGTGAAGTAATGAGCAGAATATGATAATAAATCGATTATGCGATGTTGGACAGTGTCAGGCCTTGGTGATAGTGGTTATCTGGATTTTTTTTTGTTTTTGCACAAATGATTGAGAGTGCAAAACCGAAATGAGCGATTACGAGGTCTTAAGATTAAGAATAAAAATAGCACAGGTAGGGTTTGCACGAAAATAATTGTTTAGTGTGGCTGTTATGTAGTGACACGTCTGACAGCTTACTGCTGCTATTTTGTATTTAGAATTGGAGAACTGGAAAAGCCATGGTCACCCAATATACGCTGTATTTCCTGTCAGATCGGACTTTTAAAGTGGATGAAAGGGAAGCAAAAGAAAATACCGTTTGCAGTTCACATGTTCTGACGAGAACCTTACAATCATGTAGATGATTGCTATTTTTGCACGATAAGCGTCTCCGGATATTCGAAGAAGGATAAGCATAAAATAAAATATCCAAATTTGCCATTAGCATGGCGACCTATCCCCCACGGAGAGAACCATCTTCTCCCAAGTGCGCCATCCACATCAACATCTTCGATTTGTAACACAGAAGAAATTTCACCTGTTTGAAGAAACTTGCCTCATTTGATTTGATTACCTGATTTGATCTGATTGTCTGATTGATTTGAGAGTCTGAAATCACTCAGTCAAATCAGGCAAGTCGTGAAGATGCACCATTTGAAGTTTTAGGAACACCTCGCCTTATAAACCAGTGCGAACTGAATGATTTGATTAAAGACTTAGGTTTATCGAAAGAAAAAGCGGAGTTCTACGCTACAGAAATGGAATCTGGAAACGAGCCTTTTAGATTTTTGTCGTGTTTTGAGTGTTGTAATGTGGTGTCCTGTCCAGGATTGTGTTCCAAAGCGGATGTGGATGACACGGGTTCGTTTTCTTGTCAGGTAAGTGATTTTGAAGTTTTAGGAACACCTCACCTTATAAACCAGTGCGAACTGAATGATTTGATTAAAGACTTAGGTTTATCGAAAGAAAAAGCGGAGTTCTACGCTACAGAAATGGAATCTGGAAACGAGCCTTTTAGATTTTTGTCGTGTTTTGAGTGTTGTAATGTGGTGTCCTGTCCAGGATTGTGTTCCAAAGCGGATGTGGATGACACGGGTTCGTTTTCTTGTCAGGTAAGTGATTTTGAAGTTTTAGGAACACCTCACCTTATAAACCAGTGCGAACTGAATGATTTGATTAAAGACTTAGGTTTATCGAAAGAAAAAGCGGAGTTCTAGGCTACAGAAATGGAATCTGGAAACGAGCCTTTTAGATTTTTGTCGTGTTTTGAGTGTTGTAATGTGGTGTCCTGTCCAGGATTGTGTTCCAAAGCGGATGTGGATGACACGGGTTCGTTTTCTTGTCAGGTAAGTGATTTTGAAGTTTTAGGAACACCTCACCTTATAAACCAGTGCGAACTGAATGATTTGATTAAAGACTTAGGTTTATCGAAAGAAAAAGCGGAGTTCTACGCTACAGAAATGGAATCTGGAAACGAGCCTTTTAGATTTTTGTCGTGTTTTGAGTGTTGTAATGTGGTGACCTGTCCAGGATTGTGTTCCAAAGCGGATGTGGATGACACGGGTTCGTTTTCTTGTCAGGTAAGTGATTTTGAAGTTTTAGGAACACCTCACCTTATAAACCAGTGCGAACTGAATGATTTGATTAAAGACTTAGGTTTATCGAAAGAAAAAGCGGAGTTCTACGCTACAGAAATGGAATCTGGAAACGAGCCTTTTAGATTTTTGTCGTGTTTTGAGTGTTGTAATGTGGTGTCCTGTCCAGGATTGTGTTCCAAAGCGGATGTGGATGACACGGGTTCGTTTTCTTGTCAGGTAAGTGATTTTGAAGTTTTAGGAACACCTCACCTTATAAACCAGTGCGAACTGAATGATTTGATTAAAGACTTAGGTTTATCGAAAGAAAAAGCGGAGTTCTAGGCTACAGAAATGGAATCTGGAAACGAGCCTTTTAGATTTTTGTCGTGTTTTGAGTGTTGTAATGTGGTGTCCTGTCCAGGATTGTGTTCCAAAGCGGATGTGGATGACACGGGTTCGTTTTCTTGTCAGGTAAGTGATTTTGAAGTTTTAGGAACACCTCACCTTATAAACCAGTGCGAACTGAATGATTTGATTAAAGACTTAGGTTTATCGAAAGAAAAAGCGGAGTTCTAGGCTACAGAAATGGAATCTGGAAACGAGCCTTTTAGATTTTTGTCGTGTTTTGAGTGTTGTAATGTGGTGTCCTGTCCAGGATTGTGTTCCAAAGCGGATGTGGATGACACGGGTTCGTTTTCTTGTCAGGTAAGTGATTTTGAAGTTTTAGGAACACCTCACCTTATAAACCAGTGCGAACTGAATGATTTGATTAAAGACTTAGGTTTATCGAAAGAAAAAGCGGAGTTCTAGGCTACAGAAATGGAATCTGGAAACGAGCCTTTTAGATTTTTGTCGTGTTTTGAGTGTTGTAATGTGGTGTCCTGTCCAGGATTGTGTTCCAAAGCGGATGTGGATGACACGGGTTCGTTTTCTTGTCAGGTAAGTGATTTTGAAGTTTTAGGAACACCTCACCTTATAAACCAGTGCGAACTGAATGATTTGATTAAAGACTTAGGTTTATCGAAAGAAAAAGCGGAGTTCTACGCTACAGAAATGGAATCTGGAAACGAGCCTTTTAGATTTTTGTCGTGTTTTGAGTGTTGTAATGTGGTGTCCTGTCCAGGATTGTGTTCCAAAGCGGATGTGGATGACACGGGTTCGTTTTCTTGTCAGGTAAGTGATTTTGAAGTTTTAGGAACACCTCACCTTATAAACCAGTGCGAACTGAATGATTTGATTAAAGACTTAGGTTTATCGAAAGAAAAAGCGGAGTTCTACGCTACAGAAATGGAATCTGGAAACGAGCCTTTTAGATTTTTGTCGTGTTTTGAGTGTTGTAATGTGGTGTCCTGTCCAGGATTGTGTTCCAAAGCGGATGTGGATGACACGGGTTCGTTTTCTTGTCAGGTAAGTGATTTTGAAGTTTTAGGAACACCTCACCTTATAAACCAGTGCGAACTGAATGATTTGATTAAAGACTTAGGTTTATCGAAAGAAAAAGCGGAGTTCTACGCTACAGAAATGGAATCTGGAAACGAGCCTTTTAGATTTTTGTCGTGTTTTGAGTGTTGTAATGTGGTGTCCTGTCCAGGATTGTGTTCCAAAGCGGATGTGGATGACACGGGTTCGTTTTCTTGTCAGGTAAGTGATTTTGAAGTTTTAGGAACACCTCACCTTATAAACCAGTGCGAACTGAATGATTTGATTAAAGACTTAGGTTTATCGAAAGAAAAAGCGGAGTTCTACGCTACAGAAATGGAATCTGGAAACGAGCCTTTTAGATTTTTGTCGTGTTTTGAGTGTTGTAATGTGGTGTCCTGTCCAGGATTGTGTTCCAAAGCGGATGTGGATGACACGGGTTCGTTTTCTTGTCAGGTAAGTGATTTTGAAGTTTTAGGAACACCTCACCTTATAAACCAGTGCGAACTGAATGATTTGATTAAAGACTTAGGTTTATCGAAAGAAAAAGCGGAGTTCTAGGCTACAGAAATGGAATCTGGAAACGAGCCTTTTAGATTTTTGTCGTGTTTTGAGTGTTGTAATGTGGTGTCCTGTCCAGGATTGTGTTCCAAAGCGGATGTGGATGACACGGGTTCGTTTTCTTGTCAGGTAAGTGATTTTGAAGTTTTAGGAACACCTCACCTTATAAACCAGTGCGAACTGAATGATTTGATTAAAGACTTAGGTTTATCGAAAGAAAAAGCGGAGTTCTAGGCTACAGAAATGGAATCTGGAAACGAGCCTTTTAGATTTTTGTCGTGTTTTGAGTGTTGTAATGTGGTGTCCTGTCCAGGATTGTGTTCCAAAGCGGATGTGGATGACACGGGTTCGTTTTCTTGTCAGGTAAGTGATTTTGAAGTTTTAGGAACACCTCACCTTATAAACCAGTGCGAACTGAATGATTTGATTAAAGACTTAGGTTTATCGAAAGAAAAAGCGGAGTTCTAGGCTACAGAAATGGAATCTGGAAACGAGCCTTTTAGATTTTTGTCGTGTTTTGAGTGTTGTAATGTGGTGTCCTGTCCAGGATTGTGTTCCAAAGCGGATGTGGATGACACGGGTTCGTTTTCTTGTCAGGTAAGTGATTTTGAAGTTTTAGGAACACCTCACCTTATAAACCAGTGCGAACTGAATGATTTGATTAAAGACTTAGGTTTATCGAAAGAAAAAGCGGAGTTCTACGCTACAGAAATGGAATCTGGAAACGAGCCTTTTAGATTTTTGTCGTGTTTTGAGTGTTGTAATGTGGTGTCCTGTCCAGGATTGTGTTCCAAAGCGGATGTGGATGACACGGGTTCGTTTTCTTGTCAGGTAAGTGATTTTGAAGTTTTAGGAACACCTCACCTTATAAACCAGTGCGAACTGAATGATTTGATTAAAGACTTAGGTTTATCGAAAGAAAAAGCGGAGTTCTACGCTACAGAAATGGAATCTGGAAACGAGCCTTTTAGATTTTTGTCGTGTTTTGAGTGTTGTAATGTGGTGTCCTGTCCAGGATTGTGTTCCAAAGCGGATGTGGATGACACGGGTTCGTTTTCTTGTCAGGTAAGTGATTTTGAAGTTTTAGGAACACCTCACCTTATAAACCAGTGCGAACTGAATGATTTGATTAAAGACTTAGGTTTATCGAAAGAAAAAGCGGAGTTCTAGGCTACAGAAATGGAATCTGGAAACGAGCCTTTTAGATTTTTGTCGTGTTTTGAGTGTTGTAATGTGGTGTCCTGTCCAGGATTGTGTTCCAAAGCGGATGTGGATGACACGGGTTCGTTTTCTTGTCAGGTAAGTGATTTTGAAGTTTTAGGAACACCTCACCTTATAAACCAGTGCGAACTGAATGATTTGATTAAAGACTTAGGTTTATCGAAAGAAAAAGCGGAGTTCTACGCTACAGAAATGGAATCTGGAAACGAGCCTTTTAGATTTTTGTCGTGTTTTGAGTGTTGTAATGTGGTGTCCTGTCCAGGATTGTGTTCCAAAGCGGATGTGGATGACACGGGTTCGTTTTCTTGTCAGGTAAGTGATTTTGAAGTTTTAGGAACACCTCACCTTATAAACCAGTGCGAACTGAATGATTTGATTAAAGACTTAGGTTTATCGAAAGAAAAAGCGGAGTTCTAGGCTACAGAAATGGAATCTGGAAACGAGCCTTTTAGATTTTTGTCGTGTTTTGAGTGTTGTAATGTGGTGTCCTGTCCAGGATTGTGTTCCAAAGCGGATGTGGATGACACGGGTTCGTTTTCTTGTCAGGTAAGTGATTTTGAAGTTTTAGGAACACCTCACCTTATAAACCAGTGCGAACTGAATGATTTGATTAAAGACTTAGGTTTATCGAAAGAAAAAGCGGAGTTCTAGGCTACAGAAATGGAATCTGGAAACGAGCCTTTTAGATTTTTGTCGTGTTTTGAGTGTTGTAATGTGGTGTCCTGTCCAGGATTGTGTTCCAAAGCGGATGTGGATGACACGGGTTCGTTTTCTTGTCAGGTAAGTGATTTTGAAGTTTTAGGAACACCTCACCTTATAAACCAGTGCGAACTGAATGATTTGATTAAAGACTTAGGTTTATCGAAAGAAAAAGCGGAGTTCTAGGCTACAGAAATGGAATCTGGAAACGAGCCTTTTAGATTTTTGTCGTGTTTTGAGTGTTGTAATGTGGTGTCCTGTCCAGGATTGTGTTCCAAAGCGGATGTGGATGACACGGGTTCGTTTTCTTGTCAGGTAAGTGATTTTGAAGTTTTAGGAACACCTCACCTTATAAACCAGTGCGAACTGAATGATTTGATTAAAGACTTAGGTTTATCGAAAGAAAAAGCGGAGTTCTAGGCTACAGAAATGGAATCTGGAAACGAGCCTTTTAGATTTTTGTCGTGTTTTGAGTGTTGTAATGTGGTGTCCTGTCCAGGATTGTGTTCCAAAGCGGATGTGGATGACACGGGTTCGTTTTCTTGTCAGGTAAGTGATTTTGAAGTTTTAGGAACACCTCACCTTATAAACCAGTGCGAACTGAATGATTTGATTAAAGACTTAGGTTTATCGAAAGAAAAAGCGGAGTTCTAGGCTACAGAAATGGAATCTGGAAACGAGCCTTTTAGATTTTTGTCGTGTTTTGAGTGTTGTAATGTGGTGTCCTGTCCAGGATTGTGTTCCAAAGCGGATGTGGATGACACGGGTTCGTTTTCTTGTCAGGTAAGTGATTTTGAAGTTTTAGGAACACCTTACCTTATAAACCAGTGCGAACTGAATGATTTGGTTAAAGACTTAGGTTTATCGAAAGAAAAAGCGGAATTCTAGGCTACAGAAATGGAATCTGGAAACGAGCCTTTTAGATTTTTGTCGTGTTTTGAGTGTTGTAATGTGGTGTCCTGTCCAGGATTGTGTTCCAAAGCGGATGTGGATGACACGGGTTCGTTTTCTTGTCAGGTAAGTGATTTTGAAGTTTTAGGAACACCTCACCTTATAAACCAGTGCGAACTGAATGATTTGGTTAAAGACTTAGGTTTATCGAAAGAAAAAGCGGAGTTCTACGCTACAGAAATGGAATCTGGAAACGAGCCTTTTAGATTTTTGTCGTGTTTTGAGTGTTGTAATGTGGTGTCCTGTCCAGGATTGTGTTCCAAAGCGGATGTGGATGACACGGGTTCGTTTTCTTGTCAGGTAAGTGATTTTGAAGTTTTAGGAACACCTCACCTTATAAACCAGTGCGAACTGAATGATTTGGTTAAAGACTTAGGTTTATCGAAAGAAAAAGCGGAATTCTAGGCTACAGAAATGGAATCTGGAAACGAGCCTTTTAGATTTTTGTCGTGTTTTGAGTGTTGTAATGTGGTGTCCTGTCCAGGATTGTGTTCCAAAGCGGATGTGGATGACACGGGTTCGTTTTCTTGTCAGGTAAGTGATTTTGAAGTTTTAGGAACACCTCACCTTATAAACCAGTGCGAACTGAATGATTTGGTTAAAGACTTAGGTTTATCGAAAGAAAAAGCGGAGTTCTACGCTACAGAAATGGAATCTGGAAACGAGCCTTTTAGATTTTTGTCGTGTTTTGAGTGTTGTAATGTGGTGTCCTGTCCAGGATTGTGTTCCAAAGCGGATGTGGATGACACGGGTTCGTTTTCTTGTCAGGTAAGTGATTTTGAAGTTTTAGGAACACCTCACCTTATAAACCAGTGCGAACTGAATGATTTGGTTAAAGACTTAGGTTTATCGAAAGAAAAAGCGGAGTTCTACGCTACAGAAATGGAATCTGGAAACGAGCCTTTTAGATTTTTGTCGTGTTTTGAGTGTTGTAATGTGGTGTCCTGTCCAGGATTGTGTTCCAAAGCGGATGTGGATGACACAGGTTCGTTTTCTTGTCAGGTAAGTGATTTTGAAGTTTTAGGAACACCTTACCTTATAAACCAGTGCGAACTGAATGATTTGGTTAAAGACTTAAAGAAATTTATCAAAATAAAAAGCCGAGATATTGAGTTCTGGGCTACAGGAATGGAATCTTGTGGCACGAGGTGTGACAGTGTCTTCATTTTCAGAGCGTAACGAGTCTTTTAAAGCATATTTTAGAATGGAAGGATCTTTACGTGTATGTCACGATGTTGAGGGTCTTATGAACGAGTTTGATATTCCCCACGATCCTTCTGAATGGTGGCTTTTTATCGATTCATTCAAAATACAGCTTGGAAGCAGTACTTTTGCATATTCTTTGAATTGATATAATTCGTCTATTATAACAAGTTATAACATATTATAACAAGTTATAACATATTATAACAATCTACAACATATTATAGCAATTTATTATAATATTACGTAATGACAAAGTTTTCCTTCACGTTGCATGCAATATTGCATTATTTTTTTTTTCAATATCAACGACAATTAGGCTAAAAATAGATCTAAAGTTATCTAAAGAGCCAGACTAAGGTCATCTTGACTCGTGCCGCATGATAAAGAATGGGAATTTCTTCAACTTTTACTGGAAAGGTCAAAGTGGCCACAAACAACATTGCCATAACTTTTGCTAAACGGTACAACGCTTAAACGTACGTCTAAACGGTACAACGGATCGGGCTGAAATTTGGTATACACATCTAGAATTTCCAGGGGACGAACTGCACAAAGAGAACTCTATTCTTGGATATCAAGAAAAATTATTTTTGCGTATATTACAATCCAAATAATATTTTAATCTAATAAGAATTTCAGTATAATTGTTTCAACGGTTAGTTATGTTTGTTGAGTATATGTTGCTGTGACGAAGAAAATGTTATTCTTCTACATATAAAAAGAGTAAGACGTTCGTTTTACAACAACAACAATATTTTGTTGGGAGAAAAATATACATGCTTCAACGAACAAACAGTTTCTTGACCAAATATACCTACGTATCTCTTAAAACAGACGTAATTCCTCTCAAGTAGTTCCTTCACACTTAAAACAAGAAAACGTAATACTTGGAACATGAAGAAAATGACTTTCTTATGCATTTTCGTCAGAATTCAACAGATTTTGACCAAACTGATACCAGTTCATCCTCCAGTGACTTTAAATGGCTATATCAATTTACAGATCAATGGGATGAACTGTTTAGGCGCGATAAGCGTTCAGGGTGGCTGTGGCTTCACTAAACTGAAGAAGTGCACTGACAAAATCAAACTTACTCTTGTATTTGGTAGACCTAAACCAACAATACACCACAAACGCTGCACATACAACACTAAGACAAAACAACACTTTAAACATTCATTAGCTTGTTGGTATGTCAGCAAGTTCTGATCAGGAATGAGTGTAGACGTGAAATTTGCTCTTATTATATGATATAACGCCTTGGCAGTAAAGTTAAGATGATAAAATTGTTGTTATTACTGCATGGCAGTGATGCATGTCGTTCTGATGAAGAAACACTAAATGTCCATTGCTAGGTGACCTCAAAATCAGGCAAGAAGACCATGCCAGCTGATAACTGATGATAAGGCATCAAAATAAGCGATTGAGGAACACGATGGCGTGATGCCATCTGGTTACTACATACATACACATTTGCTAATTATGTTGTTAAGATGTGATTTTGTGATTCATGTTTCCAAGCAGAATTATTTTATGATAAGAAACAATCCTTTTTGTATTCTTATTAAAATAATATATTATTTGGATAGAATATTTTTTCTTGATATCCAAGAATAGAGTTCTCTCTGTGTAGGCTAAAACTTGTTACGACGTGTAATAGTATATTAGACTAGCTCTGTGTATATGTCAAAATTTTCGACTTTAGTTATTGGGCATTCTAGAAATATGTGGTTAAGGCTTCCCACCTGTCCACATTCGCAATATGGACATTTTAGGATACATTTTAGGTTATCTGCTATCTGTTACTGTTGTTACGAATGTCCGGCAGGGGGCGTTTCGGGTTTGACGTTACTGTGGTAATAGCAGCAAAACACGGGTCAACAAAAATCGATTTTTTTTTGATCGAAAATTGTTTTTAAGGCCGTTTTTTTGCTCAAAACTCTTTGCGAAGGGTATTTAGAGGGATCTTATCGTAAGACATGAGAGCGAGCGGCTTTTATAAGGTCGGCAGGGACGGATAAAAAATGTAAATTTTTGACGTTCATCGATCCGCTTGTCGGAATTTCTAGACGTCACGTGACATTTTCTCGAGGTTCGTCTTCACCCGAAGAGGTGCAAAAACGTGATTTTTTTTTTCAAAATTGACGCATTTAATTTACAAAATATCGCGCAGTCCACGCGGAATCGTGTCCTTTTTTCAATTCGAGCGTCAAAAGTAATATCGAAAAGCCCAATTTTGCAGCTACTCGATCGGCCAAAATGGGCGATTCCGCTGAACGCGCCCTACACTTGAAAGTTCGTAATTAGTATAGGTAGATAGAAATATTATAATAAATCAATTTATCAACAAAAATAATAAATAAAAAAAACCGAATCCGTATCAAGAAACGCGCTAAAAAAATTGTCGGAAGCGCGCCATCTATGGTCGCAAACGCGAAGCAGGCAACCTTGCGTGCGCTACGTCACAGCGGAGCCGTCAGGTCTGCGGTGGTTTTCCCCCACCCCGCGCGCTGATCACCTGATCGTAGCACCTGTCACGTGCGATGCGAGCGGCACGCAGTGTACAACTACAACCACGCGGCCGTAATCGATGAATGAACACAGAGCGTGGTGGCATGTTCGGCGTCGGCCAATCGGAGCGTGACCTCGTATCGGCTGACGCGAGGCGGCCAATATGGAAACCGAAGCCACCAAGTTCAAAACCGTTGCGGTTCCGGCGCCTACATGGTTTTTATTGCCAAGAATGCGTTTCATGTCGGATTTTGTGTTTGTTTATTTTTTGGATGGGATTATAGGTGATGTAGAATATGTAGATGGTATAATAAAGTATAAATTATGATGATAAAAATAATTAATGGTCATGATTGATTTATTTTTTTGTAGGTACATATTTTTATGGGCGTTTTGTGTATTATTGTTTGGTTAGGATTTGATAATAGTATATTACTAGCTCTGTGTATATGTCAAAATTTTCGATTTTAGTTATTGGGCATTCTAGAAATATGTGGTTAAGGCTTCCCACCTGTCCACATTCGCAATATGGACATTTTAGGATACATTTTAGGTTATCTGCTATCTGTTATTGTTGTTACGAATGTCCGGCAGGGGGCGTTTCGGGTTTGACGTTACTGTGTAATAGCAGCAAAACACGGGTCGACAAAAATCGATTTTTTGGATCGAAAATTGTTTTTAAGGCCGTTTTTTTGCTCAAAACTCTTTGCGAAGGGTATTTAGAGGGATCTTATCGTAAGACATGAGAGCGAGCGGCTTTTATAAGGTCGGCAGGAACGGATAAAAAATGTAAATTTTTGACGTTCATCGATCCGCTTGTCGGAATTTCTAGACGTCACGTGACATTTTCTCGAGGTTCGCCTTCACCCGAAGAGGTGCAAAAACGTGATTTTTTTTTCAAAATTGACGCATTTAATTTACAATATATCGCGCAGTCCACGCGGAATTGTGCCCTTTTTTTCAATTCGAGCGTCAAAAGTAATATCGAAAAGCCCAATTTTGCAGCTAGTCGATCGCAAATGTCGGCGAAAATGGGCGATTCCGCTGAACGCGCCCTACACTTGAAAGTTCGTAATTAGTATAGGTAGATTTACCATTTGAAATTTTCGCAATAAGAATTTCGAATTTTTCTACTTTGGTTCCACAGTAGACTCAGTGCTCAGTGTTTATTTCTGACTTTGGTAACAATGGAATCCACCAACCAATATAGTTGTCACATTTACTAAATTTATAAACGATAAATGTAGCACTCGTTTTGTAAGACGTATTGACCATAGTAGTACAGAAAGAAAAATTTAAAGAATACAAATTATTACAGTTATTATAGAATACTGTAATGGTGTCAGCTATGTAGTTTCGAGTAGCAGCCATAGATGGCCATAGTAGCAACGACAACTTTTGTAAACTACCATGCATTGCGGTTTGAACAAAGTTATTCAATGTAGAGTATTTGGAATGGTTGAAAGACAAGATTATGGTTTAATTTTTTAAATAGGAATCAAAATCTCGCATTCGCACGCACGCATGCAACTGAAGGGCAAAATATTACTGTCCTATGTTTGTTCCTTACAGAGTATGTTGGCAACACTTCCCTTTCCTCTGCGAATTGCCAGAGAAGTGGGGAGTTCTTGGCCCACCATGTAAAAATAGTTACACTATGCTTAAAACAGACGTAATTCCTTTCAAGCAGTTCCTTCATACTTAAAACAAGAAAACGTAATACTTGGAACATCAAGAAAATCATATTCTTACACTGAGAATGTTATATTTTACTTGAATCAAAAATTTCACTCAAAGATATTCGTGTTGTATCGAATAAAATTTTCCCTCTGTGAGTACTTTCCTTCTAGGATACTAGTCGGAAAGTAAAAATTAACATATTAAAGTGAAACAAATGACAATACATCCCTAATTTATTAGGCTTTCAAACTGAATAGGTAAAACTTTGACCGATGTCTTTAATTGTCCCACAGAGCGTTCCAAATTTTGACCACAAAACATGGTTATGACAAGAAACATGACAAACGAATTTCTAAGAAATTAACTAAAAATAGCAACGAGAATTTAATAAAAACGTGCCTGAGTTCAAGGACCAGCCACAAGCAAACCAACAATGGAAAAAAATTAAATATTTATGCCATCGTGACCACACAAAACAGCAAAATCGACAAACACAATAGATTATTTGCATTTTTGGGTTGAAAGGTCGTCGGATTTTAAAACAGAGGGTACAAAAAAGTTAAGTTTTGGACGTTTGCTGGAGGATTAGATTTTTATTTTCCGACTTTTAGTACCCTAGAATATCCTAGAAGAAAAGTACGTATTGTAATCAACGGAAAAAATTTGAGATTTTAGCGGAAATACGCGTTTTGGGATCCCCTGAATCGATGGCAATAATTTCTAGAAAATGTTATGTTTGTATGTATGTATGTGGGTGTATCTGTGTACACGATAGCGCCCAAACGGAACAATGGATCGGTTTAAAACTTTGCATACTTATTTAGAATTGCCGGGGAACGAACTGGATTGTTTTTGGTCATAATCTGACAACCGGAAGTGGCAAATGTTACATACAAATTCTTAGGGATTCATTCGTTTTTGACCAAAATGTTATCAGCTTACCATCCAGTGACTTTAAATATGTATACAAATTTGCAGATCAGTGGGATGAACGGTTTAGACGCTATAAGAGTTTATAGAATCATTTTGACAAACGTCACTGCCACTGACGTTTGACACCTCTTTGTCCAATTATGTATGCAAAACTGCCACATAACTTCCTTTCTAAATTCTAAACCAACATCCTGCGTCCTTTTTATTCAATTCACAAAACGATTATAATCATAATAACAACTCACGTCAGATAAATCGTAATCTAACCAAAAATATATCAACTAAAAATAAACATAAAACGCGATCCAAATCCAAAAATACCGCCATGACAACCAAAACCAAACAGCAAAATCCGAAAACCGCCACAAAAACCACCGAAAATTCGAAAATAAACCCGTCTCACGTACCTAGAATATTTCCAATGTTGTTGTTTATGTTCTATCGAACAGCTGACATAACCTCAAAGTTACTTCGCACTACGCACGCAGCAGGTCTGCGGTCACTATTTCACCGGATTACGACCGATAATGCGCTGAGAACTCGTGGGCTTTGATAGTCCATTGTGTTCGGGCCGGTTGATTAATTCGCGGGTCTTCACATTCGCGATTGCAAGCGATTTTAACGGTACTGCGCGGTACTGCGCGTCGAGCGATCGCGCATACAGCGCCACTAGCGGCGCGCGCTAAACTTGAGTAACTAGACGTAACAGGTAGATAAAACAGAAACCTTTGTTAGGATTTAATACGCGAATTGATTTCGTTAAACGGAAATCGTTAGCCAGTACTAATATATCGAATAATAATGAGTGATTACGGTGCGTCGCATATACGCAAGCAAATTTTCGATCGTAAGATAGTCGGTATGGGTGGTCGATGTACGTAAGTCGGTATAACACCAACTTTTGAATGACTTACCAAACAAAAAGCCGAAATCACATATTTTAGACGTGAAAACACAATTTAACACTTAAAATACACCAATATTTATCAACTTTACATAATAAATGCCCAAAAGTACGTAACAAACTCACGCACTGACAGCTACCGGCAACCATTTTGGATACTGACGAAGCGCGCATGCGCGGAAGGCGCAAAACCCGTGTATTCTCGATTCCTAACCCCAACCCAAGTACGCGGACTTATTTTTGCATATTATGTGGGGGATTTACTTTCTGGACGCACAAAAATAAGCAAAATGCGTTCCCTGTGTTCTAATGTAATAAAAAAACACGATTTCCCGTTGAATTAAGTTGAATTGCGGAGTGGACAAACGATGTTTGAACGGGATGAGCCACTAGTAGCGCTACTCTACGCACAGCGGCTGTTTACTTTAACGCGCGGGAAATTTGAATTTTGAAATTGCAGGATAGATTATATTTGACCTATTGATCTAGATTTACAGATACAGCGATACTTTAAAAAACTGAGGAAACTGCAAAAAAAACGTTAGCAAATCATATAAATTCAAAGAATATGCGAAAGTACTAGATGCTAGGCTAATTCAAGCAAAATATATGACCTTTGAAGTCTGGATCTTAGACCTGTCACAAAACTTTGATGATTTGATCTATGAAAAGTGATGTTAGGTCAACAAAAATATGTTATCCCTGTTCTGTAACTTTCCAACCAAATCTAAACATTAACACACTGCTCCAAATTTATGTTTAATAACTGGCATGACACGAAACGGCGTTTATGTGAAACAGACACATCTAATTGGTCAAATTTTCCAACTCTGAGACGCGCTAAGAAGCCTAATTCCCAAGCAGTGCATCCGTCAAAGAACACCTCTTAAGTACTAGGAGCAATTTTGTCACGGAACAGAAAAAGTCGTACAGTAATATACATTAATTCGAAATAATAACCTGCTCTGATTCTCGGTGATATTATTCTAGCATTATCTCAGATAAAACATAGGTTTTGCCTTTAGTGTAATGCCATTTGTGATGTAGAGAAGACTCATACACGTTCCAGGTGCATAAAATGAATTCCATGCAGTTTTTTCTGTTTCTCCTGTTAGAAAAATGTGTTTCTGCGTATTATTATCGCTCAATTAATCAAGACATTAACTTTGGGCAAAGAAGAAACGATAGATCATTAGAAAATTATGATTTTAAACCTGGAAATTTTGAGGATCAATACCATTATGAGCCTCAACAAGAATATGTATATCCCACGTCAAGTTTCGACTGGCAAGCTGATGAAAAATATCCTATCAAGCGAGAAAATTCATCTCAACATGATATGCAGAGAAGGAATGACAATAGATTTGGCTTCTACAACGTCCAAACAGGCGATGAATTCTTTTTGAATGATTTTGATGTCAGGCCTAAGTTTAAAACAAAAGAAGACGACAGGGATGTTTTTGAATTTGAGTATTTCGGCTATACAACACAAGTAAGTTATTTTAAGCTTCCCTCAGCTTCTTGAGGAATTGATTGGTGTTTGTCCAAAAGGTTGCTTCAGCCTGTTGAGGAAATTTCTTCTGGTGTATAACCCTTTGGATATTCATTGGTGCAGTATTTGCTTTAAAAAATTGAGTTTGCCCGATAAGTTTGATTGGTGTTTGTCCAAAAGCTTCCTTCAACCTCTTGAGGAGTTTTTTAATGACGTAGATGAATTTGGACACTCGTAGGTGCTAAATTTGCCGAGGAAATTGATTGGTGTTTGTCCAAATGGTTGCTTCAACCTCTTGAGGAAATTTCTTCCGGTGTATAACCCTTTGGATATTCATTGGTGCAGTATTTGCTTTAAAAAATTGAGTTTGCCCGATAAGTTTGATTGGTGTTTGTCCAAAAGCTTCCTTCAGCCTCTTGAGGAATTTTTTAATGACTTCGATGAGTTTGGACACTCGTAGGTGCTAAATTTGCCGAGGAAGTTGATTGGTGTTTGTACAAAAGGTTGCTTCAACCTCTTGAGGAAATTTCTTCCGGTGTACAACCCTTTGGACATTCATTGGTGCAGAATTTGCTTTAAAAAATTGAGTTTGCCCGATAAGTTTGATTGGTGATTGTCCAAAAGCTTTCTTCAGCCTCTTGAGGAGTTTTTTAATGACTTTGATGAGTTTGGACACTAGTAGGTGCTAAATTTGCCGAGGACGTTGATTGGTGTTTGTCCAAAAGGTTGCTTCAACCTCTTGAGGAAATTTCTTCCCGTGTATAACCCTTTGGATATTCATTGGTATAGTGATTGCTTTAAAAAATTGAGTTTGCCCGATAAGTTTGATTGGTGTTTGTCCAAAAGCTTCCTTCAGCCTCTTGAGGAGTTTTTTAATGACGTAGATGAGTTTGGACACTCGTAGGTGCTAAATTTGTCGAGGAAGTTGATTGGTGTTTGTCGAAAAGGTTGCTTCAACCTCTTCAGGAAATTTCTTCCGGTGTACAACCCTTTGGGCATTCATTGGTGCAATATTTCATTCAAGAAGTTGAGTTTGCTGATAAGTTTGATTGGTGTTTGTCCAAAAGCTTCCTTCAGCCTCTTGAGGAATTTTTTAATGACTTAGATGAGTTTGGACACTCGTAGGTGCTAAATTTGTCGAGGAAGTTGATTGGTGTTTTTGCAAAAGTTGCTTCAACCTCTTGAGGAAATTTCTTCCGGTGTATAAACCTTTGGACATTCATTGGTGCAGTATTTGCTTTAAAAAATTGAGTTTGCCCGATAAGTTTGATTGGTGTTTGTCCAAAAGCTTCCTTCAGCCTCTTGAGGAGTTTTTTAATGACTTTCATGAGTTTGGACACTCGTATGTGTTAAATTTGCCGAGAAAGTTGATTGGTGTTTGTCCAAAAGGTTGCTTCAACCTCTTGAGGAAATTTCTTCCGGTGTATAAACCTTTGGACATTCATTGGTGCAGTATTTGCTTTAAAAAATTGAGTTTGCCCGATAAGTTTGATTGGTGTTTGTCCAAAAGCTTCCTTCAGCCTCTTGAGGAGTTTTTTAATGACTTTCATGAGTTTGGACACTCGTATGTGTTAAATTTGCCGAGAAAGTTGATTGGTGTTTGTCCAAAAGGTTGCTTCAACCTCTTGAGGAAATTTCTTCCGGTGTATAAACCTTTGAACATTCATTGGTGCAGTATTTGCTTTAAAAAATTGAGTTTGCCCGATAAGTTTGATTGATGTTTGTCCAAAAGTTTCCTTCAGCCTCTTGAGGAGTTTTTTAATGACTTAGATGAGTTTGGACACTCGTAGGTGCTAAATTTGCCGAGGAAGTTGATTGGTGTTTGTCCAAAAGGTTGCTTCAGACTGTTGAGGAAATTTCTTCTGGTGTATAAACCTTTGGACATTCATTGGTGCAGTCTTTGCTTTAAAAAATTGAGTTTACCCGATAAGTTTGATTGGTGTTTGTCCAAAAGCTTCCTTCAGCCTCTTGAGGAATTTTTTAATGACTTAGATGAGTTTGGACACTCGTAGGTGCTAAATTTCCCAAGGAAGTTGATTGGTGTTTGTCCAAAAGGTTGTTTCAACCTCTTGAGGAAATTTCTTCCGGTGTATAACCCTTTGGACATTCATTGGTGCAATATTACATTCAAGAAGTTGAGTTTGCCTGATAAGTTTGATTGGTGTTTGTCCAAAAGCTTCCTTCAGCCTCTTGAGGAAATTTTTAATGACTTAGATGAGTTTGGACACTCGCAGGTGCTAAATTTGCAGAGGAAGTTGATTGGTATTTGTCCAAAAGGTTGCTTCAAACTATTGAGGAAATTTCTTCTGGTGTACAACCCTTTGAACATTGACTACAAACATTATTTTTTTAGGCTACACCTATACTATATTCAAATTCGCTAAACCCAAATGGGAATTATAATGGGAACAGAAAGGTAGGTCAAAATAGGAAACCGACCAGAAAACCAATTGTAAACACGACAAGAAGGCCCACAAATGTCAAATATAACACGAACAAGAATAAAAATAAGCAAACTATGAACAAGAAAAGGCCAAATATATCAACAACCAGGCGTCCAGTACGTAATCAAAACCAAAATAAGAGGAAACCTGTAATTCCCAATAAACAAACAAACAGAAAACCTTCGACAATCACGAAAAATAACTGTAATGGCAACAAAAAACCAACTAGGAGCACAAATCAAAAGAAACCGATGGTTACAAAACAGAAACGCCCATTTACAGCAATCAAAAACCAGAAAAAGAAGCAAAACAACAGAGTCAAAAAAGTTACAAAACCAAATACGTCCCTGGATCAAATATACTCGGCAACGCCGCAAACTCTAGTGATAAACAACGTGGTCAGAAGGTATATAGAACGCATGCAAGCAAAAACTAAAAATAGGAAAAACGACCAAAGTTTTGGGACCAGGGAGACTTTTACAAGAAAAATATTTAACATGCCAACTTTCGAAGACATAAAAAACAGCACAATGTCCCTAACTAACAAGTTTTTAAGTTTATTCACCGTCGTGCAATTTGAGAATTTCCAATGCGTCGCAAACAGTGATACCGGTCAATATATCGGTACTTGCTACCATGAGAGTCACTGCGGAAAACTCGGTGGGTTTTCCGCAGGGGATTGCGCCAATGGTTACGGTGTTTGCTGTGTCGGTAAGTTAGATTTTATAATGTTGGTAATGTTTTTATAGGTATATAGTACAATTTTTCAAGGATAGATGGCGCTGTAGTTCGCTAACCGGTGTTGTCTACACTCCTCGTGTATAAATACCGGGGTTGATGATTTATGCGTTCAAAAAAGGGTGTTTGCTACTCTATAGCACATGTGCCCATAGGGGCATGTGGAGTATGGCAATCAAAACATACTCGGCACATAATTTTTGTAAATGTGAGGCTGTTTCTTGCCAAGTGCAGAAGCGCCTCCAATTTAATAATTTAAACACAGAAAAGTAGGATGTTTTTGCGCACACATCGTTACAAGTCTTGTTTTTTGAGACCGCGTTGGCCACAAAATTCTCAATTTTTTTTTTGTGGGTAGAAAGTGTTGTATCTTTTAAATGGCAACATTTTTTGTTTTGTTGTTTTTTTTTTTAGTTCGAAGAACATGTGGGGAGAGCTCTTCTCAAAATCTGACATATTTCGAAAGCATCAACTACCCGAATTATTTTCCATATCCAAATTTGAACATCACATCAGTTGACAGCAACACTCAACAAGAAGAGGAATTTCCACAAGATTTCCCGAATACCCCAAACAAAATTCCTCAGAACCCAACAGTAGATGTTGATTTTGACATACCAACTTTGATACCGGCAACAGAAGACCATTTTCCAGAGGACGAATTAAATTTTTCGAGTGGGGATGTTGATTTTGATCCAGATTCATCAGAATTACCGGAAATCATAACGGAAATCGATGAATATGATACAACGACACCAGAAACCACAGAATCCTCGGACGAAGTTGATAATATCGTACCAAATCCAAGATATAAATACCACAGATACCAGGAATACAAGCTATCCAGGCAGGACAATATGGCCGATAGTTTGGCTTGTATTTTTTGGGTTTACAAGACATCACCGGAAATTCAACAGATGAGAATCGATTTTATCGATGTAGAGGTATGATTTTATAGATTTCGATGTGCTCTTTACGAATTTCTACTTTGCCAGCTCGTATCTTTGCCGCTCGCGCCGCCATATTGGAATCAGGTTTGTGGCACTCTCACGCTGAAACTATTCATTTCACCAAAAAAACTGTTATTACAAAAATTATAGGAAATTTTCTCTAGTTTAATTCATTATATCACTATTTTTATCATAAAGTGAGTCGGAATGGAGATATTGTCAAAAAACTGCTTTTAGGCGCCATTTTTCCAATATGGCGGCGCGAGCGGCCAAGATATGAGGTGGCAAAGTAGAAATCTGGAAATAGCACACCAAAATCTTTGCCGCTCGCGCCGCCACATTGGAATCAGGTTTGTGGCACTCTCACGCTGAAACTATTCATTTTACCAAAAAATGTGTTATGACATAAATTATAGGAAATTTTCTCTAGTTTAATTCATTATATCACTATTTTTATCGTAAAGTGAGTAGGAAAGGAGATATTGTCAAAAAACTGCTTTTAGGCGCCATTTTTCCAATATGGCGGCGCGAGCGGCCAAGATATGAGGTGGCAAAGTAGAAATTTGGAAAGAGCACACCAAAATCACCAATTTTCAAAACTCCCCGAACACTTCCCAAGAAAATTACCAAGTTTTTTTTATATTTTGTAGTTGATTGGCCCTAATCAAAATGGCGACTGTTTGGACGAAAGATTTGTAGTTTCTGGTCAAAATATCAATGCAGCAATTCCTGTTATATGTGGTTACAATTCAGGACATCACTGTACGTTTTTGTCTGTTGTTTTTTTAAGTTTTAAAAAAAAATTGAAGTGAAAATCTACTAAGAAAATTGTTCTAGACTATGTGGATGTTAGTGCTTTGTCAGGGCCGTTACAGATATCTATATTATCGACATCGACGACAAATAAACGCTACAAATTCCTGGTCAGTCAACTGGCAACACCGTGTAGCAATTCCTACAACTGTCTGCAGTATTTTACAGGAATTTCAGGGACTATTTCAAGTTTTAACTACGATGATGGAAGTAGAAGTAACCCGCAATATATGGTAATAAAATACACAAAAAAGGAGTTGTATTTTGACTTCAAATGAATTGAAAGTCATTTTTTTTGATTATTTTAATTTCTTTTTCAGAATAATTTGAATTATGCTATATGTATACGAAGAGAAAGTGGATATTGCTCGATTACTTATGAAACTGGTGGAAATTTATTCGAAATAACTAATAGGATAAACGGTAATGATGATTTATTTGACTAGAATTGTTTATTGATGTTAATTTCGTGATGAAATTTTTATTGGTTTAGGGGTTGATGATCTCGAAGGTCAAAGTATGGGATTCGATCGATGTTTGCAAGATTATATTGTAATAGACAATATGAGGATATGTGGTGGACAGTTAACCTCACCAATTACAGGTAAACCTTTGGTTAAATATAGCTTGTGCTATAAAAAACTGAGAAAAGTGCAGCAAAACCAATTCTGATAAAAATAGATGCATTTTCATACGCAGAAATTCAAATTTGATATAAAAAATATGGTATTCCATTTAAAATAACAAAGTTGATGTCGACTTCCGGGGGCCGGAAGTGGCAGTGGAGCTGAAAGTATTTGACAGGGGTCATAAAAAATGACAACAATAACATTTGGAACGATTTACATGTACAGAATTTGTTGAAATGACCACGACGTGCTATAAAGAATGAAGTTTAATATAATCAAATATTTTTCTGTTAATTTGCAGACAGCAGTCCTGGGCCAATTGTAATACCAGTGCGTTCTGATTCCCAAACAACAGGCAGAGGATTCAAACTTAATTACATCCAGAATAAATGTACAGCAATCTCAATGTAACTACATAATTCGTATTATTTAAGTTAATGATTCTATCTATTTATTATTTATTGATGAGAAGGAAGGTGATTAAAAATTTATACTTGTGTAAGTAGGAACACATGACAGATGGTGTAGAAAAAAAAATTAAAATAAAATTATCCATAACATCAGAATTATTATTTTCATTATCAGATGTCGCAATCAAACATTGCAAATGAAATTAATTATTAAAATCAATTACTAAAATTGCAAACCAGTATCAAAGAAATCAGGACATAAGAGAAGGTTATAACCAAGGCCCGGAAATTTTAGGCAACTGACTCTCGAATTCCCCCCACTACGTTCTCAATATTCAGAGGTGTAGAGCCTATGCCATGCCTGTGGGTCGAGCGAAACAATTCGCATAAATCGTACAACGAGGTTTTTCGGGAGCAGTAACAGCACGCCACTGTCGCACCACTTTGTTCGGGTGGTGGGTGGGGCGTTCGTTGCCTACAATTTCCGGGCCTTGGTTATAACATACGTATCACAGGTGTAACATAAAGTAGCTGTTATTTGTTCATTTGTTGCCAACAATTTTTGGGACCTTGATTATAATCTAAACATAGTGTAGTCGTAAAACACAATAAAAGATTATGGTGGACTCATTAGATTATTTTTCTCCACGGAAATCTTTTGTAAAGACTACAGACTTATTCCCAAATGAAGAGAAACCAGAATACCGCTCGCTTTCTATAGCTCAGCTTATATAAGCTCAAACTAAGCCAACGTGTGCTAGAATATATCAGCGCCATCTCCCCGCCAGTAGACATAGCGATAATTTTTAATGAAACCGCACGTTTTTGATTCAAAAACATAATCTTTTCACGCAAATTTATATGTCTTTGTTTTCCAAATAATTTCAAATAGAATATTTATTTACCTCAAGGCCGATCTTTATTTCGAATAAAATCAGATTTATTTCATTCAAACGCTTTCTGCAATTAAACCTAAATAATTTCTACTTTACGGAAATTATGGAAAACCATCTGTTTTTTTTTCAGAGAAAATTATTTCTTTTTACTTAAGAAATATTTAAAATTTCTTTCAGCCTATGCAGCTCATTTTTTGAAATTTAAAAATACTTATTTTTTTCTAACATATCTTCTTTACTTGAAAGAACCATCTGCAAAGAAATACATTTATTTGATTTTACATTTTGTACTCTTTATACAGTTGGATAGTTTCTGTTGTAAAAAATGGAACAATACACCCCACTAATAATCCGTTTCTAATTCGAAAAATTATACATAAATAAACAAATAAACATAACCTTTAATGTAATAGGGATTAGTTTAAAGGTATGTTTTGATATTTATTACACCTTTTCAATTCTTCTTTCTTGAATTCTGATCACATTATTTGTTAATCTCGAGGGAATACGAGAGGTGCCTCTTCTTTGGCGAATAAAGCTCCAAACTCTGCCAGGATCATCCCTGATAGAGTGCTCAATATCAGTAATATAGATAGGAGGAGTAAACAACTGATGTTTGTTCCTTTACGAGTTGACGGCGTATGCGTTACGTATATGGTTGGTATTGTAAGCAATGAATACACATTTTAAATTCATTATTTAGTTTAATCTCGAAATTTGATTTGTAAGCAGTCCATAAGTGTAATGCCTAGCCATTCCCTTTTCTTCAGCATTGGTGGTAGATCAAATACAGCTTTTGTATCGGTATGGAATTGAATCGGTCTTGAAATGGGCGGAATGCCCAGGAGATAAACAGATCCAGTTTGGTCGAAGGGGCCTTCTGCATTGCACGTGCCCAAGATAGGCTCCCAGGCATTCCTGCGAATATTAAAACGTTCCCAAGAAGACCCTGAAAATCAATTTATTAAACTACGCTGTTGATTTCCACTATTTTTTTCTTATGATTATGTAACACACCTTTTGGAGATGTGTATATATATGGATCCAAGACAGCCACGCCGTGGTCATATCTTGCTGTACTCATATGTGGCGCAGTAGTCCATTTTCCTTCACGTGGATCGAACATCTCCATTGATTTTAGCACCTGATCACCATCAGTGAAACCTCCAATTGCGTAGATACGGTTATCTGAAAAAAGAAACCGACGTGTTATTAAATCTTTAGTTTTCTGCTTGATCTGTGTTACCTGCGACAGCTGGGGTGAAATATGCTCTGTTGGTTTTCATAGGCGTGGACGATCCGTAAACGCCGGTTGTCGGATCGAACTTGTCCACGCTGTTTACATATGCGCCGCTTATTATTCCTCCACATATGTATATTGAGTTGTCGATGGAACAAACTCCTACGATAATGGTCGTTTATTAGGAATTTTATAAACTGTAATTTTCAATCTCTGTTGTTCTTACCTGATCCATATTTTGCACACGGTAAAGACGTTGTCGTTGTCCAAGAGTCTTTTAACGGATTGTAATATTCCACTGATGAAAGTGCATTGTAACTATCATCCAAACCTCCAAAAGCATATAGCAGTTGTTTAAAACCAATAAGAGTATGATCCGATCTACTGCACTGCATCGACGTAAATGAATGCCATCTATTGGTTTGTAAATCGTAGAGTTCACAATCGGCGACTATTAAACCTAATCAAAAAATATTAAAATGTAAGTTTAGTTAACAAATCTGGAAATTATGGTTTAACAAAGAGACTCAGACATATAGTCAACACTTACCCTCACATTTACCTCCTGCGACAAATATGTATGGAAGTTCCCTATTATGTTTTCTTGGAAGAACCCTCGATGACCTTTCCTCACATTCGATCCCCATGTGATAATCATTTGCTTCCATCACAAGATTATAGCAATCCGCATTTCCCCTCATTAACGGTTCCCTTGCCACATTTCTCGTGAAATAAGCCTTATCGAGAAGAGGCAACTTAACATACGTCATCAACTAGAAGACAGAAGGAGAAATACCGTGAATCCCAACCCGACTTCCACATACTATTAAATAGGCATTACCTCAGCGAGATTTGCTGCTCTGCTTGGAGGATCGTGTTTTACCCACTTGAGTACTGCAGAGTAGACTTTCTCCTCAGACGTTACCAGAAGGTCTTCATCTGATATTAATTGTTTCACCTAAAAATAATTAATAATTAATAAGTTTCCTGAATCTTACGTAAAAAGTCGTTATACTTGATGCAATGATAAGTGGACGAATTCTTCGGTTTCTGCTATTTCGTCAAAATGGTGCAGCGAATAGGCATGACATTCTTTGTAAAGCATCTCATCTTGTTCTTCGTCTACAAACATGGTTAGTTACAGTAAATTTGACGTTTCTTAAAATTATTTTAAGGAATACTTTTTATACTAATCACTATACTGTGTGTCTTTTCATAATTGACGACTTCAGCATTCGTTTAAAGAAAAAATGAGTTAAGTATATGGATTTGCGATTTATGATCATCATATACATCATATACATCTCATTCCTATAAATTCAATGTAATTGAATAAAGATTTATATTTCAAGCGTTTTTACGATATCAAACCACCATCATCTCTATTCACACCCACAATAGATTCGAAGAAATTTATATATAATCACGAATCAGCTGACGACAACTTTAATCGCATTCAAATTTACGAGATAAAACCGCTCAAAGTACTACGTGATTACAATACTAACCTGCTATGTTTTTGATTTGGAGGAAGTTTGTTGGATCTAACAGTTTCCTCATTGATTCCTGACACGCCAGCTCCAAAGAATCAATCTTGAACCTCTTGCTGGCCTTGACTATGTCTTGCACGATCGCAGTTGTTATCATAATTTCGCCCGTGTACATGAATTGCAGAAGCGCTTTAAACGCTATCGCTGAAATGTAATCGATTTGATATTCCAGGATTCCTTCTTGTTCATTATCGTCTAGAAAGAAATTATATTAAATATTTGAAAATATCTCCGGTTTTTTATGTAATTACCAATCATATCTGAGAAATATTGGCTGGCAGATGCAAAAACCAACTTGTGTCCGCGATATGCCTCTCCTCCAACGGTCACGACAATATCGCACAACTAAAATGTTCAAAATACGGTACAAATTAAGGAAATGTGTGCGAAGAAATTAAGTATTACATAATAAAATATCGATAAAAATTATACTTGCCTTACTCTGGCGTTGCATTGCATGCATTTTTTGGTTTCTGCTGGTACAATAGCTGCTAGAGATGAAATGATACCCCTCTTTGTCTGAGGAGGAACTTCCTGGCTTTACCACAGCGGCGTTCATTTTGGTAATATTTAGAAGGGCGTTTTAATTTACACGTTTGCAAACTTCTGTTGCTAGTCGAGTTTACTCCTATCTTATATACTTATAGAACAATCAATATCTTATCTTTCAAGTGCCACTTAAGATGGCTATTTTTATTGGAATTTAGTCAGGTGATGTGAAGTGTGTATACCAAACAACATGGCAATTTCGACTTTTGGACGTGTTCGAGTATCTACTTATCAATAAAATTCTACGAAACAATTACGTAATTATGGCTCCAACGTAACGTAAACTTAGATATAACAAATCTACAGATTTTTCAGGTAATTTTACTTTCCGACTAGTACCCTAGAAGGAAAGTATTGTAATCGACGGACATATTTAGAATTGCCGGGGGACGAACTGGATTGTTTTTGGTGACAATCTGACAACGGGAAGTGGCAAATGTTGTATGCGTCCTCTGAGGAATTTATCCGATTGAGACCAAACTCATACCAACTGACTTTAAATATGTATTCAAATTTACAGATCAGCGGTTTGACAGAATCCACAGCCTTCACCGCTGTGTTGCCAATTGTCAGATTTTGACAAACGTCAGTGCCACTGACATGACATCTCATTAGGAGAAAAGTGTTTTGACACTTGTCTCAACAACAATTTAGTCGGAAAGTTGGGTGAGGGCCACCCTAGATATTTGTAATAGTGATGGTTACATAATTCACGTTATCAGAGCAGATTGCTGCAAACATTCTTTTGAAACCAAGCTATCTTGGCAGTAATAATTATTTTTTTGTTTTCATATCAGTAAACTACGTTCGAGAACATGTCGAGGAGGTTTCTAAATAATCCTGATCGATTTTGTTACGTGTGTGGTGTCAACACAAAAATTTCACAAACTTGGTCAAGAAGGGTTATTCTGAACATTTCGGATTTCCAATTCGCTACCAAGATAAACTGTGGTTCCCCGTATATGTTGTGCATCCCCTCTTTTGTACCCTTTTGGTTGGATGGGTTCACGGAAGAGGTCACATGAACTTCGCAATTCCAATGATGTGGACCGAACCAAAAGATCACATATAAGACTGTTATTTTAGCTGATTGCAATTAGGGGGTTCAGTAGTCAAACTAAACAAGCAATCTAGTATACAAAATTACCATCTGCAAAGAGACAACACCTCTAGAAAGTGCAGTCCGATAAATTCAGTGTGTTGTCAAATCTAAAGGCTGTTCTTTTGCAAAAGAGCAACAAAATTCCATCTATTCCATTAGCCTATGCTACTAATATGAAAGAGTCATGTAATAGAATGAAAGTACTTTTAGAGAAAATAAAATATCGTATACATTTTTGGAAAATATGTGGAGATTTGAAGGTAATTGTTATTTTATTAGTGGTATAACTTGGTTACACAAAATTTTGCTGGTTCCTTTATCAGTGGGAGAATAGAGATAGCATAAATCATTATATTAAAAAAGATTGACCTAAATGTTGCTCACTTAAAAATTAATAACGCATCCCCTTAAAATTTCTAAATATCTACCTATACTAATTACGAACTTTCAAGTGTGGGGCGCGTTCAGCGGAATCGCCGACATTTGCGATCGAGTAGCTGCAAAATTGGGCTTTTCGATATTACTTTTGACGCTCGAACTGAAAAAAGGACACAATTCCGCGTGGACTGCGCGATATTTTGTAAATTAAATGCGTCAATTTAAAAAAAAAATCACGTTTTTGCACCTCTTCGGGTGAAGGCGAACCTCGAGAAAATGTCACGTGACGTCTAGAAATTCCGACAAGCGGATCGATGAACGTCAAAAATTTACATTTTTTATCCGTTCCTGCCGACCTTATAAAAGCCGCTCGCTCTCATGTCTTACGATAAGATCCCTCTAAATACCCTTCGCAAAGAGTTTTGAGCAAAAAAACGGCCTTAAAAACAATTTTCGATCCAAAAAATCGATTTTTGTCGACCCGTGTTTTGCTGCTATTACCACAGTAACGTCAAACCCGAAACGCCCCCTGCCGGACATTCGTAACAACAGTAACAGATAGCAGATAACCTAAAATGTATCCTAAAATGTCCATATTGCGAATGTGGACAGGTGGGAAGCCTTAACCACATATTTCTAGAATGCCCAATAACTAAAATCGAAAATTTTGACTTATACACAGAGCTAGTCTTTTACTATTTAAATTTTCACAAATTTTGTATCTAAATTCGGTTCCCATTATTAAAACAAAACATTACAGCCAAAGGCATTTTGAAAGTTTCTTTCCCTGACAACTTTTGGATTTTCAGTGACCCAATGGTGTAAATTGTTTCTATTAATTATTCCCTCCCTTGAAATTGTTGATTCGTCGCTACAAATGATTCGAGATAAAAAATAATAGGTCTTCCTACATTTTACTAGCATACATTCGCAGAATTCGATTCTCCTATCATAGTCGTCAGGGTGCATTTGCATTTTGTGTTTTTCTTTTTCTAATTCTTGCCGCACGCTACATGAATATGACATCCGTTCAAAATATCTCCCTTTTTATAATCTATTTCATTGTCTATTTTATCAGCAAATTTTCGACGCTTTTATAGCCAATAAACAACAATAACCCAACAAACAGATAAACGTAAAAATCAATTATCGTAATGGTAGCGGAAAATACCGTTCCTTATCGGCGTATTTTGCAAAATATAAATCAGGCTGTTTACATCTTAGATTATCTTAGATTATAAATAATAATGAACACAATACCTTTCAAAATATTAACGATAAGTAATAAATTGATAAAACCTGTATTAGGGTTTTTCTCAGAAGGCGAGTAATATCTCAAAAACTGCAGGCGATAGGTATAGGAAACCTAATACCGATTTATGGGGTAAACAATTTTCTTTTCAACAGTGTATTGATATACAGGGTCTTCTATTTGAGAAAAAATGAGTCATTGGTATTTTAAAATGTAGTAATAGATTAGTATATTTTGAACACCCTGTATAAGGTATAGTGACAAAGTAGTAATCACATGAATTGGTCATTATTAGGCTATAAGCATACCAATTAGGAATGCAATAGCTTTTATAGTAACCGAGATATTCAGTTTTAACGTGAAAACCACAAAACATACCCAAAAATCCAAATATTACAGAAAGGGTACCGTTTAGCTATATCAAAACCTGATGATTACCGATGTATTTTTCTACGTAGAATTCAAATTTGAAATGAAAAATATATCATTCCATTTGAAATAAGAAAGATGATATCGACTTCCGGTTACCGGAAGCGGAGGTGAAGATGAAAATATTTTAATTAAAGAGTCCAGATCGAATAGATTTCGTTCCTATAGTTCCAAACATCTCGATTAATCAGAACGTCAGAAACTTCCAATAGACCAGTTCCGTGAGCCACCTGTATACCACAACACGCGATAAAACAAAATATGACCTTGAATGGTTCCATATGATGCGTTCCATAGACGTTTCGCGCCAAAAGGACTTTAAAACGGATAAAAACAACAAAATCGTCGTTTATTTCATATATTTGAAAGCTTAAACTATTGGAAAGTGCTTAACTAAGGACATAAACAACAAAGACAGATTGCAAATTTTTCTTCGGGATCTGTGTTGGTATTAGATAAAGATAGTTGTCATCATAATGTTCTCAATACAATATGGTCACAGAATTCTGCTCTATACAGTTTCCATATCAGGACACATGTTATGACTGCTTTCGAATCTGCTAAGCAATGTACGCAACTGAAAGAAAAACTGGTCTTGGTCTTACTGCGCAGGTTAACTGAACGCAATTTGACGGTGTTGTTCAACTTAGCTGAAATCATCTTTAAAAGAGATTATTATAATTAATCGATAATAATTCTTAGAAATAAAAGAGATAAATAACATTTACCTTCTTCTATTTGAAACAAAAAGTCACCTTATAATGTATAAAAATATTTTTAATTCAGATGTAAACATTTCAATCGCTATTAATTATTAAAATCGATTAGAAAAATTGCAACCGATATCAAAGATACCAAGGAATATGATGACGATAATGATTTTTGAATGATTTATAATGCTTCTTCCTTCTTGGCTATATAATGAACACATGACACGAGATGTATTCAGTCTCAAGCAATTTTCAAACACAAAAATGAAGTTTCTGCACAACTGTTTTTTATGCTTAACTTAGCCGTTGGTTTTAGCAAGTCAACTAACGGGAATATTAGTATTGTAATGGACGGAAAAAAATTGAGATTTTAGCGGAAATACGCGTTTTGGGATCCCCTGAATCCATTGCAATGATTTCTGGAAAATGTATGTGTGTAGGTATGTCCGTGAACACGATAGCGCCCAAACGGAACAACGGATCGGGTTGAAATTTGGTATACATATTTAGAATTACCGGGAGACGAACTGGATTGTTTTTGGTGACAATCTGACAACCGGAAGTGGCAAATGTCACATACGTTTCCTTAGGTATTCATCCGATTTTGACCAAACTGATACCATCTCATCCTGAAGTGATTCTAAATAAACCTAGTATGATAACACGGATATGTGACAGTATATTAGAGTTATTTGTATCGAGAGGTCAGTCAGCCGTATTGTTATAATTCCGATATATTACTATTATTATTATCTATACTCTATAGTCTATACCAGTGTTTCCCAACATTTTTTGAGCTATGCCCCACCGACGCTGGTCTAAAAATCTCATACCCCACTTCATATTGTCTTTTTTATACCTATAACAGAGTTGGAAATGAACCTTACTCGGAACGGTGTACGTTTCTCATTTCGTCATTGGTACACATTCTGCCCAACAAACTTTGACTAATTTCCTCTCTGTGACGTAATGAAAAACTTGCGCCATTGGGGGTATAGAAATAATAACATAAAACAATAATTTATTTGATTATTGAAATAAATACTAAGCATTTTAGCAGAAACAAAATTTGCTACATATTCTATTATACCAAAATAGAAATAAACATTCACTTAAAAACTAATACAACACAAATCTGCCATATTTTATTATAACAACACAAAGTTAAACATTTACTCTAAAACTGAAATTGTCACTGCAAGTGTTAATCGTACCCTTGAGTCTAGTTATCAAATATTCGTGCTGATTGCTAAATCTGGAAAAAGCACAAAATAGGGGAACATTTAATTAAACTGTCAATATCAACATTTGTAAAAACGGTTTTAGAAAAAGATGACAAAGATGTGATAGCTGTGCCCCTTAGTAACAACCCTGTCAGAAAAAGAATGGTTAAAATGAGCAAGAGTGAGAGACACTGAAGCCTTGTTGATAACTTATGTAAGGTACATTAATAAGAAACATTTGTTTGAGGAAATGTTATTCTGCAAATCATAAGAAAGCACCACGACCTCCAGAGATATTTTTTCTAAGCTAAAAAACTATGTTATTAATTATGTCGATAATATTCCAATACAGAACATAACATCTTGTGCTGCCAATCGTGCTCCTAACATGATGGGCAAGAAAAGTGGCTGTTTAAAGATGAAAATCCAGAAATGCTTCTTGTGCATTGTGTAATCCACGGGGAAAACTTGGTAGCCAAAAATATTTGTTCAATGAAGTATTAAATTTAGTTATAAAAAGTATGAATTATTTTGTACTTCACAAATTAACTTGAAATGTCACATTCGGCATTAGCTTTGATACAATTGACATATTTTATAACCGAATTTAATCTTCATTGAGAACTGGACAAACATTTTTGGTTACCAAGTTTTCCCTATGGAGCTATATTAGACAATGCACAAGAAGCATTTCTGGATTCTTATCTTTAAACAGCCGCTTTTCTTGTCCATCATGTTAGGAGCATAGTCTGCAGTGCAGGATGTTATGTTCTGTATTGGAATATTAAAGACATTGAAGTAATTTTTTTGCTTATGAAGAATATCTCCGCAGGTTGTGATGCTTTCTAATTTACAGAATAATATACCTTCAACAAAATGTTCCTCAACAATGTATCTTAAGTGGCATAGCTATCACATCTTTGACATATTTTTCTAAAAATGTTTTTACAAATATTGATTGCTTAATTAATTTTTTCCCTATTGTGTGTTTTTTTTTTCAGATTTAGAATTGTGTAGGGATATTTAATAATTAGCCTCAAGGATATGATTAACGGTTGCAGTATGAACCGTACAAAGAGACTTTAAGGTAGGTTTTTTTTTCAAAATTTTTCTATATTCCAATTGCCCCCCTCAACAATCATATTGCCCCCCAGTGGGGCGTACGCCCCACGTTGGGAAACACTGGTCTATACGTTTAAAGAGTTTATAAATAGGTATGAAACAGTGTGTCAATGTAGTCGGAAAGTTGGGTGGGGGCCACACCAGATATATATTTAAAAAAATTATTGAGTGTGCTAATCACTGATGAATTTAAATTACAAAGGAAAGGCGAATAGAAGTGATATTAGTGATACCAATTTCATTATTTTGCAGCCCAGTTTTTCGTCGTCTAGTTTTGATGTTTTGGAAATTTCGGAGTTGAGCACCGTACTTCAGACGCCTGATAGCAATATTAGACAGAAGGTTGATTATTCAGAAAGATATTTTGATTGATTTGTAACAGTTGGCGAGTAATAAGATGAAGTAATGTTGAAACTTTGACGTTTTCAATTTTAAAAATTACAAATTAATTATTAAAATATCAATCGGTGTCAAAGAAATTAGGGCATATTATGATGACAACAATGATTTGTGAATAATTTATAATGCTACATTATACCTAGCTATATAATCAACACCTGACACGTATTGTATTCAGTCTCAAACAGTTTTCACACACAGATATTAAGATGAAGTTTCTTCAAGATTGTTTCTTATGCTTAACTAAGCCGTTTGTAATAATGATGCAAGTAATAGGAATATTTCCTTACTGGATATCATGTGACCACAGTAACGAGTAGTGTAGCAGAGATGCTTCTAGACCACTGGCGGTTCTAGACCATCATGGCTTTAGAGCAATATGTCTAAAAGGGGGTTTCAAGTACATCATAACGATTTCCAAATACCATATCACTTGGGCGATCTTTTATATTCTCTCTTTAGTTCTAAACATGGCCAGGATAACTTTCAACCTCATAGAAACGGTTTCAGAAAATTCTCCGACCATATTTGCGGATATGTTAGATCTCTGCATCTGTCTTAACACTCTGGTGGTTCAATTCATTTTTATGCTGAATATAAAACACTTTAGAACATCTTACGGAAGGTGTTTGGAAATGGAAAAGACCGAATGGTTTCAAGTGATGAACTGTGCGAAAAAGAGCGCATATATCTGGACAAGAATCGGTTTATGTTATGTAATTATGCATGTCATAGGAACACTTTTTATAGGTGTTATAAATCTATTAGTCGATCTTATACATGGCGCGGGAGATACTTACTTTATAGCAGTGATCTGTTTACATAAAAGAATGCTTCAGATTTCATATGAGCGTTTGATAAAAACATTACGAAAGAGATTGATTATTAAAAGAGATATCTTCGAACTTTTGGAACAGATGGCAAGTTTTAAGAATAAGTTATGTTCAAACTTTCATTACTGGCATAAGCATCTGATGACTGGATTCATGTTGCACGCTTTTATTCTTGGTTTTTGTACCATCACAACATTGTCTGCAGTTGTTTGGATCATTGCGAAAGGAAATGGGCTCCATATAACATCCACTTAGTTTACCGGGCTATATGTTCTATTACCATTACAACTGTAGCATGTCTACAAGGTGATCACTTGTTAAAAGTTGTAAGTATTTATCAAGAATATAAATCCCTCCTATATTAATAAATTCTTTTATGTATTGTTTCTCCAGGACGATATTATAAAAGATTTTCTTCACAAGTACCCAACAACTCAGTTAAATCGCGACGAACTAGGTTGAGTAAGTAAATACCTTAATATCGCATATTAGTTAAAAATACCTAAAATCGAGTATTTTCAGGTCGAAGGCTTTTTTCGATATCTTCCCATGCAAAAACTAAGATTAGGAAAACTCGGTCTATTTGTGATGTCGGTAAAATCGTTCATTGATGTGAGATGTTATCAATATTAGGCCAATATTTTTCGTAATTAATAAATACTTTTACAGGTATTTCAGTATGTGATGTCATACATTATCGTTATCGTTCAGATGAAATGGGACAGTCTCACAAATGCGCACTAACCTCAGAATTTCGATTTCACCGTCACAATGTTCTTTGCAAACTTTTAACCGAATTTGTCACTTATTCTAAAAGTACGCTAGGAACATAAAACACTTGTTAATTGTAACTTTTATAAAATTGTAATGCAAAATATGTTATTTATTTATAAGATAGCAGTGTAGCAAAAATACTTGAAAGAAATCAATAGATTGGAAGATAAATTAAAATATTGAGTCCAATAATCAGGGGAAAAATTTTAAATATACTAAACTAAAAATAAAAATAACAATAATCCACTACTTTGTGCCTAACTCTAATAATATCGATATCGACTAACTCACAGTTATCTAAAATATTTTAGTCGATAACTATCTCCAGCTCTCGACTGGCTAAGTTCAGCACGACATGGCGCTGGCAAGTAACAATCTTAATAAAATTAACCAGAATTATTGCTAAGAGTCTAGTAAACAATATAAAGTCAAGGGTAGTGGTTGAAACCACAATAAATGTCAAACAAGACAATATAAAGTGAACAGAGCAATTTATGAAGACAAAGTTATTAATAAACATTTCCAAAGTTTCTAACTTCGAAAATAAGCAAACAATCTAAATGAAACTAACCAGAATTATTGCCAAGAGTCTAGTAAACAATATAAAGTCAAGAGTAGTGGTTGAAACCACAATAAATGTCAAACAAGACAATATAAAGTGAACAGAGCAATTTATGAAGACAAAGTTATTAATAAACATTTCCAAAGTTTCTAACTTCGAAAATAAGCAAACAATCTACATGAAATTAACCAAAAATATTGCCAAGAGTCTAATAAACAATATAAAGTCAGGAGTAGTTGCTGAAACCACCACAAATGTCAGTGAAAATAATATAAAGTCGAGGGAACAATTTATACAGGCAAAGCTATTGATAAACATTTTCAAAAGTTTCTAACTTCGAAAATAAGCAAACAATCTAAATGAAACTAACCAGAATTATTGCCAAGAGTCTAGTAAACAATATAAAGTCAAGAGTAGTGGTTGAAACCACAATAAATGTCAAACAAGACAATATAAAGTGAACAGAGCAATTTATGAAGACAAAGTTATTAATAAACATTTCCAAAGTTTCTAACTTCGAAAATAAGCAAACAATCTACATGAAATTAACCAAAAATATTGCCAAGAGTCTAATAAACAATATAAAGTCAGGAGTAGTTGCTGAAACCACCACAAATGTCAGTGAAAATAATATAAAGTCGAGGGAACAATTTATACAGGCAAAGCTATTGATAAACATTTTCAAACGTTTCTAACTTCGAAAATAAGCAAACAATCTAAATGAAACTAACCAGAATTATTGCCAAGAGTCTAGTAAACAATATAAAGTTAAGAGTAGTGGCTCAAACCACCACAAATGTCAGTGAAAATAATATAAAATCGAGGGAACAATTTATACAGGCAAAGCTATTGATAAACATTTTCAAAAGTTTCTAACTTCGAAAATAAGCAAACAATCTAAATGAAACTAACCAGAATTATTGCCAAGAGTCTAGTAAACAATATAAAGTCAAGAGTAGTGGTTGAAACCACAATAAATGTCAAACAAGACAATATAAAGTGAACAGAGCAATTTATGAAGACAAAGTTATTAATAAACATTTCCAAAGTTTCTAACTTCGAAAATAAGCAAACAATCTACATGAAATTAACCAAAAATATTGCCAAGAGTCTAATAAACAATATAAAGTCAGGAGTAGTTGCTGAAACCACCACAAATGTCAGTGAAAATAATATAAAGTCGAGGGAACAATTTATACAGGCAAAGCTATTGATAAACATTTTCAAACGTTTCTAACTTCGAAAATAAGCAAACAATCTAAATGAAACTAACCAGAATTATTGCCAAGAGTCTAGTAAACAATATAAAGTTAAGAGTAGTGGCTCAAACCACCACAAATGTCAGTGAAAATAATATAAAATCGAGGGAACAATTTATACAGGCAAAGCTATTGATAAACATTTTCAAAAGTTTCTAACTTCGAAAATAAGCAAACAATCTAAATGAAACTAACCAGAATTATTGCCAAGAGTCTAGTAAACAATATAAAGTCAAGAGTAGTGGTTGAAACCACAATAAATGTCAAACAAGACAATATAAAGTGAACAGAGCAATTTATGAAGACAAAGTTATTAATAAACATTTCCAAAGTTTCTAACTTCGAAAATAAGCAAACAATCTAAATGAAACTAACCAGAATTATTGCCAAGAGTCTAGTAAACAATATAAAGTTAAGAGTAGTGGCTGAAACCACCACAAATGTCAGTGAAAATAATATAAAATCGAGGGAACAATTTATACAGGCAAAGCTATTGATAAACATTTTCAAAAGTTTCTAACTTCGAAAATAAGCAAACGATCTAAATTAAATTAACCAAAAATATTGCCAAGAGTTTAGTAAACAATATAAAGTCAAGAGTAGTGGTTGAAACCACAATAAATGTCAAACAAAACAATATAAAGTGAACAGAGCAATTTATGAAGACAAAGTTATTAATAAACATTTCCAAAGTTTCTAAATTCGAAAATAAGCAAACGATCTAAATGAAATTAACCAAAAATATTGCCAAGAGTCTAATAAATAATAAGTCAAGAGTAGTGGCTGAAACCACCACAAATGTCAGTGAAAATAATATAAAGTCGAGGAAACAATTTATACAGGCAAAGCTATTCATAAACATTTTCAAAAGCTTCTAACTTCGAAAATAAGCAAACGATCTAAATGAAACTAACCAGAATTATTGCCAAGAGTCTAGTAAACAATATAAAGTTATGAGTAGTGGCTGAAACCACCACAAATGTCAGTGAAAATAATATAAAGTCGAGGGAACAATTTATACAGGCAAAGTTATTGATAAACATTTTCAAAAGTTTCTAACTTCGAAAATAAGCAAACAATCTAAATGAAATTAACCAAAAATATAGCCAAGAGTCTAATAAACAATATAAAGTCAGGAGTAGTGGCTGAAACCACCACAAATGTCAGTGAAAATAATATAAAATCGAGGGAACAATTTATACAGGCAAAGCTATTGATAAACATTTTCAAAAGTTTCTAACTTCGAAAATAAGCAAACAGTCTAAATGAAACTAACCAGAATTATTGCCAAGAGTCTAGTAAACAATATAAAGTCAAGAGTAGTGGCTCAAACCACCACAAATGTCCGTGAAAACGATACAAAGTGAGCAGAATAATTTATGAAGACAAAGATATTGACAAACATTCTTCAAAAGTTTCTAACCAGGGGCCGTACACCGTATATTTGAAATTACTAAACTAAACTAAAATAACAATAATCCGCCACTTTGTGCCTAACTCTAATAATATCGATATTGACTAACTCACAGTTATCTAAAATATTTTAGTCGATAACTAATCTCCAGCTCTCGACTCAAATGGCTGACTTCAGCACGGCATGGCGCCGGCAAGCAACAAAAGCGCTCAGGCTCCTTTAGTTATGTTGCCCTAAACACACCAAGGACACATGAAAAAAGCAACAGGCGAAAGCATATTAAGCAAAATTGACCATGAATCATTTATTAAAGAGTTTCAAGCCGACACGAAGGGTTGAAAAGCAATTTTTTTTAAATTAAATATATACATACATATTCTAGGGTAGTTATCTTTAATCTTTTCCGCAGGATCCTCTCAATTTGTCCCTTTATATCCATACTCAATTCCTGTAAAGTTTGAGTTAGATGAATACATATTAACACGTGCCCTAAGATCTCAAGATCGAGAAGTAAAATTTAATATTAAAAAAATAATAAAAAAAACCTTTTTATTAGGTTTTACTACAATACCTTTACATGCTACATATACAACGTCCGGCACTAACTTGGACAAAAAAGCGAGGGGGAAGATGCCCTCCACCACTCCGCTAACTTGCAGCGACATCTTCTTTCCCCTCGCTCTTTTTTGCCACGTCTGACAGGAATAATACTTACTTCGGACAAATCAATGGCACACAATTGGCACTAGCACTTTTTCTTAACTTTCCACCGCGATATTATCTCTCTACAGAATTCTGTAGAGAGTCACAAAGACCGATAACGCGCCGCGAACCTAGAATAGCTTAAGATCCTACCTTATAGTGTCTTCTCGCCTCCAACGAAGGATGACATCTCCTTGAACCTACCTTTAGATGTCTTCGTCCCTGGAAGCTGCCACTCCGGTAAAATCCTCCTCCGCGTCAGCTGTCCTTCCCCATGGGCTTCTACGGCTGCTATTCGACACTACACTCGGAAGTTTTAAGCGCGCACTACTTAATGTCCAACACTACACTCGTAAACTTTATTCGCGCACTACTGAAGGTGCAAGCCTTAAGGGCTGATTCACTGCACGACACTCACACCTTGAAACTACCCTCACGTGTTCACCTGTAACAAAGGACACAAAATATCAGTTAATATGCTTATTGATTATATTTACATTATAATTCTTTGATTACTTATAATGTTAATTAGTATAATAACAATTTTGCTGCATCTTTTCCACAAAATGGTTTATTTTAAAGGAATTTTTGAGAGATGGGGAACTACTGAAGGTGAGTGTACATGGATTGGGCTTGCATATAATAGGATAGTATATAACAGCATGGGGCAGAACCCAAGTCTTCTTGCTCTTTGTTGAATGGTGAGTCTCGTGACCTGCACGCCGTCTTTTACGCGGTGGAGGAGTTACACTTAATATAAAGGATGTTAAAGTTCTCAGCAACTTGGTTTATGCCTATAACTTTTTTAATGTCCAAAATAATAATAATAATAAAATAATAATAATAAAATAATAATAATAAAAAAGTATAAATAAACGGTTTCTATTAAATGGAAGTAATTTGGTTTCTTTTGTTGAAGTTATTTATGAAGACCAAAATGCTGGCAAGCACTTTTCGAAAGTTTATAACCTCAAAATAATTAAGCAATCTTAATGAAACTAACAAGAATTATCGCCAAGAGTCCGATAAACAATATAAAGTCAAGGGTAGTGGCTGAAACCACCACAAATTTTTAAAAAGTTTATAACTTTCAAAATAATTAATCGATCTTAATGAAACTAACAATAATTATTTCTCTTTTGTTATTAAACTAGTCGTAAGAACTTACTTTGTTTAAGTGGCTGGCTATAGATGGATCTCGTTGATTCACTTTTATACTGTATTAAATTATGGATGTATAATATTTAATTACGTTTAATTGTCAAGAACGACGAATTTTCAAGACACTACCGCTCACACGGCTGTTCACGTACAAACTGAGCTCAAAATGAATACCTGCTACCCAAGTTTGAGAACAAAAAGTTGTGTATTATTCATCTAGCCGTACCGAAATAATGACGAATCGTAAAAAGAATGTTTGGTGAAAATATGCGTGTCCACGCTATACAGAGTGTTCAAGTCCGCTCTAAACTGCAAACATTGTTATTAACAATTTAACAGTCCCAAAATTGGTTATTTTTTGTGTGCTTGTGATGTTTGCTATTCAATTTTGAAATTTATTTTGATTTTTTTGCAGTCAAACGTTATGATATGTTGTTTTGTTCTTGCTATAATTTGCCATTATAATGAATTTATTATAATCGTTAGTTGTTCGTATTAAAATCGTTAGTTGTACCATTGTTTATACAGTATACAGTTGGATAAATGTCAGTCAAAGCAATATAAAGCTAAAGCCAAGGGGACAATTTATGCCGTCAAAGTTATCGCTAAACATTTTCAAAAGTATTTAAATTCGAAAATAAGCAAACAATCTAAATGAAACTAACCAGAATTATTGCCAAGAGTCTAGTAAACAATATAAAATCAAGAGTAGTGGTTGAAACCACAATAAATGTGAAACAAGACAATATAAAGTAAACAGAGCAATTTATGAAGACAAAGTTATTAATAAACATTTTCAAAAGTTTCTAACTTAGAAAATAAGTAAACGATCTAAATGAAATTAACCAAAAATATTGCCAAGAGTCTAATAAACAATATAAAGTCAAGAGTAATAGCTAAAACCACCACAAATGTCAGTGCAAACAATATAAAGTCAAGGGAACAATTCATGCAGGCAAAGTTATTGATAAACATTTTCAAAAGTTTCTAACTTCAAAAATAAGCAAACGATCTAAATGAAATTAACCAAAAATACTGCCAAAAGTCTAATAAACAATATAAAGTCAAGAGTAGTGGCTCAAACCACCACAAATGTCAGTGCAAACAATATAAAGTCAAGGGAACAATTCATGCAGGCAAAGTTATTGATAAACATTTTCAAAAGTTTCTAACTTCAAAAATAAGCAAACGATCTAAATGAAATTAACCAAAAATACTGCCAAAAGTCTAATAAACAATATAAAGTCAAGAGTAATGGCTAAAACCACCACAAATGTCAGTGCAAACAATATAAAGTCAAGGGAACAATTCATGCAGGCAAAGTTATTGATAAACATTTTCAAAAGTTTCTAACTTCGAAAATAAGCAAACGATCTAAATGAAATTAACCAAAAATACTGCCAAGAGTCTAATAAACAATATAAAGTCAAGAGTAATGGCTAAAACCACCACAAATGTCAGTGCAAACAATATAAAGTCAAGGGAACAATTCATGCAGGCAAAGTTATTGATAAACATTTTCAAAAGTTTCTAACTTCGAAAATAAGCAAACGATCTAAATGAAATTAACCAAAAATACTGCCAAGAGTCTAATAAACAATATAAAGTCAAGAGTAATGGCCTAAAACCACCACAAATGTCAGTGAAAACAATATAAAGTCGAGGGAACAATTTATTCTTCTTCACCAAACATTCTTTTTGCGATTCGTCATTATTTCGGTACGGCTAGATGAATAATACACAACTTTTTGTTTTCAAACTTGGGTAGCAGGTATTCATTTTGAGCTCAGTTTGTACGTAAACAGCCGTGTGAGCGGTAGTGTCTTGAAAATTCGTCGTTCTTGACAATTAAACGTAATTAAATATTATACATCCATAATTTAATACAGTATAAAAGTGAATCAACGAGATCCATCTATAGCCAGCCACTTAAACAAAGTAAGTTCTTACGACTAGTCTAATAACAAAAGAGAAATAATTATTGTTAGTTTCATTAAGATCGATTAATTATTTTGAAAGTTATAAACTTTTTAAAAATTTGTGGTGGTTTCAGCCACTACCCTTGACTTTATATTGTTTATCGGACTCTTGGCAATAATTCTTGTTAGTTTCATTAAGATTGCTTAATTATTTTGAGGTTATAAACTTTCGAAAAGTGTTTGCCAACATTTTGGTCTTCATAAATAACTTCAACAAAAGAAACCAAATTACTTCCATTTAATAGAAACCGTTTATTTATACTTTTTTATTATTATTATTTTATTATTATTATTATTTTGGACATTAAAAAAGTTATAGGCATAAACCAAGTTGCTGAGAACTTTAACATCCTTTATATTAAGTGTAACTCCTCCACCGCGTAAAAGACGGCGTGCAGGTCACGAGACTCACCATTCAACAGAGAGCAAGAAGACTTGGGTTCTGCCCCATGCTGTTATATACTATCCTATTATATGCAAGCCCAATCCATGTACACTCACCTTCAGTAGTTCCCCATCTCTCAAAAATTCCTTTAAAATAAACCATTTTGTGGAAAAGATGCAGCAAAATTGTTATTATACTAATTAACATTATAAGTAATCAAAGAATTATAATGTAAATATAATCAATAAGCATATTAACTGATATTTTGTGTCCTTTGTTACAGGTGAACACGTGAGGGTAGTTTCAAGGTGTGAGTGTCGTGCAGTGAATCAGCCCTTAAGGCTTGCACTTTCAGTAGTGCGCGAATAAAGTTTACGAGTGTAGTGTTGGACATTAAGTAGTGCGCGCTTAAAACTTCCGAGTGTAGTGTCGAATAGCAGCCGTAGAAGCCCATGGGGAAGGACAGCTGACGCGGAGGAGGATTTTACCGGAGTGGCAGCTTCCAGGGACGAAGACATCTAAAGGTAGGTTCAAGGAGATGTCGCCCTTCGTTGGAGGCGAGAAGACACTATAAGGTAGGATCTTAAGCTATTCTAGGTTCGCGGCGCGTTATCGGTCTTTGTGACTCTCTACAGAATTCTGTAGAGAGATAATATCGCGGTGGGAAGTTAAGAAAAAGTGCTAGTGCCAATTGTGTGCCATTGATTTGTCCGAAGTAAGTATTATTTCTGTCAGACGTGGCAAAAAAAGAGCGAGGGGAAAGAAGATGTCGCTGCAAGTTAGCGGAGTGGTGGAGGGCATCTTCCCCCTCGCTTTTTTGTCCAAGTTAGTGCCGGACATTGTATATGTAGCATGTAAAGGTATTGTAGTAAAACCTAATAAAAAGGCTTTTTTTTTATTATTTTTTTAATATTAAATTTTACTTCTCGATCTTGAGATCTTAGGGCACGTGTTAATATGTATTCATCTAACTCAAACTTTACAGGAATTAAGTATGGATATAAAGGGACAAATTGAGAGGATCCTGCGGAAAAGATTAAAGATAACTACCCTAGAATATATATGTATATATTTAATTTTAAAAAACTGCTTTTCAAGCCTTCGTGTCGGCTTGAAACTCTTTAATAAATGATTCATGGTCAATTTTGCTTAATATGCTTTCGCCTGTTGCTTTTTTCATGTGTCCTTGATGTGTTTAGGGCAACATAACTAAAGGCGCCTGAGCGCTTTTGTTGCTTGCCGGCGTCATGCCGTGCTGAAGTCGGCCATTTGAGTCGAGAGCTGGAGATAGTTATCGATTAAAATATTTTAGATAACTGTGAGTTAGTCAATATCGATATTATTAGAGTTAGGCACAAATTGGCGGATTATTGTTATTTTTTTTTTTAGTTTAGTATATTTCAAATATACGGTGTACGACCCCTGGTTAGAAACTTTTGAAGAATGTTTGTCAATATCTTTGTCTTCATAAATTGTTCTGCTCACTTTGTATCGTTTTCACTGACATTTGTGGTGGTTTGAGCCACTACTCTTGACTTTATATTGTTTACTAGACTCTTGGCAATAATTCTGGTTAGTTTCATTTAGACTGTTTGCTTATTTTCGAAGTTAGAAACTTTTGAAAATGTTTATCAATAGCTTTGCCTGTATAAATTGTTCCCTCGACTTTATATTATTTTCACTGACATTTGTGGTGGTTTCAGCCACTACTCTTGACTTTATATTGTTTATTAGACTCTTGGCAATATTTTTGGTTAATTTCATTTAGATCGTTTGCTTATTTTCGAAGTTAGAAACTTTGGAAATGTTTATTAATAACTTTGTCTTCATAAATTGCTCTGTTCACTTTATATTGTCTTGTTTGACATTTATTGTGGTTTCAACCACTACTCTTGACTTTATATTATTTACTAGACTCTTGGCAAATACTGCCAATAGTCTAATAAACAATATAAAGTCAAGAGTAATGGCTAAAACCACCACAAATGTCAGTGCAAACAATATAAAGTCATAATATAAATATTATGCGAGGTAATTTTCTCCCAATATATAAAGAGGACTTTAAGCGATACTGTTGTTAAAATACTGATCACATAATGAATAGTCGCCGGCCGAAAAGTTTTGCTGCAACGTTGATTGGAATGCAAAATATGGGGTGGTCACACTACGCTGTTTTAGTATTTGCTGGTGGCTGTAGATTATTAGTTAACCAGCATAGTGTGACCATTCAGCAGCCGCTATTTTTGCATGCCGGCGAATGGTTTTGGCTGTTGCTTGTAAAGTTGAACATGTTGAAGTTAGAAGAATATTCTTTCTAATGTATGGATACCGGATTTTAATTAGGTATATAAATTACATATTAAATAGTATAATTAATTATTAAAATTACTTATTTAAATTGCGAACCGGTATCGACAAAATTACGGTATTTTATGATGACAACAATGATTTTTGAATGATTTATAATGCTACATTATACTTAGCTATATAATCAATGCCTGGCAGCAGTTGTATTCAGTCTCAAATAGTTTTCAAACACATAAAATGAAGTTTCTTCAAAATTGTTTCTTATGCTTAACTAAGCCGTTGATAATATTATTTCGCCTGGTAGGAATATTCCCCTACTGGATATCATGTGACCACAGCGACGGTTTCAACTATGTCATAAGGATTTCCACATACCATATTGCTTGGGCGATCTTTTATATTCTGGCTTTACTTTTAACCATGGCAAGAACAACTTTTAAACTCGTAAAGACGGCTTCAGAAAATTCTCCGACCATATTTGCGGATATGTTAGGTCTCTGTGTCTGTCTAGATGCTCTGGTGCTTCAATTAAATTTTATGTGGAATATAAAGCACTTTAGAGCATTTTATGAAAGGTGTTTGGACATGCAGAAGACTCAATGGTTTCAATTGATGAACTGCGCGAAAAAGAGTGCATACATCTGGTCAAGAATTGGTTTAGGTTTTGGAATAATTCATACTACAATAACACTACTTTACATATATTTCTACGCGGATGATGTATTTATAGGTGTTATAAATCTACTCGGGGATCTTATAAATGGCGTGGGAGATACTTACTTTACAGCAGTGATCTGTTTCCATAAAAGAATGCTTCAGATTTCATATAAACGTTTGATAAAAATATTACGAAAGAGATTGATTATTAAAAGAGATATCTTGGAAGATATGAAACAGTCGGCAAGTTTTAAGAATATGTTATGTTCAAACTTTGATTATTGGCATAAGCATCTAATGACTGGATTTATGTTGCATGTTTTCGTTATTGGTATTTGTGCCATCGTAACGTTGTCTGCGATTGTTTGGAACATTGCAAAAGGAAATGCCTGGGTTCCACATGACATCCACTTAGTTTACCGGGCTATTAGTTGCGGTGCCCTTATAGTTATAGGATGTGTACAAGCAGATGAGTTGATAACAGTGGTAAGTATGTAAGAAGAATGCAAATCATGGATGTATTAATGAACTGTACGTATTTGGGTTTTCTGCAGGACGATGTAATAATAGATTTTCTTAACAAGTACCCAACAACCCACTTAAATCGCTACGAACTAGGTTGGGTAAGTAAATATCATAAGTTACAATTACTTTAGCTTAATCGGGTATTTCCAGGTTGAAAGTTTCTTGGAATATCTTCCAATGCAAAAGCTAAGATTGGGAAAACCCGGGCTATTTGTGACATCAATGAAATCATTTATTAATGTAAGATATTTTCAATATTATTTCAATATAGTTTATTTTCAATACAATTTCGTATTGAATAAATCATTTTACAGGTATGGAAATATGTGCTGTCATACATCGTCGTTATCGTTCAGATGAAATGGGACAGTCTCACAAATGCACACTAATCTCAGAATTCCATCGCACCGTAAAAATGTCGTTTGCAAACTTTTGACTGATTTTGTCATTTCAGCTAAGGAACACAAAACTTATTAATTGTAATGTTAATGAAATTGTAACACTATCTTTCCTTAATAAATATCACATTATAATCAGGGCTGCTTTATCCATTAGGCAAGAAAGGCAACTGCCTATGGCGACAGTCTTTTGGGGGCAGCAAGATATGCTTAAAAAGAAAAATTAAAAATGTGTATCTATAGCATTACTTTTTTGGCAGGGAGTTCTTATCATAAAAACTAATTATTGACGTTACCTACCACTAAACCAAAAAGCGATTTTTTTCTTTTATCTTATTTATATAAAAATTTATCATACAAATAAGGTATTATAAAATACATCTATTACCTGTATGTCTGGCTTTGGAAATCGTCAGTTTTGTGACTCCTAGATCTGATCTAGATCGGTTAGGTTCTTCCTTCCTAATCTGCAACAAGAAACGTATAAACTCAGTGTTGTTAAAATAATAACTACTTCGTTCATCTACAAAGTTACTTATTAAAAAAAAACCATAACCCTGATCATTGCAGTTAATTTATGGATAAAGAGTATAAATAATGGGGAGTGGGGGCCTTAAATCACTTTCAACATGCTCCTAAAACTAAAAAAAAATATTAATTCTACTTATAAACATTGAACACTTTTGTAGCGCCTATTGGAAAAAGGAAACCCACTCCTTGTCCATCTGAAACAAAAAAGCTCACAGATTTTAACTTTTTTGAAGCAGAAACGAGCAAGGGGGAAGATCCCAAACCACCACCCCGCTAACCTGCAGCGACATCTTCTTCCCTCTCGCTCGTTTCTGCCAGGTATCGCAAGAATTACAAAGAAATACCCACTTACCGGAATTTTTCAATAATACCACAAATCAAGGTTGATTAGCACTAGCACTGCTTTTGACGACTCTACACAGAACTCCGTAGAGAGTCAAAAAGACCGATAACGCGCCGCGAACCTAGAGAAGTACAAAAATCCTACCTTATTGCGTTTTCTTCCCCTCCAACGAAGGATGACATCTCCTTGAACCTACCTTTAGATGTCTTCGTTCTTGGAAGCTTCCACTCCAGTCAAATCCTCCTCCAAGTCAGTCCTTCTTCTCCCTTGGGCATCTCCGGCTGCTATTCAACACTACACACGCAAGATTTAAAAACGCGCACAACTAAATGTTCAACACTTCACTACATCACCGTCGTTGTCCATCTGCAACAATAATATAACCAAATATAACCAAATATTCATCCACAATGTTTATTGTGATCCAAACACTACCAGTAACAGTTATTACTCAACAAAATTTGATTAATGGCGCTGAAATGAGTACGGAACGTGATTTTTATACACACGGGGTAATAGGTTAGGTCAAAATCACGTAAAACACCACTCAAAATATCACACATTTCCTGTTGTTAATATTTGCTGGTATATCTGTATGCAACACGCGCGTACGCCGTGAAATTCTGTCAAAAAACAAAACGCACAGACGCGCAGAAAATGTTTGGCAAGATGGCCGAAAAATGCATATTCGCTCGGTTGTGGTGAACAGGTATTGTCGTTGCTTGGTTACACGACTAATACATCTAGCTACATCCTAAATTAGTTCAAAGTGCGATTATTAAAATGAATGGTTCTTCAATATTGCTTCTTATGGTCCAGCTAACCCGTAATACCTTCTCAGCTAGTAGAAATATTTTCTTTCTGGATATCAGAAATCATAATTCAACAACAATATTTCAAATAATGTGCTATGTTTACTTTTTTAACCACAACCCACTGGTTTGGTTGATTTCATAAATCGTTTTCGACACAAATTTTATAACCATTCATTTGCTATAAGTAAGAATGTGTCGTAATTCATAATGTGTATTAAACATTTTAAGTAAACACAAAATTCAGTTTTGGTTTCCAGCAAAAAAAAATCCCCACGACTAAATTTCTTTATCCCAGTTGTTATTCATCCAAACATTGAAAGTGATCTTTTGTAAAATTTAAGTAAATGATATGTTTTGTTAAACATTTTCTCTTATATTCAGTACTGTAGTCGTCATATATACGAAGCATTCCACACCGGAAAAAGATGGTTGTTTGCTGATTACTCATTTAAACATCGGGAATGACATTTCTTGTGCAGCAAGGTATTGCTTTGTAACGACAGTAATGATTTTTGAATGCTTCACGATGGTATAAATCGAATCTCTATACGTGTTCCACTCAGTAACGTGTCAAACCTGAGATTAAAATGAACATTATTCAAGATTGTTTCTTAGGCTTAGCTAGGCCATTGCTAATAGTTTTTCAATTAGCAGGAATATTTCCTTACTGGATATCATGTGACCACAGTAACGGTTTCAACTATGTCATTAGGATTTCCACATACCACATTACTTGGGCGATCTTTTATATTCTCGCTTTAGTTCTAACCATGGCAAGGATAACTTTCAAACTCATAGAAACGGCTTCAGAAAATTTTCCGACCATATTTGCAGATATGTTAGATATCTGTATACGTCTTGATGCTCTGGTGCTTCTATCCATTTTTATGTGGAATAAAAAACAATTTGAAGCATTTTACGAAAGATGTTTGGAAATGCAAAAAACTCAATGGCTTCAATTGATGAACTGTGCGAAAAAGAGCTCAAATATATGGGCAATAATCGGAATATATTTTGGAATTATTCATATCATAGTAATACTACTTTATATACATTTCTATGCTGATGATGTATTTATCGGTGTTATAAATATACTCGCGGATATTGTACATGCCACGGGTGTTTATTACTTTACAGCAGTGATGTACTACCACAGAAAAATGCTTGAAATCTCATATCTACATTTGATCGAAATATTACGAAAGAGATTGGTTATTAAAACAGATATCTTGGAAGATTTGAAACAGTCTGCAAGTTTTAAGAATGAATTATGTTCAAACTTTGATTACTGGAATAATCGTATGGTGACTGGATTCATTTCGCATGTTTTCATTCTTGGTTTGTGTGCCATCGTAACGTTGTCTGCGGTTGCTTGGACCATTGCTAAAGGAAATGCATTTGCCCCATATAACATCCACTTAGTTTACAGGGCTATATGTTCTATTACCATTACAACTGTAGCATGTCTACAAGGAGATCACTTGTTAAAAGTTGTAAGTATTCATCAAGAATATAAATCCCTCCTATATTAATAAATTCTTTTATGTATTGTTTCTCCAGGACGATATTATAAAAGATTTTCTTCACAAGTACCCAACAACCCACCTAAATCGCTACGAACTAGGCTGGGTGAGTAAATACCTCGACACAACTTATACAATTCTTTCGCAAATTCGCTGACTTTAATTGGGTGTTTTAGGTTGAATCGTTTTTGCGGCATCTTTCAATTCAAGAACTAAAATTAGGAAAACCGGAGATATTCGTAACGTCGGTGAAATCACTAACCCATGTGAGATATTTTCAACTTTAATGTTAACTTTTTCAGAATTCACTAAATAATTTTACAGGTTTGGAAGTACGTGCTCTCATACATTATCGTGGTCGTCCAGATGAAATGGGATAGTCTTACAAATGGCCACTAAACTCCCAACAATTTGTATTACACCATCAAATGGTTGCTTATGAAGTTTTGAAGTAATCACCGATTTTCTCACTACTTTTAAAAGCACCCTTGTAATAAATGCGCTTTTAAGAGAAGAGTTGGTTAGCTTAAAGTATAAATGATGACCAAACATTGATTACTGTAGTAACCATATGGTGTCCTGTTACATACCAACTACTTGATTATTAATGTCAACTATAACAACACTGTATTCAATTCTCCTCAATAAATACTGCACTAATATTAACACGTATTGCGTTTTTATTCTATCAATATACCCATCAAATTTGTATACATGCGCTTAAAACTATTTTGAATCAGAACATTACAGTATTATTATTTGACAAAGCAACTCTACAGATGTCAGGTAAAAGATGTGCTCGGCATTTTTAACAGGCCAGTAAAATAAAATGTGAATATGTTTGTATGTTTTGAACAAAAAAGTATCTGGGGTGAAGTAAAGCCAGAGCCAGAACGTCAATTTCTATGACAGAATTACATTTGTCATCCTGACATTTAATGTCATGTCAGTCAGTCAGTGGTATTGACGTTTGTAAAATCTTATATCGCCTAAACCGTTCATCCCATTGATCTGTAAACATATTTAAAGTCATATTTAAAGACATATTTAAAGTCACTGGATGGTGAGTTGATACCAGTTTGGCCAAAATCGGATAAATCCCTAAGAAGACGCTTGCAACAATGATTGCTTGTAAAGTTAAACATGTTGAACTTTCATTAGACGCTATTTAGAGCTTGCGCTGCTGGCTCAGGACAAATTTGGGTAGAAATTGTAGTAAATACCAACTCCTGACAATAATAAATAATTTAAAGCAACAATTCATTACTTTTGTTAAATGTAGAACTAATAACATAAAATTATAAATAAATATGGGGTTTATAATTTTTATTTTAAATAATATATTCTTTATATTTTTTCAAAATTGTTTATCCTGGATTATGCTTATTTATGCACACAAAGCAAATATTAGAGATTAATTTGAAGTAGAAATGTATATATACTAATATTCTTTGTAATGTATGTATACCGGATTTTAATTAGGTATATAAATTACATATTAAATAGTATAATTATATAATTGTTGTTGTCGTTCTACCTGACAACATGTGGAATTACCAATCAAGAACACAGAATTTGAGGTACATATTACAATTAAAATTAATTATTAAAATTACTTATCAAAATTGCGAACCGGCATCGACCAAATCAAGGTATATTATGATGACAACAATGATTTTCGAATGATTAATAATGCTACATTATACTTCGCTATATAATCAATGCCTGACAGCAGTTGTATTCAGTCTCAAACAGTTTTCAAACACATAAAATGAAGTTTCTTCAAAATTGTTTCTTATGCTTAACTAAGCCGTTGATAATATTATTTCGCCTGGTAGGAATATTCCCCTACTGGATATCATGTGACCACAGCGACGGTTTCAACTATGTCATAAGGATTTCCACATACCATATTGCCTGGGCGATCTTTTATATTCTGGCTTTAGTTCTAACCATGGCAAGGACAACTTTTAAACTCGTAAAGACGGCTTCAGAAAATTCTCCGACCATATTTGCGGATATGTTAGGTCTCTGTGTCTGTCTAGATGCTCTGGTGCTTCAATTAAATTTTATGTGGAATATAAAGCACTTTAGAGCATTTTATGAAAGGTGTTTGGACATGCAAAAGACTCAATGGTTTCAATTGATGAACTACGCGAAACAGAGCGCATATATCTGGTCGAGAATCGGTTTATGTTTTGGAATTATTCATACTACAATAACAGTACTTTATATATATTTCTACGTGGATGATGAATTTATAGGTGTTATAAATCTACTCGCGGATCTTATAAATGGCGCGGGAGATATTTACTTTACAGCAGTGATCTGTTTCCATAAAAGAATGCTTCAGGTTTCATATGAGCGTTTGATAGCATTATTACGCAAGCGATTGATTATTAAAATAGATATCTTGGAGCATTTGAAACAGTCGGCAAGTTTTAAGAATAAGTTATGTTCAAACTTTGATTACTGGAATAATCAGCTGGTCGCTGGATTAATTTTGCACGTTTGTATTATTGGTATTTGTGCCATCATAACGTTGTCTGCGGTTGTTTGGAACATTGCTAAAGGAAATGCCTGGGATCCGTATGACATCCACTTAGTTTACCGGGCTATTGGTTGTGGTACCATTATAGTTATAGCATGTATACAAGGAGATCACTTGTTAAAAGTGGTAAGTATGTAAAAAGAAGGTAAATCATGCCTATAATAATGAACTGTACGGTGTTTGGTTTATCTGCAGGACGACGTAATAACAGATTTTCTTCACAAGTACCCAACAACCCGCCTAAATCGCTACGAACTAGGTTGGGTAAGTAAATATCGTGACACAACTTACACAACTGTGTCGCAAATTAAGTTACCTAAATCAGGTATTTTCAGGTTGAAAGCTTTGTTCGATATCTTCCAATGCAAAAACTAAGATTGGGAAAACCCGGTCTATTTGTGACGTCGTCGGTAAAATCATTCATTGATGTGAGATATTTTCGATATTTGGCCAAAATTTTTCGTATTCAATAAATAATTTTACAGGTATGGAAGTATGTACTGTCATACATTATCGTTATCATTCAGATGAAATGGGACAGTCTCACAAATGCACACTAAACTCAGAATTCGTATCGCACCGTAAAAATGTTGTTTGCAAACTTTTGACCGATTTTGTCATTTCAGCTAAAAGTACGCTAGGAACACAAAACACTTATTAACTGTAACTTTAATGAAATTGTAACACAATCTTTCCTCAATAAATATCACATTATAATCAGGGCTGCTTTATCCATTAGGCAAGAAAGGCAACTGCCTAGGGCGGCCTAGGGCAGTCTTTTGGGGGCGACAAGAAATGCTTAAAAAGAAAAATTAAAAATGTTGATCTGTTCGCATATTTGTTTATTAGATTCGTATACCTTTATAACGGAGTGTATCTATATTCTATAGCATTTCTTTTCTAATTGCAGGGAGTTCTTATCATAAAAACTAATTATTGACGTTACCTACCACTAAACCAAAAAGTGATTTTTTTCTTTTATCTTATTTATATACAAATTTATCATACAAATAAGGTATTATAAAATACATCTATTACCTGTATGTCTGGCTTTGGAAATCGTCAGTTTTGTGACTCCTAGATCTGATCTAGATCGGTTAGGTTCTTCCTTCCTAATCTGCAACAAGAAACGTATAAACTCAGTGTTGTTAAAATAATAACGACTTCGTTCATCTACAAAGTTACTTATTTAAAAAAACCATAACCCTGATCATTGCAGTTAATCCATGGATAAAGAGTATAAACAATGGGGAGTGGGGCCTTAAATCACTTCCAACATGCTCCTAAAACTAAAAAAAAATATTAATTCTAGTTATAAACATTGAACACTTTTGTAGCGCCTATTGGAAAAAGGAAACCCACTCCTCGTCCATCCGAAACAAAAAAGCTCACAGATTTTAACTTTTTTGAAGCAGAAACGAGCAAGGGGGAAGATCCCAAACCACCACCCCGCTAACCTGCAGCGACATCTTCTTCCCTCTCGCTCGTTTCTGCCAGGTATCGCAAGAATTACAAAGAAATACCCACTTACCGGAATTTTTCAATAATACCACCAATCAAGGTTGATTAGCACTAGCACTGCTTTTGACGACTCTACACAGAACTCCGTAGAGAGTCAAAAAGACCGATAACGCGCCGCGAACCTAGAGAAGTACAAAAATCCTACCTTATTGCGTTTTCTTCCCCCCCAACGAAGGATGACATCTCCTTGAACCTACCTTTAGATGTCTTCGTCCTTGGAAGCTGCCACTCCAGTCAAATCCTCCTCTAAGTCAGTCCTTCTTCTCCCTTGGGTATCTCCGGCTGCTATTCAACACTACACACGCAAGATTTAAAAACGCGCACAACTAAATGTTCAACACTTCACTACATCACCGTCGTTGTCCATCTGCAACAATAATATAACCAAATATTCATCCACAATGTTTATTGTGATCCAAACACTACCAGTAACAGTTATTACTCAACAAAATTTGATTAATGGCGCTGAAATGAGTACGGAACGTGATTTTTATACACACGGGATAATAGGTTAGGTCAAAATCACTTAAAACACCACTCAAAATATCACACATTTCCTGTTGTTAATATTTGCTGGTATATCTGTATGCAACACGCGCGTACGCCGTGAAATTCTGTCAAAAAACAAAACGCACAGACGCGCAGAAAATGTTTGGCAAGATGGCCGAAAAATGCATATTCGCTCGGTTGTGGTGAACAGGTATTGTCGTTGCTTGGTTACACGACTAATACATCTAGCTACATCCTAAATTAGTTCAAAGTGCGATTATTAAAATGAATGGTTCTTCAATATTGCTTCTTATGGTCCAGCTAACCCGTAATACCTTCTCAGCTAGTAGAAATATTTTCTTTCTGGATATCAGAAATCATAATTCAACAACAATATTTCAAATAATGTGCTATGTTTACTTTTTTAACCACAACCCACTGGTTTGGTTGATTTCATAAATCGTTTTCGACACAAATTTTATAACCATTCATTTGCTATAAGTAAGAATGTGTCGTAATTAATAATGTGTATTAAACATTTTAAGTAAACACAAAATTCAGTTTTGGTTTCCAGCAAAAAAAAATCCCCACGACTAAATTTCTTTATCCCAGTTGTTATTCATCCAAACATTGAAAGTGATCTTTTGTAAAATTTAAGTAAATGATATGTTTTGTTAAACATTTTCTCTTATATTCAGTACTGTAGTCGTCATATATACGAAGCATTCCACACCGGAAAAAGATGGTTGTTTGCTGATTACTCATTTAAACATCGGGAATGACATTTCTTGTGTAGCAGGGTAGCGGTTTGTAACGACAATAATGATTTTTGAATGCTTCACGATAGTATAAATCGAATCTCTATACGTGTTGCACTCAGTAACGTGTCAAACCTGAGATTAAAATGAACATTATTCAAGATTGTTTCTTAGGCTTAGCTAGGCCATTGCTAATAGTTTTTCAATTAGCAGGAATATTTCCTTACTGGATATCATGTGACCACAGTAACGGTTTCAACTATGTCATTAGGATTTCCACATACCACATTACTTGGGCGATCTTTTATATTCTCGCTTTAGTTCTAACCATGGCAAGGATAACTTTCAAACTCATAGAAACGGCTTCAGAAAATTTTCCGACCATATTTGCAGATATGTTAGATATCTGTATACGTCTTGATGCTCTGGTGCTTCTATCCATTTTTATGTGGAATAAAAAGCAATTTGAAGCATTTTACGAAAGATGTTTGGAAATGCAAAAAACTCAATGGCTTCAATTGATGAACTGTGCGAAAAAGAGCTCAAATATATGGGCAATAATCGGAATATATTTTGGAATTATTCATATCATATTAATACTACTTTATATACATTTCTATGCTGATGATGTATTTATCGGTGTTATAAATATACTCGCGGATATTGTACATGCCACGGGTGTTTATTACTTTACAGCAGTGATGTACTACCACAGAAGAATGCTTGAAATCTCATATCTACATTTGATCGAAATATTACGAAAGAGATTGGTTATTAAAACAGATATCTTGGAAGATTTGAAACAGTCTGCAAGTTTTAAGAATGAATTATGTTCGAACTTTGATTACTGGAATAATCGTATGGTGACTGGATTCATTTCGCATGTTTTCATTCTTGGTTTGTGTGCCATCGTAACGTTGTCTGCGGTTGCTTGGACCATTGCTAAAGGAAATGCATGGGCCCCATATAACATCCACTTAGTTTACCGGGCTATATGTTCTATTACCATTACAACTGTAGCATGTCTACAAGGAGATCACTTGTTAAAAGTTGTAAGTATTCATCAAGAATATAAATCCCTCCTATATTAATAAATTGTTTTATGTGTTGTTCCTCCAGGACGATATTATAAAAGATTTTCTTCACAAGTACCCAACAACTCACCTAAATCGCTACGAACTAGGCTGGGTGAGTAAATACCTCGACACAACTTATACAATTCTTTCGCAAATTCGCTGACTTTAATTGGGTGTTTTAGGTTGAATCGTTTTTGCGGCATCTTTCAATTCGAGAACTAAAATTAGGAAAACCGGAGATATTCGTAACGTCGGTGAAATCACTAACCGATGTGAGATATTTTCAACTTTAATGTTAACTTTTTCAGAATTCACTAAATAATTTTACAGGTTTGGAAGTACGTGCTCTCATACATTATCGTGGTCGTCCAGATGAAATGGGATAGTCTTACAAATGGCCACTAAACTCCCAACAATTTGTATTACACCATCAAATGGTTGCTTATGAAGTTTTGAAGTAATCACCGGTTTTCTCACTACTTTTAAAAGTGCCCTTGTAATAAATACGCTTTTAATAGAAGAGTTGGTTAGCTTAAAGTATAAATGATGACCAAACGTTGATTACTGTAGTAACCATCTTGTGTCCTGTTACATTATTAATGTAAACTATAACAACACTGTATTCAATTCTTCTCAATAAATACTGCACTAATATTACCACGTACTGAGTTTTAATTTTAACAATATATCAAATTTTCTTTACCGTATTATTTTTTGACAGAGCAATTCCACAGATGTCAGGTAAAAGATGTGCTCGGCCAGTAAAATAAAACGTGAATATGTTTCTTTGACTTGAAGAAAATTCGTTTCATTCAAATTTTTTCTCTCTGTGTAATGGAAGAGTAAATTAAATGTCGAGGATGGGCAAGATTTTGTTTTAAATCTAAATCCTGTATACATGTTAGTATACATGTTGGCTTATGACGCTGCAGTGCGGCATCAGGTATCGATGTTCCCTCTGCAACCGTGGGTGTCCCCCGTGAATATTTTACAGGTTAGGATGGCCATGTGGCAGTTTTCCCATTCGCTCGACTGAACTTAGAAAGTGGAACAACCAATTGCCTCCCACCTACCCACTACCGCACGGCGCACACTCGACCGTCCACTGAATATTAAAAAAGGGGGTTGACAGGGTTTAATTCGTTCTGAAATATTCAAAATTTGGCCATTTGGGATCCCCAAAATAGACATCTTCCGAATTTACAGCAATACTGGAAAAGTACTGCTTTCAAGCTGCATCTTGAATTGATTGTGCGAATATCAAACTCGTTCAGAAGACCCTCAACATCGTGACATACACGTAAAGATCCTTCCATTTTAAAATATGCTTTAAAAGGCTCGTTTCCAGATTCCATTTCTGTAGCCTAGAACTCGGCTTTTTCTTTCGATAAACCTAAGTCTTTAACCAAATCATTCAGTTCGCACTGGTTTATAAGGTGAGGTGTTCCTAAAACTTCAAAATCACTTACCTGACAAGAAAACGAACCCGTGTCATCCACATCCGCTTTGGAACACAATCCTGGACAGGACACCACATTACAACACTCAAAACACGACAAAAATCTAAAAGGCTCGTTTCTAGATTCCATTTCTGTAGCCTAGAACTCCGCTTTTTCTTTCGATAAACCTAAGTCTTTAATCAAATCATTCAGTTCGCACTGGTTTATAAGGTGAGGTGTTCCTAAAACTTCAAAATCACTTACCTGACAAGAAAACGAACCCGTGTCATCTACATCCGCTTTGGAACACAATCCTGGACAGGACACCACATTACAACACTCAAAACACGACAAAAATCTAAAAGGCTCGTTTCCAGATTCCATTTCTGTAGTCTAGAACTCCGCTATTTCTTTCGATAAACCTAAGTCTTTAATCAAATCATTCAGTTCGCACTGGTTTATAAGGTGAGGTGTTCCTAAAACTTCAAAATCACTTACCTGACAAGAAAACGAACCCGTGTCATCTACATCCGCTTTGGAACACAATCCTGGACAGGACACCACATTACAACACTCAAAACACGACAAAAATCTAAAAGGCTCGTTTCCAGATTCCATTTCTGTAGCCTAGAACTCCGCTTTTTCTTTCGATAAACCTAAGTCTTTAATCAAATTATTCAGTTCGCACTGGTTTATAAGGTGAGGTGTTCCTAAAACTTCAAATGGTATATCTTCACGACTTGCCTGATTTGACAGAGTGATTTCAGACTCTCAAATCAATCAGACAATCAAATCAATCAGACAATCAGATCAAATCAGGTAATCAAATCAAATGAGGCAAGTTTCTTCAAACAGGTGAAATTTCTTCTGTGTCAAAAATCGAAGATGATGATGTGGATGGCGCACTTGGGAGAGGATGGTTCTCTCCATGGGGGATAGGTCGCGATGCTGATGGCAAATTTCGATATTTTATTTTATGCTTATCCTTCTTCGAATATCTGGAGACGCTTATCGTGCAAAAATAGCAATCATCTACATGATTGGAAGGCTCTCGCCACAACATGGGAACTGCAAACGATATTTTCTTTTGTTTCCCTTTCATCCACTTTAAAAGTCCGATCTAACAGTAAATACAGCGTATATTGAGTGACCATGGCTTTTCCAGATCTCCAATTCTAAATACAAAGTAGCAGCAGTAAGCTGTCAGACGTGTCACTACATAACAGCCACACTAAACAATTATTTTCGTGCAAACCCTACCTGTGCTATTTTTATTCTTAACCTTAAGACCTCGTAATCGCTCATTTCGGTTTTGCACTCTCAATCACTTGTGCAAAAACAAAAAAAAATCCAGATAACCACTATCACCAAGGCCTGACACTGTCCAAGGTCGCATAATCGATTTATTATTATTATTCTACTCATTACTCCACTTTATAATCATTCATAACGAAGCCATATCCAAGCTGAAACGGTTCATCTTTTATCTTGCAGACATTATTTTCGGGCCTTTGTGGTTCTCATGGAAAAGCAATCCGCATCAGACCTCAGTCAGAATGGCTGAAGCACAACCGCCACCATCAGACAATGGCCCAAAAAATGGCCCCCTAAGCGCAGCCCCCTGCTTCCCTTTCATCCACTTTAAAAGTCCGATCTAACAGTAAATACAGCGTATATTGAGTGACCATGGCTTTTCCAGATCTCCAATTCTAAATACAAAATAGCAGCAGTAAGCTGTCAGACGTGTCACTACATAACAGCCACACTAAACAATTATTTTCGTGCAAACCCTACCTGTGCTATTTTTATTCTTAACCTTAAGACCTCGTAATCGCTCATTTCGGTTTTGCACTCTCAATCACTTGTGCAAAAACAAAAAAAAATCCAGATAACCACTATCACCAAGGCCTGACACTGTCCAACATCGCATAATCGATTTATTATCATATTCTGCTCATTACTTCACATTAGAATCATTCATAACAAAGCCATATCCAAGCTGAAACGGTTCATCTTTTATCTTGCAGAAATTATTTTCGGGCCTTTGTGGTTCTCGTGGAAAAGCAATCCGCATCAGACCTCAGTCAGAATGGCTGAAGCACAACCACCACCATCAGACAATGGCCCAAAAAATGGCCCACTAAGTGCAGCCCCTGCTTCCCTTTCATCCACTTTAAAAGTTCGATCTAACACGAAATACAGCATATACTAGGTGTCCATGACTTTTCCAGATTTCCAATTCTATATTTAAAATAGCAGCAGTAAGCTGCTTTTACCTCTTCTGTAATTTTTTCAGGAACAAAACTATTTCTTTTTACTTAAAAAATAATCAAATAAAATATTGCTTTCAGCCTATACAGTTCAATTTTTTTTTATTTAAAAATACTTATTTCTTTCAAAAAAAAAATAAAAATACATTTATTTAATTTTACATTTCTTTTCTCTCTCTGTGTGATTCGGAAATTATGACGTCCCAAAGTACGGAAAATTGTCTAGATAGAGATAACTCATTTATGTATGTATTAGGTTAATTTTCAGATATGTACATCAAGATTAGGTCCAAGAGATGTCCCACGATAGCTCTATAAGGCGGGAATATGGGTTAAAATTGATTTTATCGGGTATGTTTATAGCAATATCACTATGGTTTCCGGTCATGCATTTTTAACCGGACAACAGTTTGATGTAATCTAGATGCGGTCGTGTGGACCGTCACTCCTCACCTGTCGTGGCAGTTGCTTTCTATACCGATGACGTGTCATTTCATCCCCACAGACTACTACGCGAAGTGACGTGCGAAAAATTTTACGCGCAAGTGACGGTTTTTTTTTGTTTTTACCAAAGGAAGTTTTTTTTTTTTCGGAAAAAATGTATTTTTTTGTTCTTTTGGGGAAATGTTGTTCGTGAGGCAGCTTATGTCGTGTTGGAAAATGGTCCAAAGCAGTTCTTTTGTGTTGAAATTGCCTTGAATAAGTTTAATTTTTTATTTGAGTAAGTATTTCTTGCTATCTGACTAGTCCAAAATTTGAAAATGAAATTTCAAACTTCTTTAAGTTAAGTAAATCAACACTATATTCAATAACTTTTAAAATACTCATAGTGTTGAAAATAAATCGCGCAGTGGTCGCCCAAAGAGGCTAAGTCGTGAAGATAGAAAATTATACATAGAAAATTGTGCAATTACTTTACAGATGGCGCTAACAGTTTCTCGCGTCTTTTGCCACATATTACCGTTATATAAGTTCGACGATATTGAGTGTTCGTATATTGTTTGTTTACATCTATGCATCAGTGTCTTATTGCATGGTTGACTTACAAGGATTATTAGGAAAATCAGGATTGTAGTGCAATAGCCTACATAGAGAGAACTATATTCTTGGATATCAAGAAAAAATGTTCTTGCGTATATAGCGTAGCATGAAGAGGATATTTTTGCTATCCAAATAATATTTTATTGTAATAAGAATTTCAGTATATGTTATAGGTATTTCAACGGCTAGTTATTCTTCCGGTTTAAGAGTTTAGTATGTTTATGTTGAGTAACTTTTGCTCTGACGAAGAAAATGTTATTCTTCTACATATAAAAAGAGTAAGACTTTCGTTTTACATCAATTGGGTGAAAAATATACATGCTTCAACGAACAAACAGTTTCTTGGCCCAAAAGTATACGTACGTGTCGCTTAAAACAGACGTAATTCCTTTCAAGCAATTCCTTCACACTTAAAACAAGAAAACGCAATACTTGGAACATCAAGAAAATCATATTCTTACTCTGACAAATTTATATTTATAAATGTTTCCCTCTGTGTAGAGTTTATAATACATACATGTTTTTTATTTGGTATATTTTCTCTTTATAGAGTGACACAATATTTTACTAATTATTATATTCATTTTGACATTATAACCAGCAGATAAGTATATAATACTCTGCAGTAATGACAAAATTACCTTTTTTTCATACGAATAAACTCTATTATTATCTAGAAAAAAACCATATCTAAACCAGTAATGCATGTATAAATATGAATGTTGTGAATACGCGTTTTTTGTTCGCAGAAGTACTCTTGTAGAAGCAGCAGACTTGACAAAGAGAGACTGTAATGACAATTCCTGTAAATAAGGAAAAGCGACAGCCAAAAGATCAGATGGAGCCAAAAGAAATCAGTTCACTCTTCATAGAAACAGAAGGCAGAAAAACATCGGCAAGTAAGTACCTATTTGAAATTCTTTGTTATACATTTTGACTTTACTTTGCGACTTTATAGATAGTATAGTGTTGTATATCTTTGAGACACGACATAGGAAAACGTATGCAAAAGCTTAAGATCAAAAATTTTCCTACGTTAACTCATAAAAATGGCCAATCAAACAAATTCTATGAAATTTTCTGATAGGTTCTTCAAGAAGGCCAAGTAATGAGAGCACATGCAGCCTTCACGTACCACAAGACAGGGTTGACACCCCTCAAGTGACCACAATATCCGGTTCATTACAAGACAGATTCCGATCTCAATCTTTAGTAAATATTCCCAAGAGCCAAAGGCAAATTTACGAAGTGGACACCGGGCTTAACGGTATCGAAGAAAGTCCAAAAAATAAACTCAACAGACGCAGGTCATCATTACAAATAGAAAAGGTATGAAAAATAGTTGTTTTGTAATGTTTTAACCATTACACCATAGAGTTTTGATCACGCCAGAAAGTTATCGAAAAAAATCACTTACCTGACGAGAAAACGAACCCGTGTCATCCACATCCGCTTTGGAACACAATCCTGGACAGGACACCACATTACAACACTCAAAACACGACAAAAATCTAAAAGGCTCGCTTCCAGATTCCATTTCTGAAGCCTAGAACTCCGCTTTTTCTTTCGATAAACCTAAGTCTTTAATCAAATCATTCAGTTCGCACTGGTTTATAAGGTGAGGTGTTCCTAAAACTTCAAAATCACTTACCTGACAAGAAAACGAACCAGTGTCATCCACATCCGCTTTGGAACACAATCCTGGACAGGACACCACATTACAACACTCAAAACACGACAAAAATCTAAAAGGCTCGTTTCCAGATTCCATTTCTGAAGCCTAGAACTCCGCTTTTTCTTTCGATAAACCTAAGTCTTTAATCAAATCATTCAGTTCGCACTGGTTTATAAGGTGAGGTGTTCCTAAAACTTCAAAATCACTTACCTGACAAGAAAACGAACCCGTGTCATCCACATCCGCTTTGGAACACAATCCTGGACAGGACACCACATTACAACACTCAAAACACGACAAAAATCTAAAAGGCTCGTTTCTAGATTCCATTTCTGTAGTCTAGAACTCCGCTTTTTCTTTCGATAAACCTAAGTCTTTAATCAAATCATTCAGTTCGCACTGGTTTATAAGGTGAGGTGTTCCTAAAACTTCAAAATCACTTACCTGACAAGAAAACGAACCAGTGTCATCCACATCCGCTTTGGAACACAATCCTGGACAGGACACCACATTACAACACTCAAAACACGACAAAAATCTAAAAGGCTCGTTTCCAGATTCCATTTCTGAAGCCTAGAACTCCGCTTTTTCTTTCGATAAACCTAAGTCTTTAATCAAATCATTCAGTTCGCACTGGTTTATAAGGTGAGGTGTTCCTAAAACTTCAAAATCACTTACCTGACAAGAAAACGAACCCGTGTCATCCACATCCGCTTTGGAACACAATCCTGGACAGGACACCACATTACAACACTCAAAACACGACAAAAATCTAAAAGGCTCGTTTCTAGATTCCATTTCTGTAGTCTAGAACTCCGCTTTTTCTTTCGATAAACCTAAGTCTTTAATCAAATCATTCAGTTCGCACTGGTTTATAAGGTGAGGTGTTCCTAAAACTTCAAAATCACTTACCTGACAAGAAAACGAACCCGTGTCATCCACATCCGCTTTGGAACACAATCCTGGACAGGACACCACATTACAACACTCAAAACACGACAAAAATCTAAAAGGCTCGTTTCCAGATTCCATTTCTGTAGCCTAGAACTCCGCTTTTTCTTTCGATAAACCTAAGTCTTTAATCAAATCATTCAGTTCGCACTGGTTTATAAGGTGAGGTGTTCCTAAAACTTCAAAATCACTTACCTGACAAGAAAACGAACCCGTGTCATCCACATCCGCTTTGGAACACAATCCTGGACAAGACACCACATTACAACACGCAAAACACGACAAAAATCACCAAAATTAATCGATAAACAACACAACGAAAGAACAAACACCGAAACTGACAGCTATCGGCAACCATCTTGCGTACTGACGTCGCCCGCGCATGCGCGCTTGAACACTCCCGTAGTCTAGAACCTAACTCACACTTGAACCCTCAACCCAAAATGCGATTTTCGCAATTTCCGTCGTTGATTTACTTTCTGCCGCAATGAAAATGTGCAAAACGCGTTCCCCGTCGACTAATGTAATACCAAAACACGATTTCCCGGTGGTTAACGTTGAATTCGAGGCGTAGTGAGCAAAAAGGTTGCCGGTTTTTGACGCGGGTCAGGCTCTCGGTAGAGTCGACGCCGCACTGCAAACTGCGGCTCTGCGCACTGCCGCTGGTTTCTCTAACGCGCGGTAAATTTGAATTTTGATTTTGCGAGATCGGCGATAACTTTCGTATTTTTCGATGGATTTTGTTGGTTCTTTCCGGATATTATAAAGGAATTCTTCGGGAAGATGACTCGTTGAAAATAGTGATTGTTACAATGCGTGTTATATGTGTAATTGATGGATTAAAACTGGATGACTTTAATAGTCCAGAAATAACTGAAGGGTTAATATACGTGGGTAGGTGTTTCTATTTTAAGACAAAACCGTATAAATAATGACTCTTTGACATTATGGTTGAGCACAGTGAGGCAGGTCAACAGATATTACAAAAGTGATCAGTTATTGATAAATTTTGTCACATTTTCATGCACGATTTTGTTATTTTTTCCTGTGAATGGACGAAATAAATTTTTTATTAGACGGTTTGCGTACGACATACAAGATATTGACGTCATTCATGTTCATTGCGTTCGAAATTCTCCTCAACAATTATGAACTTTCGAACAGTGACGTCTATATAATTAATTATTTACAGTTGGCTGCAATTATTCACCAATATTAATTATGTAGCATGAATGTAGGTGCAGAATGACGTAAATGTTTGCGAACACGGTAGTGCGCAAACGGATCGGGTTGTAATTTGGTATACATGTTTAGAATTACCATGGGATGACCTGGGTTATTTTTCGTTTTAGTTCATTTCATCGCTTTACTTTTTTATTTCGTTGTTGCAGTTGCATCTGTTGTATAAGGTGGCAGCACTGCTGTTGTAACGCCATTCATTTGATTTCCTGTTTGTATCTGTCAAGTACAGTAATTTGTCGTTATTTGGAGTTGTAATTTCACCTAAACTTGTGCATGAATGTGTCACATGACTGATTCTGATTGAATATGATGATAAGATGACCTTTCTCGATATCGTTAAGGCTAATGGGGACATTATCCGTTGGAAATGTCAAATGGCATTATATAGCTCACCAAGTGCTACCAACATTAGGAAATACAAATACAAATGGCATGATATATATATCGGAAAATTTATTCGTCTCTATCTGCAGCTGCGATGTGGTTAAGAAATATACCTAATTAGGTAAATTAACTAATAACAATTTGACCTAATGGTATAATCCTAATAATTGATATATTTATAGTTTTGTTTTCTTGTTAATACCGGTTCCAGATTATATTTTCCTTACATAACTAGAAACTGAAAGTGGATTTATTGTAGAGTTAATTTAATCTTAAATGTGTACTGTGAAGTTGCACCGCATTAGGATGCGCAGTAGACCATTTTACCAATCACGGGCGGAGACCAAAATGTAACTATTTTTACATGGTGGGTCAAGAACGCAACGATCTCTTTCTAAAAAACTCAGTCCGTCTCTATCTACCTTGTTTAAGAAAGCCCAATTTTGCCAATCGTTGGAAAAACACCAGAAAGTGTTGTCAAGTATTGGAAATATCACCAGAACATTATTAATATATAGTAATCGAAGGTCGGTGCTTTACAATTAGAACAATATTTACCATTTGAAATTTTCGCAATAAGAATTTCGAATTTTTCTACTTTGGTTCCGCAGTAGACTCAGTTCTCAGTGTTTACTTCTGACTTTGGTAACAATGGAATCCACCAACCAATATAGTTGTCACATTTACTAAATTTATAAACGATAAATGTAGCACTCGTTTTGTAAGACGTATTGACCATAGTAGTACAGAAAGAAAAATTTAAAGAATACAAATTATTACAGTTATTATAGAATCCTGTAATGGTGTCACCTATGTAGCTTCGAGTAGCAGCCATAGATGGCCATAGTAGCAACGACAACTTTTGTAAACTACCATGCATTGCGGTTTGAACAAAGTTATTCAATGTAGAGTATTTGGAATAGTTGAAAGACAAGATTATGGTTTAATTTTTTAAATAGGAATCAAAATCTCGCATTCGCACGCACGCATGCAACTGAAGGGCAAAATATTACTGTCCAATGTTTGTTCCTTACAGAGTATGTTGGCAACACTTCCCTTTCCTCTGCGAATTGCCGGAAAAGTGGGGAGTTCTTGGCCCACCATGTAAAAATAGTTACACTATGGTGGAGACTGCTTGGGAGATTGGAACGCATTCATGAAATGTGTTTTGCTAGAGGAATTGAATAAAGCAGATTGCTACGTCTATAGTAATTCATCGCTGAAAAGATAATTATTATTGAAAACTCAATCGAAGCTAGGGAGCTCATGCTGTTAAATAATAATAAAATTCGTGAAATCTCGAACGTATCCGGGCGTGTTAGGTTATATTTGACCTTGTTTACATACTGTGACAGCCGGAATTCGAATTTTTGTATGAAGAACATGAAGAACTCCAACATAATTACAAAAGTCATTTCAATTACAATTTTATTGTCATTGGGAACATTGGGACATTATATTTCGCAATTTCCAGCAGTTCAAACTACGAAATGTGTGAAAGAAAATGATTTTTGTGTTTTTTTTTTTGTTTGTTTTAAAACCCCTCTGGAACGAGCCTGGAACGATGAATTTTTACAACATCTTCTTTGATCACTTCCCATATTTTAATGCACAGAATGTCCGTATAACTTCACTTGATAAAACATCACAAAAAAACTTTTAGATGGACAAGAAAATTGGTCGGTCCTCTGTGCAACCAATTTCCACACCTGCTATGAAGGACTGTTTTGGTCCACAGTTAACCAATGAGAATTTAAATACACTGCCAGGAACGCCAATACCATCCCTTATGCCGGAAAGCTTTGATGACGATTTTACAGAAATTCTACCGCCCACGCCAACAGATAAAGAAGAGGTAAGTGTTAAGTGTTAGGTAGGTTAAATACGGTCGCACAGCAAAAACGTTTCTTTTCTTTCTTTCTGGAAACAAGTACGACATATGGATAAATATTACTGAAATTTTCATGTCGATTCTTTTGATTAAAACGTCAATAACGCTGAAAGTCGAGAAATGGGTGAAAAGTAAATAATGTTAAACATGCAAATTAACGCGCTCGTGTCCTAAGCGATAACATCAATTTTGATGTTAAAGTATTAAGGAAATATAAACATAGCGAACATAATGACAGTTAGAGTGAAGTTATCGATCCCGGGAACAGAAAAATGAATAATAAAATGTGCCTGGGACACGTTGTGAGACAATGTTAAATGCTTAACTAGAATATTATCAATTCCTCCTTTTAAATAATTGAGATACTCGAGGTAATAAAAAATCAATAATTCGTCAAACGTCAACAGCATAGTTAAATATACACAAATCACAAGATATCGTATTAGTATTCAGTACTTCGTTTCTTTCCATTTGGTATATAAATAGTTTTCTACATTTTTAAACACGATTTATTGAACCTAATGAAGACATTTTATCGTGAATGATTTATTGAATGTCCCTTTCGTGACTGCAACAATTATGTTGTTTGTCTAATGGTTCGTTTTACAAAGAAACGGTGCTTAGTTTTGCAACGGAACGATGAGTGTGGCTTCACACAATTTTAACTGACGCACAGTGCTGCGTCCCATAGCAAATAAATAAACCAAAGATCTCAACTGTTGGACTATTTTGTTAAAAAAAGATTGTTTTGTCGCCAGTCGCCTTCTGAAATATGGATGTTGGTCGTCATGTAGATTAAAATACTTTACTTCCTTGTTAAAATGCATCCAATCGTGCCTAAACCAAAAACCAATCAATCTAAAGTACTGCTCCAACAGCCGACTGACTCTAGAATCACTCGAACACCAATTGTATACTGCGCATGCGTAATTTCAGCTTGCCGATCCGGAGAGCTTGTACTTTCGCGATGGAAGACGAAAAATCGACATGGTCCTCGTCTACGAAGAAGAAGAACTCGGTGTAATGACGGAAGCAGAGGCCAGGAAGCGAGACCAAAGGAAAACATTCCAGGTAAGCCACAAAACTGGCTATTGGCCATCAATAACGAGAGTTTTTCCAGGAAAACATCATCAAAGACGGCTTGGAAGTTGAACTGGAACACAAGGACCATTCATTCGATGGTAGAACGTGGTTTCTGAAGATCCATCTACCATGGAAGACCAAAACCAGATATGCAGCTGTCATGGGGATGAAATTACCAACTAAGAGGTTCATAACAATCTCTGTCAAAGCATGGGTAAGCTATGAATGTTCTTAAAGCTTCAGATGTCCATTGATTACTTACATAACTCTTCTTCCAGGACGATGAAAAGCACCAGAACAAGCAGAAAGACCTCTACTCAAGATGGCGCGACAAATGGAAGGAGATATTCGAGTTTAACCATGACGCAATAGACCCAGAACCATCCTTCTACGATAGCACGTATGGTTCAGACAGGGAAGAACAGTAAGTCTTTAGAAGTCACCTAAAATAGACCATCTCCAACCAGAATCTTGCAGGTTTATTGTCAAAGACCGTGTGACAGCGTATTCCAGCGCCCAAAGGAGTTTCATAGTAATGCAGATTCTCCTCAGAGTCAAATTTGATGATACAGATAAAGTAAAGATGTAGATAAATGGTTGTGTTTCCTCTTTGAGGAAGCACAACCATTTCTTTTGTGGATTTGGTGACATATCGTCAATATTCTAGGTTGGAATCAGAAGATTGTTGAATGATGGTACCTATCTGGCTTGCTTTCCGTTACACGAAGGTCGATTTGACAAAGAAGATAGCAGTGGAAAGGTTTTGGATAGAAGAGTAGGTATTATCTATTCATGGTGTACACTTCTAGATTCTAGCTTGATATTTCCATGATTCATGTTTCTATTCATCAGCTGTTATACCTGGAATGGGCGAGACCTTGGAGGTGGTACAAGAGGCAACCCTTAAACCTTGTGAGGCGATACTTTGGTGATAAGATAGGGCTTTACTTCTGTTGGTTGGGTTTTTACACGAAGATGCTGTATGCACCAGCTATCGTGGGGACGTTATGTTTCCTATACGGTCTGATGTCAATGGACAGTGAGGATAACATCCCAAGCAAAGAGATATGCGATGCTAGCGGTCCAGGGAACATTACCTTATGCCCAGCGTGCGACAAGGCTTGTAGATATCAAAAACTCGTCGACAGTTGCAAATTTGCACGACTCACCTACCTATTTGATAACCCAGCTACAGTATTCTTTGCTATCTTCATGAGTTTATGGGCTACATTGTTCCTGGAACTGTGGAAGAGGAAGCAGAGTGTTATACAGTGGGAGTGGGACCTTCAAGGACTTGAACAAGACGAGGAGGCAAGACCAGGTAAGTGTTTAACACCTTCTTGTGACACGAAAACCTTCCTGTGTCACGTATAACACCTTTGACTTGTCTTTTTCCTCTCAATTTTACTCTCTCATCACTTTTTAGAATTTGAAACTAGTGTGAAGACATTTAGGACGAATCCAGTGACTAGAGAGAAAGAAGCTTATTTACCAACGTGGTCAAAGACTCTAAGGTTCTTTGCAACTGGTTCAGCGGTCTTCTTCATGGTAAGGTAAGTCTGGTTCTATCTTTCATGGTTTTCACCCTAATATTTCAGTTGATTGTTGTCCTGTGCGCCGTACTGGGTACCATAATCTACAGACTGTCTTTAGTATCAATCATCTATGGTGGAGGAGGTCTTTTCCTCAAGAAACACGCAAAAATCTTCACATCAATCTCAGCTGCCGTCATCAATTTGATCATTATCATGTGCCTAACACGAGTACGTTCAAAAATACACCGAAATATATACACAAAACTCAAATTTATTCTTTTAGTTTTACCATAAACTCGCGATCACGTTGACCAATTTAGAAAATCCAAGGACGCAAACTGAATATGAAGACTCTTACACCTTTAAGATATTTCTCTTTGAGTTTATGAACTTTTACTCGTCGCTGATCTATATAGCGTTCTTCAAGGGTCGCTTCTTCGATTACCCTGGTGATACCTTGACCAGGTCTTCGGAATTCTTGAGGGTCAAAGGTGATGTTTGTGATCCAGCTGGTTGCTTGAGTGAGCTCTGTATCCAGTTGGCCATTATCATGATTGGTAAACAGGTTTTTAACAACTTCCTGGAGTTGTTCAATCCGTAAGTATAGGCTTAAACTAGAATGTCAAGTCTTTCATGTTCTTGCATCATCTTTCGGGCTTTTTCCTGCTTCCAATGTTCTTTTGATTTTATGTTACTTCTATTTCCTTCCATCTTCCTTCTACTTGTATGTTGCTTCTTTTTCGCCTCCATTTCTTCCTTCATCTTCCTTCTTCTTTCGTTTAGTCCAGTAGTCCAACCAGAACAATAAAAAATCCCAATGCTTTTCAGGAAGTTTTACAACTGGTGGAGATGGAGGGCCCATAGATCCCACACCAAAGACCTTACAAGGAAGCATACCAGATGGGAGGAAGACTATCATTTGCAGGACCCAGGGCGTCTAGCCCTTTTCGATGAATATCTAGAAATGAGTATGTCTTTTGGATGTAAACCAACACGAAATTGCTTATTTCCTTTTCCAGTTTTGCAGTATGGTTTCGTTACACTGTTCGTGGCTGCATTTCCACTAGCACCGTTATGTGCCTTACTCAATAACATAGTTGAAATTCGTCTTGATGCTTATAAATTTGTTACACAAGCCAGGAGACCACTGGCTGAGAGGGTTGAAGACATTGGGGCGTGGTATGGCATCTTAAGAGCTATTACCTACGCTGCCATTGTATCAAATGTAAGTAATAAGAGTTGTGGATAAGTGTTGTAAGACATAACCTATAAATTGCCGCTCGTTTTCCATAGGCGTTCGTGATCGCATACACCAGTGACTTCATACCACGCATGGTCTACAAGTACAAGTACTCTCCGGATGATAGTTTGACTGGTTATATAGACTCATCGTTGTCGGTGTTTAATACTTCTGATTACGAAGAACACTGGGGGGCTGGAAGTGATCAAGACCCTCCCGAGTTGTGCCAATATAGGGGGTACCGTAATGGTCCGGAGCATGACGACGCTTATGGACTCAGCCCGCAGTATTGGCATGTTTTCGCTGCTAGGTTAGCGTTTGTTGTCATTTTCGAGGTATGTTGTGTTTTGCAGCCGAGGCAACATGGAAGAAATGTTGATTCGTCTTTGCATCTTCATTCATCTTGAGTCTTCGTTCTTCTTCCACCTTCCTTATTCTTACATATTGCTTTTTCTTCCATTTTTTTCTTCTTTCATCTTCGTTTTTATTCCATCTTATTTTTCCATGTTCCATCTTCCATCTCCTTCCATCTTCCTTCTTCTTCCATCTTTCTTCTTCTTCCATCTTCCTTCTTCTTCCATCTTTCTTCTTCTTCCGTCGTCCTTCTTCTTCCATCTTCCTTCATCTTCAGTTTTTCTTTTTATTCCATCTTGCCAATTTTGTTTCTTCTTTAGTCTTCCATCATGCTCTATCTTCCTTCTCCCTTTTTTTGCTCTTTTAAACATTAGCTATTCAAACACTACACAATCAAACACCAGACAATCAAACACTAGACAATTAGACGTTATGCAATGAAATATTGAACAATCATAGACAATCACACGTTGATAATTCCTTCTTGTCCCATTTTTCTTCTACCTACTCCCAGTTTCTTCCATCTTCATTCTATTTCTTCAAAAGAGCATGTATACATTGTTTATATTCGACTTCTTATTCCAGCACATAGTCTTTGCCCTGACTGGATTGATGCAATATGTGATTCCAGACATGCCTTCAGAGGTAAGTCATCAACTATAGGCATGATATAACATTATCGTGTTGCACTATCAACTTCAATAAGAAAGAAGCTTCTATATTCGTTACTATTGCAGTTGAGGACGCAGATTCAAAGAGAAACGCTGCTCGCGAAAGAAGCAAAATACGAGCATGGTCTGAGGAAAGGTGATTTTGATTATGAGGACTTCATAGGGTCCGTAAGAGAGAATAACAATGCCACGCATAGGCCTGAAAGAACTCCTGCTGCAGGTAGTTTTTGCGATAATCATGGTGATATACGGATTTTCCGGAGATTATAATAAGTAAAATATGAATGCTGTTGTATTTTGTTCAGCTGTGCGTGGATCGTGGGCTAGGAGGTTGAGTAGACTCTCTGATGGTTTGGATGCGCATGTGGAGGTGACTTCAAAGAAAAGGAATTCCATAAACTCAACAGTCTGGGAGTTTTCATAAGCGTTCTAAGGCCAAATTTCGTAACCTTTTGTACATAGATTCTATAAATATTACTGTATCTATACTAATGTTCTAAGCATAATTATCCATTTCTCAGTTAATAAAGTTCATTGTTATTATAGCTCTTTTATGTAAATCAGTTCTTCTTTTATTGTGAAGGCTCTCATCCTTACTGTCTTCTCTTTTGGGCAGACCTCATTACTTACCTGGAAGATCACAGCCACTGCATAAAAGGAACATTTAATAAAGAACGAACACAAACGATGGACTCTCTACTCGTATGCATTTATTAGATAAATCTTTAGATATAAATAATAATATATATATATTTCTAATTACGGTGTGTTCTACAATATTTATCTCAGAATTGGTTTGGTTAGTTGTCTACATCGCTACACCACAATTTCGGTCGCCCCACGATATTCTATCCTAAACCTAAAAAAAAGATTGTATTCCCGAGCCTAAAAACTACAACGCGGTTTCGCCCGAAATCGTGATCGAACACACTCGGCGCTAAATAATCGTCCTCTATATACTTGCACTAGCTACCAATCCGGCTTGTTCCCTAGTTAGGCAGGAAGGAAGACAACTAACAACCAGAGATCTCCAAAGAGCTGCTTTTTTTAGGGCGATAGACTGGTGCGATGCTCAGATGCAGGCACGATATTCGGCATGTGCGGCAACACGGGACAGGACTTCTTCTTGGGCTTCCTGTAACCAGGCGTGTGACTCTTCACCAAATCCTCAGGACACTTCCACGACTTCGGTCTCAAGCCACGTCCGCACTCGTCCAGACCGTCCTCGGTGTTCTTCTTCTCAGGGATTGCCTAAAATAACAAACAATCTCAACCGTTTTAACCAAAGACAGCGTTATTAGACAATTAGATATTAGATAATCAAACACTGGACAAACATAGACAATCAAACATTGGACAATCAGCCATCAGACAATCCAATGTTATGAAATCAAACATTACACAATCAAACACTAGACAATTAAACATACAATCAAACAATGGACAATCAGACATTAGACAATCAAACACTGAACAATAATAGACAATCAAATATTGGACAATCAGACATTAGACAAACACTACACAATCAAACACTGGACAATGAAACATTAGACAATTAAACACTGAACAATCATAGACAATGAAACATTGGACAATCAGACATGAGACAATCAAACACTACACAATCAAACATTACACGATTAAACATTAGACAATTAAACATACAAACACTGGGCAATCAGACATTAGAAAATCAAACACTGGACAATAATAGACAATCAAACACTGGACAAACACCAGACAATCAAACACTAGACAATGAAACATTAGACAATCAAACACTGGACAATCATAGGCAATCAAACACTGCACAATCAGACATTAGACAATCAAACACTGGACAATAATAGACAATCAAACATTGGATAATCAAACATTGAACAAACACTAGACAATCAAACACTGGACAATGGAACATTAGACAATTAAACACTGAACAATCATAGACAATCAAACATTGAGCAATCAAACAACAGATAATCAGACATTCGACAATCAAACATTAGACAAACAAACACTACACAATCAAACACTAGACCATTAGACAATCATAGACAATCCAACATTAGAAAATCAGACATTAGACAAACACTAGACAATCAAACACTGGACAATGAAATATTATACAATCAAACACTGGACAGTCATAGACAATCAAGAACACTAGGAAATGAAACATTAGACAGTTAAACACTAAACAGTTACAGACAATCAAACATTGGACAATCAAACACTACACAATCATAGATAATCAAAGACTGGACAATCAGATATTAGACAATCAAACACTAGACAATCAAACACTAGACAATTAGACTTACAATCAAACACTGGACAGTCATAGACAATCAAACACTGAAAATCAGACATTAGGCAATCAAACACTACATAATCAAACATTACACAATCAAACATTAGACAATTAAACATACAATTAAACACAGTGCAATCATAGGCAATCAAACACTGGACAATCAGACATTAGACAATCAAACATTGGACAATAATAGACAATCAAACACTGGACAATGAAACATTAGACAATTAAACACTGAACAATCATAGACAATCAAATATTGAGGAATCAAGCAATAGATAATCAGCATTAAACAATCAAACATTAGACAAACAAACACTACACAATCAAACACTAGATCATTAGACAATCAAATACTGGACAATCATAGACAATCCAACATTAGACAAACACTAGACAATCAAACACTGGACAATGAAACATTATACAATCAAACACTGGACAGTCATAGACAATCAAAAACACTAGGCAATGAAACAGACAGTTAAACGCTAAACAGTCACAGACAATCAAACATTGGACAATCAAACATTGGACAATCAAACATTGAACAATCAAACACTACACAATCAAAGACTGGACAATCAGATATTAGACAATCAAGCACTAGGCAATTAGACATACAATCAAACACTAGACAATCATAGACAATCAAACATTGGAAATCAGACATTAGACAAACACTAAATCAAACACTAGGCAATGAAACATGGTCAATTAACCACTGAACAATAATAGATAATCAAACATCGAAAAATCAGACATTAGACAATCAGACATTAGACAATCAAGCACTTGAATAAACAAATACTAGACTCAATTAGATATTAACTCAACCGTTTCACGTTATTCATAATAAACTTATACTCACAAGATCGATGCGAATCTTGGGACACTCCTTGTCCTTCTTGCCTCCGGTCGTGTCGTTCATCAGGTAGCCGAGGGTGCTGAGGACTGGCGCCCGAGGATCGTGCATGCCTGAAGCGTTGTAGGCAGAGATGCACTGGTTGCCCGTTTTCGGCTCCGGTGGGCAGTCCTTGATCATCTTCGGCATGGGCTTCTTCTTGCACTCGCCGGTCTTCCGCTTATCCCTGATCGGCCGTTCCTTCACCAGCGGGAAGGACATCTGTTTGAACGGAAACTTTGTACATCTCTCATTGTCTTTCTCGTCCTTCATTAAGACCGAGTACTGCTGTCTCGGCTTGAAGAAAGCCCCCTGGTGTAATACCTTGCTCGCCTCGGCCGCCTCTTGCAGCGGCGTCTTCTTGTTGCGCACCTGATGGAGCCACACGCCGATTTCCTGCCCAATCGACATACCGGATGATTTTTGTTTTGGGGGAGTCTTACCCTTCTTTTGCTTATTGTTTACCTCCTGCTGCTGTTGTTGGTGGTAAGTGTTATCGCAGCAAGGGCCCCTCTGACACGGCTTCTTCTACAACATAACACACCGCAACAATCAGATACAGATATCAGACAACCGCACAACCATTTAGACAAGAAGGCATCAGACAATCAAACAGGCAATCAAGCACCAGGTAATCAAATGCCAGACAATCACAGACAATCAAACATTGGACAATCAAACATTAGATAATCAGACATTAGATAATCAAACATTAGACAGTCAAACATTTGACAATCAAACCTTAGACAATCAAACATTAGACAATCAAACATTAGACAATCATAGACAATCAATCATGAACAATCTTAGACAATCAAACATTAGACAATCATAGACAATCAATCATGAACAATCTTAGACAATCAAACATTAGACAATCAAATACTAGAAAAACACTAGACAATCAAATAGGCAATCAAGCACCAGGTAATCAAATGCCAGACAATCAAACATTGGACAATCAAACATTAGATAATCAGACATTAGATAATCAAATATTTGACAATCAAACATTTGACAATCAAACCTTAGACAATCAAACATTAGACAATCAAACATTAGACAATCATAGACAATCAATCATGAACAATCTTAGACAATCAAACATTAGACAATCATAGACAATCAATCATGAACAATCTTAGACAATCAAACATTAGACAATCAAATACTAGAAAAACACTAGACAATCAAACAGGCAATCAAGCACCAGGTAATCAAATGCCAGACAATCAAACATTGGACAATCAAACATTTGACAATCAAACCTTAGACAATCAAACATTAGACAAACATTAGACAATCATAGACAATCAATCATGAACAATCTTAGACAATCAAACATTAGACAATCAAACATTAGACAATCATAGACAATCAATCATGAACAATCTTAGACAATCAAACATTAGACAATCAAACATTAGACAATCAAACATTAGACAATCATAGACGATCAATCATGAACAATCTTAGACAATCAAACATTAGACAATCAAATACTAGAAAAACTCTAGACAATCAAACACTGGGCAATTAGACAGTCAAACATTAGAGAATCAAACATTAGACAATCAAACATTAGACAATCAAACATTAGACAATCAAACATTGAACAATCAAACATTAGGCAATCAAACATTAGGCAATCAAACATTAGACAATCAAATAGCTACTACACAATCAAATACTAGATAATAATCAATCATCAATCATAGGCAATTAAACATTGGAAATCAGACATTAGACAACCAAACACTAGACAATCAAACATTACACAATCAAACAGTACACAATCAAACACTGGACAATCATAGACAATCAAACATTGGAAATCATCCATCAAAAGTAAACCACAAGCTAATACTCTCTCAGTGTTAGTTTGTGGTTTGTAGAAACATCACCCATCAATAAAAACAACCACAACATGCCACACAACTCACCTTCTTAGCGTACTTGCCGCCACCGTGCAACCCGCCATTGGCCAGACTGGTCATCGTCGGATAAAAGATCCTCGCCGCCTTCTTCTTGTCCCTACCGCTGTGCGATCTCTTCTTGTTCTTCGGTTTTCCCTCCTTCTAAACACCAAAGTTACCAAAGTTAGCACAAATCAACACCTCCACGACTCTCACCTCGTCCTCGGGGCACTTATTCCACCCACAGGGCTTCTTCATCACATTCTCGATCTTACAGCACTCCTCCTTCTTCTTGGCCAACAAATTATTCGGCGTTTTAGTGTGGAACTTCTTCTTCGGCGGCTTGAACGACGGATGCTCATCGGGCTTCCACGGGCACATCTTGCATTCAGACGGTTTCCGGTATGGCTCATCAGGGCACATCTCGCTATACGCAGCGTAGGGAGCCATCTTCTTCTTGCAGGGTGGATAGCGGGTGTCTGGCAGACACAGAGGCGCAGTTGGTGGCCTGTCCACACAAGGCGCAATCTACGGGTGTAGATTCTACGTTAGAAAAGAGCAAGAGAGGACTTGATGGGGTGAACCTTGGTGGCCTTAAACTTGCACTTGGCCTTCTTCTGCATGTCGTCGTCCATGGTGCCCAGTTTGCACTTCTTGTCCTTGTTGTTGTTGTTGTTGTTGGTCGAGTAGTAGCGGCGCTGCGTCTGCTGTATAGCGTGGCCTGGATTCCTGCGCGACGAGTTCTGACTGTCCGAGATGGACGATGTCCGGCTAGCCTTGTGCTCGGCCAGCATCAGCTCGGCCTTCTCCTGGTCAGAGATCGTGCACGACTCCATCACCTTCACGGGCTCGGGAAACGGGTTCGCCAGCTTCGGTGCTTTCAGCGGTAAAGTCAGGTTCATCCTGGTCATCGAATCCTCAAACCTTCTGCAAGAGAGAACGTGCGGAACAAACAGTCACTCACGCGGGTGAGTGACTCAGTGATAGTATGATTATTGAACTGACTCCAGTTCTCGTGATAAACCATGCAATCAAAAGTTTAGTATAAGTTAAATTATTTTAATTTAAACCTCAATAAAAAATATTTTTGTTCTTCGTGCGGCTAGCAAGTCTTCATTTATCCAAACCAACCGTTGAACTAACTTTTTAAAATATAACGTTACTCTACAACTTGGTGCTGCTTTTTTATTGGGTCAGCAAAATGGATAGGTACACTAAATATCCCTGTTTCTTTGTCTGTGGGACAGTCGTCCAAAAAATGAACATTGGGATAGGAAAACTGGCCGTCGATAATAAATATGACAGTAGGAAAAGCTAACATCGTCCATGAACCATTAATAAGTCGAGAACAAATAATTCTTCCACCGCTACATATTAAATTTGGGTTTATTAAACAGTTTGTGGAAGCTTTATATAAGAATGATGTTTGTTCCAAATATATTTGTTTTAATCATTTCCTGGCCTCAATACAGGAAAATTAGAAGCCGGTATCTTTGATGGACCACAAATGACTTAGGTTGAAGCATGGACAAGCTTTGTATCAGTTATCGAAGAATTTTAGGGAAATCACCAAGCTGAACAATATTCACAATACAAATCGTTGACAAAATGCTTCAAAATGTTGAAAAACTAACATGAGTACCAAGTTACATTATTTTCATAGTCATTTAGATTAATTTTCTGGCAATCTGAGCGATTATAATGAAGAACAAGGGTTTCAGCAGTATATCAAGATAACGGAGGAAAGATATGAAGGCCGATGGTATTGTCATATAATGGCAGACTACTGCTGGACCTTAAAAAGAGTCCTGAACGAAAAGAAAACCACACACAAAACGTTTTCTTAATTTAAATTTGTGCTTTTTTAATTCTTTTATTGTGAATTTCAAAATAAAGATCAGAAGTCAAAAGATTGTCCGTGTTGTGCTAAAGTTGTTGAAGAATAACGTCTAAAAAGAAAAAAAAACGTCTAAAACGAAAAAAACTAAGAAAAAAACGCAAAATAAGATGCACAGCACATTTTATTATCCATTCAAATAATACACTTCACTAATAGCGGCCATGTTGAGCACTCTTCAGTGACGAACTGATTTGAGAGGTTAAACTCTAATTCTTCACCGCCCTCGAAGTGTATTCTTTGAATGTTCGGACACACCCAACCCCCCTGGGTTCTAGACGCGAGGGCTTGAGCAACACACTTTTCGAAAAAAATTTCTAATTTTCACGATTTCCAACGTTCTTTTTTAGCATAATTTACCACGATTTCTAATTTTTACTATCAATTTTTTAATTTTAAAGAGTCTAAACTCCCAGTCAGCCTTCAACTTTCACTTTTTTGTTGTTCGGCGATATCATCGACACTATGGACATATACCTCGACTTTTTAATGTTCGTCTGCTTATCGGTCTCGGTCAGAGCGTCCGGGTACATGCACGAGTTGATCTCGACCGGTGGCTTGAAATATTCGGGCAGCAATGCCGGTTGCAGATGCTGCATAGCCATGTGGTTCTTTGCCACGTCAGCTTCGTTGTGAGCACTGCCTCTCGTTGACGACGCCGAGTTGACCTGTCTGGCCCTCGGCTGACACACCTGGTACTGTACTGCCCCCTGTGGAGGCGGCACTGCATCACTTTTCGAGACATCATTTCTAGCTGTCACTTCCAACTCTGGCACCTCTCGCTTAGCCGACAAAGTTCTGATCACCTAAAACAACGCACAAAACGGTATTTCGCACCACGAATTTGTCACAATTTGACAAACGACACCCCACAATGACTACAATTTCTACTATTTTATTATTACAAATTACAAACCTTCGAAATACTTACATTTGTAAGAAATTGACGATTAATTTTATTTGCTATGCGTAGAGCCATGATGTTGAACAAAAGTAAACAACTAAACAAATGTCAAACACAAATAATATATGAACGCTGTTATGCCCAACAAAAAATTTTGAAACGACTGTTTTCGGCAGTCAACACAAATACCATTGCCATAACAATCTTCGGCTCATCGCAACTTTGATCAATTGGACGGTTTGATATTTGACTGCTGAGATCAAACTTTTCGCCCGTGAGATTTTTGTCTGGCAAAATTGACGTTATTAATACGTCAACCTAACTTAAAATCGGTCTTCAGTGCCGATCGAAACGTCACAAATCGCTATCTTGTGACGGAATTGGCGAATTGTTCCAGCTTTTCTGCATCCACAGGCTCCCAGGCTCAGATCCCTTTTTGCATTTGCAAGAAATCAGTTTTAACAAGGTTTGTGGCACTCTTACGCTGAAAGCGTAATTCAGCGTTTCTCTAGTTTAATTCATTATATAACTGTTTTTGTTGTAAAATGAGTTGGAAAGGAGATATTATCAAAATATCTGGGGACTACACCGTTGCGTTGGTACAATGAAGTGTCTAAACACTTTTGCATTCAATTTTGTAAAGCCAGAGCCACTCTGAACCCTACCGAACGTCAGTTTCTATGACATAATGACATTTAATGTCATGTCGTGTCAGTGGCACTGACGTTTGTCAAAATCTGACAATTTGCAGCACAACGTCGAAGGCTGTGGATTCATGCCGGTTCTGTAAAAGCTAATAGCGCCTAAACCGCTCATCCCATTGATGTGTAAATTAGTATTCTTATTTAACGGTGCTACTGGATTTTCTCTATCTCGAACGGTTCGGATGTTATGATGTTCCAAAAATTGAAAATAGCGCCAAAATAGCTATTTTACTACAGTGTTCGCTTTTAGAGCAAACTGTGTCCGATCTAATCGTGCGATTTTGATGATTCCAACGGTACTAGACGGGAAATTGTCTCAGGAATCCATTTTTGGTAGTTCCGTCCCAGAAATTTTAAGATTACCTGGCAACTATCAGCGATAGAAACTTGTTCTCTGAAATTTTAAGATTACCTGGAAACTATCAGCGATAGACACTTGTTCTCTGCAAATTTGTAATCAGCGCACTCGTTTTAGTAAAATAGCGAAGATTTCATGTCTATACGAGCCCTAGTTTTCGAGATAAGTTCCCCACACGAAAATTTTAGTTTCAAAATTGCTACTTTTAACGAAATTTTGACTAGTAAAAAACTCAAATACTTCCAACCAATTAAGGTTATGGGTCCTTATGCAGTTTTCACACTGATTCCAACGGTGCTACTGGATTTTCTCTATCTCGAACGGTTCGGATGTTATGATGTTCCAAAATTGAAAATAGCGCCAAAATAGCTATTTTACTACAGTGTTCGCTTTTAGAGCAAACTGTGTCCGATCTAATCGTGCGATCTTTATGATTCTAACGGTACTAGACGGAAAATTTTCTCAGGAATCCATTTTTGGTAGTCCCGTCCCAGAAATTTTAAGATTACCTGGAAACTATCAGCGATAGACACTTGTTCTCTGAAATTTTAAGATTACCTGGAAACTATCAGCGATAGACACTTGTTCTCTGCAAATTTGTAATCAGCGCACTCGTTTTAGTAAAACAGCGAAGATTTCACGTCTATATGAGCCCTAGTTTTCGAGATAAGTTCCCCACACGAAAATTTTAGTTTCAAAATTGCTACTTTTAACGAAATTTTGACTAGTAAAAAACTCAAATACTTCCAACCAATTAAGGTTATGGGTCCTTATGCAGTTTTTCACACTGATTCTAACGGTGCTACTGGATTTTCTCTATCTCGAACGGTTCGGATGTTATGATGTTCCAAAAATTGAAAATAGCGCCAAAATAGCTATTTTACTACAGTGTTCGCTTTTAGAGCAAACTGTGTCCGATCTAAGCGTGCGATCTTGATGATTCTAACGGTACTAGACGGAAAATTGTCTCAGGGATCCATTTTTGGTAGTCCCGTCCCAGAAATTTTAAGATTACCTGGAAACTATCAGCGATAGACACTTGTTCTCTGAAATTTTAAGATTACCTGGAAACTATCAGCGATAGACACTTGTTCTCTGCAAATTTGTAATCAGCGCACTCGTTTTAGTCAAACAGCGAAGATTTCATGTCTATATGAGCCCTAGTTTTCGAGATAAGTTCCCCACCTGAAAATTTTAGTTTCAAAATAGCTACTTTTAACGAAAATTTGACTAGTAAAAAACTCAAATACTTCCAACCAATTAAGGTTATGGGTCCTTATGCAGTTTTTCACACTGATTCCAACGGTGCTACTGGATTTTCTCTATCTCGAACGGTTCGGATGTTATGATGTTCCAAAAATTGAAAATAGCGCCAAAATAGCTATTTTACTACAGTGTTCGCTTTTAGAGCAAACTGTGTCCGATCTAAGCGTGCGATCTTGATGATTCTAACGGTACTAGACGGAAAATTGTCTCAGGGATCCATTTTTGGTAGTCCCGTCCCAGAAATTTTAAGATTACCTGGAAACTATCAGCGATAGACACTTGTTCTCTGAAATTTTAAGATTACCTGGAAACTATCAGCGATAGACACTTGTTCTCTGCAAATTTGTAATCAGCGCACTCGTTTTAGTAAAACAGCGAAGATTTCACGTCTATATGAGCCCTAGTTTTCGAGATAAGTTCCCCACCTGAAAATTTTAGTTTCAAAATTGCTACTTTTAACGAAATTTTGACTAGTAAAAAACTCAAATACTTCCAACCAATTAAGGTTATGGGTCCTTATGCAGTTTTTCACACTGATTCCAACGGTGCTACTGGATTTTCTCTATCTCGAACGGTTCGGATGTTATGATGTTCCAAAAATTGAAAATAGCGCCAAAATAGCTATTTTACTACAGTGTTCGCTTTTAGAGCAAACTGTGTCCGATCTAAGCGTGCGATCTTGATGATTCTAACGGTACTAGACGGAAAATTGTCTCAGGGATCCATTTTTGGTAGTCCCGTCCCAGAAATTTTAAGATTACCTGGAAACTATCAGCGATAGACACTTGTTCTCTGAAATTTTAAGATTACCTGGAAACTATCAGCGATAGACACTTGTTCTCTGCAAATTTGTAATCAGCGCACTCGTTTTAGTCAAACAGCGAAGATTTCATGTCTATATGAGCCCTAGTTTTCGAGATAAGTTCCCCACCTGAAAATTTTAGTTTCAAAATAGCTACTTTTAACGAAAATTTGACTAGTAAAAAACTCAAATACTTCCAACCAATTAAGGTTATGGGTCCTTATGCAGTTTTTCACACTGATTCCAACGGTGCTACTGGATTTTCTCTATCTCGAACGGTTCGGATGTTATGATGTTCCAAAAATTGAAAATAGCGCCAAAATAGCTATTTTACTACAGTGTTCGCTTTTAGAGCAAACTGTGTCCGATCTAATCGTGCGATCTTGATGATTCCAACGGTACTAGACGGAAAATTGTCTCAGGAATCCATTTTTGGTAGTCCCGTCCCAGAAATTTTAAGATTACCTGGAAACTATCAGCGATAGACACTTGTTCTCTGAAATTTTAAGATTACCTGGAAACTATCAGCGATAGACTCTTGTTCTCTGCAAATTTGTAATCAGCGTACTCGTTTTAGTAAAACAGCGAAGATTTCATGTCTATACGAGCCCTAGTTTTCGAGATAAGTTCCCCACCTGAAAATTTTAGTTTCAAAATAGCTACTTTTAACGAAAGTTTGACTAGTAAAAAACTCAAATACTTCCAACCAATTAAGGTTATGGGTCCTTATGCAGTTTTTCACACTGATTCCAACGGTGCTACTGGATTTTCTCTATCTCGAACGGTTCGGATGTTATGATGTTCCAAAAATTGAAAATAGCGCCAAAATAGCTATTTTACTACAGTGTTCGCTTTTAGAGCAAACTGTGTCCGATCTAATCGTGCGATCTTGATGATTCCAACGGTACTAGACGGAAAATTGTCTCAGGAATCCATTTTTGGTAGTCCCGTCCCAGAAATTTTAAGATTACCTGGAAACTATCAGCGATAGACACTTGTTCTCTGAAATTTTAAGATTACCTGGAAACTATCAGCGATAGACTCTTGTTCTCTGCAAATTTGTAATCAGCGTACTCGTTTTAGTAAAACAGCGAAGATTTCATGTCTATACGAGCCCTAGTTTTCGAGATAAGTTCCCCACCTGAAAATTTTAGTTTCAAAATTGGTACTTTTAACGAAATTTTGACTAGTAAAAAACTCAAATACTTCCAACCAATTAAGGTTATGGGTCCTTATGCAGTTTTTCACACTGATTCCAACGGTGCTACTGGATTTTCTCTATCTTGAACGGTTCGGATGTTATGATGTTCCAAAAATTGAAAATAGCGCCAAAATAGCTATTTTACTACAGTGTTCGCTTTTAGAGCAAACTGTGTCCGATCTAATCGTGCGATCTTGATGATTCCAACGGTACTAGACGGGAAATTGTCTCAGGAATCCATTTTTGGTAGTCCCGTTGCTCTAAGACATATCGTTCACGAGTAAACCACGATTTTATCGTCAATGGTATACTTTATGTACTCATAGGTCATTTTGGTAAAATACAAAACACATGGGGTAATAGTTGTTATAATATATATATTTTACAGTAAGTTTACAATAAAATTAATTATGATTGTATACCATTTTGCATTCGCTCTCATATATACGATAATATATACACACACAGTACTTTTAGATTTTTTGTTTATACAATACTAGAGATCTATACAGGCGTAACTGTACCGATAGTACGTTTATAGTTTATATATATATATATATATATATATATTTATATATAGCGGCTATTGCAAAAAAATAACCGCACCTCACTCAGAGCGAGGCTTTTTTTGCTCCACTCAAATTTTGCGTATCGAGTCGACGAAATAAATCACTAAAGTCAAACTAAGATCACATTTTTTTTTTTTACAGTAGAGATAAAACATAAATAGATAACTGAGAGTTAAATTATTATAGAACTGACGGAGTATAAAAAAAAAATAATAATCAGGCATCAAATAAAATTACTATTTACAAAGTTTGGGTTGTTTTTCTTTTTTACAAAAGGGAAGTTTTAAAAATTAATAAATTATTTTCTATTTGTCTATACACATGTCTTGGGATATAACATCAAATATCACAGAAGCTTATGAAGCAGGCGTTGCGTAAAAAAAATTAAATAAAACAACACCCATTCCATAACACCTCTAAAAAATTAATTTTTTTTTGTTTGGAAATAAAACTTGACGAAATTATATTCTGCGGAAGGAAAAAATACCTGTTTTGCTTGTTCCTCGAGCCATTCTAACCTTACGTACACAAACTACAGATTTTCTCATACCGAATATACAGAGTGTTCACTTTTATAACCATGTCCTCCTCGGTCACTTTTTGACAATCTCAGGAACACCCTGTATATGCAATTAGTACATTTCTTCTGGTCTCTTGTCGGTTTAGTTGCATTAACTGGGTCTAGATGGCGTACTAACGACGACGACGGGTTTGACAACGTACTGGGCGTTCATGACGTTAACGACTTTGCCGTTGTACGGCTGGGGTATGAGGAAATGGGCGACGGTTGGCGGGTTTGTGACCAACGGAAGATCGCTGTGGCAGAGGTTTTTCGTAACGGGGACTTTCTGGACGACGACCTGACTCATCGGGTAGCTGACCGGTAACATGGATAGGGCCGTCGTTTGGACTTGGGTACCCTGTAAAAAAAAGGAAAGAAATTGATAAATTGATGAATAAAATGTATAGTGTGATATAGAATCTTTATTTGTAATCTACTGATCTAAGATTAGGTTACCTGCTGTTTTGTTGCATCTGGTTTTTGCGAAATAAGTTCTTTTGTTAGAAATACAACATTCGTGACCTTTTCATCATTCAGTTTAAAAAAAAACTACCATTATTAAAATGAGCGATTTACACACATTTTTAATAAAATAAAACTGTATAAAATAAAACAGTTTAATAAAATAAAACTGTGTCAATAATACACTTGTCTTAGGTCAGGAATGTTTCCCTAGAGGATTGTTGTTTTTTATGACTAGAAAGAATTTAATTCGCAAAAACCAGATGCAATAAAACAGCAGTTGGTTTCAATATAACTTGACTTAGGTCAGGAATGTTGTATTTTATGACAACAAGGTATTAAATTTGCAAAAACCAGATGCAATAAAACAGCAGGTAGCAATAAAACAGCAGGTGGTTTCAATATACCTTGACTTAGGTCAGGAATGTTGTATTTTATGACTACAAGGTATTAAATTCGCAAAAACCAGATGCAATAAAACAGCAGGTGGTTTCAATATAACTTGACTTAGGTCAGGAATGTTGTATTTTATGACTACAAGGTATTAAATTTGCAAAAACCAGATGCAATAAAACAGCAGGTAGCAATAAAACAGCAGGTGGTTTCAATATACCTTGACTTAGGTCAGGAATGTTGTATTTTATGACTACAAGGTATTAAATTCGCAAAAACCAGATGCAATAAAACAGCAGGTGGTTTCAATATAACTTGACTTAGGTCAGGAATGTTGTATTTTATGACTACAAGGTATTAAATTCGCAAAAACCAGATGCAATAAAACAGCAGGTGGTTTCAATATAACTTGACTTAGGTCAGGAATGTTGTATTTTATGACTACAAGGTATTAAATTCGCAAAAACCAGATGCAATAAAACAGCAGGTGGTTTCAATATAACTTGACTTAGGTCAGGAATGTTGTATTTTATGACTACAAGGTATTAAATTCGCAAAAACCAGATGCAATAAAACAGCAGGTGGTTTCAATATAACTTGACTTAGGTCAGGAATGTTGTATTTTATGACTACAAAGTATTAATTGGCAAAAACCAGATGCAATAAAACAGCAGGTAGCAATAAAATAGCAGGTAGCAATAAAATAGCAGGTAGCAATAAAACAGCAGGTGGTTTCAATATAACTTGACTTAGGCCAGGAATGTTGTATTTTATGACTACAAAGTATTGAATCGACAAAAACCAGATGCAATCAAACAGCAGGTAGCAATAAAACAACAGGTGGTTTCAATATAACTTGACTTAGGCCAGGCATGTTGTATTTTATGACTACAAAGTATTGAATTCGCAAAAACCAGATGCAATAAAACAGCAGGTAGCAATAAAATAGCAGGTAGCAATAAAACAGCAGGTGGTTTCAATATAACTTGACTTAGGCCAGGAATGTTGTATTTTATGACTACAAAGTATTGAATCGACAAAAACCAGATGCAATCAAACAGCAGGTAGCAATAAAACAACAGGTGGTTTCAATATAACTTGACTTAGGCCAGGCATGTTGTATTTTATGACTACAAAGTATTGAATTCGCAAAAACCAGATGCAATAAAACAGCAGGTAGCAATAAAATAGCAGGTAGCAATAAAACAGCAGGTGGTTTCAATATAACTTGACTTAGGCCAGGAATGTTGTATTTTATGACTACAAAGTATTGAATCGACAAAAACCAGATGCAATAAAACAGCAGGTAGCAATAAAATAGCAGGTAGCAATAAAACAGCAGGTGGTTTCAATATAACTTGACTTAGGCCAGGAATGTTGTATTTTATGACTACAAAGTATTGAATTCGCAAAAACCAGATGCAATAAAACAGCAGGTAGCAATAAAATAGCAGGTAGCAATAAAACAGCAGGTGGTTTCAATATAACTTGACTTAGGCCAGGAATGTTGTATTTTATGACTACAAAGTATTGAATTCGCAAAAACCAGATGCAATAAAACAGCAGGTAGCAATAAAATAGCAGGTAGCAATAAAACAGCAGGTGGTTTCAATATAACTTGACTTAGGCCAGGAATGTTGTATTTTATGACTACAAAGTATTGAATTCGCAAAAACCAGATGTAATAAAACAGCAGGTAGCAATAAAACAGCAGGTGGTTTCAATATAACTCGACTTAGGTCAGGAATGTTGTATTTTATGACTACAAAGTATTGAATTCGCAAAAACCAGATGCAATAAAACAGCAGGTAGCAATAAAACAACAGGTGGTTTCAATATAACTTGACTTAGGTCAGGAATGTTGTATTTTATGACTACAAAGTACTGAATTCGCAAAAACCAGATGCAATAAAACAGCAGGTAGCAATAAAACAGCAGGTGGTTTCAATATAACTCGACTTAGGTCAGGAATGTTGTATTTTATGACTACAAAGTATTGAATTCGCAAAAACCAGATGTAATAAAACAGCAGGTAGCAATAAAACAGCAGGTGGTTTCAATATAACTTGACTTAGGTCAGGAATGTTGTATTTTATGACTACAAAGTATTGAATTCGCAAAAACCAGATGTAATAAAACAGCAGGTAGCAATAAAACAGCAGGTGGTTTCAATATAACTTGACTTAGGTCAGGAATGTTGTATTTTATGACTACAAAGTATTGAATTCGCAAAAACCAGATGCAATAAAACAGCAGGTAGCAATAAAATAGCAGGTAGCAATAAAACAGCAGGTGGTTTCAATATAACTTGACTTAGGCCAGGAATGTTGTATTTTATGACTACAAAGTATTGAATTCGCAAAAACCAGATGCAATAAAACAGCAGGTAGCAATAAAATAGCAGGTAGCAATAAAACAGCAGGTGGTTTCAATATAACTTGACTTAGGCCAGGCATGTTGTATTTTATGACTACAAAGTATTGAATTCGCAAAAACCAGATGCAATAAAACAGCAGGTAGCAATAAAATAGCAGGTAGCAATAAAACAGCAGGTGGTTTCAATATAACTTGACTTAGGCCAGGAATGTTGTATTTTATGACTACAAAGTATTGAATCGACAAAAACCAGATGCAATAAAACAGCAGGTAGCAATAAAATAGCAGGTAGCAATAAAACAGCAGGTGGTTTCAATATAACTTGACTTAGGCCAGGAATGTTGTATTTTATGACTACAAAGTATTGAATTCGCAAAAACCAGATGCAATAAAACAGCAGGTAGCAATAAAATAGCAGGTAGCAATAAAACAGCAGGTGGTTTCAATATAACTTGACTTAGGCCAGGAATGTTGTATTTTATGACTACAAAGTATTGAATTCGCAAAAACCAGATGTAATAAAACAGCAGGTAGCAATAAAACAGCAGGTGGTTTCAATATAACTCGACTTAGGTCAGGAATGTTGTATTTTATGACTACAAAGTATTGAATTCGCAAAAACCAGATGCAATAAAACAGCAGGTAGCAATAAAACAACAGGTGGTTTCAATATAACTTGACTTAGGTCAGGAATGTTGTATTTTATGACTACAAAGTACTGAATTCGCAAAAACCAGATGCAATAAAACAGCAGGTAGCAATAAAACAGCAGGTGGTTTCAATATAACTCGACTTAGGTCAGGAATGTTGTATTTTATGACTACAAAGTATTGAATTCGCAAAAACCAGATGTAATAAAACAGCAGGTAGCAATAAAACAGCAGGTGGTTTCAATATAACTTGACTTAGGTCAGGAATGTTGTATTTTATGACTACAAAGTATTGAATTCGCAAAAACCAGATGTAATAAAACAGCAGGTAGCAATAAAACAGCAGGTGGTTTCAATATAACTTGACTTAGGTCAGGAATGTTGTATTTTATGACTACAAAGTATTGAATTCGCAAAAACCAGATGTAATAAAACAGCAGGTAGCAATAAAACAGCAGGTGGTTTCAATATAACTTGACTTAGGTCAGGAATGTTGTATTTTATGACTACAAAGTATTGAATTCGCAAAAACCAGATGCAATAAAACAGCAGGTAGCAATAAAATAGCAGGTAGCAATAAAACAGCAGGTGGTTTCAATATAACTTGACTTAGGCCAGGAATGTTGTATTTTATGACTACAAAGTATTGAATTCGCAAAAACCAGATGTAATAAAACAGCAGGTAGCAATAAAACAGCAGGTGGTTTCAATATAACTCGACTTAGGTCAGGAATGTTGTATTTTATGACTACAAAGTATTGAATTCGCAAAAACCAGATGTAATAAAACAGCAGGTAGCAATAAAACAGCAGGTGGTTTCAATATAACTTGACTTAGGCCAGGAATGTTGTATTTTATGACTACAAAGTATTGAATTCGCAAAAACCAGATGCAATAAAACAGCAGGTAGCAATAAAATAGCAGGTAGCAATAAAACAGCAGGTGGTTTCAATATAACTTGACTTAGGCCAGGAATGTTGTATTTTATGACTACAAAGTATTGAATTCGCAAAAACCAGATGCAATAAAACAGCAGGTAGCAATAAAATAGCAGGTAGCAATAAAACAGCAGGTGGTTTCAATATAACTTGACTTAGGTCAGGAATGTTGTATTTTATGACTACAAAGTATTGAATTCGCAAAAACCAGATGCAATAAAACAGCAGGTAGCAATAAAATAGCAGGTAGCAATAAAACAGCAGGTGGTTTCAATATAACTTGACTTAGGCCAGGAATGTTGTATTTTATGACTACAAAGTATTGAATTCGCAAAAACCAGATGTAATAAAACAGCAGGTAGCAATAAAACAGCAGGTGGTTTCAATATAACTTGACTTAGGTCAGGAATGTTGTATTTTATGACTACAAAGTATTGAATTCGCAAAAACCAGATGCAATAAAACAGCAGGTAGCAATAAAATAGCAGGTAGCAATAAAACAGCAGGTGGTTTCAATATAACTTGACTTAGGCCAGGAATGTTGTATTTTATGACTACAAAGTATTGAATTCGCAAAAACCAGATGTAATAAAACAGCAGGTAGCAATAAAACAGCAGGTGGTTTCAATATAACTCGACTTAGGTCAGGAATGTTGTATTTTATGACTACAAAGTATTGAATTCGCAAAAACCAGATGCAATAAAACAGCAGGTAGCAATAAAACAACAGGTGGTTTCAATATAACTTGACTTAGGTCAGGAATGTTGTATTTTATGACTACAAAGTACTGAATTCGCAAAAACCAGATGCAATAAAACAGCAGGTAGCAATAAAACAGCAGGTGGTTTCAATATAACTCGACTTAGGTCAGGAATGTTGTATTTTATGACTACAAAGTATTGAATTCGCAAAAACCAGATGCAATAAAACAGCAGGTAGCAATAAAATAGCAGGTAGCAATAAAACAGCAGGTGGTTTCAATATAACTCGACTTAGGTCAGGAATGTTGTATTTTATGACTACAAAGTATTGAATTCGCAAAAACCAGATGCAATAAAACAGCAGGTAGCAATAAAACAACAGGTGGTTTCAATATAACTTGACTTAGGCCAGGAATGTTGCATTTTATGACTACAAAGAATTTAATTCGCAAAAACCAGATGCAACAAAACAACAGGTAGTCCCAATAATAAATAAACTTGTGTTAGGTCAAGAATGTTGTACATTACGACAAGAAAGAATTTAATTCGTAAAAACCAGATGCAATAAAACAGCAGGTAGTCCAAATAATAAATAAACTTGTCATTGGTCAGGAATGTTGTATTTTATGACTAGAACGAATTTAATTCGCAAAAACAAGATGCCATAAAACAGTAGATAGTCCCAATAACAAATAAACTTTCTTTTTCGAGTTTCCACCAAAACATCAAAATAAAAGAAAAAGTATTCATTACCTCTTTAAGGCCGTTCATTTTCGGTGGACAATAGGACACCCTGGGCAAGGGCAATTTCTCCAACTGCGCCTGGGCCTCATCAGGATCAACTTTCAATTCAACTTCCTAAAATGAACACGAAACAAACATTAAAAACCGAAATTCTAACTATAGCCAGCTCCACATTGACGAATTCTTGCGCAAATATCTGTCAATGTGCACCCGGCTTGAAAAAAAAAAAATAACTTACATCCTTGACACCATTTAAAGGCGTTTGACAAGACGACACCCTCGGCAAGGGTATCTTCTCCAAAGGTGGAATAACCTCTTCAGGCTCAATCTTGATCTCAACATCTTGCAAACTCGCCACGTCAGGACAAATGGCCGACAGGTCTATATCGGTACCGGCAAAGTCCTTCTTAAGCTGCAGGAGGCTCTGTTGATGTTGGATCTTCAGTCTGGCCAGCCTCTCCATCTCGTTCTCCATCTCTCTCTCCTTCTTCTTCAGGCTATGGATGTGCCTGATGGCCGCGTGGAGAATACTGAGATTGGAGGTTTTCCGTTCGTCCGGCGTCCTGGGCAACTGTTTCTTGAGGATGTCGAAGCATTCTTTCAGATGCGCCCGCCTGTCCTTCTCCAGTTTATTGTGGACTTCGCGTGTGCCCGTCCTGAACGGTATAGGAGGTTGCTTGCGCTTGTGCTCGCCACTTTCGTCGATCACCAGAGGGTTGATGATGTCGAAGCTGTTGTTGATGAGGCGCGTAGGTGGATTTGTCGGTAGAGTTAGTGATGTGATGTCTGGAATTAATGGCAATCGTTAATTACTTTTATAATATTTGACATAAGCATGAGAAACGTTTTAGTGAGATACATAACACAAGAGAACAAGGGTCTTACAACCAGAACAAGGATCACATATTTTTCTTGACCAAATATAACTTTTTATACATCAAGTCATCAAAGTATCGTGATTTAGAATTGGAGATCTGGAAAAGCCACGAACACCTAATATATGCTGTATTTCCTGTTAGATCGGACTTTTAAAGTGGATGAAAGGGTAGCAAAAGAAAATGCCGTTTGCAGTTCCCATATTCTGGCGATAGGATAAGCATAAAATAAAATATTAAAACTTGCCATCATTTACAAGGCGTAACGAGCCTTTTAAAGCATATTTTAACATGGAAGGATCTTTACGTGTATGTCACGATGTTGAGGGTCTTATGAACGCGTTTGATATTCCCCACGATCCTTCTGAATGGTGGCTTTCATAGATTCATCAAAATACACAGCTTGTAAGCAGTACTTTTGCATATTCTTTCAATTTATAATATAATTTCTTAATTACCTCTTGGTTTAAGTAGTGTGGGTTGTGGTAAAGACGTGGAAGGTTGTAGATGTCTCTGATGCGTCACATGTTGTATCTGTTGCTGTTGCGGAACAGGTTGTATGTTCTGCTCTTGTACTTGGAGGGGATGAGCAAGTTTGATGGTGTGATGTTGCTGTGCAATGTGAAGAACATCGTTTCGGCCGTTCCTTATTGGTTGTGGCTGCGTCTGATACTCCAATTGTTTGCTCTGTAAACGTTGCTGTTCTTCCTGTAGCTCTATAAACTTGGCAGCCTCAAGCAGAGTCTCAAAATTCATTTCGTTCTGCAAACGAAATAACAAAACGTTGTTTATAAATAAACCCAGTTTATTATGCCGAAAAATATCTTTATTTTTTGTATGATCAAAAATAATAAATGAGCTGCAGAAGAAGAAGGGATATCGATATTATTGCTGCATCAAGATGACGACAACAGATGGCACTTTAGGTTAGTTCGTTAATCGGTTTAAAAGGCGAAACTAAACAATAGGAAAGACGGAAGACAGTTAACCTATCAGATAGAGCAGAAAGAGAAGCACTGTTAACTAAACAGAAGAGCTATTTAAATAAACGAATTCAGATTCAGCTTTCTTTCACACAATACATTTTAGTTTTATTACACACAAGAATAGAGGTTAAATAATCTGATCAAAAAAATAACAGATGCTTATTATATAGGTACTAGTCGTACAGATGAGTGCTGAATTGATTGTGTGTGCTATTTGCTAATCTTTCTAGGTCGTGGACATTACTGGCAGACAGTAGCGGTCAGTCACACCGAATCGGCACAGCAATAGCGGAATTTTGCTGCCAATACTAGCAGCAAATCGATCAAGTATGATACAACAATCCAATAAAATATATACCACTGTTTCTATGATGATTTTTACATTAATAATCAAATATGGGTCAATTGGAGAGTTTTAAATCAAAAGGGTCTAAGTCCATTTTTATATTTTTTGAGGTTTTTGTGTCAATGGGTTCTGGGTTCTACAGGCCACCCTCAGCAACAACCAAAAGGATCTATGTCAATATCAATTCGGGTTTTGTCCATACAACGGTCAAAAGATGGCATGGCATGGCAAAAAGTGCCATGCCATCAAAAAACGTGATTTTTTTTCAAAATTGACGCATTTAATTTACAAAATATCGCGCAGTCCACGCGGAATTGTGTCCTTTTTTCAATTCGAGCGTCAAAAGTAATATCGAAAAGCCCAATTTTGCAGCTACTCGATCGCAAATGTCGGCGAAAATGGGTGATTCCGCTGAACGCGCCCTACACTTGAAAGTTCGTAATTAATATAGGTAGATAAAACTTCATGTTTACTATCCAAAAAAACGATTGTATTATAGCGTAATACAGATTTTGGATCGGTAAATAAAGTTTAATATTAGACACTGTATGTACATTGTTAATATTATCATAGAAGTTTAACTGTAATAATTTTACACACTTTATGGCTGCTATTATTCTGGTATAAAGTAAATAGAAAATGTGGAAAGAGATTACAACTTATTGTGAATTATAACGTAGACAGAGAGACCAAATATTGAATGAAACGAATTTGCTTCAAGTCAAAGAAAGGTCGATGTTAAATAGTGGCAGACAAAGCTTTGGTTGCCGCAAAGAAATTTCTTTGGTGTGTAGTGTAGTCGAAAAACACAATAAAAGATTATGGTGGACTCATTAGATTATTTTTCTCCACGGAAATCTTTACTAAAGACTACAGACTTATCCCAAATGAAGAGTAACCAGAATATCGCTCGCTTTCTATAGCTCAGCCTATATAAGCTCAAACTAAGCTAACGTGTGACTAGAGACGTCAGCGCCATCTCCCCGCCAGTAGACATAGCGACAATGTTTAATGAAACCGCACGTTTTTGATTCAAACACAATCTTTTTACTCAAATCTTTCTCTTCCAACTAATTTCAAATAGAATATTTACTAGCTCTGTGTATATGTCAAAATTTTCGACTTTAGTTATTGGGCATTCTAGAAATATGTGGTTAAGGCTTCCCAACTGTCCACATTCGCAATATGGACATTTTAGGATACATTTTAGGTTATCTGCTATCTGTTACTGATGTTACGAATGTCCGGCAGGGGGCGTTTCGGGTTTGACGTTACTGTGGTAGTAGCAGCAAAACACGGGTCGACAAAAATCGATTTTTTTGGATCGAAAATTGTTTTTAAGACCGTTTTTTTGCTCAAAACTCTTTGCGAAGGGTATTTAGAGGGATCTTATCGTAAGACATGAGAGCGAGCGGCTTTTATAAGGTCGGCAGGAACGGATAAAAAATGTAAATTTTTGACGTTCATCGATCCGCTTGTCGGAATTTCTAGACGTCACGTGACATTTTCTCGAGGTTCGCCTTCACCCGAAGAGGTGCAAAAACGTGATTTTTTTTCAAAATTGACGCATTTAATTTACAAAATATCGCGCAGTCCACGCGGAATTGTGTCCTTTTTTCAATTCGAGCGTCAAAAGTAATATCGAAAAGCCCAATTTTGTAGCTATTCGATCACAAATGTCGGCGAAAATGGACGATTCCGCTGAACGCGCCCTACACTTGAAAGTTCGTAATTAGTATAGGTAGATTTACCTCAAGACCGATCTTCATTTCAAATAAAACCAAATTTATTTCATTCAAACTGAACCGTTTTTATCTTTTTATCGGGTGCAACAGATGGCTGTATATTTGGGTATTTCTGGTCATGATCGATAAGCCTTTGATATGGAGCATTTTTATTTGCACGAAGTCTGTTAAATAATGATTACTTCACGCCAGTGGATTCTATTTTGGGACGGTATGTACCGAAAATGATTTATTTTTAAATGTGGTTTGGAAAGCCGATAATTCAATTTTTACACATCAGCTGTGATCATGAAGTTTTAAACCATAGAGATTGCTTGTTTTACTGAAGGTTCAACTCAGGTTCAAGGCAGGTAGTCAATAAAACCCCACAAATTGGTATTAAATATGAAATATTTTATGGTTGCGACGCCTTCACCTGACAAAAGACAATACATTGTCTCACTGTTGTATGTACCTACCTGGTGACATAAAAAATACACCAGAAATAGTTGATCTTAATTGCAGTTTGAACTGAGTGGTAGTAGCCACTAGGAGCAGCAGCACTTTTGCTGGTAAACAGCGTAATGTGACCACAAAATAGCCGCTGGCAGCTGTTGCTGCTCTGGCTTCACAAAATTGTATACACAATTGCAAAAGTGTTTAGACACTTGAAGTTTGATAAAAAATGTAAAACAATTTTAACGCATTCGCTGTTTACACTTTATTTTGCGTAAACATGTACGTCCGTATGCTTGTAGTCCCTGGAAAAATATAGAAGACTTATATGTAGACACTTCAATTATAATACGCAATACATTTCAATGTAAGCAAGATCAGGACCTGATAGAATAGTGTGCAATTTGAATTTATTATTGAATTTTGAAAGGGTTTAATTTTAGAGAAAACTAGCTCTGTGTATATGTCAAAATTTTCGACTTTAGTTATTGGGCATTCTAGAAATATGTGGTTAAGGCTTCCCACCTGTCCACATTCGCAATATGGACATTTTAGGATACATTTTAGGTTATCTGCTATCTGTTACTGTTGTTACGAATGTCCGGCAGGAGGCGTTTCGGGTTTGACGTTACTGTGGTAATAGCAGCAAAACACGGGTCGACAAAAATCGATTTTTTGGATCAAAAATTGGTTTTAAGGCCGTTTTTTTGCTCAAAACTCTTTGCGAAGGGTATTTAGAGGGATCTTATCGTAAGACATGAGAGCGAGCGGCTTTTATAAGGTCGGCAGGAACGGATAAAGAATGTAAATTTTTGACGTTCATCGATCCGCTTGTCGGAATTTCTAGACGTCACGTGACATTTTCTCGAGGTTCGTCTTCACCCGAAGGGGTGCAAAAACGTGATTCTTTTTTCAAAATTGACGCATTTAATTTACAAAATATCGCTCAGTCCACGCGGAATTGTGTCCTTTTTTCAATTCGAGCGTCAAAAGTAATATCGAAAAGCCCAATTTTGCAGCTACTCGATCGCAAATGTCGGCGAAAATGGGCGATTCCGCTGAACGCGCCCCACAATTGAAAGTTCGTAATTAGTATAGGTAGACTAGCTCTTTGTATATGTCAAAATTTTCGATTTTAGTTATTGGGCATTCTAGAAATATGTGGTTAAGCTTCCCACCTGTCCACATTCGCAATATGGACATTTTAGGATACATTTTAGGTTATCTGCTATCTGTTACTGTTGTTACGAATGTCCGGCAGGGGGCGTTTCGGGTTTGACGTTACTGTGGTAATAGCAGCAAAACACGGGTCGACAAAAATCGATTTTTTGGATCGAAAATTGGTTTTAAGGCCGTTTTTTTGCTCAAAACTCTTTGCGAAGGGTATTTAGAGGGATCTTATCGTAAGACATGAGAGCGAGCGGCTTTTATAAGGTCGGCAGGAACGGATAAAAAATGTAAATTTTTGACGTTCATCGATCCGCTTGTCGGAATTTCTAGACGTCACGTGACATTTTCTCGAGGTTCGCCTTCACCCGAAGAGGTGCAAAAACGTGATTTTTTTTCAAAATTGACGCATTTAATTTACAAAATATCGCTCAGTCCACGCGGAATTGTGTCCTTTTTTCAATTCGAGCGTCAAAAGTAATATCGAAAAGCCCAATTTTGCAGCTACTCGATCGCAAATGTCGGCGAAAATGGGCGATTCCGCTGAACGCGCCCCACAATTGAAAGTTCGTAATTAGTATAGGTAGACTAGCTCTTTGTATATGTCAAAATTTTCGATTTTAGTTATTGGGCATTCTAGAAATATGTGGTTAAGGCTTCCCACCTGTCCACATTCGCAATATGGACATTTTAGGATACATTTTAGGTTATCTGCTATCTGTTACTGTTGTTACGAATGTCCGGCAGGAGGCGTTTCGGGTTTGACGTTACTGTGGTAATAGCAGCAAAACACGGGTCGACAAAAATCGATTTTTTGGATCGAAAATTGTTTTTAAGGCCGTTTTTTTGCTCAAAACTCTTTGCGAGAGTATAGGTAGATAAGATCATATAAAAAGTTGTTCATTGTATGTAGGTGTTTATTAAGAAAGATCTTTAAATATTCAACACTTCTTGTCAATTGATCATTCCCTTAAGGTCCAATTTCAACCAAAAATTTTAATTGACAAAACATATTTACCTCAATATCCGCAAAACGTATATTCTCATCGAAAATTGGTTATTTTATCGTAATTCCTAACTCGACAGGTTAAAACTAAACATAATTATCATCGAAGTTGCATAATATTTACTTCAAATTACTAAAATACCACGATTTCTTGCTTTCTAACTGCTTGATTAAGACTTGGTTGTATCAGTGTTGTATAACCTGAATTCTTTTCGACCGTTGGTTGCGGCTGGACAAGGACAGTTGTGCAGATATTAGGCTGGAAAACCTTGAAATGTGACAACGTGTATATCTGCAAAAATTTCGCGCCAAATTTCAGTCAATGCCTCTACTTATATAGAAGCGAAATACAGAACAACAAAATCACCACACTTTCTAATATTCGGTACGACATTCTTGTAAGATATTGGTACAGTGTGAAAAAAAGTTGGGAGAATATAAGTCCCATGCTATACTGTGACCAAAACATGCATCTCTTTTGTCAAAAATCAATGTAATGTTTGGCCAAACACGTTATTTATTTTCTTCTACACCTGAGCATTAACTTCCTTAATTTTGTGACTTTTCTAGAGTAGAATAGTCCTACTAATAAAATATGGGCATACACGTCCGTGATTAATTATATATTTGTTTTTATTAAACGCTATTCTTTCTTTACCACTTTTGTGCATAGTGTAACTATGTTTACATGGTGGGTCAAGAACTCCCCACTTTTCCGGCAATTCGCAGAGGAAAGGGAAGTGTTGCCAACATACTCTGTAAGGAACAAACATAGGACAGTAATATTTTGCCCTTCAGTTGCATGCGTACGTGCGAATGCGAGATTTTGATTCCTATTTAAAAAATTAAACCATAATCTTATCTTTCAACTATTCCAAATACTCTACATTGAATAACTTTGTTCAAACCGCAATGCATGGTAGTTTACAAAAGTTGTCGTTGCTACTATGGCCATCTATGGCTGCTACTCGAAGCTACATAGGTGACACCATTACAGCATTCTATAATAACTGTAATAATTTGTATTCTTTAAATTTTTCTTTCTGTACTACTATGGTCAATACGTCTTACAAAACGAGTGCTACATTTATCGTTTATAAATTTAGTAAATGTGACAGCTATATTGGTTGGTGGATTCCATTGTTACCAAAGTCAGAAGTGAACACTGTGAGCTGAGTCTACTGTGGAACCAAAGTAGAAAAATTCGAAATTCTTATTGCGAAAATTTCAAATGGTAAATATTGTTCTAATTGTAAAGCACCGACCTTCGATTACTATATATTAATAATGTTCTGGTGATATTTCCAATATTTGACAACACTTTCTGGTGTTTTTCCAACAATTGGCAAAATTGGGCTTTCTTAAACAAGGTAGATAGAGACGGACTGAGTTTTTAGAAAGAGATCGTTGCGTTCTTGGCTCACCATGTAAAAATAGTTACACTATGCTTTTGTGTCATTTCGGTAATGCCAAGCTTGGCATGTGGTTACCTAGACACCACAACCTTTGATTCGTCAAATATAGGGTGCAGTAGTTAGCACCATCGACGGTACACCAATGTTTGATTAGTAAGTTCTTGAATTTGTATGTGTTTGGACGTCAATTACGTAGTTAATGTTACACTTTGAGACGGTATCTTTAATACGTGTCATTTCGGTAATACCGCTTGTTAAGTGGAGAAAAACGAATGCAAACATGTCATATAAGCCTGAATAAAGCCTCACTTTTATCCTCAAGTATTATCGTATGAGAAGGTGGTGTCGTTCGCTTTTATATCTGCGATTTTGATTGAAAAAAGTGAAAAAATGATAGATCAGCGCACAAAAACTGCAAAATAGCGAGATCAAAGAAAATTTTGGACGAAAATGTCTGATTTAGGATAAAAACGGAGAAAAGACCGATATCATAGGAAAACAGAACTGGGACTGATAAAAAGTATAAGGGAGTGTGATGCAAGAGAAAAGCGTATTAGGTGGAAGAAGTGGAGAGTTGCAACAGCAGAAGAAAACATAGAGAAGGAAACAGAGCTTAGAGGTAGAGACAAGAGTCTCATTGAATCGAAATACACCACCATCATCGGACAATGAAGAAAGTCACATAAGTGTGGAACAATTAACGGGTAGTTCTAGAGGAATCCGTGGTAGAAATAAGATGATCGACCACGAGCATACAGACACTTGTTTCATTGACGTTTTGTTTAGGTTCATTGTTGGTATTAACATGGGCTATTTAATAAAATAATGTACATTACCGACTTTTTACTCCTTCAATAAGAAAACTAATACATTTACTGGTAGAAATAGGTCACACTGATAGTAAAGAATCGTCTTCTCCTTAGCGAATACATCATACAAATACATTATGCATTAACTCCTTGTATAACTCTGGCAAATACATGTGCATGTATAACAAAACCACTCTTTACGAATGGCTTCACAAACACGCAAAATCTGGGCTTACCGCTGCGCTTAAAACACAAACAAGACCACAATCTTTCTGTGGACGAGTGCCTGTGAGTTTAAAGCATAGTGTAACTATTTTTACATGGTGGACCAAGAATGCAACGATCTCTTTCTAAAAAACTCAGTCCGTCTCTATCTACCTTGTTTAAGAAAGCCCAATTTTGCCAATTGTTGGAAAAACACCAGAAAGTTTTGTCAAGTATTGGAAATATCACCAGAACATTATTAATATATAGTAATCGAAGGTCGGTGCTTTACAATTAGAACAATATTTACCATTTGAAATTTTCGCAATAAGAATTTCGAATTTTCTACTTTGGTTCCACAGTAGACTCAGTTCTCAGTGTTTACTTCTGACTTTGGTAACAATGGAATCCACCAACCAATATAGTTGTCACATTTACTAAATTTATAAACGATAAATGTAGCACTCGTTTTGTAAGACGTATTGACCATAGTAGTACAGAAAGAAAAATTTAAAGAATACAAATTATTACAGTTATTATAGAATACTGTAATGGCGTCACCTATGTAGCTTCGAGTAGCAGCCATAGATGGCCATAGTAGCAACGACAACTTTTGTAAACTACCATGCATTGCGGTTTGAACAAAGTTATTCAATGTAGAGTATTTGGAATAGTTGAAAGACAAGATTATGGTTTAATTTTTTAAATAGGAATCAAAATCTCGCATTCGCACGCACGCATGCAACTGAAGGGCAAAATATTACTGTCCTATGTTTGTTCCTTACAGAGTATGTTGGCAACACTTCCCTTTCCTCTGCGAATTGCCGGAAAAGTGGGGAGTTCTTGGCCCACCATGTAAAAATAGTTAGTTACACTATGGTTTAAAGTCTTCGTAATGCAACAGTTACAATATAATAGAACTAACAAAGCAATGTTTTATGTTACGCAGCTACACAGAGAGAGCTCTATTCTTGGATATCAAGAAAAATTATTCTTGGGTATATTATGAAGCATGAAATAGTATATTATTATACAAGTTTTATAAGACGTCAAATTGGCGCATGAGTTGTTTGGGGCACGAGGAGCGCCCGCGACGAGTGCCCCAAATGAACGAATGCGCCAATATGTCTTATAAAACGAGTGTAATATACTATTTTTTCTACTTTGCGTCATTAATTTTATAAAAATTTAGAAGTATATTAGGTAAAATTCCAATCTAGAGTATTTATGGGTGCAACCGTTGGTAACACTGTCATCTGTCACTTAAATTGAAATATCTGTGAAAAAGTAATTATTGATAATTATTATATACCATCATATACTAGTAGTACGAAACCTAGGATGCAACACGCATGTTTAAATATGTATAAAAATATACATACTTCGCAGTTTGTGCGATTCTAAAAAATCAGTTTGTGCTTACTTTTGTGGTTATGTGTATTTTCGTTTGACATGCATTTGATATCAATGTCACCAATCTTAGAAAAAAAGTTACTAAAAACGGTGTTACAATTTACTATTTGTAACACTGAAAACAGTGTTACAATGTGTGCATTGTGAATGCAAAGTAGAAAATAGTATATTATTATACAAGTTTTATAAGACGTCAAATTGGCGCATGAGTTGTTTGAGGCACGAGGAGCGCCAGCGACGAGTGCCCCAAATGAACGAATGCGCCAATATGTCTTATAAAACGAGTGTAATATACTATTTTTTCTACTTTGCGTCATTAATTTTATAAAAATTTAGAAGTATATTAGGTAAAATTCCAATCTAGAGTATTTATGGGTGCAACCGTTGGTAACACTGTCATCTGTCACTTAAATTGAAATATCTGTGAAAAAGTAATTATTGATAATTATTATATACCATCATATACTAGTAGTACGAAACCTAGGATGCAACACGCATGTTTAAATATGTATAAAAATATACATACTTCGCAGTTTGTGCGATTCTAAAAAATCAGTTTGTGCTTACTTTTGTGGTTATGTGTATTTTCGTTTGACATGCATTTGATATCAATGTCACCAATCTTAGAAAAAAAGTTACTAAAAACGGTGTTACAATTTACTATTTGTAACACTGAAAACAGTGTTACAATGTGTGCATTGTGAATGCAAAGTAGAAAATAGTATATTATTATACAAGTTTTATAAGACGTCAAATTGGCGCATGAATTGTTTGGGGCACGAGGAGCGCCAGCGACGAGTGCCCCAAATGAACGAATGCGCCAATATGTCTTATAAAACGAGTGTAATATACTATTTTTTCTACTTTGCGTCATTAATTTTATAAAAATTTAGAAGTATATTAGGTAAAATTCCAATCTAGAGTATTTATGGGTGCAACCGTTGGTAACACTGTCATCTGTCACTTAAATTCAAATATCTGTGAAAAAGTAATTATTGATAATTATTATATACCATCATATACTAGTAGTACGAAACCTAGGATGCAACACGCATGTTTAAATATGTATAAAAATATACATACTTCGCAGTTTGTGCGATTCTAAAAAATCAGTTTGTGCTTACTTTTGTGGTTATGTGTATTTTCGTTTGACATGCATTTGATATCAATGTCACCAATCTTAGAAAAAAAGTTACTAAAAACGGTGATACAATTTACTATTTGTAACACTGAAAACAGTGTTACAATGTGTGCATTGTGAATGCAAAGTAGAAAATAGTATATTATTATACAAGTTTTATAAGACGTCAAATTGGCGCATGAGTTGTTTGAGGCACGAGGAGCGCCAGCGACGAGTGCCCCAAATGAACGAATGCGCCAATATGTCTTATAAAACGAGTGTAATATACTATTTTTTCTACTTTGAGTCATTAATTTTATAAAAATTTAGAAGTATATTAGGTAAAATTCCAATCTAGAGTATTTATGGGTGCAACCGTTGGTAACACTGTCATCTGTCACTTAAATTCAAATATCTGTGAAAAAGTAATTATTGATAATTATTATATACCATCATATACTAGTAGTACGAAACCTAGGATGCAACACGCATGTTTAAATATGTATAAAAATATACATACTTCGCAGTTTGTGCGATTCTAAAAAATCAATTTGTGCTTACTTTTGTGGTTATGTGTATTTTCGTTTGACATGCATTTGATATCAATGTCACCAATCTTAGAAAAAAGTTACTAAAAACGGTGTTACAATTTGCTAATTGTAACACCGAAAACAGTGTTACAATGTGTGCATTGTGAATGCAAAGTAGAAAAACGAATTTTTTCTATACAAATAATATTTTATACTAATAAGAATTTCAATATAGTTGTTGCAAGAAAAAGTTATTCTTCTATAAAAAAGTTCGTACTACATATACCAGTCCGTCAACAATAGACATAACCTGTAAAATAACACCAGACTTATACTACGTTATTTTCTTTCATAAGATTTCGCCATTTCACCTAGATTTGGAGTCAGGCTCGCGAGAAATGACTCAACACCATGACCCGGTACTTCATACGACTGATTACGCGACAAAACGCACGTGTATCAAAAAAACACCACAATAAACCGACCACAAAAATCGAATCCTAAAAAAAAAAAAATGCGTTCGCGAAGCCGTAAGACAAAAGGTAGTCGCATTGGGTCGCAGCATCGCACGTAGTACACGTGGCAGAGTTCACCCGACATCCAAAGCACGTGTTCTCCTCGTTCACGTTCGGCGAACTACGCCCAGAACCTTACGCGCGACTTACATAAGGTCGAGTATCGTGGAGCGAACAACGCATGTACAGGCCCAGCCACCTTGCTGAATTGACCGCTAAGAAACACGTTGCCATATTACGGAACCACGAGCAATCGAAATACACCGCGAAACAAAGGACCTAACCGCTCAAACGTCAAAAAAACACGCACAAACAACACAATCCCAGCGGCAAATCACTCCGCTATCGATTCGGCCGTGCAAATCGCATTTTGCGTCGCATATTGCGTAAAAAACGTGGCAACACCTCGTCGGAAACACGAGCTATTATTGTATGTTTGTGTAACGGTGCGAAAACCGGTATTCCACCGCGAGAAAACGCGAAAATCACGGCGATTTTCCGCTCGCTCGCGACCTGGCGTGTCTACGCGGTACTAACCTTATTTTGACGGCGTTTCTCCTGACGACGGTCGCTCCTAACCTAATTCCTAGGCGATCCGGGTTATTTCGCCGTTCCCGGGCAGGTTAGACCCACGAAAACCTCGCAAGACACCGATTCCGAAAGCGTTAAGACGCACCCGTTCGTACTCGATGACTGACCAGGTCACAACACACACAAAACAGTCACGTGTGCGGCACTATATCGACCAATGGGAAATACACTGCGCTAATGACGTCATACGGACGATTCACACCCAAGGTAGTGCGTTTCGTCGAGTTTTGCCACTCTTTAGGTTCTTATCCGCGGTTTTATTCGATTGTGTTGGGTGTCCGGGTGATTATCAGGGTCTGGGACACCCTGCCGTGCGAAAATCGTACGTGGAAAGGTCGGATTCTGTTACGGTGAATGTGTCACGTGAAGTAGCCCCACCACGCGGTAGGGTAGCTTGTGATGCGCAAAGTTGTTGCGCAGTAGACGTGTTTGGCTTGGTTTGTTTGTGTTTGGCAAGGTCAGGTGGTCTGTTTTCGTTTGTTGTCGGGCTGGAGTGTGTGTGGATGGTTGCCGGGTACCGGTTATTATTAATGTTTAGTGACTTCGCGGTGTTTTTTTCGGAGCGGTGACCAATGATATGCGGGCACCTCATGCGTTCGGTGTTGATGACTAACTGTTGATTACCTACCGTCTGTTGTGTGAAGTGAAATGACGCGAGGTACCGCGTGCGCGGAATATTGTGGCTTTTGAGTGATTGATTGCCGAGTTTGATAATTGTTTGTTTGAGTGCGTTTTTTGTGGTGGAACGCGCAGGTTTAAAAGATCGGTTTCTTCGGAGGAGTTGCGCATGTCTTATTGCGTTTTGTAACAAAAGATTTTCGGGGTTATTTAAAATCAATTTCTCCAGGGAGTTCGCCCTTGCAACAGGTGGATGGCATTTTTGCCCCTTGTGTTCTTGTCCTAGTCTTCAACACATCGCGCACAATTTTCTCAATTAACTTTGGTAAAGTTTTGAAAAAAGGCGGAAATCAAGTCGATTGAAATTCAAAATGGCGACCAAAACGTCAAAGTACTGTCAAATGTCAAACGTCAAAGTACTGTCAAATGTCAAACGTCAAACAATAATTTCAACATTAAAATTAGATAAACTTTATTCCATGGAAACGAAAGTAACAATCGTCAAAAATTACATCATCTCCGCTCTAACTTTGGCAATGACGGGAACGCCGTTGTTGCTCCTGGTCGCAAAGGAGGACCTAATGTCGAGTTCATGTTCGGGGACAATCGGCGAAAACTGATATCGCCGCACCATCTTAGCCAAAACCAGCGTCATCTTTTGCATCGCCAATGTCTGTCCTAAAAAACGAACAAGAAACCAAATACTTCTCATTTTCTACTAAACGTGAAAAGGCATTCATACTAATTCGTACTGACCTATGCAATTTCGAATGCCTAAAGCGAAAGGCGCCCAGTTGTTTGGCACCAAGTTTTGCTTGTTCTCAGCGGCAAATCTATCTGGATTGAAGACTAGCGGGTTTTCGTAGTGTTTTTCTGATAACTGTAACTTGCTGATGGAAAATAGCACGGTGGTATCCTTTGGTAGGAAGACGTTATCTAAAAATGGGTGATCGTAAAGTTGTTGTTGTTGTGAGTAGGACCTAAGTGTCAGGATGACCGGGGAGAAGATAAAAGATATCCATAACTTTTTTTTGTTCGAATTTCTTAAGTCAATCGATATAGCTATTCAAGTAATATACCCCAGAGTTTTTCCTACAAAAAATATTGAACGGTTTAGCAAAAAAATTGATTTAATTACCAGCGCGTCATCTAAAACAGCTCATGGTGTCCTCAAATACAATTGCTAATAACGCCATCCGCCCATAACGTAGAACATCGGGGATAACAAATTCGGAATCTACATGAAATTCTGCATCTAGTAATGGTATCAATACGACACTACCCTTATGGTTACAACCCCTCTTACATAAGTAAAGCGGTAAATTGGTATGGGGCTTATCAAGTGGGTTATATAAATGTTTATAACAATTGCGAAAGTTGATGCATAACTTTGATTAGTACGTCAAATTATAGGTAATTAATAGGGGTAACTACCCTGAAAAGATCAGAGTTTTACTCACTCAATAACACCCCTTAAATTATAATAATCTTGACCTACCCCATAACAAGGAATACGACGGTAGACAAATAAAATAATTAATAACTTTTGTAGATATTCTTGCATAACTTTGATTCATACGTCAAATTGTAGGTAATTAATAGAGGTAGCTACCCTCGAAAGCTCGAAGTTATGCTCACTCGATAACACACCTAAAATGATCATAATGTGGACCTAGTGCATAACAAAGAAGCCACCGTCACACTGTTCAAAACATTAATAACTTTTGTAAATGTTTTTGTATAACTTTGTGCCATACGTCAAATTGTACGTAATTAATAGAGCTAGCCATCCTGGTATGCTCAGAGTTATGCTCACTCGATAATACCCTTTAAATGACCCTGATGTGCACCTGATATGCCATATGCATTGGGCCGGTCAGGAGACGACCATAAAAGATATGCATAACTTTTTTTTGTTCGAATTTCTTAAGTCAATCGATAGAGCTATTCAAGTAATATACCCCAGAGTTTTTCCTACAAAAAATATTGAACGGTTTAGCAAAAAAAAAATGATTTAATTACCAGCGCGTCATCTAAAACAGCTCATGGTGTCCTCAAATACAATTGCTAATAACGCCATCCGCCCATAACATAGAACATCGGGGATAACAAATTCGGAATCTACATGAAATTCTGCATCTAGTAATGGAATCAATACGACACTACCCTTATGGTTACAACCCCTCTTACATAAGTAAAGCGGTAAATTGGTATGGGGCTTATCAAATGGGTTATATAAATGTTTATAACAATTGCGAAAGTTGATGCATAACTTTGATTAGTACGTCAAATTATAGGTAATTAATAGGGGTAACTACCCTGAAAAGGTCGGAGTTTTGCTCACTCAATAACACCCCTTAAATGATAATAATGTTGACCTATCCCATAACAAGGAATACGACGGTAGACAAATAAAATAATTAATAACTTTTGTAGATATTCTTGCATAACTTTGTGCCATACGTCAAATTGTAGGTAATTAATAGAGGTAGCTACCCTCGAAAGCTCGAAGTTATGCTCACTCGATAACACACCTAAAATGATCATCATGTGGACCTACTGCATAACAAAGAAGCCACCGTCACACTGTTCAAAACATTAATAACTTTTGTAAATGTTTTTGTATAACTTTGTGCCATACGTCAAATTGTACGTAATTAATAGAGCTAGCCATCCTGGTATGCTCAGAGTTATGCTCACTCGATAATACCCTTTAAATGACCCTGATGTGCACCTGATATGCCATATGCAATGGGCCGGTCAGGAGACGACCATAAAAGATATCCATAACTTTTTTTGTTCGAATTTCTTAAGTCAATCGATAGAGCTATTCAAGTAATATACCCCAGAGTTTTTCCTACAAAAAATATTGAACGGTTTAGCAAAAAAAGATGATTTAATTACCAGCGCGTCATCTAAAACAGCTCACGGTGTCCTCAAACAGAATTGCAAATAACGCCATCCGCCCATAACGTAGAACATCGGGGATAACAAATTCGGAATCTACATGAAATTCTCCATCCAGTAATGGTATCAATACGACACTACCCTTATGGTTACAACCCCTCTTACATAAGTAAAGCGGTAAATTGGTATGGGGCTTATCAAGTGGGTTATATAAATGTTTATAACAATTGCGAAAGTTGATGCATAACTCTGATTAATACGTCAAATTATAGGTAATTAATAGGGGTAACTACCCTGAAAAAGTCGGAGTTTTGCTCACTCAATAACACCCCTTAAATTATAATAATGTTGACCTACCCCATAACAAGGAATACGACGGTAGACAAATAAAATAATTAATAACTTTTGTAGATATTCTTGCATAACTTCGATTCATACGTCAAATTGTAGGCAATTAATAGAGGTAGCTACCCTCGAAAGCTCGAAGTTATGCTCACTCGATAACACACCTAAAATGATCATAATGTGGACCTACTGCATAACAAAGAAGCCACCGTCACACTGATCAAAACATTAATAACTTTTGTAAATGTTTCTGCATAACTTTGTGCCATACGTCAAATTGTACGTAATTAATAGAGCTAGCCATCCTGGTATGCTCAGAGTTATGCTCACTCGATAATACCCTTTAAATGACCCTGATGTGCACCTGATATGCCATATGCAATGGGCCGGTCAGGAGACGACCATAAAAGATATCCATAACTTCTTTTTGTTCGAATTTCTTAAGTCAATCGATAGAGCGATTCAAGTAATATACCCCAGAGTTTTTCCTACAAAAAATATTGAACGGTTTAGCAAAAAAATTGACTTAATTACCAGCGCGTCATCTAAAACAGCTCATGGTGTCCTCAAATACAATTGCTAATAACGCCATCCGCCCATAACGTAGAACATCGGGGATAACAAATTCGGAATCTACATGAAATTCTGCATCCAGTAATGGTATCAATACGACACTACCCTTATGGTTACAACCCCTCTTACATAAGTAAAGCGGTAAATTGGTATGCGGCTTATCAAGTGGGTTATATAAATGTTTATAACAATTGCGAAAGTTGATGCATAACTTTGATTAGTACGTCAAATTATAGGTAATTAATAGGGGTAACTACCCTGAAAAGGTCGGAGTTTTGCTCACTCAATAACACCCCTTAAATTATAATAATGTTGACCTACCCCATAACAAAGAATACGACGGTAGACAAATAAAATAATTAATAACTTTTGTAGATATTCTTGCATAACTTTGTGCCATACGTCAAATTGTAGGTAATTAATAGAGGTAGCTACCCTCGAAAGCTCGAAGTTATGCTCACTCGATAACACCCCTTAAATTATAATAATGTTGACCTACCCCATAACAAGGAATACGACGGTAGACAAATAAAATAATTAATAACTTTTGTAGATATTCTTGCATAACTTTGATTCATACGTCAAATTGTAGGTAATTAATAGAGGTAGCTACCCTCGAAAGCTCGAAGTTATGCTCACTCGATAACACACCTTAAATGATCATAATGTGGACCTACTGCATAACAAAGAAGCCACCGTCACACTGATCAAAACATTAATAACTTTTGTAAATGTTTTTGCATAACTTTGTGCCATACGTCAAATTGTACGTAATTAATAGAGCTAGCCATCCTGGTATGCTCAGAGTTATGCTCACTCGATAATACCCTTTAAATGACCCTGATGTGCACCTGATATGCCATATGCAATGGGCCGGTCAGGAGACGACCATAAAAGATATCCATAACTTTTTTTTGTTCGAATTTCTTAGGTCAATCGATAGAGCTATTCAAGTAGTATACCCCAGAGTTTTGACCACAAATAAAACCTGACACTAAGTTTAACCACTCACCAACGACAATTGATTTGTTCAATTTTCTCGTGACAAAGGGCACTGCTGACTGAATTCTTAGTTGTTCTTTTAGTACGCTGCTGGTGTACTTTAGATTGTGGACATCACCAGGAGATATTGGTGCATTACGGTCCTTTCCGACTGTAGCCTCTACTTCGGCGAAAATTTTACTTTGGACGTCTGGATTCTTTGCTATCTCAAAGATAGTGTACGCTAGTGTACTGGCAACTGTTACGTGTGCCTAAAGAAAGAATTAAAACGTTTTTAATTTGCATTCTTGCTTAGGATATGAAGTCCTCATCTGTGTATGTACTTACAGCTTCTATAAACAATAAAAAATTGTCTACTATCCTCTCGTATGGAACACCGGCTTGGTGCAACTGGTATATGATATTTAGTGTGTCGATCTGTTGGTTCGTTGCTTTTAGATGGGCGTCAACAAAATCAGCACCGAATTGTCTAATGACTTTTACCGATTTCTGTAATGCTCTATAGCTGGGTGTCATCTTGAAGAAAACGTCCATGTTTAACATGAACGGTAGGGTTCTTTTCAAGATTGTATTGTCCCAATACTCAAACATCGATGTATTATATTCCATGGTTCGTTTGGGGTCCCATGAAACACTAGGGTCTTTGAGGGCTTCTACAAGAAACAACTAATCACCCAAGAAAAGATTGTTTAACTTGACGACCTCTAACTATACTTACCTATCGTGGTACGCAGTATAAACTCATGGAGGACCTCCTGCACATCGATTGGTGCGTGTATCCTCTCAAGGATGGCGTCATCGAGTTGGTGTAACATTTGGTCTAAACGTTCCAAGTATTCCTTGTGCGATTCGTGGCCAAAAGCTTTATCGAGAATCTTTCTATCATGTCTCCACGTATCAACTATAATAAGAGGTACACCCATCATCTTCTATTGTCAATTGGAAGTTAGGCAAATACCAACCTTCTGCTGTACCGATGGATTCACCCAGGATATTTTTAAGCACACCAACGACATACGATTTATCCAAATGTTCTTTTGACGCGAGAACTTGAGTGAAATACTTGTGATCGCTCGTGACCACGATCGGGGAAAACGGTTTTATGTGGATGAGGAAAGTGTCCCCGTATGTATTTTGAAGACTACGTAGGATTTTAACCCCATCTAGAAATTATTATTGCGAGGAGTGTTGTTGAGACAAAGGAATTAACTTACCGAAGTGCGGTCTGTTTTTGAATATGTGTAGTAGGAGTTGTAAAATTGATGGTTTTGGAATACCAGATACATCTTCAGGTCGACCTTTTGAGGTCCAAAATTTCACCAAATATACGAAGAAGACGCATATTAGCGATGACCAAATTAACATTTCGTACATTTTTGCGTTGGGTCTTGTGATTCTCTTGACAATTTATAATTGTGGTGTATATTTTTTTTTTTTTTTTGATGACCTGCTTATCGTTTATTTCGCAAACGAGGTGATATCTTATGGCAATTAGACGTGTATAGCGTGATAGCTACTGCGGGTTACCGTACCGTTACCGACTTTGTACCGATCAGACTGGGACAAAATCCCGGAAAGCTGACTTATTTACTAATTAGCGAGGTCGCTGATTACGAATTCAAAGGAAGAATTATTGTCAACAAAATACCGGATCCAATATAGCGGCCAAATGTGATAGAATTACGTCAATTTTCTTACATAATTAGTATAGAGGGCTTCCGGAGGTCGTTGATTAAAAACCTGAACCAGAAGAACTTGTACCAGAAACCAGAATTGCGGGTATTACTTAAGAAAATGATTCATTACTCTGTTTTTAAATATGCTAAACACTGAATGTGTTAAATACTGATGTGAAACTCAGGTAAACAATACCATGGTCATTATTTTGTTATAAGACTTATAAGTAGGTAAACTAAAAGAATTAATTGGTTGTATTCTAAAAATTGGATTGTACTGTCTTTCGTGGCGCTATCTAGCGGCTCCAGAAGGTACTAATCGAGGGTAGACTTCAACCTTAAACTATTTATTCAATGGAATAAAACACGAATATCTTTGAGGGAAGAATATTACTTGTTTGTATATCAGCAGAAAGATCATTGGGTTGGTTCAAGTAAAATATAAAAATCTCAGAGTAAGAATATGATTTTCTTGATGTTCCAAGTATTACGTTTTCTTGTTTTAAGTATGAAGGAACTGCTTGAAACGTCTGTTTTAAGCGATACGTACGTATACTTTTGGGTCAAGAAACTGTTTGTTCGTTGAAGCATGTATATTTTTCACCCAATTGATGTAAAACGAACGTCTTACCAATTTTATATGTAGAAGACGCCAGAACATTTTTTCTTGATATCCAAGAATAGAGTTCTCTCTGTGTAGTCCATTCCACTATAATCCTGATTTTCCTCATAATCCTTGTAAATCTCCCACGAAATAAAACACTTATGCATAGATATAAACAAATAATATACGAACACTCAATATCGTCAAACTTATATAGTGGTAATATGTGGCAAAAGACGCGAGAAACTGTTAGCGCCATCTGTAAAGTAATAGCAAAACTTTCTATGTATCTCTCAGAGTAAGAATCTTGGGTCAAGAAACTGCTTTTTTCGTTGAAGCATATATTTTTGTTGTTGTAAGACGCACGTTTACTGTTTTTGATGACTTTTTCTTTCAAAGTTAAGTGAATTTTTTTTTCAAACCACAATAAATTAATCCAATAATAAAAATATCTATCTAAAAGTGACATTTCCCAATACACTTTCCAACAGTTTGTACTTTCAAATATATAAAATAAACGATATTTTTGTTGTTTCTGATGTTTCCTTTTTAAAACCTGCATAATATAGTGGCACGGTAAAGGTGAGGAAAGATATTAAATAAAAATAAAACTCATTAGCATTGCTGAAACTTGTTTATTCAACATTATATAAAAAACAACAATACGTTCCTCAAAAAAAAACATATTGCCAACAGGTATCACAATGCAGAAGAACTCCACTAAATTCATTTCGATAGAAATCGAAACAAATAATAAATAAACAATGAAATTTTCAAATTCAAACTATGAATAATAATAATATTGAACTAACCGCCTGTTATTATCATGTTTTTTTTTTAATACAGACGACATCATCAACAAAAATTAAACTATCTAAACAGCTAGAAAGAAAAATAAACTATCTATTTAAGTTGTTCATATATATATTCTTTAGTTCCGTCTTTGGGTGATTCTCAAAGAGGGCAGCTCTGTTCTGACCTTCGCCCTTCTTCACCCAATGTCCATATACCTTAAACGCACATCCATCTATAACCTAAAAAAATTCTTTTAGGTTTTTTACCAATTTCTTTGTTATACATAAATCTCACCTTTCGAAGGCATTTAATCCTATACGGATCCAGCCCAGCATTACTCATATTTATCGGTTCAGGAGTACAATGCAACCTTTGGATTCTAACAGCTGCTCTCGTTACCATTATTGCCCACTGAAATTTCTGCTTGGGGTTGAACACCCTCTGTTGTAATTTCTATAAATAAACAAAACTGGCCAATTAATACATATTGCATTGTCAAGTAATCATACAAAATATAACAAGGCATAGTAATTAATTGAAAACAATGTCACACTACTACGGTTAGGCTATCTAGAAAATAGACGGCACAAAAGCGGTGTGTTGCATTTGTTTTACCAGGGCCATCTCCTCGATACGACTGTATCTGCGGCTGTCTCTGCGTAAGGAGTGCTTCAGAGGAGCTATGTCTTCTTCCCAGAGGGACTGAAAATTTGAGAGTTGTGTATGTGAGGCTGTGTAAGCTAACCTAAGCAAACTAGCGGAGAACGAATTACATAACCTCAACTGTCAAACTGACATTTCACTTTATCAAGTCATTTTTATTGGTCAGATTGGCCTACGAGGAATTTAGAATAAAATTTGGGATAAAACAGTAAGGAAAAAATTACATAACCTCAACTGTCAAAGTGACATTTCACTTTATCAAGTCAAATGCGGCATTTTTATTGGTCGGATTGGTCTATGAGGAATTTGGAATACAATTTGGGATAAAACAGCAAAGAAAAAATTACATAACCTCAAATGTCAAACGGACATTTCACTTTATGAAGTCAAATGCAGCATTTTTTGTTGGTCAGATTGGTGTACGAAGAATTTGGAATAAAATTTGGGATAAAACAGCAAAGAAAAAATTACATAACCTCAAATGTCAAACTGGAAAATTACATAACCTCAACTGACCAACTGACATTTCACTTTATCAAGTCAAATGCGGCATTTTTATTGGTCAGATTGGCCTACGAGGAATTTAGAATAAAGTTTGGGATAAAACAGTAAGGAAAAAATTACATAACCTCAACTGTCAAAGTGACATTTCATTTTATAAAGTCAAATGCGGCATTTTTATTGGTCAGATTGGTCTACGAGGAATTTGGAATAAAATTTGGGATAAAACAGCAAAGAAAAAAATTACATAACCTCAAATGTCAAACTGACATTTCACTTTATGAAGTCAAATGCAGCATTTTTGTTGGTCAGATTGGTGTACGAAGAATTTGGAATAAAATTTGGGATAAAACAGCAAAGAAAAAATTACATAGCCTCAAATGTCAAACTGGAAAATTACATAACCTCAACTGACAAACTGACATTTCACTTTGTCAAGTCAAATGCGGCATTTTTATTGGTCAGATTGGTCTACGAGGAATTTGGAATACAATTTGGAATAAAACGGCAAAGAACAAATTACATAACCTCAAATGTCAATCTGGAAAATTACATAACCTCAACTGACAAACTGACATTTCACTTTATCAAGTCAAATGCAGCATTTTTATTGGTCTACGAAGAATTTAGAATAAAATTTGGGATAAAACAGTAACGAACAAATTACATAACCTCAACTGTCAAACTGACATTTCACTTTATCAAGTAAAATGCGGCATTTTTATTGGTCAGATTGGTCTACGAGGAGTTTGGAATAAAATTTGGCATAAAACAGCAAAGAACAATTCCATAACCTCAACTGTCAAACTGACATTTCACTTTATCAAGTCAAATGCGGCATTTTTATTGGTCTACGAAGAATTTAGAATAAAATTTGGGATAAAACATTAAAGAACAAATTGCATAACCTCAACTGTCAAACTGACATTTCACTTTATCAAGTGAAATGATTTTAGCTTCTAGTTAGCTTACCATCGTGTGAAAGAATGGATGATCCAACGCCTCCCGTATAGAAATCCTTTTCGCAGGATCGACGACAAGTAGTTTTCGTATCAGATCTTTGGGTTCTTCCGAGATGTCTGTCCATTCCGGGGAACTAAAGGAGTATTTTCCCTCCATGATGCTACGCAGCATCACCATTTGTTTACGGTGCCAAAATGGCGGACATCCTACTAAACTATTGAAACAAACGGTATACTAAGGTTAAAATTAAGATACCAGTAAAAAATATGTCAAAATTTGTTATTAGAATCTGAATATCTCATCTCTGCTTATGATTTTTTTATGTAGGCACAATTTTTGCTATATACCTTTTCTATAGTGTTTAAAATTATAATTTTTATGTTGTGGATTGTTTTTTTTTATAAACTATAGACCAACATCTATTGTCAATTTCATGAACAATTTTGAATAACTAGTTCCTATTTTGATAGCTTTGTTACATTCTTAGTTTTCAGGTCATTTCTTTCAAATTTTTATCATCATAAATTAGCAGCTGTATATTCAGATGATCAAAGTTCAAGTTTGCCTCAAAATATTTACATTATTATGCACAAGCCAGGTTTTATTTTTATGGAAATGCGAGATTTTTGGGGTCAACTCGTTTCAATTTATAAATAAATATTTGTATTTTTTAGATGTAAAAGTGTATTTTAGATGTAAAGGTGAAAATACTTACAGGGTATACATAATAACTCCGCAAGCCCACCTGAAAAAAATAAAATAAAAATTATTATGTTATGATGATATTATAATGAAAATGAGTGACTTCCGATTCAAAAAGAGGGTATTATTTACAATTTGGAATAAAACGGCAAAGAAAACAATTACATAACCTCAAATGTCAAACTGAGAAATTATATAACCTCAAATGTCAAACTGACATTTCACTTCATTAAGTCAAATCCAGCATTTTTATTGGTCAGATAGGAATTTGGAGTAAAATCAGGAAGAAAATGGCAAAGAAAATTACATAACCTCAAATGTCAAACTGACAAACTATATAACCTCAAATGTCAAACTGACATTTCACTTCATTAAGTCAAATCCAGCATTTTTATTGGTCAGATAGGAATTTTGAATAAAATCAGGAAGAAAATGGCAAAGAAAATTACATAACCTCAAATGTCAAACTGACAAATTATATAACCTCAAATGTCAAACTGACATTTCACTTCATTAAGTCAAATCCAGCATTTTTATTGGTCAGATAGGAATTTGGAATAAAATCAGGAAGAAAATGGCAAAGAAAATTACATAACCTCAAATGTCAAACAGACAAACTATATAACCTCAAATGTCAAACTGACATTTCACTTCATTAAGTCAAATCCAGCATTTTTATTGGTCAGATAGGAATTTGGAATAAAATCTGGAAGAAAACGGCAAAGAAAATTATATAACCTCAAATGTCAAACTGACAAACTATATAACCTCAAATGTCAAACTGACATTTCACTTCATTAAGTCAAATCCAGCATTTTTATTGGTCAGATAGGAATTTGGAATAAAATCAGGAAGAAAATGGCAAAGAAAATTACATAACCTCAAATGTCAAACAGACAAACTATATAACCTCAAATGTCAAACTGACATTTCACTTCATTAAGTCAAATCCAGCATTTTTATTGGTCAGATAGGAATTTGGAATAAAATCAGGAAGAAAACGGCAAAGAAAATTACATAACCTCAAATGTCAAACAGACAAACTATATAACCTCAAATGTCAAACTGACATTTCACTTCATTAAGTCAAATCCAGCATTTTTATTGGTCAGATAGGAATTTGGAATAAAAATCAGGAAGAAAATGGCAAAGAAAATTACATAACCTCAAATGTCAAACAGACAAACTATATAACCTCAAATGTCAAACTGACATTTCACTTCATTAAGTCAAATCCAGCATTTTTATTGGTCAGATAGGAATTTGGAATAAAATCAGGAAGAAAACGGCAAAGAAAATTACATAACCTCAAATGTCAAACAGACAAACTATATAACCTCAAATGTCAAACTGACATTTCACTTCATTAAGTCAAATCCAGCATTTTTATTGGTCAGATAGGAATTTGGAATAAAAATCAGGAAGAAAATGGCAAAGAAAATTACATAACCTCAAATGTCAAACAGACAAACTATATAACCTCAAATGTCAAACTGACATTTCACTTCATTAAGTCAAATCCAGCATTTTTATTGGTCAGATAGGAATTTGGAATAAAAATCAGGAAGAAAATGGCAAAGAAAATTACATAACCTCAAATGTCAAACAGACAAACTATATAACCTCAAATGTCAAACTGACATTTCACTTCATTAAGTCAAATCCAGCATTTTTATTGGTCAGATAGGAATTTGGAATAAAATCTGGAAGAAAACGGCAAAGAAAATTACATAACCTCAAATGTCAAACTGACAAACTATATAACCTCAAATGTCAAACTGACATTTCACTTCATTAAGTCAAATCCAGCATTTTTATTGGTCAGATAGGAATTTGGAATAAAACAGCAAAAAAAAATTACATAACCTCAAATAACAAAGTGACATTTGAAATACGTACGTGTCCACTTCAAAGGAGTACCCAGGGGCGTTTTCAAACATATTACATTTTAACGTTTCAGGGGCTAGATAACCCGGCGTTCCACATAAATCTAAAAATAAAATATAATCAAATTTATGAATCAAAAAATTCAACAAATTTTTTAGATCGCTAATATAAAACAAAAGGTACCTACCAGTCAATTTTTCTCCTGGTGCCAGGGCTTTTGCAAATCCAAAATCCGTGATTTTGACGTTGAGTTTGTCGTCCAAAAGAATATTTTCCGGTTTCAGATCTCTATGGACAATCCCAAAACTGTGGATGTGTTGAACCCCCTCAAATATCTGCTTCATTATGTAACGTGTCTTCTTTTCCGATAGAGTCACCACGGTGGTTAAATAATCGAATAATTCACCGCTTTTACAGATTTCGAACACGAGAAAGATAAATGTGCTTGATTCAAACACATCCTGAAGTTCAACTAAAAATTTGAGTATTGTTTACGTTTATAAAGATATAATGCGTAATTTGAAAGTTCTACTTATGTAGGGATGTCCGGCAACTTTCCGTAAAATCTGTATCTCCTGTATAGTTTCCTCATAAAGAGAATATCCATCTTGATCAACGCTGACATCTATAATCTTCGCTGCAAATTCTTTCCCCGTTTCTTTTTCAATGCATCGCCGGACTGTTGAACTAATTCCCCTAAAAAATCACCGAAATATAAACAAAAGAATGGGTTAATCAAGAAATACAATTAAACAAGAACCACAATAAAAGAATAAGGAGTTCTTCCATTGTTTTTCTACCACCATGAAATCAGCTGTTTGTCAAAAGTATGGTTACCAGTATTATTTACCTTCCTAGGATTTCTTTCGGTTCGTATTTCGCGTAGAATTCTTTGGCAGCGTGTTTGTCTGGTAGTTCTTCTTCGTCGTCTTTAGCCATGTTTTTTTAACTATATAATTATCGATAATTATGTTAGATTTATTTGCTAGTGTCACAGGTAGTGTCTTGATAGAGGGCGATGGCTTTTCTATTAAGTCAAATTTGAGCGCATGACTGCTAAATTGCTTGCCAATAGATTTCGTATTGAATGAAATCGTAGCCTGGTTAATCACAAATAGCTCCAAGCTATGACGAAATATCAAAACATGAGCAACTTTCTTTACATGCTGAAATTAGACGATGTCGATTTCCCAGTATACAATAACACCAACCTTACAAAATTTAGGGACTGTTGGAAGATGGTTGGAAGTACGGAAATTTGAATTTTCGCGGGAGTAGAACTGAATATTTATTGTTCGTATAGTTTTCTTATCACGCGGAAGGCTCTCCACTTCAAAGTTCAAAGATAAGAGAACCCCCCACGCGAAACGTGACAATTCATTTCTAGCGTATTCACCAGCACGTTCGCGTCGTTGGCTGCCATTGCCGTCATCCAATTCTAACCTAAAAACTCGTGATTTTTTAGAATTACGCAACGTAATATTGCTAATTATCGTAAAAATTCACGATGAGCGAAGCTAAAAAACTGGAAGAACCGAAAGGCGAGAGTACAGACGCTGAATTATCCGAACTTTTAAACAGTAAGAACGAATTTACGAAGTAGTTTTTGAGTGGTGATGTTACAAAAGTTTTTGGTATACCAAGTTTTGTTGTTTAGGTGCTCTGAAGGATTTTACTGATAAAGAAGTTGAGAAACCTGCGGAAAAAAGTGAAGAAAAGAAGGAAGAAGCCAGCGAAAAGGATGAAGTGGCGGAAGGAGAAGATGTTGAATGGTCCGAGGATTTTTTAAGACAAGCAACTCAGCAGTTTCAGAACGATATTGCCAGACTTTGTGGGGATATTGACCCAAATGCTGCATTAACCCCTGAACAGGTAATAAATATTATATAATTATTACGTAATTAAACCAAAATTTTATTTTAAAACCAAGATTTATGTTATCTTAATCTTGTATAATCTGTAATAATAATTATAATTGTTTGTAGATTCAGCAGAGTTTTGCGAAGATGGCTGAAGCGGCTCAGCAAGTGTTGCAAAATCCCGGGGAGGCTGTGGACCAGTCGGCAGATTTTTCTTCGGCGATTTCGCAAACTTTGCGGGGGCTGAGCGAAGGAACGGAAAATCTGCAGAGTCCCTTTTCTGAGGCTGATCTTATGAATATGTTTGGAGGTGGTATGGGAGGTAAGTGTTTTTGGTGTGTCACTTTTTTTCTTTAAAATTAGCTAAAAAGGCATAAAAACTGGTTAAGGAATATATAATTTATTGATTGTCTTTGGCTGTCTTTACAGTATGCTAAAGAATCGTAAAAATTGGACAAAGAATATAATCGTTGTTAAAAATCACTTTTTTTCCTTACAATTTGCTAAAATAATCGTAAAAATATCATTCTTTCACTTTAAAATATGCTAAAGGATGATAAAAATAGCATGAAGAACATAATGGTTATTAAAAATCCCTTTTTCTTTACAATTTGCTAAAAAAAAAATCATACACATTTATTATCAAACATAACCTCTTCTCTATAACACAGGGGGCGCCGGTGCCGGCGAAAACGGCTTCGTCCCGTTCATGCAGGGCATGATGCAGAGCCTACTCAGCAAAGAAGTCCTCTACCCCAGCCTAAAAGACATCCTCGAGAAATACCCCGACTGGCTACAAGCCAACGCAGCCACACTTCCCCAGGAGGAACGCCAGAGATTCGAGAACCAAAAACGCCTCATGGAAGACGTCTGCAAAGAACTCGAGCAAGAGACGGAAGCAGACAGCGCAGAAATCAAACGAGAACGCTTCGAGAAGGTCCTCGGCCTCATGCAGAAACTACAAGACTACGGTCAACCTCCGACAGATCTAGTCGGAGACGTCGGACCCGCCTTGCAGTTCGACCCACAGGGAAATCCCAACCCCGAACAGTGCTCGGTCATGTGATCCACGGTTGATCCTAGTTCAACGGTGGTTCAACCCTTGATCCAAGTTCTATGACGGTTTAGTGCTCTTGATCTGCGGTTCAACGGTGGTTCAACTCTTGATCTAAGTTCAACGGTGGTTCAACTCTTGATCTAAGTTCAATTTTTGATCTAAGTTCAACGGTGGTTCAACTCTTGATCTAAGTTCAACGGTGGTTCAACTCTTGATCTAAGTTCAACGGTGGTTCAACGGTTGATCTAAGTTCAACGGTGGTTCAATGGTTGATCTGCGGTTTAATGGTGGTTCAGTGCTCGGTCGTCAATTTAGTACAACTAACGGTTTATTTAACGCTCGATATATATTTAAATATGTATAAAATATGTGTGGTATATTTAACGGTAATATTACGTGTGGAATTGCGTCTGTCCCGGATGTAGATGGCGCGTTTTGTACGAAACTTTGCTAGGTAAAGTTTTATTTTGAATGACGGTACGAAATATTAAATGGACGGAAGCTACGGTATTGCGTTCACATCAATGTTCAGGCTGGTTGTTGTGCTAATGTTGTTGTTTGTTGTTTTTAATAAATTTATGGAGGATTTTGTCTGTTGTTTCTTGTTTATCACCTTATATAACTCATTACTTGATATCTTTTTGTGACCCACAGGGAAATCCCAACCCCGAACAGTGCTCGGTCATGTGATCCACGGTTGATCCTAGTTCAACGGTGGTTCAACTCTTGATCTAAGTTCAACGGTGGTCGACTCTTGCTCTAAGTTCAACAGTGGTTCAACTCTTGATCTAAGTTCAATGGTGGTTCAACCCTTGATCCAAGTTCTATGACGGTTTAGTACTCTTGATCTGCGGTTCAACGGTGGTTCAACTCTTGATCTAAGTTCAACGGTGGTTCAACTCTTGATCTAAGTTCAACGGTGGTTCAACTCTTGATCTAAGTTCAACGGTTGATCTAAGTTCAATGTTGGTTCAACGGTGGTTCAATGGTTGATCTGCGGTTTAATGGTGGTTCAGTGCTCGGTCGTCAGTTTAGTACAACTAACGATTTATTTAACGCTCGATATATATTTAAATATGTATAAAATATGTGTGGTATATTTAACGGTAATATTACGTGTGGAATTGCGTCTGTCCCGGATGTAGATGGCGCGTTTTGTACGAAACTTTGCTAGGTAAAGTTTTATTTTGTATGACGGTACGAAATATTAAATGGACGGAAGCTACGGTTATTGCGTTCACATCAAAGTTCAGGTTGGTTGTTGTGCTAATGTTGTTGTTTGTTGTTTTTAATAAATTTATGGAAGATTTTGTCTGTTGTTTCTTGTTTATCACCTTATATAACTCATTACTTGATATCTTTTTGTGACCCACAGGGAAATCCCAACCCCGAACAGTGCTCGGTCATGTGATCCACGGTTGATCCTAGTTCAACGGTGGTTCAACTCTTGATCTAAGTTCAACGGTGGTTCAACTCTTGCTCTAAGTTCAACAGTGGTTCAACTCTTGATCTAAGTTCAATGGTGGTTCAACCCTTGATCCAAGTTCTATGACGGTTTAGTACTCTTGATCTGCGGTTCAACGGTGGTTCAACTCTTGATCTAAGTTCAACGGTGGTTCAACTCTTGATCTAAGTTCAACGGTGGTTCAACTCTTGATCTAAGTTCAACGGTTGATCTAAGTTCAATGATGGTTCAACGGTGGATCAATGGTTGATCTGCGGTTTAATGGTGGTCCAGTGCTCGGTCGTCAATTTAGTACAACTAACGGTTTATTTAACGCTCGATATATATTTAAATATGTATAAAATATGTGTGGTATATTTAACGGTAATATTACGTGTGGAATTGCGTCTGTCCCGGATGTAGATGGCGCGTTTTGTACGAAACTTTGCTAGGTAAAGTTTTATTTTGAATGACGGTACGAAATATTAAATGGACGGAAGCTACGGTATTGCGTTCACATCAATGTTCAGGCTGGTTGTTGTGCTAATGTTGTTGTTTGTTGTTTTTAATAAATTTATGGAGGATTTTGTCTGTTGTTTCTTGTTTATCACCTTATATAACTCATTACTTGATATCTTTTTGTGACCCACAGGGAAATCCCAACCCCGAACAGTGCTCGGTCATGTGATCCACGGTTGATCCTAGTTCAACGGTGGTTCAACTCTTGATCTAAGTTCAACGGTGGTCGACTCTTGCTCTAAGTTCAACAGTGGTTCAACTCTTGATCTAAGTTCAATGGTGGTTCAACCCTTGATCCAAGTTCTATGACGGTTTAGTACTCTTGATCTGCGGTTCAACGGTGGTTCAACTCTTGATCTAAGTTCAACGGTGGTTCAACTCTTGATCTAAGTTCAACGGTGGTTCAACTCTTGATCTAAGTTCAACGGTTGATCTAAGTTCAATGATGGTTCAACGGTGGATCAATGGTTGATCTGCGGTTTAATGGTGGTCCAGTGCTCGGTCGTCAATTTAGTACAACTAACGGTTTATTTAACGCTCGATATATATTTAAATATGTATAAAATATGTGTGGTATATTTAACGGTAATATTACGTGTGGAATTGCGTCTGTCCCGGATGTAGATGGCGCGTTTTGTACGAAACTTTGCTAGGTAAAGTTTTATTTTGTATGACGGTACGAAATATTAAATGGACGGAAGCTACGGTTATTGCGTTCACATCAAAGTTCAGGTTGGTTGTTGTGCTAATGTTGTTGTTTGTTGTTTTTAATAAATTTATGGAAGATTTTGTCTGTTGTTTCTTGTTTATCACCTTATATAACTCATTACTTGATATCTTTTTGTGACCCACAGGGAAATCCCAACCCCGAACAGTGCTCGGTCATGTGATCCACGGTTGATCCTAGTTCAACGGTGGTTCAACTCTTGCTCTAAGTTCAACAGTGGTTCAACTCTTGATCTAAGTTCAACGGTTGATCTAAGTTCAACGACGGTTCAACGGTGGTTCAATGGTTGATCTGCGGTTTAATGGTGGTTCAGTGCTCGGTCGTCAATTTAGTACAACTAACGGTTTATTTAACGCTCGATATATATTTAAATATGTATAAAATATGTGTGGTGTATTTAACGGTAATATTACGTGTGGAATTGCGTCTGTCCCGGATGTAGATGGCGCGTTTTGTACGAAACTTTGCTAGGTAAAGTTTTATTTTGTATGACGGTACGAAATATTAAATGAACGGAAGCTACGGTTATTGCGTTCACATCAAAGTTCAGGCTGGTTGTTGTGCTAATGTTGTTGTTTGTTGTTTTTAATAAATTTATGGAGGATTTTGTCTGTTGTTTCTTGTTTATCACCTTATATAACTCATTACTTGATATCTTTTTGTGACCCACAGGGAAATCCCAACCCCGAACAGTGCTCGGTCATGTGATCCACGGTTGATCCTAGTTCAACGGTGGTTCAACTCTTGATCTAAGTTCAATGGTGGTTCAACCCTTGATCCAAGTTCTATGACGGTTTAGTACTCTTGATCTGCGGTTCAACGGTGGTTCAACTCTTGATCTAAGTTCAACGGTGGTTCAACTCTTGATCTAAGTTCAACGGTGGTTCAACGGTTGATCTAAGTTCAAAGATGGTTCAACGGTGGTTCAATGGTTGATCTGCGGTTTAATGGTGGTTCAGTGCTCGGTCGTCAATTTAGTACAACTAACGGTTTATTTAACGCTCGATATATATTTAAATATGTATAAAATATGTGTGGTATATTTAACGGTAATATTACGTGTGGAATTGCGTCTGTCCCGGATGTAGATGGCCCGTTTTGTACGAAACTTTGCTAGGTAAAGTTTTATTTTGTATGACGGTACGAAATATTAAATGGACGGAAGCTACGGTTATTGCATTCACATCAAAGTTCAGGCTGGTTGTTGTGCTAATGTTGTTGTTTGTTGTTTTTAATAAATTTATGGAGGATTTTGTCTGTTGTTTCTTGTTTATCACCTTATATAACTCATTACTACTCTCGATGCCTTTTCGTGTCACTGGATTCTCTTCATGTTAAGTCAAAATGTTAGTCATACAAGGCAAGGGTATAAAAACTCAATAAAACACATTCGACTAAAACCAAATAAACTTTTATTTATACACAATAAAATGGATTGATATATTATCCCACAGGTAGTTTGTATATTACCCACCTACCTGTTAAAAAAAATTCCTTATATATTACACTATTACAGAGATAAAGATAACAAATTTTTAATACACAGCATTATAAAGAATTAATTAACCAATAGGACCTCACCAATAGACATTACGCATCACAAAGGGCTTCAACACCAGGAAGAACTTTTCCTGAAACAAACAAAAAACCAATCGCTAATTTTCCCAAAAATCAAAAAAAAGCACACTCACCCTCAAGCAATTCCAAACTAGCGCCACCTCCAGTGGAGACGTGAGAAACCTTTTCCTCGGTTTCCCATTTCGCGCAACAGGTGGCGGTATCCCCTCCACCGATGATGGAAATGGCGCCCTTTTCCGTCGCCTTGACAACGGCGTCCATCATCGCTTTGGTGCCTTTCGCGAAATTCTCAAATTCGAAAACCCCAGCAGGTCCGTTCCAGACGATGGTCTTAGCCCTGGCGATTGGTTCGGCGAAGAGTTCGATCGATTTTGGGCCGATGTCCAAACCCATCAGTTCATCGGCGATGCCGGTGTCGACAGTTGCGTGACCCACCGTTGCCTTCTCGTCGAAATTATCAGCGGTGGTGAAGTCGACCGGAAGATGAATCTGGACGTTCCTTTCTTTGGCCTTTTCCAAGAGTTTTTTGATGATTTTGGCGCCTTCTTCGTCGTAGAGGGATTTACCTATCTGGAACGTGAAGATTTTATGAGAGGATTGTGGTGTTTGAAAATGTTCAGAAACCGTTTACAAAAAAAAAAACCTTCACAAAAAAAACCTTCACAAAAAACGATGTGATACTCTTTCACCAATTTATTGACATAGAGGTTTTACAGGGGTTGTTTTTATACACATGAGGGGGGATTTCGTACACGAGGGGAGATATTACTTAGGATCTGATAGGGCGGCAACTCCTGGTAAGGTTTTTCCTGAAACAAACAATTGGGTTTAACGGCGAACATAGTGTCCTCAAAACGCTTCTCGGTTTGAAATCGTTTTCAAAAGGTTTCTAGTTTTGAAATGGTTTTAAAAACGTTTCTGTATTGAAATCGCTTTAGTTTGCAGAATGATACCTTTACGTGGGAAGTGTTTCGACAAGGACGTTTCAAAATAGGTTTGATTCCATCAAATATGCGTTTTAAAAACGTTTCTAGTTTTGAAATGGTTTTAAAAACGCTTCTGTATTGAAATCGCTTTAGTTTGCAGAATGATACCTTTACGTGGGAAGTGTTTCGACAAGGACGTTTCAAAATAGGTTTGATTCCATCAAATATGCGTTTTAAAAACCTTTCTAGTTTTGAAATGGTTTTAAAAACGTTTCTAGTGCTGAAATCGCTTTATTTTGCAGAATGATACCTTTACGTGGGAAGTGTTTCGACAAGGACGTTTCAAAATGAGTTTGATTCCGTCAAATATGCGTTTTAAAAACGTTTCCAGTTTTGAAATGGTTTTAAAAACGTTTCTGTATTGAAATCGCTTTAGTTTGCAGAATGATACCTTTCCGTGGGAAGTGTTACGACAAGGACGTTTCAAAATGAGTTTGATTCCGTCAAATATGCGTTTCAAAAACGTTTCCAGTTTTGAAATGGTTTTAAAAATGTTTCTAGTGCTGAAATCGCTTTAGTTTGCAGAATGATACCTTTACGTGGGAAGTGTTTCGACAAGGACGTTTCAAAATGAGTTTGATTCCGTCAAATATGCGTTTTAAAAACGTTTCCAGTTTTGAAATGGTTTTAAAAACGTTTCTGTATTGAAATCGCTTTACAGAATGATACCTTTACGTGGGAAGTGTTTCGACAAGGACGTTTCAAAATGAGTTTGATTCCGTCAAATATGCGTTTTAAAAACGTTTCTAGTTTTGAAATGGTTTTAAAAACGTTTCTGTATTGAAATCGCTTTAGTTTGCAGAATGATACCTTTACGTGGGAAGTGTTTCGACAAGGACGTTTCAAAATAGGTTTGATTCCGTCAAATATGCGTTTTAAAAACGTTTCTAGTTTTGAAATGGTTTTAAAAACGTTTCTGTATTGAAATCGCTTTAGTTTGCAGAATGATACCTTTACGTGGGAAGTGTTTCGACAAGGACGTTTCAAAATGAGTTTGATTCCGTCAAATATGCGTTTTAAAAACGTTTCTAGTTTTGAAATGGTTTTAAAAACGTTTCTGTATTGAAATCGCTTTAGTTTGCAGAATGATACCTTTACGTGGGAAGTGTTTCGACAAGGACGTTTCAAAATGAGTTTGATTCCGTCAAATATGCGTTTTAAAAACGTTTCTAGTTTTGAAATGGTTTTAAAAACGTTTCTGTATTGAAATCGCTTTAGTTTGCAGAATGATACCTTTACGTGGGAAGTGTTTCGACAAGGACGTTTCAAAATGAGTTTGATTCCGTCAAATATGCGCTTTAAAAACGTTTCTAGTTTTGAAATGGTTTTAAAAACGTTTCTGTATTGAAATCGCTTTAGTTTGCAGAATGATACCTTTACGTGGGAAGTGTTTCGACAAGGACGTTTCAAAATGAGTTTGATTCCGTCAAATATGCGTTTTAAAAACGTTTCTAGTTTTGAAATGGTTTTAAAAACGTTTCTGTATTGAAATCGCTTTAGTTTGCAGAATGATACCTTTACGTGGGAAGTGTTTCGACAAGGACGTTTCAAAATAGGTTTGATTCCGTCAAATATGCGTTTTAAAAACGTTTCTAGTTTTGAAATGGTTTTAAAAACGTTTCTGTATTGAAATCGCTTTAGTTTGCAGAATGATACCTTTACGTGGGAAGTGTTTCGACAAGGACGTTTCAAAATGAGTTTGATTCCATCAAATATGCGTTTTAAAAACGTTTCTAGTTTTGCAATGGTTTTAAAAACGTTTCTGTATTGAAATCGTTTTAGTTTGCAGAATGATACCTTTACGTGGGAAGTGTTTCGACAAGGACGTTTCAAAATTGGTTTGATTCCGTCAAATATGCGTTTTAAAAACCTTTCTAGTTTTGACATGGTTTTAAAAACGTTTCTAGTGCTGAAATCGCTTTAGTTTGCAGAATATACCTTTACGTGGGAAGGGTTTCAACAAGGACGTTTCAAAATTGATTTGATTCCGTCAAATATGCGTTTTAAAAACCTTTCTAGTTTTGACATGGTTTTAAAAACGTTTCTAGTGCTGAAATCGCTTTAGTTTGCAGAATGATACCTTTACGTGGGCAGTGTTTCGACAAGGACGTTTCAAAATTGGTTTGATTCCGTCAAATATGCGTTTTAAAAACCTTTCTAGTTTTGAAATGGTTTTAAAAACGTTTCTAGTGCTGAAATCGCTTTAGTTTTCAGAATGATACCTTTACATGGGAAGTGTTTCGACAAGGACGTTTCAAAATTGGTTTGATTCCGTCAAATATGCGTTTTAAAAACCTTTCTAGTTTTGAAATGGTTTTAAAAACGTTTCTAGTGCTGAAATCGCTTTAGTTTTCAGAATGATACCTTTACATGGGAAGTGTTTCGACAAGGACGTTTCAAAATTGGTTTGATTCCGTCAAATATGCGTTTTAAAAACCTTTCTAGTTTTGAAATGGTTTTAAAAACGTTTCTAGTGCTGAAATCGCTTTAGTTTTCAGAATGATACCTTTACATGGGAAGTGTTTCGACAAGGACGTTTCAAAATTGGTTTGATTCCGTCAAATATGCGTTTTAAAAACCTTTCTAGTTTTGAAATGGTTTTAAAAACGTTTCTAGTGCTGAAATCGCTTTAGTTTTCAGAATGATACCTTTACATGGGAAGTGTTTCGACAAGGACGTTTCAAAATTGGTTTGATTCCGTCAAATATGCGTTTTAAAAACCTTTCTAGTTTTGAAATGGTTTTAAAAACGTTTCTAGTGCTGAAATCGCTTTAGTTTTCAGAATGATACCTTTACATGGGAAGTGTTTCGACAAGGACGTTTCAAAATTGGTTTGATTCCGTCAAATATGCGTTTTAAAAACCTTTCTAGTTTTGAAATGGTTTTAAAAACGTTTCTAGTGCTGAAATCGCTTTAGTTTTCAGAATGATACCTTTACATGGGAAGTGTTTCGACAAGGACGTTTCAAAATTGGTTTGATTCCGTCAAATATGCGTTTTAAAAACCTTTCTAGTTTTGAAATGGTTTTAAAAACGTTTCTAGTGCTGAAATCGCTTTAGTTTTCAGAATGATACCTTTACATGGGAAGTGTTTCGACAAGGACGTTTCAAAATTGGTTTGATTCCGTCAAATATGCGTTTTAAAAACCTTTCTAGTTTTGACATGGTTTTAAAAACGTTTCTAGTGCTGAAATCGCTTTAGTTTGCAGAATGATACCTTTACGTGGGCAGTGTTTCGACAAGGACGTTTCAAAATTGGTTTGATTCCGTCAAATATGCGTTTTAAAAACCTTTCTAGTTTTGAAATGGTTTTAAAAACGTTTCTAGTGCTGAAATCGCTTTAGTTTTCAGAATGATACCTTTACATGGGAAGTGTTTCGACAAGGACGTTTCAAAATTGGTTTGATTCCGTCAAATATGCGTTTTAAAAACCTTTCTAGTTTTGACATGGTTTTAAAAACGTTTCTAGTGCTGAAATCGCTTTAGTTTGCAGAATGATACCTTTACGTGGGCAGTGTTTCGACAAGGACGTTTCAAAATTGGTTTGATTCCGTCAAATATGCGTTTTAAAAACCTTTCTAGTTTTGAAATGGTTTTAAAAACGTTTCTAGTGCTGAAATCGCTTTAGTTTTCAGAATGATACCTTTACATGGGAAGTGTTTCGACAAGGACGTTTCAAAATTGGTTTGATTCCGTCAAATATGCGTTTTAAAAACCTTTCTAGTTTTGACATGGTTTTAAAAACGTTTCTAGTGCTGAAATCGCTTTAGTTTGCAGAATGATACCTTTACGTGGGCAGTGTTTCGACAAGGACGTTTCAAAATTGGTTTGATTCCGTCAAATATGCGTTTTAAAAACCTTTCTAGTTTTGAAATGGTTTTAAAAACGTTTCTAGTGCTGAAATCGCTTTAGTTTTCAGAATGATACCTTTACATGGGAAGTGTTTCGACAAGGACGTTTCAAAATTGGTTTGATTCCGTCAAATATGCGTTTTAAAAACCTTTCTAGTTTTGACATGGTTTTAAAAACGTTTCTAGTGCTGAAATCGCTTTAGTTTGCAGAATGATACCTTTACGTGGGCAGTGTTTCGACAAGGACGTTTCAAAATTGGTTTGATTCCGTCAAATATGCGTTTTAAAAACCTTTCTAGTTTTGAAATGGTTTTAAAAACGTTTCTAGTGCTGAAATCGCTTTAGTTTTCAGAATGATACCTTTACATGGGAAGTGTTTCGACAAGGACGTTTCAAAATTGGTTTGATTCCGTCAAATATGCGTTTTAAAAACCTTTCTAGTTTTGACATGGTTTTAAAAACGTTTCTAGTGCTGAAATCGCTTTAGTTTGCAGAATGATACCTTTACGTGGGCAGTGTTTCGACAAGGACGTTTCAAAATTGGTTTGATTCCGTCAAATATGCGTTTTAAAAACCTTTCTAGTTTTGAAATGGTTTTAAAAACGTTTCTAGTGCTGAAATCGCTTTAGTTTTCAGAATGATACCTTTACATGGGAAGTGTTTCGACAAGGACGTTTCAAAATTGGTTTGATTCCGTCAAATATGCGTTTTAAAAACCTTTCTAGTTTTGACATGGTTTTAAAAACGTTTCTAGTGCTGAAATCGCTTTAGTTTGCAGAATGATACCTTTACGTGGGCAGTGTTTCGACAAGGACGTTTCAAAATTGGTTTGATTCCGTCAAATATGCGTTTTAAAAACCTTTCTAGTTTTGAAATGGTTTTAAAAACGTTTCTAGTGCTGAAATCGCTTTAGTTTTCAGAATGATACCTTTACATGGGAAGTGTTTCGACAAGGACGTTTCAAAATTGGTTTGATTCCGTCAAATATGCGTTTTAAAAACCTTTCTAGTTTTGAAATGGTTTTAAAAACGTTTCTAGTGCTGAAATCGCTTTAGTTTTCAGAATGATACCTTTACATGGGAAGTGTTTCGACAAGGACGTTTCAAAATTGGTTTGATTCCGTCAAATATGCGTTTTAAAAACCTTTCTAGTTTTGAAATGGTTTTAAAAACGTTTCTAGTGCTGAAATCGCTTTAGTTTTCAGAATGATACCTTTACATGGGAAGTGTTTCGACAAGGACGTTTCAAAATTGGTTTGATTCCGTCAAATATGCGTTTTAAAAACCTTTCTAGTTTTGAAATGGTTTTAAAAACGTTTCTAGTGCTGAAATCGCTTTAGTTTTCAGAATGATACCTTTACATGGGAAGTGTTTCGACAAGGACGTTTCAAAATTGGTTTGATTCCGTCAAATATGCGTTTTAAAAACCTTTCTAGTTTTGAAATGGTTTTAAAAACGTTTCTAGTGCTGAAATCGCTTTAGTTTTCAGAATGATACCTTTACATGGGAAGTGTTTCGACAAGGACGTTTCAAAATTGGTTTGATTCCGTCAAATATGCGTTTTAAAAACCTTTCTAGTTTTGACATGGTTTTAAAAACGTTTCTAGTTTTGCAATGGTTTTAAAAACGTTTCTGTATTGAAATCGTTTTAGTTTGCAGAATGATACCTTTACGAGGGAAGTGTTTCGACAAGGACGTTTCAAAATTGGTTTGATTCCGTCAAATATGCGTTTTAAAAACCTTTCTAGTTTTGACATGGTTTTAAAAACGTTTCTAGTGCTGAAATCGCTTTAGTTTGCAGAATATACCTTTACGTGGGAAGGGTTTCAACAAGGACGTTTCAAAATTGATTTGATTCCGTCAAATATGCGTTTTAAAAACCTTTCTAGTTTTGAAATAGTTTTAAGAACGTTTCTGTATTGAAATCGCTTTAGTTTTCAGAATGATACCTTTACGTGGGAAGGGTTTCGACACGGACATTCAAAACCGTTTTGATTCCGTAAAATATACGTTTTCAAAACGTTTCTAGTTTTGTGTTTAGTTTTCAAAACGCTTTTTGCCACATCTTGTACCAAAACAAGAATACCTTCCAACAATTCCAAACTGGCTCCACCGCCAGTCGACACGTGCGACACCTTATCGGTGGTCTTGAACTTCTTGCAGCAGGTGGCGGTATCGCCGCCACCGACAATGCTAATGGCGCCGTTCTCCGTCGCGTTGACAACCGCCTCCATCATGTTCGCGGTGCCGCATTTGAAATTCGGCCACTCGAAAACGCCAGGGGGGCCGTTCCAGACAATAGTCCTCGCGCGGCAAATGACCCCCGAAAATAGATCGATCGTCTTCGGGCCGACATCAAGCCCCATGTGGCCGTCGGGAATCCCCGACTCTACGGTGGCGGCACCTACCGTCGCGTCTTCCTTGAATTTATCCGCGGTGACGAAGTCAATGGGCAGGTGGATGGGAACCTTCATCTCTTGGGCTTTCTCGAGGATGCAATTGACGATTATGGCGCCTTTCTTGTCGAAGAGGGAGTTGCCGATCTGGAAGGGGGAAGGGAGAGGGTATTTTTGAGGTTAGGAATTAGAAGAATTTGAGGTTAGGAAAGACGAGAAGGAATAAAGTGAGACAATGTCATAAAACAGCTATTTTCAAAGTTTGAAACGTCATAGCTTCCGAACCGGTTAAGATAAAGACAAAATCTTTGTTTTTGACGTAATTCTGACTGTTAGATTAGACAAAAAGTAAACTATCCCGGATATATTTTAAAATATGGTCAATTGTGCAGTTTTTTTGTGCTGATTACAACGGTGCTTGGCTTTTTTTCTATCTGTCTCAGTGCTATCCAAAATAGATAAAATAACGCAAGAAATTCGAAGAAAAATCAGCAAAAGTTATCAAAGGCAAATGATAAAGACCCCGCAAAGACGTATCATCCAAATTTTTATTAAGGCCACATGATTTTGATATAAGAGTGTTGTAACTTTTATTAATATTTAAAACAGTGATTTTGTTTTTGTTTAATGATATAAAAGTTTGTTATTTTTAGTAGATTATTATATCATTTAATAATATAATAATCTACTAAAAACATTTGTATGTATTCTACAAACTTTTATTACTGTATATCTGACATTCTTCATTAACCATTCTCGGTATAAAATGTACGAAATTTTACTGCTGTGTACCGCGCTATGTGCCATTTTTCTATATCTGGCGAAACAATACACCTCAAGACACTCAGATGATGTATCAGGCATTCCAAAAGTATCAGTTGTACAACTCTTACTACACATATTCAGAAACAGACCGCATTTCGGTGAGCTTTGTTGTATAATTCTTTCAACTATAAGGGTAAGTGTCAGGTATTGGAAGAATATAAGTCCCATGCTATGCTGTGATCATCTCTTCTGTGATCATCTCAACAGGCATCTCTTCTGTTCAAAATCAAATGTAAAGTTTGGCCAAACACGTTTACTCTTGTGCGTGAATGTAGTGTTACATGTAGTTACACTTACCCACAATAAGTCTTTAATTTCTGTAATAACTTTGTGCATGTTTCACAGATACCGTGAAGATCTTACATAGCCTCACAAAAACGTACGGCGAAACGTTTCTAATCCACATAAAACCGTTTGCGCCCATCGTTATCACAAGCGATCCCAAATACTTCGGCCAAATTCTCGCGTCGAAAGACCATCTAATCAAATCTGACGTCTACGAGCTGTTGAGAAACATTTTCGGCGATGGCTTACTTGTGGCAGAACGTGAGTATTTTGCTTTTGAACCTCGATAAGAGTTGGTGATATATATTCCTTTTTTGTGATAGTTGACACTTGGAGACATGATAGGAAGATTCTTAACGACGTTTTCGACCACGAATCGCATAAGGAATACTTGGAACGTTTAGACCAGATGTTACACCAACTCGAAGACGTCATCCTCGAGAGGATACACGCACCAATCGATATGCAGGAGGTCCTCCATGAATTTTCAATGCACACGACGATAGGTGAGCATAGTTCACGTTTTTAAACTATACTACTCGAATAGCTCAATCGATTGACATAATCATAACAGATTGTTGAAAATATTAAGTTATACAGACATTCTGTGCATTGAAATATGGGAAGTGATCAAAGAAGATGTAAAAATTCACCAAATAAGTTTTGTTGCATGTGCGGTTGTTATGTAGTGACACATCTCGAAAAAATTAAGGAAGAGATAAAAGCAGCGTACTGCTGCTATTTTGGATTTAGAATTGGAGATCTGGAAAAGCCATGGACACCTAATATATACTGTATTTCCTGTTAGATCGTACTTTTAAAGTGGATGAAAGGGAAGCAAAAGAAAATGCCGTTTGCAGTTCCCATGTTGTGGCGAGAGACTTCCAATCATGTAAATGATTGCTAGTTTTGCACGATAAGCGTCTCCGGATATTCGAAGAAGGATAAGCATAAAATAAAACATCCAAATTTGCCATCAGCATAGCGACCTATCCCCCATGGAGAGAACCATCCTCTCCCAAGTGTGCCATCCACTTCATCATCTTCGATTTTTGACAGAGAAGAAATTTCGCCTGTTTGAAGAAACTTGATTTGATTTGATTGCCTGATTGATTTGATTGCCTGATTGATTTGAGAGTCTGAAATCACTTTGTCAAATCAGGCAAGTCGTGAAGATGCACCGTCTAAAGTTTTAGGAACACCTCACCTTAGAAACCAGTGCGACCTGAATGATTTGGTTGAAGAAGATATAATTTGTTAACTGGTTTTGTTGCAGTTTCCTCAGTTTTTTTTAAGTATCGCTGTATATGTAATAGTATATTATTATACAAGTTTTATAAGACGTCAAATTGGCGCATGAGTTGTTTGGGGCACTCGTCGCTGGCGCTCCTCGTGTCCCAAATGAACGAATGCGCCAATATGTCTTATAAAACGAGTGTAATATACTATTTTTTCTACTTTGCGTCATTAATTTTATAAAAATTTAGAAGTATATTAGGTAAAATTCCAATCTAGAGTATTTATGGGTGCAACCGTTGGTAACACTGTCATCTGTCACTAAATTCAAATATCTGTGAAAAAGTAATTATTGATAATTATTATATACCATCATATACTAGTAGTACAAAACCTAGGATGCAACACGCATGTTTAAATATGTATAAAAATATACATACTTCGCAGTTTGTGCGATTCTAAAAAATCAGTTTGTGCTTACTTTTGTGGTTATGTGTATTTTCGTTTAACATGCATTTGATATCAATGTCACCAATCTTAGAAAAAAGTTACTAAAAACGGTGTTACAATTTGCTAATTGTGAACGAATGCGCCAATATGTCTTATAAAACGAGTATAATATACTATTTTTTCTACTTTGCGTCATTAATTTTATAAAAGTTTAGAAGTATATTAGGTAAAATTCCAATCTAGAGTATTTATGGGTGCAACCGTTGGTAACACTGTCATCTGTCACTAAATTCAAATATCTGTGAAAAAGTAATTATTGATAATTATTATATACCATCATATACTAGTAGTACGAAACCTAGGATGCAACACGCATGTTTAAATATGTATAAAAATATACATACTTCGCAGTTTGTGCGATTCTAAAAAATCAGTTTGTGCTTACTTTTGTGGTTATGTGAATTTTCGTTTGACATGCATTTGATATCAATGTCACCAATCTTAGAAAAAAGTTACTAAAAACGGTGTTACAATTTGCTAATTGTAACACCGAAAACAGTGTTACAATGTGTGCATTGTGAATGCAAAGTAGAAAAATTTATTTTTGTTGTAGAATCACTTAAAGACCCCTGTGTGGCATGGGACAGCAAACGGACCAATGAATATTATAAAACAGTATCTGAGTACAGGTCCAACAACAGAAAAAGATTGCTACCGTTGATTTTAAACATGGATATCTTCTTCAAGATGACACAGAGTTACAGAGCAATACAGAAATCCGTCAAAATAATTAAACAGTTCGGTGTTGATTTTGTCGACGCTCATTTAAAACTAATAGACCAACAAATAGACGCAAATAATATCGTATACAAACTGCACGAAGCCGGCGTACCATCCAGTAGAATAGCCGACAACGTTATACTATTTATAGAAGGGGTAAGAATTAAATTATACTTAATCGTAATAAAGATAATGTTCAAATAATACGATTCTTAGGGTCACGAAACAATCGCCGCTACACTGGCTTACTCAATTTTTGAAATAGCAAAAAATCCCGAGGTCCAAAACCAAATTTTCGCCGAAATAGAAGCCATAATAGGAAAAGACCGAAATGCTGCCATTTCCGCTGCCGACGTGTACCGAATGACGTACACGAATGGCGTCATCAAAGAAGGACTAAGGATACATGCAGCAGTGCCTTTCGTCACGAGGAAATTGAACAAATCAATCGTCGTTAGTGAGTAAAACTTCTGAAGATGTCCGAAACTATAAACAACATTATAGTCCGGACAGAGTATAGTAATTTGGTAGTTTTCCTATTTCCGCCCTTGAAAAATGTTGGGAAAGGCTGATTTAATGATATAAACGAGTTTGGACATTCGTAGGTGCTAAATTTGCCGAGGAAGTTGATTGGTGTTTGTCCAAAAGATTGCTTCAACCTCTTGAGGAAATTTCTTCCGGTGTACAACCCTTTGGACATTCATTGGTGCAATATTTCATTCAAAAAGTTGAGTTTGCTTGATAAGTTTGATTGGTATTTGTCCAAAAGCGCCCTTCAGCCTCTCGAGGAATTTTTTAATGACTTACATGAGTTTGGACACTCGTAGGTGCTAAATTTGCCGAGGAAGTTGATTGGTGTTTGTCCAAAAGATTGCTTCAGCCTCTTGAGGAAATTTCTTCCGGTGTATAACCCTTTGGACATTCATTGGTGCAATATTTGCTTTAAAAAATTGAGTTTGCCCGATAAGTTTGATTGGTGTTTGTCCAAAAGCGTCCTTCAGCTTCTCGAGGAATTTTTTAATGACTTAGATGAGTTTGGACACTCGTAGGTGCTAAATTTGCCGAGGAAGTTGATTGGTGTTTGTCCAAAAGATTGCTTCAGCCTCTTGAGGAAATGTCTTCTGGTGTATAACCCTTTGGACATTCATTGGTGCAATATTTGCTTTAAAAAATTGAGTTTGCCCGATAAGTTTGATTGGTGTTTGTCTAAAAGCGTCCTTCAGCCTCTCGAGGAATTTTTTTAATGACTTACATGAGTTTGGACACTCGTAGGTGCTAAATTTGCCGAGGAAGTTGATTGGTGTTTGTCCAAAAGATTGCTTCAGCCTCTTGAGGAAATGTCTTCTGGTGTATAACCCTTTGGACATTCATTGGTGCAATATTTGCTTTAAAAAATTGATTTTGCCCGATAAGTTTGATTGGTGTTTGTCCAAAAGCGTCCTTCAGCTTCTCGAGGAATTTTTTAATGACTTAGATGAGTTTGGACATTCGTAGGTGCTAAATTTGCCGAGGAAGTTGATTGGTGTTTGTCCAAAAGATTGCTTCAGCCTCTTGAGGAAATGTCTTCTGGTGTATAACCCTTTGGACATTCATTGGTGCAATATTTGCTTTAAAAAATTGATTTTGCCCGATAAGTTTGATTGGTGTTTGTCCAAAAGCGTCCTTCAGCTTCTCGAGGAATTTTTTAATGACTTAGATGAGTTTGGACATTCGTAGGTGCTAAATTTGCCGAGGAAGTTGATTGGTGTTTGTCCAAAAGATTGCTTCAGCCTCTTGAGGAAATGTCTTCTGGTGTATAACCCTTTGGACATTCATTGGTGCAATATTTGCTTTAAAAAATTGATTTTGCCCGATAAGTTTGATTGGTGTTTGTCCAAAAGCGTCCTTCAGCTTCTCGAGGAATTTTTTAATGACTTAGATGAGTTTGGACACTCGTAGGTGCTAAATTTGCCGAGGAAGTTGATTGGTGTTTGTCCAAAAGATTGCTTCAGCCTCTTGAGGAAATGTCTTCTGGTGTATAACCCTTTGGACATTCATTGGTGCAATATTTGCTTTAAAAAATTGAGTTTGCCCGATAAGTTTGATTGGTGTTTGTCCAAAAGCGTCCTTCAGCCTCTCGAGGAATTTTTTAATGACTTAGATGAGTTTGGACACTCGTAGGTGCTAAATTTGCCGAGGAAGTTGATTGGTGTTTGTTCAAAAGGTTGCTTCAGCCTGTTGAGGAAATTTCTTCCGGTGTATAACCCTTTGGACATTCATTGGTGCAATATTTGCTTTAAAAAATTGAGTTTGCCCGATAAGTTTGATTGGTGTTTGTCCAAAAGCGTCCTTCAGCCTCTCGAGGAATTTTTTAATGACTTAGATGAGTTTGGACACTCGTAGGTGCTAAATTTGCCGAGGAAGTTGATTGGTGTTTGTTCAAAAGGTTGCTTCAGCCTGTTGAGGAAATTTCTTCCGGTGTATAACCCTTTGGACATTCATTGGTGCAATATTTGCTTTAAAAAATTGAGTTTGCCCGATAAGTTTGATTGGTGTTTGTCCAAAAGCGTCCTTCAGCCTCTCGAGGAATTTTTTAATGACTTAGATGAGTTTGGACACTCGTAGGTGCTAAATTTGCCGAGGAAGTTGATTGGTGTTTGTTCAAAGGGTTGCTTCAGCCTGTTGAGGAAATTTCTTCCGGTGTATAACCCTTTGGACATTCATTGGTGCAATATTTGCTTTAAAAAATTGAGTTTGCCCGATAAGTTTGATTGGTGTTTGTCCAAAAGCGTCCTTCAGCCTCCCGAGGAATTTTTTAATGACTTAGATGAGTTTGGACATTCGTAGGTGCTAAATTTGCCGAGGAAGTTGATTGGTGTTTGTTCAAAAGGTTGCTTCAACCTCTTGAGGAAATTTCTTCCGGTGTACAACCCTTTGGACATTCATTGGTGCAATATTTCATTCAAAAAGTTGAGTTTGCTTGATAAGTTTGATTGGTATTTGTCCAAAAGCGCCCTTCAGCCTCTCGAGGAATTTTTTAATGACTTACATGAGTTTGGACACTCGTAGGTGCTAAATTTGCCGAGGAAGTTGATTGGTGTTTGTCCAAAAGATTGCTTCAGCCTCTTGAGGAAATTTCTTCCGGTGTATAACCCTTTGGACATTCATTGGTGCAATATTTGCTTTAAAAAATTGAGTTTGCCCGATAAGTTTGATTGGTGTTTGTCTAAAAGCGTCCTTCAGCCTCTCGAGGAATTTTTTTAATGACTTACATGAGTTTGGACACTCGTAGGTGCTAAATTTGCCGAGGAAGTTGATTGGTGTTTGTCCAAAAGATTGCTTCAGCCTCTTGAGGAAATGTCTTCTGGTGTATAACCCTTTGGACATTCATTGGTGCAATATTTGCTTTAAAAAATTGATTTTGCCCGATAAGTTTGATTGGTGTTTGTCCAAAAGCGTCCTTCAGCTTCTCGAGGAATTTTTTAATGACTTAGATGAGTTTGGACATTCGTAGGTGCTAAATTTGCCGAGGAAGTTGATTGGTGTTTGTCCAAAAGATTGCTTCAGCCTCTTGAGGAAATGTCTTCTGGTGTATAACCCTTTGGACATTCATTGGTGCAATATTTGCTTTAAAAAATTGATTTTGCCCGATAAGTTTGATTGGTGTTTGTCCAAAAGCGTCCTTCAGCTTCTCGAGGAATTTTTTAATGACTTAGATGAGTTTGGACATTCGTAGGTGCTAAATTTGCCGAGGAAGTTGATTGGTGTTTGTCCAAAAGATTGCTTCAGCCTCTTGAGGAAATGTCTTCTGGTGTATAACCCTTTGGACATTCATTGGTGCAATATTTGCTTTAAAAAATTGATTTTGCCCGATAAGTTTGATTGGTGTTTGTCCAAAAGCGTCCTTCAGCTTCTCGAGGAATTTTTTAATGACTTAGATGAGTTTGGACACTCGTAGGTGCTAAATTTGCCGAGGAAGTTGATTGGTGTTTGTCCAAAAGATTGCTTCAGCCTCTTGAGGAAATGTCTTCTGGTGTATAACCCTTTGGACATTCATTGGTGCAATATTTGCTTTAAAAAATTGAGTTTGCCCGATAAGTTTGATTGGTGTTTGTCCAAAAGCGTCCTTCAGCCTCTCGAGGAATTTTTTAATGACTTAGATGAGTTTGGACACTCGTAGGTGCTAAATTTGCCGAGGAAGTTGATTGGTGTTTGTTCAAAAGGTTGCTTCAGCCTGTTGAGGAAATTTCTTCCGGTGTATAACCCTTTGGACATTCATTGGTGCAATATTTGCTTTAAAAAATTGAGTTTGCCCGATAAGTTTGATTGGTGTTTGTCCAAAAGCGTCCTTCAGCCTCTCGAGGAATTTTTTAATGACTTAGATGAGTTTGGACACTCGTAGGTGCTAAATTTGCCGAGGAAGTTGATTGGTGTTTGTTCAAAAGGTTGCTTCAGCCTGTTGAGGAAATTTCTTCCGGTGTATAACCCTTTGGACATTCATTGGTGCAATATTTGCTTTAAAAAATTGAGTTTGCCCGATAAGTTTGATTGGTGTTTGTCCAAAAGCGTCCTTCAGCCTCTCGAGGAATTTTTTAATGACTTAGATGAGTTTGGACACTCGTAGGTGCTAAATTTGCCGAGGAAGTTGATTGGTGTTTGTTCAAAGGGTTGCTTCAGCCTGTTGAGGAAATTTCTTCCGGTGTATAACCCTTTGGACATTCATTGGTGCAATATTTGCTTTAAAAAATTGAGTTTGCCCGATAAGTTTGATTGGTGTTTGTCCAAAAGCGTCCTTCAGCCTCTCGAGGAATTTTTTAATGACTTAGATGAGTTTGGACACTCGTAGGTGCTAAATTTGCCGAGGAAGTTGATTGGTGTTTGTTCAAAAGGTTGCTTCAGCCTGTTGAGGAAATTTCTTCCGGTGTATAACCCTTTGGACATTCATTGGTGCAATATTTGCTTTAAAAAATTGAGTTTGCCCGATAAGTTTGATTGGTGTTTGTCCAAAAGCGTCCTTCAGCCTCTCGAGGAATTTTTTAATGACTTAGATGAGTTTGGACACTCGTAGGTGCTAAATTTGCCGAGGAAGTTGATTGGTGTTTGTTCAAAAGGTTGCTTCAGCCTGTTGAGGAAATTTCTTCCGGTGTATAACCCTTTGGACATTCATTGGTGCAATATTTGCTTTAAAAAATTGAGTTTGCCCGATAAGTTTGATTGGTGTTTGTCCAAAAGCGTCCTTCAGCCTCTCGAGGAATTTTTTAATGACTTAGATGAGTTTGGACACTCGTAGGTGCTAAATTTGCCGAGGAAGTTGATTGGTGTTTGTCCAAAAGATTGCTTCAGCCTCTTGAGGAAATTTCTTCCGGTGTATAACCCTTTGGACATTCATTGGTGCAATATTTGCTTTAAAAAAATGAGTTTGCCCGATAAGTTTGATTGGTGTTTGTCCAAAAGCTTCCTTCAGCCTCTTGAGGAATTTTTTAATGACTTACATGTGTTTGGACACTCGTAGGTGCTAAATTTGCCGAGGAAGTTGATTGGTGTTTGTCCAAAAGATTGCTTCAGCCTCTTGAGGAAATTTCTTCCGGTGTATAACCCTTTGGACATTCATTGGTGCAATATTTGCTTTAAAAAAATGAGTTTGCCCGATAAGTTTGATTGGTGTTTGTCCAAAAGCTTCCTTCAGCCTCTTGAGGAATTTTTTAATGACTTACATGTGTTTGGACACTCGTAGGTGCTAAATTTGCCGAGGAAGTTGATTGGTGTTTGTCCAAAAGATTGCTTCAGCCTCTTGAGGAAATTTCTTCTGGTGTACAACCCTTTGGACATTCATTGGTGCAATATTTCATTCAAAAAGTTGAAATCAGGTTTAACAAGATTTGTGGCACTCGTAAAACTATTCATTTTACCAAAAAAAGGTTATTACGTAAATTATAGGTAATTTTCTCTAGTTTAATTTAGTATATATCTGTTTTTACCGTAAAATGAGTCGGAAAGGAGATATTGTCAAAAAACTGCTTTTAGGAGCCATTTTTCTGACTGGACTATTACACTCATCTATTTTTAGATAACGCGTTCCTACCAAAAGATACCAACGTGATTTTTTTCATGGACGGGCTGCACAAATCGGAAAAATGCCACGCAAACCCGTTAGTTTTCAACCCAGATAGGTTTGCCGCAGAGAACAAGCCAAACTTGGTGGCAAACGCTTGGGCGCCTTTTGCTTTAGGCATACGGAATTGCATAGGTCAGTAGGAATGTGTACGGGTGTCTTTTCAGGTTTATAGCAAAACGAGATTGTTCGGTTTGTTGTTTGCTTTTTAGGTCAGTCATTGGCGATGCAAGAGGCTGTGCTAATTTTGGCTAAGATGGTACGGCGATATCACTTTTTTCCTATTGTTCCCGAACACGCACCGGACGTTAGGTCTTCTTTTGTGACAAGGAGTAGCAACGGTGTTCCGGTTCTTGTCAAAGTTAGAGCATAAAATATGGTGTAATTTAGATGCTTGTTACTTTTGCCTCCAGTAAATAACGTTTGGTTAATTTTATTCCTGAGATTATTGTTTTCTAGCTTAAAAATAGACATTTATTATTATTTATTTACCAGCATGAACTGAAAAAAAATGAGGTTTATTTGATATCACTTTAGTAAACGATTTCTGAATCAATGATTATCATAAATAATTTTCATCGGCGAAATACCCCAGTGTGTGACGGTGCAAACAAAATCTATGACATACATGTAAAAATATTCATCGTAAAGCATAAAAAATAGTAAAGATTGCGCACAATGTGTTCCCTAGTCAGGCTTTTTCTTTATAGTGAGTGAACTTTGTTCATAAAAAGTCAAAATTCACGGGTTATGAGTTCAAATATATGCATATATAGGTAGTTATATGCTCACATAGATATGTATATGTTACGGTTAAAGTGATAAATGTGGTTTGTATTAATAATTACCGGCTATTATTAATAATAACCGTATCATTTGGTCAATGTGATTAGAAACACTTAAATAATCACATGGACCGGCTATTATTAATAATTTCCTAACGGGCACGGTAAAAGTGATAAAAATGTTACTTTTTACAAAAGATCTTTTGTATACAGTCTTCAAAGAAGTTAGCTAAGTTACTAAGTTACTATGTAAGCTATTATATTTATTTACTCGACGCAAATCATCAGTACGGCTACCCCAATGACCAAAATTACGAATAATACATAACATTGATAATACAGAATGCTTTTTTTGTCTCCCTTGTACTTTAGAAACTACTGGATATAATTGGTAATGATATTTGGTATACACCCAAGGACGGACTCAATGACGAAAACATAAAAAAGAACATTTTATACAGAGTGTTCAAAAAAGTTAATCATTCTATTATCAATAACACCCATTTTTATATTTAATGCATGTGGGTAGTTTTTTGTAAATGTACAATTACAATTTATTAAGTAAATTCTCAAATCCTAATTATCTTGAAATGTTGCGCATTTAATAATAATCTTTTCAATATTGTATTTTCATGCAAATATGTACATGCAAGAACTAGACTAGTTTACATAGATGTTTTTACATAAATTGCACCGCACAAATGATTGGCAAACATTTTTGTATGGTTCTGTTACTAACACGGTATTTTTACTTTTGGTGTTTGACAATAATTTTATAAATAAAAGATTAAACATGGTAACAACTTGCCTCAATCTTCCCTACATTAGTATGTCCATTACCTATACCTACCCTAAGTATATCTAATATCTCACAGATATATTTGTTATAAAAGTGTTTATCACCAACGAAAAATACAAAAAAAAAAAACAAAAGAAGATGACGTCCTATTGTTACAAACTTTATTTCGTTTTATTTTGACAATATAAATGGTGTCATTGTTGTACTACCACAAAAAATAAAGGTCTAGAAGGACTTTTGTATTCAAAATTAAATATAAAACATTTTTTAAAGTTTTGTATTAAAAAGATAATAAAGTTATAAATAAAAATATTTTTTTGCCACGAATTGCAAAATGCAGAAGCACTACGTACGTTTGCACTGGTAAAATAATACAAACCGAGTTTTTAATTGATTACTTACTTTGCTTTTAAGAATTGCGCAAATAAGCATGACCCAAGGAGTTACACACTCGTGCATGCAATTAGTATGGATTGGCATTTTTTAGTCTCGTTTTGATAATCTTCCTTATTTTAGTCATGAGTAGTAACTAAATAAGTTAGTCAGGACTAACGTCATTAAAGGCCCAACACTGAAAACCCAGTGAATAGATTCGTTGTGTGGCGATTATGTAGATACTAACAGAATTTAAAATCTGAGGCTCTATTATATTGTAGCATCACCTTAATGCAATATCGAACTGAAATATATCACATTGACCACAGCATGCTGGAAATTATTAATAATAGCCGGTTCATGTGACAAATTCTTCACTTTAACCTCCCCACTTGGCTATTATTAATAATAACCGGTAATTATTAATAATAACCTATTTATCACTATGACCGTAACATATACATAGATATACAGCAACATTATAAACTATCTCATTAGTAACGAAACCAAGCGCAAAAAGAAATGTACGAAATTTTACTCTGCATAGGTCTGTGCGCCTTCTTCTTGTACTTGGTGAAGTTGTACATATCTAGAGACCCATCTCAAGTTATATCAGGCATTCCAAAACCATCACTTTTACAACTTTTCCTACACTCGCCAAGAACTATACCATTATTAGGTAAGTTAATACCTTTGCTTCAACAATGCTTGTACACAGAGAGAACTCTATTCTTGGATATCAAGAAAAACTATTCTTACGATTTAAGAATTTAGTATGTTTATGTTAAGTATATTTTTCTCTGGCGAAGAAAAAGTAATTCTTCAAAAAATATTTCGATGGATGAAAAATATAATATGCTTCAACGAAAAAACAGTTTCTTGACCCAAGATTCTTACTCTGAGAGATACATAGAAAGTTGTGCAATTACTTTACAGATGGCGCTAACAGTTTCTCGCATCTTTTGCCACATATCACCGCTATATAAGTTCGACGATATTGAGTGTTCATATATTGTTTGTTTACATATATGCATAAGTGTTATATTTCATGGGTGACTTGCAAGGATTATGAGGAAAACCAAGATTGTAGCCGAATAGCCTACACAGAGAGAACTCTATTCTTGGATATGAAGAAAAAAATGTTCTTGCGTATATAGTGTAGTATGAAGAAGGATATTTTTGCTATCCGAATAATATTTTATTAGAGTAGAGTATAATTTGCTCTGACGAAGAAAATGTTATTCTTCTACATATAAAAAGAGTAAGACTTTCGTTTTACATCAATTGGGTGAAAAATATACATGCTTCAACGAACAAACGGTTTCTTGTTAAAACGGTCAAAAACTTTTTGACCATTTTAGGCCCAGGAATCAGTGGCCACCGTACTAGCGTGCGCAATCTTTCAAATAGCAAAGGATCCCGAACTCCAAAATAAAATATTGGCCGAAGTAAAAGCCATAGTAAAAGTTAAACAAGCGCTGGTGGGCTGGCTGCTGCTAAACTCACTCGCCAACTGTTAAAACAGAGAATGCTGAGTGGTCACAATGCTGTTAGCAGCCAGTAGCAAATAGTACGCTAATAAAACAGCAAATTCGTATTTATAGTTCTCCCTAAGAAGAAATAAAATATGTCAAAAATAATTAAAAATAAATAATATATAACACAAAAAAAATCTAAATAAAAATTGTGAGATACGCCATCAAGATTGATTAAAAACTCTGATAAAAAAAATCACAGATCATTAGTACAACTACAAACACAGCACGATAACGATCATTATTCTTTTGAGATATTAAAGTTATTTGACCTAACGATAATAAATTATCAGTGGATTGGTATACAACAAGAGGTTTAAAAAAACACATTTTCAGTTCTTGGTTTTCCAAAAATGTTACTCAAACGACGCCTGTTATTTAGTTCTTATGTTATGTATATTTTTATAATCAATAGTCGTCATTCTTTAGCTTAAACTGAAACGTGATTGCTCTAACATCGTGCTTAAAATTATTTCTCAACAAGACATAAAATACACCGAGATATTGCATAATAAAGAATGATATAAAAAGTATGAAGAAGTCTAAACCAAAAATGTGCGTTATGACTTCAAGTTTGTTTAATAAAACTGATAAAAAAATCGGGGGTCAACTATAGTACAATTATAAATACTGCACACATCAAATGACTCGTTAGTAACAAAAAACCAGCCGCAAAAAATGTACCTAATCTTACTCTGCACAGCGCTGTGCGCCTTTTTCGCATATTTGGTGAAATTGTACATCTCAAGAGATCCTCAAACCGTATCCGGCATTCCAAAAGCATCAATTTTACAACTCCTACTACACATATTCAAAAATAGACCGCACTTCGGTAAGTTAACTCCTTTGTTTCAACAACACTCCTCGCAATAATAACTTATAGATGGCGTTAAAATCCTACATAGCCTCCAAAAGACATACGGGGCAACGTTCTTCATCCACATAAAACCGTTTTCCCCAATCGTAGTCACGAGCGATCACAAACATTTCGGTAAAATTCTCGCGCACAAAAAGCATTTGGACAAAACATTCATCAGTGACGTGTTCAAGAATATATTCGGCGAATCCATATTTATAACTGACGGTGGGTATCTGCCCGTTTTTTAAACCGATATTAGAAGATAAAAGTTTGTTTTATTTTAGTTGATACATGGAGGCATGATAGAAAGCTTCTTAATAGCGCGTTTGCCCACGAAACGCATAAGGAATACTTGGAACGTTTAGACCAAATGTTACACCAACTCGATGACGCCATCCTTAAGAGGATACACGCACCAGTCGACATGCAGGAGGTCCTCCATGACTTTATACTGCGCACCACGATAGGTAAGTATAGTTAGAGGTCATTAAACAATCGTTTCTTATGTGATCACTTGTTTCTTGTAGAATTTCTCAAAGATCCTAGTGTTTCATGGGACCCCAAACGTACCACGGTATACGATAAATTGATAACCGAGTATACGTGCAATACCATGAAAAGAATGCCACCGTTCATGTTAAACATGGACGTTTTCTTCAAGATGACATCGTGTTACAAAGCAATAGAAAAAACGGCAGAACTTATTAGAGAGCTCTGTGCTGATTTTGTCGACGCTCATCTAAAAGTAAAGGACCAACCAACTGACTCAATTAATATCATATACAGGTTGCACCAAGCCGGCGTTCCATACGAGAGAATAGTTGATAATGTTACATTGTTCATAGAAGCTGTAAGTACATACGCAGACGTGGACTTCATGTCCAAAGCAAGAATGTAACTTAAAAACGCTTTAACTCTTTTTTAGGCACACGCAACAGTGTCCAGTGCACTGGCATACACTACTTTTGAAATAGCAAAGAATCCAGAGGTCCAAAGTAAAATTCTCGCCGAAATAGAGGCCACAGTCGGAAAGGACCGAAATGCTCCAATATCTCCTGGTGATGTGTACAATCTAAAGTACACCAACAACGTAATCAAAGAAGGGCTAAGAATTCACGCAGCAGCGCCCATGGTCACGAGAAAATTGAACAAACCAATCGTCGTTGGTGAGTCGAACTTTTGAATACGTTCGAAACCACAAACAACATTACGATCGCCCACTTTTAGATAACGTGTTCCTACCAAAAGATACCAACATGATATTTTTCATGGCCGGGATACACAGATTAGAAAAATACCACAAAAACCCGCTAGTTTTCAATCCAGATAGATTTGCCGCAGAGAACAAGCGAAACTTGGTGCCAAACACCTGGGCGCCTTTTGCTTTAGGCATTAGGAACTGCATAGGTCAGTACGAAGCCCAGTACGAAACATTTAGTATAAAACGAGATGTATTAGACTTCTTCGTCGTTTTTTAGGACAATCATTAGCCATGCAAGAGATGACGCTAGTTTTGGCTAAGATGGTGCAACGGTATCAATTTTCTCCAATTGTCCCCGAACATGAACTCGACATTAGGTCCTCACTTCTGACCAGGAGTAGCAACGGTGTTCCCGTCCTTGCCAACGTTAGAGCATAGATGGAGTAATTTTGTTGATTGTTGCTTTTACTTCAATGGAATAAAGTCTATGAAATTTTGATGTTGAAATTATTGTTTTCTACATAAAGGACACGTTTAAGACATTCGTTGTCTTGCGAAAATTTACTCCGAACAAATCGTTGTTGAGCTTTGATATACCTACCCTTGATTGTGTTGTGACTTACCCTTATCATTTTTGTAAGATTTAAAAGAAATATACTTTAAGTTCTAGATTTCCGGGAGATGTTTCACACTCTGTTGCAAGAGGCATCTTCAGGGCGTAACAGTTACGAAGAGAATGATGTGTGTGTGTAAGGATAAGGGTTTTTATAGGTACCTGTTGGTCAAGTAGTGAAAGTCTATTGGTTGGGAGAGTGATTGGGGTAGCTGTGATTGGCTGTGGTGGTCGTAGAAGTGCTCTCCAGGTGTGATGCAAACGCCAACCGTCATCTCCATTGAGATTGGAGGGACGTTTAAAGATTTCGATCGCGTCACGGATTCTACGAGGATAATAATGTGATTCCCGGGGAGATGATTTTGTTTGGTCGAAAAGTATTGTGTGACCCGTGTTCTGTCTGTGCTCAGCAAGAGCTGAACCGGTGATCTGCCGCAGTCTTGTATGTACAACGTTCATGTTCCGAAACCCGAACGCCGACAGAGCGCTTTGTCTCACCGATGTAGACACTGTCACAAGCATATGGTATACACCTGTGGCTAGCAGTGGAGAAAGTTTATCTTTAACGGATGGCAGTAAATCAGAAATGTTGGCTTAGGCTTTGAAAATGGGTTTGATGTTGTACTTTTGGAGGATCCGACTAATACCATCAGTCGTACCTTGGATGTAAGGGAGAAAAGCAGCCCAAGAAAAGCAGTTGCGACTGGTGGGTCAGGCTGTTGATTTGGTTGTGTCGCTGTAGGATTGAGGTGTTTGATGATGGATTTCCGTATGGAAGGAATGGGATAGGACTCTGGTAAGATGGTCAAGTTCATTGTGGAGATTGTTGGGGTGGGTTATTGAAATAGCTCGTCTTACAAGTGTGCTGATCACGTCTTGTTTCCGAGCTGGGTGGTGGTGGGAATGGGCATTCACGTATCTGTCAGTATGGGTGGGTTTCCTGTATACTGTGTGGTTGAGGGAACCATTGGGGTTTCGCGAGACTAGCACATCTAACAATGAAAGACAGCCATCTGTTTCTACTTCCATGGTAAAGCGTGTGCAAGGATTGTGTGTGCAAGGATTGAGGTGTTTGATGATGGATTTCCGTATGGAAGGAATGGGATAGGACTTTGGTAAGATGGTAAGGTTCATTGTGGAGATTGTTGGGGTGGGTTATTGAAATAGCTCGTCTTACAAGTGTGCTGATCACGTCTTGTTTCCGAGCTGGGTGGTGGTGGGAATGGGCATTCACGTATCTGTCAGTATGGGTGGGTTTCCTGTATACTGTGTGGTTGAGGGAACCATTGGGGTTTCGCGAGACTAGCACATCTAACAATGAAAGACAGCCATCTGTTTCTACTTCCATGGTAAAGCGTGTGCAAGGATTGTGTGTGCAAGGATTGAGGTGTTTGATGATGGATTTCCGTATGGAAGGAATGGGATAGGACTCTGGTAAGATGGTCAAGTTCATTGTGGAGATTGTTGGGGTGGGTTATTGAAATAGCTCGTCTTACAAGTGTGCTGATCACGTCTTGTTTCCGAGCTGGGTGGTGGTGGGAATGGGCATTCACGTATCTGTCAGTATGGGTGGGTTTCCTGTATACTGTGTGGTTGAGGGAACCATTGGGGTTTCGCGAGACTACCACATCTAACAATGAAAGACAGCCATCTGTTTCTACTTCCATGGTAAAGCGTGTGTTGGATGTTTAGGAATTTGTTCTCTGAACTGCATTGGCGAAAATAAAGAGCCATGTTTTTGTGTTAGGTCCGATCACTAAGCTCTAGATTTCCGGGAGAAAACCGCGTCAACGACGATAAAGTAGTCAACGTTTCGCACTTTACACACACACACACGTTCATTTTCTTCGTAGCTGTTTTAATGTTACGTCCTGAAGATGCCTCTTGCAACAGAGTGCGAAATTAAAATTGAGAATTAAAAAAAAACACATTTTTAATTCTTGGTTTTCCGAAAATGTTATTCAAACGCATGTTATTTGTTTCTCGATCAAGTAACCATACTATTCCGTACAGAAAGTGAAAATTCGTTATGTTATGTATAATTTTATAATCAACAGTTATTCTTTAGCATAAAATAAAACGTGATTGCTCTCGATTCGTGCTTATAGTTGTTCCTGAACAAGACAGAAAATATATCCAAATATTGCACGATAAAGAATGTAAAAAGTACAAAAAACCTAAATAAAAAATGTGTGATATGCCTTCAAGTTTGTTTAATAAAACTGATAAAAAATGTACAGGTCATTAGTACAACCGTAAATACTGCACACTAACCAAATAACTCATTAGTAACGAAAGACCAGAGTAAAAAATGTACGAAATCTTACTCTACACAGCGCTATGCGTCTTCTTCGTATATTTGGTGAAAGTGTACCTCTCAAGAGATCCTCAAATTGTATCCGGCATTCCAAAACCATCAATTCTACAACTCCTACTACACATATTCAGAAACAGACCGCACTTCGGTGAGTTAATTCCTTTGTCTCAACAACACTCCTCGCAATAATAATTTATAGATGGCGTTAAAATCCTACATAGCCTCCAAAGCACATACGGGGAAACTTTCCAAATCCACATAAAACCGTTTTCCCCAATCGTAGTCACGAGCGATCACAAATATTTCACACAAATTCTCGCATCGAAAGAACATTTGGATAAATCGTTTATCATTGGCGTGCTTAAGAATATCCTCGGTGAATCCATAGTGTTAGGAGAAGGTTGGTATTTTAAAATAGCCAATAGAAGATGATAGGTATCTCTTATTATAGTTGATACATGGAGACATGACAGGAAGATTCTCGATAACGCTTTTGGTCACGAATCGCATAAGGAATACTTGGAACGTTTAGACCAGATGTTACACCAACTCGAAGACGTCATCCTCGAGAGGATACACGCACCAATCGATATGCAGGATGTCCTCCATGAGTTTATACTGCGTACCACGATAGGTAAGTATAGTTAGAGGTCATAAAGTTAAACAATCTTTTCTTAGGTGATTAGTTGTTTCTTGTAGAAGCCCTCAAAGACCCTAGCGTTTCGTGGGACCTCAAACGAACCATGGAATATAATACAACGATTTCTGAGTATTGGGACAATACCATGATAAGAACGCTACCGTTCATGTTAAACATGGACGTTTTCTTCAAGATGACACCGATCTACAGAGCAATACAGAAATCGGTAAAAGTCATTAGACAATTTGGTGCCGATTTTGTTAACGCTCATCTAAAAGTAATGAACCAACAGACAGATACATATAATATCATATATAGATTGCACCAAGCCGGCGTTCCATACGAGAGAATAGTAGATAATTTTATATTATTTATAGAAGGTGTAAGTAGACAGATGTACACGTCATAAGCAAGAATGAACAAAAAACTTTTTTACTCTTTTTTTTAGGCACACGCAACAGTTGCCAGTACACTGGGATACACTATTTTCGAAATAGCAAAGAAACCAGACGTCCAAAGTAAAATTCTTGCCGAAATAGAGGCCACAGTCGGAAAGGACCGAAATGCTCCAATATCTCCTGGTGATGTGCACAATCTAAAGTACACCAACAACATACTCAAAGAAGGCCTAAGAATTAATTCATCAGTGCCCTTCGTCACGAGAAAATTGAATAAATCAGTCGTCGTTGGTGAGTCGAACTTCCGAATACGTCCAAAACCACAAACAACATTACGATCACCCATTTTTAGATAACGCGTTCCTACCAAAAGATACCACCATGATATTTTTCATGGCCGGTCTACACAAATCGGAAAAACACTACGAAAATTCGCTAGTCTTCAATCCAGATAGGTTTGCCGCAGAGAACAAGCCAAACTTGGTGCCAAACACTTGGGTGCCGTTCGGTTTAGGCATTCGAAATTGCATAGGTTAGTACGAATTAGTATGGATGCCATTTCACGTTTAGTAGAAAATGAGAAGTATTTGGTTTCTTGTTTGTTTTTTAGGACAGTCATTGGCCATGCGAAAGATGACGCTAATTTTGGCTAAGATGGTGCGGCGATATCAGTTTTCTCCGATTGTCCCAGAACATGAACTCGACATTAGGTCTTCCTTTGCGACTAGGAGTAACAACGGTGTTCCCGTCCTTGCCAAAGTTACAGAGGAGATGATGTAATTTTGATGATTGGTACTTTCGTTTCCATGGAATAAAGTTTATCTAATTTCGATGTTGAATTATTGTTTTCTAGCAATATGTGCTAGTAATACTAATATCCCAAGAGATCTGACTTTTAACAGTACCATTAAATTGATTTTAATAATGATAAATTCTGTTGTAAACATCAATTAGTAAGTACTAAGCTTAATTTTAATATTTTGCCTGTTTTAGAGAAAATTGTGAGGTACATATACATATAAAAAATTAGGCGTCCGTCTTACAACAACAAAAATATTTCGTACAACAACAAAAGTATTTCGCGAAAAATATATGTGACCTCAGACGCGATAAGGGACCTATCGTGATGTAGGAGGTCAAAATGGCGGGAACCACCACGACTCCCTAACATGGTAGCATTTGGCCAAGCGCGGTTTAAGGGCTTTAATTACTGGTCAAAACTCTAATTCATCAAATCTCTTCCAATTTATTCGAAGGCAAAACTAACTGGGTTCTTTTTCTTGAACCTTGTGAACACATTTTCTGACTACTAACTGACGCGTTTAAGTATTTAACATTTAATAAGGGCTGATAAAGCAAGACTACTCAAATGAAACGAAACACCTATCAAAACAATAACATCTATTAACAATAATAATCAACAATCCCGTTTGATAGGTTACATAGAAAAATGAATGAAGCTTTGAACATATTGACGTTTAAATTAAACCTAGGAGTTGATTTAGACAGACACACTTTTAGCAGAAATATGAATAATTTAATTTACAATGAAATGCGAGACGAGTTGAAAAGACTTACCAGGGATAAACTTAAGCGCCTAAGAACGCTCCACAAAAACGTGTACTTTACATGACGGTGGTTGAAATGAGAAGAGCGAGATCTGTTCGTTTGCATCCCTCGACCCCAAAGGAAGCCGGAAGCATTTCTTCTTAGCCAATGACAACACTTCAATTTTAAACTTATAACACGCGGTCAAATCCTAAACCAGATGTTCAACCCGAGTAAAAACCTTTGACATTCCCGAATGTTCTTACAAATATCTCGCTTAAATTGATCATAAATTAATAAATAAATAATGGGGTTCCGACCCATTACAGTGACGTTATCTTGCACGCCATTTTCGCACGACAGGTCCCTTTTCGCATCTGAGGTCATGCTTCAACGAACAAATAGTTTCTTGACCCAATATACCCACGTATCTCTTAAAACGGACGTAATTCCTTTCAAGTAGTCCCTTCATACTTAAAACAAGAAAACGTAATACTTTAAACATCAACAATCTTCAGTGATCGCTAAAAAACTCATTCGCCAATAACTCTGACCCCTCTTGTTTGCGCTGAAAGTTCATGGCCACAAATTTTATCAAGCCATATGCAATGTGGCCTTGTATCACTGAATAATAGTCCGTGAGTAATACATCCTCCGCAGTTACCATACTCAACCGCCTTAATAAATAAATTGAGGACGACACCTTTTAGCAAACCACATCTGCATACATGATCACGCCACAGCAATCCAACTCCAGCAATAACAAACGACCAAACGCCGTAAAATGTACGAAATCTTACTCTACGCAGCACTGTGCGCCTTCCTCGTATATTTGGTGAAATTGTACATCTCAAGAGACCCATCTCAAGTTGTATCCGGCATTCCAAAACCATCGATTTTACAACTCCTACTACACATATTCAGAAATAGACCGCACTTCGGTAAGTTAATTCCTTTGTCTCAACAACACCTCTCGCAATAATAATTTATAGATGGGGTTAAAATCCTACATAGCCTCCAAAGAACATACGGGGAAACATTCCTCATCCACGTAAGACCGTTCTCGCCAATCGTGGTCACGAGCGATCACAAATATTTCGGACAAATTCTTGCGTCGAAAGAACATTTAGACAGGTCGTTCGTCGTTAACGTCTTCAAGAATACTTTTGGTGAATCAATATACCTAACTGACAGTAGGTGGTGTGGCTTTAAATCGACAATAGACGATAACGGTTTGTTTTATTATAGTTGATACTTGGAGACATGATGCAAAGATTATTAATGACGTGCTTGTCCACGGATCGCATAAGGAATACTTGGAACGTTTAGACCAAATGTTACACCAACTCGACGACGTCATCCTGGAGAGGATACACGCATCAATCGATATGCAGGAGGTCCTCCATGAGTTTATACTGCTTACCACGATAGGTAAGTATAGTTAGAGGTCATAAAGTTAAACAATCTTTTCTTATGCGATTAGATGTTTCTTGTAGAATCACTCAAAGATCCTAGTGTTTCATGGGATCCCAAACGAACCATGGAATATAATACAGCGATAACTGAGTACTTCCACAATACCATTAAAAGAACGCTACCGTTCATGTTAAACATGGATGTTTTCTTCAAGATGACATCGAGTTACAAAACTATAGAAAAATCGACAAAACTCGTTAGAGAGTTCTGTGCTGATTTTGTCGACGCACATCTAGAATTAAAAGACCAACTAACCGACTCAAATAATATCATATACAGGTTGCACCAAGCCGGTGTTCCATACAATAGAATAGTCGACAATACTTTCTTGTTTATACAAGCTGTAAGTATAGAGATATGATGATATAAGTAAAAATGCAAAAGACCACAAAGGTTTTGACACTTTTTAGGGACATGAAACAGTAGCCACCACACTGGCGTACGCTATTTTTGAAACGGCAAAGAATCCAGAGGTCCAAAGTAAAATTCTCGCCGAAATAGAAGCCATAATCGGAAAGGACCGAAATGCTCCAATATCTCCTGGTGATGTCCACAATCTAAAGTACACTAACCGCGTACTGAAAGAAGGCTTAAGATTTCAGACATCAGTACCCTTCATCACGAGAAAATTGAACAAATCGACCGTCGTTGGTGAGTCAAACGTCTGAATACGTTCGAAATTACAAACAACATTACGATCACCCATTTTTAGATAACGTGTTCCTACCAAAGGGTACCAACGTGATATTTTTCATAGACGGGCTGCACAAATCGGAAAAATACCACGAAAACCCGCTAGTCTTCAATCCAGATAGGTTTGACGCAGAGAATGTAGCAAACTTGGTGCCAAACGCTTGGGCGCCGTTTAGTTTAGGCCCTCGGAATTGCACAGGTCAGTCCGAATAAGTATGGATGTCTTTTTACGTTTAGGTTAAATCGAGATGGGTTTTTTGTTCGTTTTTAGGTCAGTCATTGGCGATGCAAAAGATGGCGTTAATTTTGGCTAAGATGGTGCAGCGATATCAGTTTTCTCAGATTGTTCCTGAACATGAACTCGACATTAGGTCGGGTCTTGTGAGTAGAAGCAGCAACGGTGTTCCTGTTCTTGTCAAAGTTCGAGCGTAAAATGTATTGTAAATTTGATGATTGTGATTTTTGTTCGCGTGGAATAAAACTGGTTATGGTGAAATTATCGTTTTCGACTTTCAAAATTGAAAACTTATGGGAAATCGGTAGTATTATCTCAACGAGCCTTACTATTAGGTATTATCTTCAATATTTCCAGTAATTATCTTTTATTTGGTGGGTATTTATAGACAAACTTTTAGATGGTACTATTCAAAAATTACCATTGTCTTTAATTCACGAATAAGGGGATGATATAATTTGTGCTCTGTTTGATAATCTAATTGATTTTACATCAAAGTGTTTTAATTCTTATAACTGCTAACATTCAATTCACCAGAGAAAGTGAAAATGATTTTTCAGTACCCTTCTCAAATATTAAACTTATTAGATCTGATAATAATAAATTATTAGTAGATTGGTATACAAAAAAAAAGAGATTAATACAACTTCGTCTTGAAACACTACAGCAGTATTTCTTTTTTATTCTGAATTTAAAATTGAGAATTAAAAAAAAAACACATTTTCAATTCTTGGTTTTCCGAAAATGTTACTCAAACGCATATTATTTGATTCTCGTTCAAGCAACCACACTATTTCGTACAGAAAGTAAAAATTCCTTATGTTATGTATGTTTTATAATCAATAGTTAGTCCTTAGCTTAAAACAACACGCGATTGCTCTAAATTCGCGTTTATATTCGTGTCTCTGTAGAAGACATAAAACATCCCGAACTAGTAAACAGCAAAGATAATGTAAAACACAAAAAGTCCAAATCAAAATTATTAATTATAATGTTACATGTAATCCCCACAGTTTCTCTACAAATATCTGATGTAATGTCCCAAACCTCATTTATTATGTAATCTTATTTACTTTCTTCTACACTTGCGAGAGTTGTAAATCAAAAGAGTCCAAGTACCAAAAGAGATGCATACAAAATGTACGTAATGTACAAGACAAGTGACTTGTTGTCAATCAACTAACGTCAACAAAGCTCACTGACACACACATCCACAGACCAAACAAGACTTCAAGAGCACACCAAGGGCAAATCTCAGTTAGATAAGTAACTAATTTAATTCAACTAGTATGTATCTTCTTACAGTCAGCAATTAGCACCTACGTTTACTCTAGTCGAAATCGTATCGCCGTGGAGAGACAGAATTGGACACAGAGTCGGACAGAGTCAGACAGAATTCGACAGAATCAGACACAAATCAGACACAGAGACGTCACTCGTCAATCAATCAAGTCGCGGCGCCGTGAAAAAACATCGTCGCCACAAAAAAAAATCTCGGTTGGCGCGCAAAAAAACCGACCGACAAATTCCCAATTGACAATTGAATCTGACAAAACGGGCACATCAAAATCTGAAACCAGTTCGTACAACTCCGATACATGGAGCGTCGCGCGCCTAGATAAACAGCGGGTTTGTTTCTACATAGAAGAAACAACGAGTGACCTTGAGACCCGCACGACCGAGCAAGATTAGCAAAATTGCGGCAGTTTTTCCCCTCTCTCCCACACACAAACACACAACCGAAAAAAAATGAGCGTGACCTACGTGAGACCGCCCCTAAGGATGGCAGCCGTCGAAGATCCCAATCCGAACCATCGAGTGAGGACCATCCACGGCCAAACCGATCTATGCTACTCCGACCACACCCTGGCAGAGAATAAATCGGACGTTCCCAAGACGCAAACGCCCCAAATCCAGAATCCGCAGACCGGTAGCGACACCAACACGACAAACTTGAACGATAACCTCCTACGGCTGAGGAAGAGGATCAAGAAATTGTCCAGGAGGGTTATAGAGGCCGAGAAGAACAGTTTGATCAAATTGTACGAGAACCCGACCACTCAAGTCCAAGGTTTCGACGGAGACCAGAAGAAAATGATCGATGGTAATAAAACAGTCGATCGTAGAAGAGTCTATGGTAAAACGTTCGATGGTAAGACACTCGATGGTAAGACGGCCGAAGAGAATGTAACAGATCACTCCAAGGCGAAGAGCAAGAAGCGGAAAAAGCGTAGCAAGAAGATGGTCGAGAAAGCCAGCAGCTCAACCTCGGCACATAGCGATGAATCCAACAACGAGTCATCGAGAATTCGAAAGAGCGACATCCTTCAGTTGATTCAGCAAAAGGAGCAGCTCATCCACGCCGGGGACGAGTCTGATCTTGATACGGACTCTCCTTCGAATGCTGGGAAGATAAAACCAGACGAAGCCAAGTTCCAAGCTTTGAAACCTGAAGAAGCAAAATTCCAAGCTGGGAGACCAGAGGAAGCAAAATTCCAAGCGGTAAAACCGGAGGAAGCTAAGTTCCAAGCTGTGTCCAACACCATAGCAAAGCTGAATAACGTCAACGATCGCGTGCAACAAGTTCTGACCACCTCGCTATCGCCCAAGAGTTCCACCGTGTCCAATACGAGCTCAAAAGGTCGGGCCATAAAGCCTGTAAAGATCCTCACGGCGGGGACTGCCCACTTCGTAACGAACATCATTCCTCCGGAGATGAAAATCACCGTTCCCGAGTATCTCAAAAGCGTGAAGACTTCGACGATGCAACTCAGCTGCAAGACGCCCCCCACAACGAACAAGAGGAAGGCTAAGAGGCTGCCAGCAGAGCCTAAACCGAGCAGCCAAGTCAAGAGCGACGAGTCTTCGATCACCGCGAAGTCGGTGCTGAAGAAAAGCACCACGAGAAAGAAGGCCAAGAAGGACAGGGTGGTATTCAACGAACCTCCCGAGATCATTGGACAACTGGATAAAACAAGTATACGATGTTATCCTTTATTTGATTCAAACTTTGTTCCAAACCATGCGAACCATGATTCAAATCATGATTCAAACCATGATTCAAACCATGATTCAAGCCCATCACCAACAACCCAACCCAACCCAACATCTCCTAACATTTCAGTTGTACTCAAATCGGAATCCGACTTCCTCAAAGAGCTGAAACCGAAGAAGAAACGCAGTAAACGCAAGGACTCCCCGCCAGGTGACTCCACCGATGCGGAAAAGAAAAAATCCAAGAGCAAAAAGTCCAAGAAGTCTTCGGACGCGGAAGACACGCCCAAGTCCACCGTCTCCGACGAGGCGTCCACTCATTCGAAAGCTCCAAAACTGCTACCGGTGTCGGAGGTTGCCGAACAGCAGCAACCTCCCGAGTTGGACTCGAAAGAGATCTGCAGGAAGATGCGCAAGAACACCACGCATACGTTGTCCAACTTGAACGTGCAGATGAGCAATACCCTCAAAGAGAGTATCGCGCATCTGAACGATATTTGTATGCGGGTTCGGACAACGCTGAGCGACATGGAGAAGGAGCAGGTGAAGTACAATAGGAAGCGGAGGTGTCCCGAGCTGTCCAGCGAAGCCGGGAGCATACTGGAGATGGATGGCGGTGATCTAAGCATGGCCTCGGTCCACACCGAGGGTAATTCGCAAAGCCAAGACAAGAGCTCGTACCAGGTCACTGATGTGACCTCAGAACCGAATACGATCCCCAGGGAGTATACCGTGGTTAAGCAATTGGAGAACGAAGGCGCTATAGATCGGATTTTGACGTCGATAAGCATGTGCGGTGATGACTTCCCAACAGCGACCGCGCAAACTGAAAAAGAGGCCAGGCGACACAGGAAGAAGGCTAAGAAGGCCAAAAAGAAGGAGGACGAGGCCAAGGAGAAAGCGGCGCAGGAGGTGCGGCAAGAAGTCGTTCCTGAACGCCCGCAGAGCTATAGGATCCCGATATGGGAACGGAAGCCCCCCAGCGTGATCAACGACATCCAGATGATCGTCAGGAGGCAGGCGACACGAAGCCAGTACAAGGAGTTTATGAAAACCTTGAAGCGCGAGACGAGGAAGATCAAACCGTCGACCATCATCCTGCCCCAGGAGAGCAAGGTCCAAATCGATCAAGGGTGGAGTGGACAGACCAAGGTCAAACCAGGTAAGTTTACTGGACGATGATATCATCCACAGTGAGGATGAGATCATCCACAGTGAGGATGAGATCATCCCCAGTGAGGATGAGCCCCATCCCCAGTTTCATAATTTCATTTCCAGCCACAAACTATTACAAACTTGCAGCTTACCAAAAGATCAAAGAGATCCGGGACACTCTGGCCGAGACCTCCAAGAATAAGGCGAAGAAGTGCGCGCAGTGCTCCTCGGAGAAGTGCACGTGCGGCATCACCGTGGAGAACGTCCATCCGGCAACGTCAGCGCAGAAGATGCAATGGATCAAGACGAGGTCAGCCATGGCGAGAAGAGGAATCCAGGCGTTTGATATTCTGGACGAGATTACGCTAAAAGATTTGGAACCTCTACAGTCTGAATACCCGAGGAAAGACCACATAACAAACGATGAAACGATCTCAAAGGTGGAAGACACCCTTCTCTACAGGCTGTTATACAACGAGAGCCCTGAAGTACTGGAATCTTTACTCCGTAGCGCTTCAGATGAGTCTCAAGGCCCCCCCATAAGGAAAGTAACGTCCCCAGCAAAGATCGAAGCGAATCCACCACCAAGCGCCGTGGTGAAACGCGAAGAGGTCCTAAGACCGCTAAACCTCGTGTCCAAGGCGTACCAAATGTACGAAAAGTTGGAATTAGGGTCTGACCCACCGGCGACGCCACCTGGTACGGTTCGGTCCAAAACTATACCGGTCAAAACTCTTCCGGAGCGTTTGAAAAGTCCCGATGCCAAGACTCGCAAGGCCATGCAGACTTGCCCGAAGCAATTCAACGATGCCCCCACGATCCCAAGCGATCTCTACGCAAACCTAAACGACGACACCAAGAAGAAAGCGTTGAGGAAACCATCGTCCAAGTTCTGCAATGTTAAACTGAGAGCTGATCCGGAGATAAACTTGTTGAAGAAGCGAAAGAAGGATGATAAGAAGGTGTCCAAGAGTTTAGCGGCCAGTTCCTCTAGTCTGTCCACGGCGAAGAAGCACACCAAGCAGAAGAAGCGGGAATATATGAAGCCTAAGATCAAGCCTTATTTGATCGATCCTAATATGAACCTAAAGAACATCTTGACGGTGATGAGGGTCTCGATACATCCGAAGAGTATTCCAACGTTGGATGGCATCATCGGGAGGGATAAGAGGTTCCCCAGGACGACAGCAGGGTCGAACCTGTCGATAACCGAGGAGAATAAAGCGAAAATAGCGGCGATGTCCAAGAGAGACATCATCAAGATCTTAAAACCGTACATCTTCATGGATATCCAACCACCGGTGATTACGGTGATGCCCATCCAGACCAAATACAACTTCCAATCGAACGCTGCGGAAAAACATCCAACAGCTTCACCATCAAGGCTAAGGACCACCGAATCGAGACGTTCCCAGAACACCCCATCAAAGAAAACGGTGTATTGCAAAGACCACGGGGATAATTCGCTATCACCATTGAGGAAGTACTGCAAGAGGTGTCTCCAGGCGCAACACGACGCAGCAACTGAGAAACCAACCGTGAGGAAAGGCCATAGCGATGTGTCTTCCGCAAACAAGAGGTCTGGGCAAAAACGGGAATCTTTCGCAGGAGGAAGACCCGTATCACCAAAGGTCACCTCGTCGAGAAGGTCTTCCTCGAAAGTCTTAACAGAAGAGATCACGAACAACGCGATATTAACCAGGAACAAGTTGAACGAGGTCAAGACCCTAGTAAACAATAACAAGGCGTATTTCCCGAAAGATCTCAACAGGGCTATCGAAGACATCGAGTATAAGATCGTGGATGTCTTGGCGAATCCTACAAGGCACTATGGAGACGCTTTCGCTGATATCGAGGATGAGATCAAAGCCATTTTGGCCACAATGGGTGGAACTGCCGGGAAGATAGCAGGAGTTAGCAAGAAACCACTGAAGCAAAAGACCAAAGCGCTCAAGTCGAACACCAATACAAACTTTGAGTGCAGGAGTTTGGGTCCGGTCAATAGCCCCATGAGTCCTATAAACCCAAGCAATTCGCCTATGAATCTAAGCAATACACCCATGAGCCCAAACAATAGGACCATGAGTCCAAACAATAGACACATGAGTCCGAATAGGCCCATGGATCCAAGCAATAGGCCAATGAGCCCAAGCAATAAACCCATGAGTTCGATGCATAGGCAAATCAGCCCATTAAGAGCATCCTCGAGGCTTAGCATCCACGAGAATAAACTCGTAGTGCCGGAACTGAGGTTTGATAGTTGCGAGGAATCTTTTGGTGATGTGATCCAAAGGAACATAGCCGAGAAGCCGCTAGAAGAGGAGAAGAAAAAAGCTGGACCAGCCGTTGGAGATGCCGCCAAATTCTCTGTTAGCTTCACGATGGATATAGATAAGGCCATTGAAGGTCTGGACGCGATTATGAGCATAGAGGGAAGCGATGTTTCGGATGGTAAACTGTCACTGGGGAATACCAGCGTGTCTTTGTGTCCGTCGTCGAGCAGGAAACCATCAATGGGCAACACGGAAGGTAAGATCTTGGTTTATTATCAACTTGATGCCGCGTACCGTTTGTCATGGTCTAACACGATTTGTTTTAGTGTCTTTATGTGGGGATCCAATACCCAACGAGTGTCAGAAACTGGTCAACAACTTCTGCGAGCAAGTGGACCGAGTTGTCCAGAAATTGGTAATTTCCAATGCAGTGCTTGCCAAAACATGTTTGACGAATGCTTTACCAAACATGCTTTGGTGGAACAAGTTGCTTCAAACATGCTTTGGTGAAGAAGCATCGCTCAATTAGATTGGAGACTTCCTCGGTCCGAATCACCAAGTTCTAGATTTCCGGGAGAAACGTTGACTACTTCATCGTTTTCTCCGGGAAATCTAGAATTTAAACATTGCTCAACTCAATCTTTTTAGGTTCGTACTGACGACACTCAAACTGACGCCTCTCAAAACTCGCAAGAGACCGCTTCTGATGACCAGAACGTTGACGAGCTGACGCATAGAAGCGATGACTACCTAACTCCATACATGCGCGCTGTAAAAAACTATAGGAAGAGCGCGACCACGCAATCTTTCGTGGACTTTCTAGATGTTTTGAGCAATATGCCGGCCTCTGAAAGGCCGGTTACAGCTGACGCCTCTAGCGAGACAGCGCCGGCTCTCATGTGCGATACTCCTGCATCAAATCTGGACGACTTATCTCAGGAAACTTGCATCTATGATGATGCTGAGTTTGCCACGATGGTGGACGAGTGTCTCATGTGCGATGATTTGATGGATATCCCCAACAGTGATCCATACTATAGGGTAAAGTGGCTTTTTTACTTTTCGACTATCAATGAAAAATGTCGTTTACGCAGACAGAATTAGTAAACTCCAGTGTTCGAACTTTTCAACCATGGATAACTTTTATACAGGTATTATGGTGTCTATCTTCAACGGTTTTGGAGATATTACCAAATTTTCACTTAGGACCGGTAAAATGCGAAGTTAGAAGTTGAGAACTGAGACGCTGAAGGTTCTCTCTATCCAGAGTCTCCTCTGTGGCTGGTAAGACCCCTTCAGCTGGACGGTGACGATGTAGTGGGGGAACCTTCAGCGCGGTGTACACCACAGCACGCGGCACAGAGTCGTGGCACAACACGTGTGGCATAAAAGCAACTTAAGACCTTTTCCCGTGTGGGTTTTATAATTTTTATAAGGTGTCATTCTTCCATAGGAAAGGGAGTTCCCAACAGCGGCTGAATGCGACTACGAGGTGAGCTCCTTGTCTACCAACATCCCAGTGGAGGTTATGGTAAAGACTAATGGATGGTTGTGACCATTTCTATCGTGACCATTTCTATCGCTTATTCCTTTGTATAGAACTCTCCGAGATCTATGTACTCGTCCAAGGAGATGTTCGAAACAACGGTGAACACAATCTGCCAGACGATGTCGACAAATGAAGAGTTCAACGAGGTTGAAGACTACGTCAAACAATACTATCGCGACTGCCAAAACGCAAACGACCCCGTTTTCGACAACATCGATCGAATACTGGAGGAAGAGACGCCGTGTAGCGAAGAACTGATGAGGGACGTGTGGACCAACGTGTACCCTCAAGCCATCGTACCGATGTACCACGGGGAAACCCAGATACCGTGCGATCCGACTCACGAATGTTTCGCTTCTATGACCACAGCAGACACGCAAGTCACCGAAGACTTGAAAGATATGAGCACCGAGACCAAAGAGGTGCAGGCCAATAAGAATTTGTCGTTTAATTTATTCTCGGCCTCGATATCTTCGTGCGAGGAGATACCCACGACCATGACTACTACGAGTCCTCGATCGGAGACGCATTCGGTTAGCGTTTCGACGCAAGATTGGCAGATTTCGGTGGACAAGTTTGAGAAGTCGACCAGTGTGGATAGTGCTGACCAAATGATGGAGACGAGGTGTAGTAATACGCCCAGCCAACCCATATCGGTCAGCGAGATCCGCACCGATACCTGTCTACTCAAAAATGCCGAAAAACCAGGTGAGAAAATCCACTTCTTATCCATTTCTCAGGAATTTTATTCTTTATGAAAGTTGGTTTGAAATATACTTTTCGTTGCAGGTAAAAGTGTCTTGAGCTTAGACGTGATCTACGCGTCCAAGAACACCGAAACGAGCGAAGAAGGTAGCCCGGATCCAGCCACGTCATCGACCGGCGTTCAGGTTGACAGTAACCAGCAGATGACCATCGAGGGTGAGATAACCTCAAAAACTGTGACGGCGCGCTCGGATGAGAAGACGGCGTACGATAAGAAGAAATTGGTCGAAGGGGAAGAAGAGATGTCTGTGATCGAGGACAGGGGTATTGGTGATTACAATCCGGTGGCGTCCAAATTGGCGCCCGTCATCTACAATGACCATTCGAAGTTGTTAACGTCTTTCTACGGAATCATTTTCACGATAATGTTTCTCGGGCTCAACCTGACCTATACCTGCTAAGTTGGACACGCGCGCGCGCGAGTGGCTCCCCCTACACCGAGGTGGCGACACCGCAAGTAAAACTAATCTTCTCTGCTCTTTTTTACCTGGAAACCGGGTGTTTGCTACTGACCGACCGATCGAACGCTGACCCAAAAAAACAAGAGCCTCTTATAGCCTATTCTATCTTTCGTACTGTGTTCTCTCTATATATATATACAAAAAATGTTCAATATATTGGAAACGGAACTGTTTCAGTCCGAACGGGGTAAATCCGTAAAGTGTAGCAATGCTTTTGTGCAATATATACCTATTCACAATTTTGTGGGATCGAATTTTATTTGATTGTTTTTCATTAATCTACCTAGTCAAAGTTAAAATCTGGGATTGCAAGCAAAGTTGATGGAATAAACATTATTTCTATTCAGCTTTGGAAAATCCTGGAAATTACCTATAGCTATCTACCTACCTTGGTTTAGTCAGGGAAACTTCTCAAAGAGTATCACCATATATCACATATCCTAAGGACGCACATCAAAAAAACCCACAACCGCAAAAAAGACCCGAAAATCACAAAACCTCGAACACCTACCTTCATTCCTTTCCCTTCCTTCAGAAACGTATACGCCATTCCACCTCCAATAATCATCTCATTGACTTTATCCAGCAGATTCTCAATCAGCAGAATCTTATCGGCGACTTTCGCTCCGCCCAGAATCGCCAAGAACGGTCTCTCGGGCTTGTCCAACGCTTTCGCAAAGTACTGCAACTCCTTCTTCAGCAGAAACCCGGCAGCTCTCACGTCGAACCCTTCACCCATCATGCTAGAGTGTGCGCGATGCGCGGTCCCAAAAGCGTCGTTCACATAGATGTCGCCCAACTTGCGTAAACTCTGCCTGAACGACTTCACTTTTTCCTTATCCGCCTTGATTTTGTTACCCTGCTCGTCCTTGCCCTTTCCGGTTTCCTCCACGTGGAAACGAAGGTTTTCCAGAAGGAATATAGAGCCGGGTTTCGGGTCCGCGCACGCCTGTTCAACCTCGGGCCCGACGCAGTCGTTCAGGAACGTCACTTCTCTGTTGGTAAGAGAGACGATTCCAGAATTTTAGATCGCGTTCTTTTTTTTTAGTGTCCCGAAACTCAATTTCAATTTGCCAGAACTTACATAAACCACCCTCTCTCCTGGCAACCGCTTGACGTTGAATTTCGGGACACCTGTATATTGTTTTATACAACACGTATTTTATAACTAAATTTAAGAACAATATTACGCAGAATATGCAAGGAAAAAAAAACATAACCTCCACCAAACAAAAAACACATAAATAACCCCAATAAAACATTAGTAATACACTAGCTCTGTGTATATGTCAAAATTTTCGATTTTAGTTATTGGGCATTCTAGAAATATGTGGTTAAGGCTTCCCACCTGTCCACATTCGCAATATGGACATTTTAGGATACATTTTAGGTTATCTGCTATCTGTTACTGTTGTTACGAATGTCCGGCAGGGGGCGTTTCGGGTTTGACGTTACTGTGGTAATAGCAGCAAAACACGGGTCGACAAAAATCGATTTTTTTGATCGAAAATTGTTTTTAAGGCCGTTTTTTTGCTCAAAACTCTTTGCGAAGGGTATTTAGAGGGATCTTATCGTAAGACATGAGAGCGAGCGGCTTTTATAAGGTCGGCAGGAACGGATAAAAAATGTAAATTTTTGACGTTCATTGATCCGCTTGTCGGAGTTTCTAGACGTCACGTGACATTTTTTAGCTCTGTGTATAAGTCAAAATTTTCGATTTTAGTTATTGGGCATTCTAGAAATATGTGGTTAAGGCTTCCCACCTGTCCACATTCGCAATATGGACATTTTAGGTTATCTGTTATCAGTTACTTTTGTTACGAATGTCCGGCAGGGGGCGTTTCGGGTTTGACGTTACTGTTATAATAGCAGCAAAACACGGGTCGACGAAAATCGATTTTTTGGATCGAAAATTGTTTTTAAGGCCATTTTTTTGCTCAAAACTCTTTGCGAAGGGTATTTAGAGGGATCTTATCGTAAGACATGAGAGCGAGCGGCTTTTATAAGGTCGGCAGGAACGGATAAAAAATGTAAACTTTTGACGTTCATCGATCCGCTTTTCGGAGTTTCTAGACGTCACGTGACATTTTCTCGAGGTTCGCCTTCACCCGAAGAGGTGCAAAAACGTGATTTTTTTTTTCAAAATTGACGCATTTAATTTACAAAATATCGCGCAGTCCACGCGGAATTGTGTCCTTTTTTCAATTCGAGCGTCAAAAGTAATATCGAAAAGCCCAATTTTGCAGCTAGTCGATCGCAAATGTCGGCGAAAATGGGCGATTCCGCTGAACGCGCCCTACACTTGAAAGTTCGTAATTAGTATAGGTATATACTAACATCACATACTAGATTAAAAAATGACAATTTCCAAAAAAACACCAACCCCAAAAAAAAATCACCGATTGGAAAAAAATGACTTAACGGTAGGGAAAAAGCAAGCAAAGGGGACACAGCACCTACTATACCTCTTCAGTATATTACTGAGTTCATCTGCCACAGGCTTCATGGAGAATTTCATGTTCCTGGTGCCGTCGGGGCGCCCCAAATGCGACATAAGCACGATGCTCTTCGACTCCTGTTTGATCGCATGCTCGATCGTCTGCAACGCAGCCACGATACGCTGGGTATTCGTGATCTTTCCATCTTTCATGGGCACGTTGAAATCAACACTGCAACCAATAAATAAAAATCATAAAAATTATTGAACTTTGCCTCTGAGTTGGTTATATTTCGATAAAAATTAAATCTAGTGTGTAGGAATAGTGTAGGAAACAGTAAAACCTGTCAAGGTGACAGATGGAGTAATTGGGATTTGGGAATTGATGAATTTCTTTGGATAACCTAAATGCACTTGACGAGATGGGTGTAAAAATCGGGAGATTTCAATATACTTACCGCATTAAAACGCGTTTTCCCGCTAGAGCGACCGCATCGATGGTTAGTTTATTTAATGCCATTTCGAATCCCGCTCAAGTAACAACCAAAAATGATTTAATTTCGCTAAGACACCGGTCTATTTACTTGCTATAACCAATGACAACAGCCCAATGACTTTTAGAGGGCATTGCTGTCATTTCAAAAACATGCGTTGATTCAGGCGACTTAACAGCTAGAAAATACAACACACCACCCCCACTCCAATTGTTCATGTTTGCATAATGTCTATCATCGTCACAGCTACCAAACTAATAATGATATGATTGAAATAATGGCAAATTCTGTGCAATTATTAAACATTTGTTCCTCTTTTTCAAATTCTAACGATGAAATAGGAGAAATTGAAACAAAAAATCCAATTTAAAATATATTTCCTTCTCACATATTAAAAATTCTATTTAAACAATTCATTTACTTATTCTACCAGCTCCAACAGTCCTGTCTTCCCATCCAATAAAACCTTATCGCCGGATTTGAAATATTTCGTAGCATGTTGGGCGCCCACGATGCACGGTAGACCGTATTCCCTAGCAACCACGGCTCCTGTAAAATACCAACAAACGTCAGAACCATAGTGTAACTATTTTTACATGGTGGGCCAAGAACTCCCCACTTTTTCGGCAATTCGCAGAGGAAAGGGAAGTGTTGCCAACATACTCTGTAAGGAACAAACATAGGACAGTAATATTTTGCCCTTCAGTTGCATGCGTGCGTACGAATGCGAGATTTTGATTCCTATTTAAAAAATTAAACCATAATCTTGTCTTTCAACTATTCCAAATACTCCACATTCAATAACTTTGTTCAAACCGCAATGCATGGTAGTTTACAAAAGTTGTCGTTGCTACTATGGCCATCTATGGCTGCTACTCGAAGCTACATAGGAGACACCATTACAGTATTCTATAATAACTGTAATAATTTGTATTCTTTAAATTTTTCTTTCTGTACTACTATGGTCAATACGTCTTACAAAACGAGTGCTACATTTATCGTTTATAAATTTAGTAAATGTGACAGCTATATTGGTTGGTGGATTCCATTGTTACCAAAGTCAGAAGTAAACACTGAGCACTGAGTCTACTGTGGAACCAAAGTAGAAAAATTCGAAATTCTTATTGCGAAAATTTCAAATGGTAAATATTGTTCTAACTGTAAAGCACCGACCTTTGATTAATATATATTAATAATGTTCTGGCGATATTTCCAATACTTGACAAAACTTTCTGGTGTTTTTCCAACAGTTGGCAAAATTGGGCTTTCTTAAACAAGGTAGATAGAGACGGACTGAGTTTTTAGAAAGAGATCGTTGCGTTCTTGGCCCACCATGTAAAAATAGTTACACTATGGTCAGAACCCAAAATTTGTTGAAAACCGCCAAAATTCGAATGAAGTTAGCTCCAAGTGTGGAAACCTAACCCACTCGGTGAGAATGAAATTCCCCTGCGTAGAATTCCAAGCGGGGGATTTTGGTTTTGCTAGTGTTGAGACACGGTCGATAGACGCGACATCTCAGCTCGAAATCCACCACTTGGAACTAATTATTCGCGGGAGATTTAAATGTTAGTTTGGATTAAATGTTAGTTTAGATTAATTAAATGTTAGTTTTGATTAAATGTTAGTATTGAGTAAGTTACACGAGATTTACCGTGTGAAATTAGTCCACCAATCTCGGTGACCACGCCTGATAGGATTGGAAAATACGGCGACCAGGCTATATCCGTGCTGAACGTAATGAGGATATCACCTGGAAATAGTTTGGCTTCAGTAAACGATAACGAAATGCGTTTAGACTCACCTGGTTTTATTTGGTTCATGTCTTTAACATCCGTGATGACGCGAGCCGTTCCTACAATATGTCCTTTACAAACCGGCGTTCCTTGTACTTTTACGCCATCCTCGCTTCTTTTGATATCATCAAATTGCCCAGTAGTTTCCTCCTCTGGTATGGGGACACCTTTGGAGAACTCTGGGAAATGTTGGGCGTTCCACTTGTTGTACAATCTCCTTCTTCTAATAGCCCTAAAAATTTCGTAAAGATATTGATGGAATTCGCATAATTATTCTTTAGTTATGTTACTTTGCCACTAGTGTTGGGCTTCGTTCTTCCAAATGCGTCGTCAGCTCATCACAAGTGAAGAAAAACACAAGATCCTCTTGAGGTATGTAACCAGTTTCGACCATCTTCTTCGCTAGTTGTCTGTAGGCAAGCTTGATCTTGTGGATGCTTTTGATGACCACGGATTTTGTGGTTTCACGAGCAGCCACAGCCGTTCGGCATTTCTTCACTATAAACTTTAAGATTGACCTACGACAGTAGCAAAGTGCTTACAGATTATTCTTTAGGCTCATATTATAGGGTGTATACTTTGTAACTTTGCTGCTTGGTGAGATCAAACGAGAAATGGTTTCGTCAACTGTCAAACCTTCCGCCTTTTTCGTGGTCGTGTCAGTGATGCAATTGGATTGAAGCATGGAGATGACCACTTCTGGTTGCATGTCCCATGTGTTTTCAAACAACTCAAACTGGAGATTTTTAAAAGATAGATTTTAGTTAACTATCTAGTTTCTATGGAAACTTGTTAAATACCTCTTTGAAACATCTGTGACCATGGACGTAAAGGAACTTATCCACGACCGCTTTGTTCTTTGGTGAGTTCTCGTCCAACCATTTCAGACCATCTCTCGGGTCGACTTTGATGAATTCTTCAGCTAGACCAGAGTTTCTTAAGTCGGTCGCTACACCTTCCAGGATAGTGGGTACTTCTGCTGACTCAACATCAGCATTTGTCGCGAGAAGTAAGCTTATGTCATGGTAATGGTCGTTGTTAAACTCTAAAAGGTAAAAGAAGTATTTAGAGCACCAACAAGTATATGTACAGAGTGCGGTAGCATATAAGTTATGATGGTCTCTTTACCTTTATTCTTTTCTGCTAGGACAATCATGGCTATCATTTGGTATATAATACTGCTCCTTGTGCATTGGGTGTGACATTGCAACGCGTGACTTAAGTTAGGTGCGTTAAATTCAATCTTTTCGAAGATGGTATTGGGACTGTCACCGTCATCAATGTGAATATCCCAACTATCTCTAAGTTTAATCGCTCTATCTCTTGCTGACTGATTCGTCCTCACCTGGTTGAACTGGTCTATGTTAAACCTGACTTTCTTTAAGCCTTTGAAAACACCATGTCGAGCTATAGCTATATGCAAGAGCTCATCGTTAATAACCTGATGGCCAAAAATTGCCAAATCAGTCACTATATGTTCCAAAGCGATCTCTTCAGGTACATTACTGTACATAAACTAAAAAAAAAAGAAAACACAGCTCATCAATAAGTCACAAAGGCAACTTCACAAAAGCAGCTCCACAAAGGCAGCCTATAAAGCAGCTACACAAAGGCAGCTCCACAATGGCAACTTCTCTTACATTAAGTACATCTATGAACACAAAATGTGAGTTAACAGGCAATGTTCTCCGTTGTGGTTCACTTATCGACCAAGCTGACTTTTGCATTGTTTCATCTAATGCCGTCAAGACAGTGGACTGGCTGAGTGGAGTTACTGCTCCTTTGACCACCTCTCCAACGTTAGCTCTTGTGTAGAGACTTTCCGAGCTGAAGACAGGCGTGTCGAATTCATGGGTCAGTTCCCAGTCGCTCCATATGGTCAGTGTGGTTATAGGTCTGGACTGCAGAAGGTATAGTTGACCCTAAAATAAAATAAGTTGTCCTCGACACCTAATATCGTAATGGAAGAAGGGACAAGTTGACCTGAGGGCTGGGAGAGCTGGGAGATCTGAGAACTCTGGGAGATCTGGAAGATCTGGGAGATCTGGGAAATCTGGAAGATCTGGGAGATGTGGGAGATCTAGGAAATCTTGGAGATCTGGGAGATCTGAGTGACCTGGGAGATCTAGGACAGCTGGGATAAGTACCTTGTAGAAAGCCCATTCGATATCCCTCGGATTACCAAAAGCCTTCTCGAGGAAATCTCCAATTTTTCCCAGTTTGACAGCTTCCTCATCGGAAACACTTAGTTTCCCAGCTAACTCTTCCCCAATCTCTCGCTCCTCGGTATTCTCAATACCATTGGAAGCACCTAAAGTTATCTGAGTCTTCTTAGCACCAATCACAGTCGTGAGAATCTTTACCTCGCCGTTGACATCTCTGGATAAGGTGATAGTATCAGGATCGGCGCTGGCAGAGACGACACTCTAAAACAGAGACGACATTCGAAAATTCACATCATCAAACCTAACCTGAAGTAATTAGAATCGCCTGTACCTCTCCCAGACCATAGTTGGATGTGACGACCATCTGCGTTGGATCTCCCGTTGCTGGATGGCAGGTGAATAGAACTCCGGCCTTTTCCGCAGGGACCATCTTTTGGACCACCACGCCCATTTCGCATTGTATTGGTAAACCGTGCTGTCTCCGGTATTCTACGCTCTGGTATGCGAATAGCGACCCCCAGCAGGCTTGGACGGCCTTGATTACGTCGTCGTCTGACTTGCAGCCTAGGAAGGTAGAGTTCTGGCCGGCTGCTGAGAGTTCTTCGGAGTCTTCACCGACACCTGAAGACCTAACAGCCCATGTCCAATCGGTATCGTTTGTACCTTGCTTTAAAGAATGTATTTCTTCTGCGATGATAGTCCTTATCTCTTCGTTGATTGGCGTGTTTGTAAACAGTTCGGTTATCTTCTTGCATGTTTCTTCTGGGTTTCCTTTGACCACGCCACAGCAGACTTCCTGGAGTTGCTGAATCCCGTCAGTCAAATTTGAATGTTCCTCTAAGTGCTTCTTGAATGAGGTTACGGTAACCACAAACCCAGGAGGAACGACGAAATTCTTGATTTCGATTGAAGATAGTAAAGCTAAAGAGTTGCCTTTACCACCAGTTATTTCTAAATCAAGAGCTTCTGGGCTTGTTAAAGACGCTACGAATACTTCTTCTGGATTTTCGGTCTTGGTAGGTGTTAAAAGAGGTTCTGGTGGTTCAACTCCTGATCCTATGGATAAAATTGATAATATCAATAAGCCTTATTGGTATCTAGTTTTGATTTACCATTTCTCTTGTACCAGAAGTTCACTATGGCAATGGCTTGATCTGAGTTGAAGTCACATTCGGCATTGGCAGTCTTCTCCATCCAACCACGTTCGTCCTCACAAGTGGTGACGAAGGTCTTCTTCGTATTGACATGAGCCACGCATTTCATCGTTTTATTTCCGGCTAGAAATATAGGTATTTAGCATCATCACTATGGAAATCGGACAAGTGCATACCATCAAAATGAAAAGTGAATGCGTTTGGAACATCCATGTTGTCTCCAACATTTTCCAGCGATATGTCACTTGCAGATATACTTTGAAGTTCGCCGGTGTTAAGAAGTATGCTTCCATATCGTAACCTATAATGAAACAATATAATTTGAACATGATATATGGTAAATGATAAATATAAAGTGATGCATGCGAAGCTTGTTTTCTTACTGAGTTGACCCAATCCGCATGGATCTCGCTCCAACGCAGAACACGGTTCCATCCTTTAAAACAGCGAAGATGGTTACGTCTCTTTTAATGGCTAAGGCGTCATTTGGTCCCCAGCGTCTTCTCCTCCAACTGGGCAAGTACACTTTGATCTCTTCCGTTGGTGTATTGAAGAACCCTTGGAGGACGCCGTACTGCTCAAAACCTCTGTCTTCACCACTAAAAGATACGATTTGAGTGATGTTTGGAGACATATCTTCACCTTTTGGTGAATTCTCTTAACATTTCGGTGAATCAAGAACTCACAGCATATGAATCCACTCCCCATCCTTCCATGGTTCCCTGGCAACTCCATCTGTCAATAGGTCGATGTTAACATCTTGCGGATGATGTATAGGCATGGATCCAGCGTTCCATCTATGAATTAAAGACGGGAGATTGTGGTTGGTTAAATATATACATGGGGTAAGAACTTACAAGAAGTTGTAGTTGATGTATTCGATTTGGCCATCGTTTCTCTTCATGAGGCCCCTGAAGGTGATCCTCAGACGTTTTAGGGATTCCAAAATTTCTATTGTTAATCCCCCTGCTTTCCATTGACGCGAGGACACGCTGTATGTTTGTACGATTGGTTCACCTAATAACAAACTATAGATATAAAAACATGAGAAAAAAAGGACAGATAAGGATTCGTTTACCGGGTAGTCTATAAGTTCGCCCATCTTTGTTCTTGAACATGACGGACACGTCCATATGCATTGTGCTTTTCAACCACATTTTAAGGATGAATTGGTTGCCTTCGACATCCGAGGCGTAAAATACAGTACTATCGGATTCCTAATGGCATAAATGTAGTCATTATTATCATATAAAGTGTTAGAAGTTCTTACGTATTCATTGCTGGTTCGTCTGGGTAACTCTTGCTGAAGCTTGGACACATTCTTCAGGGTGTGTCTGGCGTAGTCCTGTAGTTTCGACACCTCCGTTCTGGCGAAGAGTTTTTTGAAAGGATAGTACCAAACTGAAATAAAATATTTCAAATGCACTTTGGATTTTTTGAATAGTTCGTCTGCCAGGTGTGTTACTATCTTTGAGAGGTGTCAATATCACTGATTGAGTATTAGATATACTATACAAAATGTGGAAAACTTAAATAGTTGCTGTCAATTCTGGTTATTTCACCAAAAAAATCGAAAATATGTAGGTATATACGTTAATTTTTAAGATAAAATATTTCTTAGTTGCTTAAATGATAGAGCTTACCTGGTCTACTGTACGGTCCTGTTTTAATTTTTTTAAGGAAGACCACATAAATAATGACTGGACCAGCAAATAGCGATAGGTAGTAGGCCAAATACAAGAAATCCATGGCTATTTGACTCTCTTACAAGACACCATTCACAAATGTGTGTTTTTAGTAAAACTCGTACATTTGCGAGGATATTACTCTCAAAAAAATACTCAAACTGAGCCTCACTCCAAAGAATTATGTCTGGCATTGTAATCTTAGATAATTAGATAATATTTTGATAGATAGATTTCGCCTTATCATGGTTTTATTATTACATTTAAAATTTGTGGATAGTACTGAAAGAAACTGTGATATTGTTAATTGTGTGAAATAAACAAAACGTCAATGAAAGAATTTATTAAAGATAAGAAAAAATTCAGCTGTCCGCAAGTGTCTTTCTTCATTGTCCGATGATGGTGGTGTATTTCGATTCGATAAGACTCTTGTCTCTACCTCTAAGGTCTGTTTTCTTCTGTATGGTTTCTTTTGCTGTTGCGACTCTACACTTCTTCAGCCTAATACGCTTTTCTCTTGCATCACACTCCTTTATACTTTTTATCAGTTCCTTTTTCTTATGATCGGTCTTTGCTCCGTTTTTACTCTAAATCAGCTTCAGATATTTTCTTCCAAAATTTTCTTTAATCTTGCCATTTTGAATTATTTTTATGTGCAATTCTATCTTTTTTTGTACTTTTTCATTTCTAGTTTTAAGCTGTTGTAAAATCATTTAAGGGAAAACCATAAAAGAATTAAAATCAGTAATTTCGGTAATGATTACGTCATGTGGAATGTGGAAGGATTACCGAAATGACCATTAGCGAAATGACAATGTATATAAAAGTGAACGACTCCACCTTCACATATGATAATACTTGAGAATAAAAGTGAGGCTTTATTCAGGCTTATATGGTTTTTTTATTAGCTTTTCTTCTTCTTTCTACATTTGACAAATAATAAATACCTAGTATCTGTAGGCAAAATGTGTAGATTCAAATTGCCATTGACATGACAACTTGTAAACAAGTCCAAATGAACGAATGCACCAATATGTCTTATAAAACGAGTGTAATATACTATTTTTTCTACTTTGCGTCATTAATTTTATAAAAATTTAGAAGTATATTAGATAAAATTCCAATCTAGAGTATTTATGGGTGCAACCGTTGGTAACACTGTCATCTGTCACTTAAATTCAAATATCTGTGAAAAAGTAATTATTGATAATTATTATATACCATCATATACTAGTAGTACGAAACCTAGGATGCAACACGCATGTTTAAATATGTATAAAAATATACATACTTCGCAGTTTGTGCGATTCTAAAAAATCAGTTTGTGCTTACTTTTGTGGTTATGTGTATTTTCGTTCGACATGCATTTGATATCAATGTCACCAATCTTAGAAAAAAGTTACTAAAAACGGTGTTACAATTTGCTAATTGTAACACCGAAAACAGTGTTACAATGTGTGCATTGTGAATGCAAAGTGGAAAAAAACTTATTATAAAATTACTTATTCTTTTCACAATAATATGAAAAGTTAAACTTACCCATCTTCTTTATTTCGTCGAAAACTATAGGTGTAAGAAATATTATTTGTAAAAACGTTTTTGCGTTAAAATAACATTAGACACAGATGACAAAATCTCATCAATAAACATGATCGTCACAATCTACAACTCTCGAGGTCAAACTAATAATGATATGATAAAAATAATGGCAAATTCTATGCAATTATTAAACAGTTGCCCACATTTACTACACACAACACACATGCACGTTCCACTTTTTCAAATTCTAACCTCAAAACATGGGAAAATTTGAACAAAAAAAACTCGATTTAATAAATTAGAATTAATATATTTCCTTCTCATACATTAAATAATCTCTTTATACAATTCATTTAGTTATTCTACCAGCTCCAACAGTCCCGTCTTTCCATCCAATAAAACCTTATCACCGGATTTGAAATATTTCGTAGCATGCCCAGCACCAACGATGCACGGTAGACCGTATTCCCTAGCAACCACGGCTCCTGTCAAATATCAAGAAACGTTAGAACCCCAAATTTGTGGAAACCCGCGAAAATTTGAATAAAGTTAGTTCCAAATGTGACCATCTACCCCACTCGATGAGAATGAAATTCCCCTGCGTAAAATTCCAAGCGGGGGATTTTGGTTTTACTAGCGTTGAGACACGGTCGATAGACGCGACATCTCTGCTCCCAATCCACCACTTGGAACTAATTATTCGCGGGAGATTTAAATGTTGCTTTTGATTAAATGTTTTGATTAATTAAATGTTACTTTTTGATTAAATGTTAGTATTGAGTAAGCTACACGTGATTTACCATGTGAAATTAGTCCACCAATCTCGGTGACCACGCCAGATAGGATTGGAAAATACGGCGACCATGCTATATCCGTGCTGTACGTAATAAGAATATCACCTGGAAATAGTCTGGCTTCAGTAAACGATAACGAAATGAGTTATGACTCACCTTGCTTTATTTGGTGCATGTCTTTAATATCAGTGATGACGCGAGCCGTTCCTACAATATGTCCTTTACAAACCGGTGTTCCTTGCACTTTCACACCATTCTCAGTTCTTTTGATATCATCAAATTGCCCAGTAGTTTCCTCCTCTGGTATTGGGACACCTTTGGAGAACTCTGGGAAATGTTGGGCGTTCCACTTGTTGTACAATCTCCTTCTTCTAATAGCCCTGAAAATTTTGTAAAGATATTGATGGAATTCGGATGATTATTCTTCACTTATGTTACTTTGCCACCAGTGTTGGGCTTCGTTCTTCCAAATGCGTCCTCAGCTCATCTCTAGTGAGGAAAAAGAGAAGATCCTCTTGAGGTATGTGACCAGTTTCCACCATCTTCTTCGCTAGTTGTCCATAAGCAAGCCTGAACTTGTGGATGGTCCTCACGAACGCTGATTTTGTGGTTTCGCGAGCAGCCACAGCCATTCTGCATTTCTTCACTAGGAATTTTAAGATTGACCTATGAGAATAACAATCAGTTGAATATCAGAATTGTGTCTCCTTATTCTTTCGACTCATTATACAGGGTGGGGCTTCCTTTTTTAAAATGCGCACCATTCAGTTGGTTGATGTCGTAGCGCAGCACTAGTGGTCTCGTTGAAGAGACGAGACTATAAAGTTTTGTGTTGTTCATTTCAAAGAACCAGAGACCAATAATTCCAGCTGAGGAATTTGCACACCCCACTGTGGGTTTAGGTGCCTTTGATGCAGTCCTCGAGGATTTGTGTCAGCCTAGTAGCGCATATTTTGTTTGTTGACAGATCCACACAAATGAAAATGGGATTCATCACTAAAAATAGCGTCTTCAGCAACGAGAAGAATCTGACACGCGTTCCTCCGAGAACTGAGGCCACGTTCAGAAAGTTCCTGCACAATTGCCATCTTGTAAGGATGGAAATGAAGATTATCATGAAGAATTCTCCCCCACAGAACGATAGGAGTCCAAGGGCAGACGCGTGTTTGCACGCAGAACACTGAAACTCTCACTGCCTCCGACCCACGTAACAAATGATCTCCGGTCCAGGACAGGGGCTAACGGGTCTAAATTAAAGCGATTCCGATAGGCGCGCTGGGTTGCAGACATCAGCTCGAAACGTAGGCCTCAGCTGGAATTATTGGTTCCTGGTTCTTTGGAATGAACAGCACAAAACTTTATAGTCCCGCCACTAGCGCTCTGCATATATGATACCTACTTAGTTACTTTGTTGCTTGGTGATTTCAATCGGGAAATAGTTTCCTCAACTGTCAATCCTGCTGCTTTTTGCGTGGTCGTGCCAGTTTTGCAGTTGGTCTGAATCATCGAGATAACTTCTTCTGGTTGCATGTCCCAGGTCTTTAGAAATAGTTCAGTCTACAAAATTTTGGAGATCAAATTTAGTTTCAAGTCAAATTAGGAGGGTAGGAAACCATCCTCAGATACTAATTGGATACCTCTCTAAAACTCCTATGACCATGGACGTTGAGGAATTGATCAACAACTGCTTTGTTCTTTGGTGAGTTCTTGTCCAACCATTTCAAACCATCTCTCGGATCGACTTTGATAAATTCTTCAGTTAGACCAGAATTTCTTAAGTCCGTCGCTACACTTTCCAAGATAGTAGGTATTTCTGACGACTCAACATCAACATTTGACGCCAGGAGTAAGCTTATGTCATGGTAATGGTCGTTGTTAAACTCTGAAAGGTAAAAGAAGTATTTAGGACACCTCCTAAGTATGTACAGGGTGCGGCACCAATTTATCACTTAGATTGTTATGGTATACCTTTACTATTCCCTGCCAGGACGAGCATGGCAATAATTTGGTACATGGTGCTGCTTGACGAGCAATGGTTATGTAATTTTGCAATTTCCTGGAAATAAGGCGCGTTGATTTCAATCTTCTTGAATATGGTCATCGGACTATCATCATCTCTAATGTAAATAGACCAACTATCTTTAAGCTTCACAGCTGCATTACGAACTGACGAATTCGTCCTTAATCTGTCGAACTGTCTCATGGTAAATATCAATTTGGGCAAACCCTTAAAAACTCCATGCCTAGCTTGTGCTGTTTCCAGAATGTCTTTGTCCATTACTTGATGGCCGAATATGGCCAAATCGCTTACAATATTATCCAAGGAGATTTCTTTAGGCACGTACTGATACAGAAACTAAAAGAGAAGCATAAGTTTTCATATTGTCTTCATAAAGTCTTCATATTTTCTTAAAAAGTTAACAAAAAAAGTCTTAACTTCAACTAATTCTATTCACATACATTCAAAACATCCAAAAAGACAAAATGCGAGTTCATCGGCAAGGTTCGTCGTTGACAGTTGCTTGCTCCAAAAGCGTCCTCTTGCGTTGCTTGGTCTGTCATTTCCATCACAAACGAATTCGTGAGTGGAGTTACTGCGCCTTTGACCACCTCTCCAACGTTAGCTCTTGTGTAGAGATTTTCCGAGCTGAAGACAGGCGTGTCGAATTCATGGGTCAGTTCCCAGTCGCTCCATGTGGTCAGTGTGGTTATAGGTCTGGACTGCAGAAGGTATAGTTGACCCTAAAATAGAATAAGTTGTCTTCAACACCCGATACCGTAATGGAAGACGGGAGAAGTTGAGCTGAAAGTTGGGAGATCTGAGAGATGTGGGAGATCTGGGCGGTCCGGGAGATCTGGGAGATTTGGGAGAGCTAGGACAGCTGGGATAAGTACCTTGTAGAAAGCCCATTCGATATCCCTCGGATTACCAAAAGCCTTCTCGAGGAAATCTCCAATTTTTCCCAGTTTGACAGCCTCCTCATCGGAAACACTTAGTTTCCTAGCTAACTCTTCCCCAATCTCTCGCTCCTCGGTATTCTCAATACCATTGGAAGCACCTAAAGTTATCAGAGTCTTCTTAGCACCAATCACAGTCGTGAGAATCTTTACCTCGCCGTTGACATCTCTGGATAAGGTGATAGTATCAGGATCGGCGCTGGCAGAGACGACACTCTAAAACAGAGACGACATTCGAAAATACACATCATTAAACCTAACCTGAAGTAATTAGAATCGCCTGTACCTCTCCCAGACCATAGTTGGATGTGACGACCATCTGCGTTGGATCTCCGGTCGCTGGATGACAGGTGAATAGAACTCCGGCCTTTTCCGCAGGGACCATCTTTTGGACCACCACGCCCATTTCGCATTGTATTGGCAAGCCGTGCTGTCTCCTGTATTCTACGCTCTGGTATGCAAATAGCGACCCCCAGCAGGCTTGGACGGCCTTGATTACGTCGTCGTCTGATTTGCAACCTAGGAAGGTTGAGTTCTGACCGGCTGCTGAGAGTTCTTCGGAGTCTTCACCGACACCTGAAGACCTGACAGCCCATGTCCATTCGGTATCTTGTGAACCTTGCTTCAAAGAGTGTATTTCTTCTTGGATGATTGTACTGATCTCTTCGTTGATAGGAGTGTTTCTAAACAGCTCAGTTATTTTCTTGCATGTTTCTTCTGGGTTTCCTTTGACCACGCTACAGCAGACTTCTTGGACTTGCTGAAGCCCGTCGGTCAAGTTTGAGTGTTCCTCTAAGTGCTTCTTGAATGAGGTCACGGTAACCACAAACCCAGGAGGAACGACGAAATCCTTGCTTTCGATTGAAGATAGCAAAGCTAATGAGTTGCCTTTACCACCAGTTATTGACAAATCAAGAGCTTCTGGGCTTGTTAAAGACGCTACGAATACTTCTTCTGGATTTTCGATCTTGGTAGGTGTTAAAAGAGGTTCTGGTGGTTCAACTCCTGATCCTATGGATAAAATTGATAATATCAATAAGCCTTATTGGTATCTAGTTTTGATTTACCATTTCTCTTGTACCAGAAGTTCACTATGGCAATGGCTTGATCTGAGTTGAAGTCACATTCGGCATTGGCCGTCTTCTCCATCCAACCACGTTCGTCCTCACAAGTGGTGACGAAGGTCGTCTTCGTATTGACATGAGCCACGCATTTTATCGTTTTATTTCCGGCTAGAAATATAGGTATTTAGCATCATCACTATGGAAATCGTACAATTGCGTACCATCAAAGTGAAAAGTGAAGGCGTTTGGAACATCCATGTTATCGCCCAAGGTTCCCAGTGAAATATCACTACCACATATGCTTTTAACGCGCCCGTTGCTATGAAGTATGCTTCCATATCGTAACCTATAATGAAACAATATAAATTGAAAATGATGAATGATTAATATGAAGTGATGACGCAAAGCTTGTTTTCTTACTGAGTTGACCCAATCCGCATAGATCTCGCTCCAACGCAGAACACAGTTCCATCATTCAACACACCAAAGATGGATACATCTCTTTTGATGGCTAAGGCGTCATTTGGTCCCCAACGTCTTCTCCTCCAACTGGGCATGTAGACTTCGATCTCCTCCGTTGGCGTATTGAAAAATCCTTGTAGGACGCCGTACTGCTCAAAACCTCCATCTTCACCACTAAAAGATACGATTTGAGTGATGTTTGGAGACATCTCTTCACCTTTCGGTGAATTCTCTTCACCTTTCGGCGAATCAAGAACTCACAGCATATGAATCCACTCCCCATCCTTCCATGGTTCCCTGGCAACTCCATCTGTCAATAGGTCGATGTTAACATCTTGTGGATGATATATAGGCGTGGATCCAGCACTCCATCTAAGAATTAAAGATGGGAGATTATGGTTGATTAAATATATACATGGGGTAAGAACTTACAAAAAGTTGTAGTTGATGTATTCGATTTGGCCATCGTTTCGTTTCATGAGGCCCCTGTAGGTGATCCTCAAACGTTTTAGGGGTTCCAAAACTTCTATTGTCAATCCTCCTGCTTTCCATTGAGGCGAAGACACGCTGTATGTTAGTACGACTGGTTCACCTAATAACAAACTATAGATATAAAAACAGGAGAAGAAAAGGACAGATAAGGATTCGTTTACCGGGTAGTCTATAAGTTCGCCCATCTTTGTTCTTATACATAACGGACACATCCATATGCATTGTACTTTTCAACCACATTTTAAGGATGAATTGGTTACTTTCGACATCCGAGGCGTAAAATACAGTACTATCGGATTCCTAATGGCATAAATGTGGTCATTATTGCATAAAAGGTGTTAGAAGTTCTTACGTATTCATTGCTGGTTTGTCTGGGTAACTCTTGCTGAAGCTTGGACACATTCTTCAGCGCGTGCCTGGCGTAGTCTTGTAGTTTCGACACCTCCGTCCTGGCGAAGAGTTTTTTGAAAGGGTAATACCAAACTGAAAGGAGAGGAAATATATATTTCAAGTGCTCGTTGGCGATTTAAAAAATAAGTTGTTGAGTGTTTTTGTATCTCCCGACGAGACATAAACACTCAAGAAACTTGTGTTGTTATCACTGTTGGCGTAGTAATGCTAGTAGATAACAAAAAATGCTGCAGTTTTTGTTGTATGGGTTGTACGTTTCATGTGTAGGTACTGTTTTGCACGTGCAGACATATTGAGGGCATTACCCAGTAAGAATTGACTATAAAACCTAACTATTTTCCTTTCCAGAATTTCAAAATAGTAAAATATTAGCTGATACCACACAAAATATCTCACCTGGTCTACTATACGGTCCCTTCTTCGTTTTCTTGAGAAAGACGGCATAGATAATGATGGGACCAGCAAATAATGACAGATAGTAGGCCAAATACAATAAATCCATCGTTATTTGATTTCTTACAAAGTCATTCGTATACTATTGGAACACTACTAGGGTTTTGTAGTTGTATTCCCAAAAATAACAACCGAATATCATAGTTATCTAGGTACTTAGATAATGCATTGATACACAGATTAAGTGCCTCTTTATCTTACTTGATTATTGCATAATAATTGACGATACGGTATGAATATTTTTTTGTGGTCAGTATAATCAATCAAATCGATCTTAAAGGGCCATTACACAATGGAGCAAGGGTCCTACAACCAGGACATGGATCACATATTTTTGTTGACCTAACATTACTGTTCAAGTCATAAAAGTGTTCTGACAGGTTGATATTCTCCACGATCCTTCTGAATGGTGGCATTTTATCGGATTCATCAAAATACGGCTTGAAAGTTTTTTGGTTGTATCACAAAGTTTGTTAAAAAAAAATCCATGTATAAAAGTGCACAAAAATGTGTAATAAATCACTGTTCGGTACTTAAAATAAAATAAGACATATTGTAGTTGAAATACTTTATTCTTTTCTTATAAACATGCACAATAAACATCTTAAATTATAAATAACAATACTAATAGTCAATCAAACACAGTAAAAAATCCGTTTGGATATATTCAACCTTCTTGCACTAACTCCAAACTGCCATTTTTACCATTCAATAAAATTTTATCGCCTGTTTTGAAAGCCTTTGTCGCACCTTGTACACCTACGATACACGGCAAACCGTATTCTCTAGCAACAACAGCACCTAGAATAAACGAGGATATGATTAATTGCATCGTGAATATAATGGAAACTGCTTTGGCAGCCTTTCGAAAGCCTTTGGCAACCTTTGAAAGCGTTTAGCGGCCTTTGAACAGTTGGTTTTTATTGAACGGTTTATTATTGGAAATATTGCCCATAAAACGCACAATAAACATGAAAACCAGTTGTCGAAATGAGTATTTGATTTGTTGTGCTTGTTTTTCGCCGTAAGGCAAACATACCGTGCGAAATTAAACCTCCTATTTCTGTCACGACACCTGACAGCATCGGGAAGTACGGTGTCCAGCCAACGTCAGTGCTGTAAGTTACTAAAATATCACCGGATTGAATTTGGACGCATTCAGCGAGGTCAACGATGACACAGGCTCTTGCCACAATGGTTCCTGGACATACAGGAGTACCAGTGAGTTTAACAACATCGTCAGTATTGCGCACAAGAACAAAGTCTTCAGTACCATCCCTGTCTGGAACAGGATAACCTTTGCAGAGGTCGGAGAATTGCATTTTGCTCCATTGTGGGTGAAGACGTTTCCTTCGCATAGCTCTGAAAACCAAAACACGAATATTACCATGAAACTCCCTCATGTAGAGAGTTCTTGCATTCTCAATGGAGTCCTCATGGATTCCCCATGGATTCTTCATTCCTTAAACTTACTTTGAGAGAAGAGCAGGGTCTCTCTTTTTAATGACATCGTACAACTCAGACGCTGTGAGATGGTAGAGAAGGTCATGTTGTGGCAGGTAACCTTCAGCAACCAGTCGATCACCTAATTTCTTAAAGGCTGTACGGAATTTGCCCAACCCCCTGATGTTCTGCGATTTTGTCTGTTCCCTGACAATCAAAGAATCCCTAACGCGCTTCACGAGGAACCTAAGGACCCTCCGACTGCTCTCAGTCTTCGGCGTGAGCAACTTAGCAACTGTCTGCTGGACATCTAGAGTCTCCGTTTTCTTCGTAGTGGTCTCAACACGACAGTTCGCTTGAATCATAGCGACGATTGGTGCTGGGTCTTCAGCCCAGGTGTTCTGGCAAAACTCGTATTCACTGAACAAGCGGTGTCCATGCGATTCCAAGAACATCTCGAAGATTATACCCGCCTCTGGACATTGGACTTTCATCCATTTCCGACCTTCTTCAGGTTTAGTCTCGATAAATTCTTTGGATTTGCCGGATTTCCTAATCACAGAAGCTATTTCCTCTAAAATGACCGGTAATTCCGCTGATTCAACACCTCCAGCTGTCTTGAGCACCAGGGCTATGTCATGGTAGTGATCTGGAGTAAATTCAGACTTCCCACCAGTTAGTTTATTGATCGTGATCATTTGGTAGAACATATTCTTGAAGCTCAAGTTGGTATAGCAAGTCATAAGTTCGTCGATCACGTGCAACTGGCTCATGATGTTTTTATAGATGGTTTCGACAGAATCGTTTGGTCTTATGGTTATATCCCAGTTTTTGTTGATGTCGGTTGCTTCTTTCAATCCTTTGACCTTCAGTAGAGCTTTCCCGATCATTTTAGCCATATACATAGCTCGTTTTAGCCCTTTGCTTGCTCCATGCCTCCTCAAAGCTTCCTTGTGGATCTTCTCGTCGATGAGTGCGTAACCAATCATTGCCAATTCCATTACACGCGAGCTAGAGGAGATTTCTTCTTCAACGTTCGCATACAGCACGTTCAAAACATCCAGAAACCCATAGTGCATCATTATAGGCGTTCCTCTTTGCACGTAAGGATTCGCAGGCTTGTTAAACATGGTCCTCTGGATATTCTGCTCCATGGTTCTTAGAAGAGTAGTATTAGTCAAACAAGTGATGGCACCTTTCATCACTTCACCTACGTTGACCCTGGAATATAGGTTATCCTCGCTTAGGACTGGTGTATCAAACTCGTGGAGTAATTCGTAGTCGGTCCACGTGGTTAAGGTCGTGATTGGTCTCGACTGGAGCAAGAACAACTTGTTCTTGTAAAATGCCCATTCTATATCTCTTGCGTTACCGAATTCTTCCTCCAAGAGCACAGCCAGCTTTCCCAATCTTAAAGATTGGTCTTCGTTTATGCTCAACTTCTTCGCGTCGCTATCGGAAATCTTCAGCTCGTGCGTACCTTCGATGGCGCCTTCCTCAGTACCCCCAAGGGTTATCTGAGTGCTCTTAGCACCGATGGTATATTCACCCATGCTTACTTCACCGTTGTAAGTCCTCTTGATGGTAATGGTATCTGGATCGGCTGTGGCTGATACAACACTCTAGAAAAAAGATACACTAATTGAAGATGATGATATTTCAAGAATTGAAGATGATGACTGCTAAAATCTATCTAATGACGAAAATCTAACATTACCTCTCCTAAACCGTAGTTGGAAGTGATCATCATTTCTGATGGATTTCCAGTTGCTGGATGGCAAGTGAAGAGCACTCCAGCACACTCAGCTGGAACTGTCTTTTGCACGACCACACCCATTTCACACCTCACAGGTATGCCATGTTGCCTAAAATGGATTCTATTAGTGCTAATATTGAAAAACAACTAAGAGGAATGAAATAAGAAGAAGAAGAATGACATAAGAGGAATAAAATAAGAAGAAACATCATTACTTCCTATAGGAGACACTCTGGAATGTATACAGCGATCCCCAGCACGATGACACGGCCCTAAGAACGTCTTCATCCTTGCACCCAAGGTAGGTAGAGTTCTGGCCTGCAGCTGACAGCTCATCAGAGTCTTCCCCAATGCCTAAAAACACCATTCCAAGCGTCAAAACTAAACGTCACCCTTCCAGGCGACGTAGGACTTACCAGAAGACCTGACAGCCCATCTCCATTCCCTCTCCTCTTCGTTCAACTCAGCATTGACTTTGGCGATTTCAGCATTGATGATTTTCCCCAATTCCTCACAAACTGGGGCTTTGTTGAAGAGTTCCACCGTGCTAAAGTTAACAAGGACAAGAACATAATAGTTGGATGAGAAATATTGTTGGAACGAACATATTGCGACAGAAATATTGTTGGGTACTTCACATCTGGTTGAGGACTTACGTTTTGCACATTTCCTCAACGTTTCCTTGGGTTTTACCGAAGCAGACATTCTCCAACTCCTCAATTGCTTCGAGGAGGTGTGGCTTAGTTGCTAGTTGGCGTTTGAAAGCGGAAACTGTCACCACAAAACCATCAGGTACTGTAAACTGAAGAAGAAGTTAGTTGGGTGGTTCTGTTAGTTGTTAGCTAGTTCTCTAAGCTCTTAGCTCATTCTTTTAGCTAGTTCTTCAGCTATTAAGGCGCTGGAACACACTGAAAGATACTGCAAACTTACGATATCTGACTTTATGTTCGACAATAAAGCCAGCGAATTGCCTTTTCCTCCTGTGATCGACAAATCGAGACATTCCTTGCTCTTGAGCCGACAAACTAGCACGTTATCCTTGTTCTTTGTCGGTTGTTCCATCAATAGTGGTTTTGGAAGGACAGCGGTACTACCTTGACCAGATTTCCAATGGGTGAGAATCACCTGAACATCACTCTCATCGAAGTTTCCAGATCCAGTCACAATCCCAGTTTTCCATCCAATAATTTGGTCGCTGATGCTCTCGATATAGTCCTCTCTCTTCATGGTTATGGTTCCTAACAAGTCCTTGTTATTGGCGGTGAAGCACAAGCCATAACTATTGGGCATGTTATCCATCTTCAACTTGTCCAAAGGCATCCCAAACTTGGTGACGGGGTAGAGCTCGCCGTTGATGTGGAGCAGGCTTCCATATTTGATAGGTGCTGTGAATTGGCTGCTCTTGAACAGTCTAAAACCGCAATTGAAGAGACTGCCATGTCTTGTGACTCCGAAGAAGAATAGTTCTCTTCTTGTGGAGGAAGCCTCTGAACAACCATAACGTCTTCTCCGCCAACTTGGTAGTAAGAACGTGAGTTCTTCTGGGTAGGCTGAACCCTTGATGAAGCCCGTCAACGCGCCATATTGATCATAACCCCTCTCGGTGGTTCTGGAAAGAGAAGACGTTAAAAAGAGGGACTCTGCTGACTGTTCTCGAAAGATGACGAGATATTTCCAAAATTGAGATGTTCCCAAAGCCCTTGGTGATGACTTACGCGTGTCTTAGCCAATCAGCAGTCCACTCTTGCTTGGTTATGGTTTCAGCTAACATATTGGGGTCCATATCTTGTGGGTACCTTATGGGTGCACTGGCTGAGTTCCATCTGAAAGGAAATGATCAGTTATCATCATGCATATCGAACACGATATGTTTGCACGATATGTTGGCACAAAGAAAACATCGTGTAATTTGCATAGTGCCCGCACTGTGTTTGCACGTCATGCCAGCATAGCGTGCAGACGCTGTGAGGACTTGTTCTGTTTGCGAGGTGCTCACCCCGTTTGCGAGGTGATCAAGGTGAACAACGTGCTGACATATTGCTCTTATATGAGGACTCACTGCGCTAGCAGGGCATCAACACGCGTGTGAAAATTTAGCACGACGTGTTGCCACCATGCTGGACACTTGTCTCTAAAGTGGATTAGATGGATATTGATGAGTTATTGGATGGATATTGATTAGTTATGATTGAGGTTGATGTAACCTCTTATAGCCTTACATAAAATTGAACTGAACATGTTCAATCTCGCTTCCATCTGTGCTGGTTGAGTTGATGTCTTTGAGTAGGCCATTGTATGTTATTCTTAGTCTTCTGAATGGTTCCAAGACCTGAATGCAGAGGCCGTTTGCCTTGAATTGCCGACTCTGGAGGCTGCATAAAATAGTACCTTCTTCATCTGTAATGAGTATGAAATATAGACAAGTTTATCACATATACAAGTTTATCATAATGTGAAAACGAAGTGTACCATTTCTGCAGAAAATACTAAGGTTCAAGGTTCAATTCCCAGCCACGACTTAGTGTTTTTATTTATTTATTTATTTATTTATTTAAATTTAATTATTCTCATAGGTCTTTTCTAAGTGAGAAAAGCATCAATTTTCGAAAGAAACAAACAAGCAATATAACAATAGTAAAACTCGAGTTTATTGCTCTGCCCGAAGTAGATATCGGTCTTAAAATAGCACCGAACGAAAACAGAGTGTATAATTTGTGATAAAAAGAAATATTTTCTGATTTTGAGGCATATTTGATATCTTATCCAAGACCTAAAGATCAAAATTATGTGAACTTGAAACTGTTGTTTCAGATATCAGTTTCACTAATGAAGCTGTGCAATAAGCAATGTCAGTGTCGTAAACGATTTTAATGCAGTGTTAGTGCCAGTGCCACATATATTTTTCGGAAGATCCGGTTTCATGTTCTAAAAGGTAACTCTATTTTTGTTTGCTTTATACACAGAGAGAAAAATTTATTCGAAATTTATTTTCTTGATATCCTTAAGTAGAGTTCTCCCTGTGTATGTTATTCCACTACAATCCTGGTTTTCCTCATAATCCTTGTAAGTCACCCATGAAATAAAACACTTATGCATAGATGTAAACAAACAATATACCAATACTCAATATCGTCGAACTTATATAGCGGTGATATGTGGCAAAAGACGCGAGAAACTGTTGGCGCCATCTATAAAGTAATGGCACAACTTTCTATGTATCTCTCGAGTAAGAATCTTAGGTTTTTTCGTTGAAGCATATATATTTTTCGTCCAATGAAATATTTTTGTTGTTGTAAGATAAACGTCTACTTTTTGATAGAAGAATAACTTTTTCTTCGTCAGAGAAAAATATACTTAACATAAACATACTAAATTCTTAAATCGTAAGAATAACTAACTGTAGAAACAACTATATTGAAATAGTTATTAGAAAAGAATATTATTTGGATAGAAAAAATATCCTCTTCATGCTACACTAAATACGCTAGAATAATTTTTTTGATATGCAAGAATAGAGTTCTCTCTGTATATCTGACATTATTATTTAATTACTGTATTATTAAACTAAATATACTCACTTGGAAACTTGTAAACTTTGCCATTATTAACTCTGAACTCGATAAAGATTTCTGCATGCAAGGTATGCTTGAGAATCATCTTGATTATGATAGAGTTGCCCTTTAAGTCCAATCCGTATATTGTGTGACTGTCGGCATCCTAAAAATTAAAAAAGAAGTTGTTTAATTTATCATTTGTTGCGTTGTAATGTCGATTTTGTATTTTGAGTCACCACATGCAAAGTTATCAGAATAAGAACGATTTCTTTGCAGCTCTTCTTCACAGATAGATTGGTTAATCAATCCTGAAAATTAGTCGAGGAGATTTTTGAAAATTTGGTTTTAAATGAAAACGAAACGAACTGAATTGTAACGATTTTGAATTATGTGTCACCACAAGCAAAGTTGTTGGGATAAAAATGATTTCTATGCAGTTCTGGTTGACAGATAGATTAGAGCATTAATCCTGAAAATTACAGCACTCAAATACTTCAAAGTTACGATTTAAAGTGAAACGTTCGAATAAACAGGATAACTGTTCACTATTTATGAATCAGGAAGATTACAAATTGCAATTTTGTATATACTTGACCTTTACAGCTAATGCTAATTAAGGTAATAATTATAGTATTAAGAACTTATCAATTAAGCCATCCAGAATCTAATATCTAGATAAATTAAAAATAAACCTTACTTCAGGCGACTTGAGTAATTGTGGATCTTCTTGTTCCCTTTCTGGTGTCTTCTCAGCCTCAATTCTTCGTTCATCTTTGATTTTTTCCAAAGCTGCTTTGGCAAATAATTTCTTTAAAATTGGATAGTATGCTGAAATCAAAAAGAGTTTTAGTATTTATTGTATTTTGATTCCTTTTTCTTCTAAGTTAAGCACTGTTGAGTATTATTTACTTTCATTCCAGCCCATGTCAGGTTAGAAATGTCACGCCATGAAATGTCTTCAAGATTTTGTTCATACTAACAAAGTTATTGGTCGTGTAGGCAGAATAGTAACACATGTTGTTGGGGTACACCTATTCGATATAGTGTGTTTACTTTTTTTTCTATTTTCTAAGTATGGAAATGAATTGCTTTTTAGGTTTTCTATAAACAAGAAATCTAGTGGATTTATTGTAACAGGTCTAAACACTTTGATGACTTGATCTATGAAAAGTGATGTTAGGTCAACAAAAATATGTGATTGCTGTTCTGGTTGTAAGATCCTTGTTCCTTGTGTTATCAAATTTATCTCGTACCGTTTTAATGGCCGTGAAAAATAATCCATGACCATGAATTACGGTTTGAAAATACTTCGATAACAACGAGCGGTCAATTGACTGGGGATTAATGACAAATTTATTGCATTATTGTTATATAATATTTTGTTTAGTCATTATTTTGTGCGTGTAATGGATATTGAATAATTATGTAGGTAAACAGTTTTGGACGAATCATTATCTATATCAGTGTTTCCCAACCTGTGGTCCGCGAACCTGGGGGACCTGGGGAACACTGGGGGTCCGTGGATCTATCGCAGGGGGTCTGCGGATAAAACGCAACTGATAATGTACCTATGGAGTAGCAATACTACTCCACCAACTACTGCACCCACTACTTGGACAAATTTAGCACCTACGAATATCGAAACTCATCTACGTCATTAAAAAATTCCTCAAGAGACTGAAGAAAGATTTTGGACAAACACCAATCAAACTTATCAGGCAAACTCACTTCTTGAATGAAATATTGCACCAATAAATGTCCAATGGATTGTACACCGGAAAAAAATCCTCTACAGGCTGAAGCAACCTTTTGGACAAACACCAATCAACTTCCTCGGCAAATTTAGCACCTACGTGTGTCCAAACGCATCAAAGTCATTAAAAAATTCCTCAAGAGGCTGAAGGAAGCTTTTGGACAAACACCAATCAAACTTATCAGGCAAACTCACTTCTTGAATGAAATATTGCACCAATAAATGTCGAACGGGTTGAAAAAATCCTCTACAGGCTGAAGCAACCTTTAGGACAAACACCAATCAACTTCCTCGGCAAATTTAGCTCCTACGAGTGTCCAAACGCATCAAAGTCATTAAAAAATTGCTCAAGAGGCTGAAGGAAGCTTTTGGACAAACACCAATTAAACTTATCGGACAAAATCAATTTTTTAAAGCCAATACTGCACCAATGAATGTCCAAAGGGTTATACACCGGAAGAAATTTCCTCAAGAGGCTGAAGCAATCTTTTGGACAAACACCAATCAACTTCTTCGACAAATTTAACACCTACGAATATCCAAACTCGTTTATATCATTAAATCAGCCTTTCCCAACTTTTTTCAAGGACGGAAATAATTTTTTTTTTAGGGTCTGCGGACCATGGAAACTCTGATCTATATTATTGTTTCTGTGCATAATAATTTTTAGTTTCTCTCTCTCTCTCACTCTTTCCTTCTTACCTTTATAACTAAAACAACATTCCTTCGCTTTGGGGCACTTTTTGCACCAAAAGAATAGCAAAACTGGTATTACCACTAACGTCAAGCATACCAAACAAGACATTTTGTCAAAAATTTCACTCACGACACAACGCAGACACTGTATCTGCGTCCAAAACTTCAGTAGACCAAAAACTGTCGTGTAGATTAATGGTTACTCGTTTATATCTGTTTATCAGAATAACAAAAAATTAGTAATTGGCAGATAAAACAATAATGGACATCTTATCAAGACAATATGCAATCTCTGGCACAAGCTGTATTCTCAAGTAGAACATTGTTCAACTTTGATACGTCTATGAGTGATGGAATATCAAAAATTACGTCCTTGGTCTGGCGTTTTCCTACAGATTACAGTCATTATAACGAATTCTCGATGGAATAATATACGTTTAATTTCTAAGTATTGTTTGTTTAACGATACAAACTTATCAATATTTACTAAAGAAAACATTGGTCCCAGTACTGACCCTTGCGGTACTCCAGTTATACGCAAGCTATAGCAGGTTTGAGCGTACAAAGTTTGAGGGTTTGTAATTTCGAGCTGTTTTTTGGGAGGCTCAGATTTGAGAACGTCCAACCTATGTATAACGAAAAGCCTAACAGTTCAGTCTATACTCTATAACAAAGCAATTTTAGCTGTAATAGCTCTTGGTTTATCGACTTCCTGGTTTTGCAAACTCGTTTCAGATGGATTGCTTTGGAGCGAGATCATCTTTCGCGACCTTGACACTTGGTGAATGGTGAAATATCGATATTCTAGATGGTTCTGGTGTACGAGCCAAAATTGACAGTTTCCTGATGATTGAGGGAAAAAAATTGAATGAAACGAATTTGCTTCAAGTAAAAGAAAGATCGATGTTATATTATAGTGGCAGACGAAGCTTTGGTTGACGCAAAGAAATTATTTCTTTGGTAAGGTTTCTTAAATTCAAAGCTATCGTATTTGTATGAACGTAATATTATGGCAACCTAGTTTTTAGTTTTCGTACTGGAGAATGATTCGTCAAATTCTTGGATAACGCACAAAACCCACAGTCATATTTTACATCAGTGGATGACATCGCTTATTAAAGATTAGGTATGATGACAATGGCAAATTGATATAACCGATTGTAGAGGTCATTCCGTATCAGATAAATATGGATGCACAATACATAGAAAATACAAACGAGTCATCCTGAAGAACAGCATTTAAAGATGTTAAAGCTCATTGACAAGCATCTCAGCATTACAGAATTCGAAGAAATATCTCCAGAAATGATGTTAAAGCTCATTGACAAGCATCTCAGCATTACAGAATTCGAAGAAATATCTCCAGATATGTTGATTACAATTTGACTACAATTTTACTGATTACAATGTATTCGATACAACACGAACATCTTTGAGAGAAGAACATCACTTGTTTCTATATCCACAGAAAGATCATTTGGTTGGTTCAAGTAAAATATAAAATTTTCAGAGTAAGAATATGATTTTCTTGATGTTCCAAATATTACGTTTTCTCGTTTTAAGTATGAAGGAACTGCTTGAAAGGAATTACAATATCGTCAAACTTACATAGCGGTAATATGTGGCAAAAGACGCGAGAAGCTGTTAGCGCCATCTGTAAAGTAATAGCACAACTTTCTATGTATCTCTCAAAGTAAGAATCTTGGATCAAGAAACTGTTTTTTCGTTGAAGCAACACATTTTTCTTGATATCCAAGAATAGAGTTCTCTCTGTGTAGGAACTTACTTTCAAGCAAAGTTTTTCACGGACGAAGATAAGTTGATAAACCAGCTCGGTGGAAATTGCGTCAGGATGAAAACTGACACCGGGGAATCAGCAAGAAGGATAGGAAAATGAAGACAGGACAGAGAGAGAGAGAGAGAGACGATGGACACGTGCAAGGCGCGCTCGAAAGCCGCGAGTAAAGAGAGAACCTGATGTCCTCCTCCATCTGGCCTACCATGGTGTACACCTAGACCAGGTGTTTCGATCTCAACACCCGACAAGGCAGTTCCCCAGCGGCCTCCACGCGAGTTACTCCTCGTCTTGCTTTCTCTTCGTCCAAGCACGAGAGAAAATGCCAACACTCGTCGTCAAAGTTTAACTTTTAACAGTGGTCAAGATAACCCACAGTGACCAAAGTGACCCAGAGTGAGCAACAGTGACTAAATCATCAATTCTGTTCCAAAATCTATCCAGAACTACTCCAGAAACTACAAATATCTCCTGAAACCCAACCAGGAAGATTCAAGAATACCAACAAGGCCGATTTGCAGGATTTTTCAATCAGGAAGAACCGTCAGGAAAGTTCCGGTAAGTCGACTTTCCTCCTGTAAGGTGGTGGTGTCATGTGTCTTACGTAATGTCGACGTTTATTTTGCGCCGTAGTGTTGTCAGTTGATCGTTTTCGCTGTGAAGGTGAACTAGTATTTAAATGACGACGTTTTTCTATTAGAACGAGAGTTATCCTCGCGATGTTTTCTTTATTATCTGGTCGTTTCGTGTCGAGATCTGGTCTGTTGATGCTTGGTTACTTCGAGTAGAGTATTGTGGAGTTGATGACTTGCTCTGAGGATGGTCTGAGATGAGTTTTTATAATCATTTATCCCCGAATATGTTAGAAAATCGTTAGGATAAAAGAATTTCTATCTTTTTGGGAATTTTATACTGTGAGGGTCACCCAATATCTTGGGTGACCCTCACCCTGCTTTCCGACTATATCGTTGGTACAATGAAATATCTAAACACTTTTGAAATTATTCAATTTTGTACAACCACAGCCATTTGTCACCCTGACATTTAATGTCATTTAATGTCATGCCATGTGATGGCACTGACGTTTGTCAAAATCTAACAATATTGGCAACACAGCGACGAAGGGTGTGGATTCTGTCAAATCGCTTCTAGAAAAGCTAATAGCTAATATTTAAATTGGTATGACTTTGGTCTCAATCGGATAAATTCCTCAGAAGATGCATGTAACATTTGCCACTTCCGGTTGTCAGATCGTCAACAAAAACAATCCAGTTCGTCCCCCGGTAATTCTAAATACGTATACCAAATGGATTCAGGGGACCATAAAACGCGTATTTGAATACAGCAAGAAGCGTATTCCATCTTTGGCTTCGCGATTCAAAGAGCCTCAGGAATTCATACCAAACGTAGAATCCGCAAAAGTAACGGAAACTAAGCAACCGACAACGCAATCTGTTCCTCTTTCCAAGCCAAAGGCTCTTCCAGATAATAACAGACTGGACTTTTCGCAAGCGATAGCGTCCGAAAGGTCGCCTATAGTTCTGCTCGCAAACGTGCCAGCATATAGCAGCATATAATGCTGCTTGCTGCTGGCAAACCTAAAAGGTGAGGCGAAATCTTGTATGGCCTACTTATACGCGCGGTCAGACCACCGCGGATCAGAAGAAACGTCGCGAGCGAGAGAGGCCGGTTTTGCTTTTATAGTATTCGTGGTCTCTCAAGCCTTCTCTGTACGTGTAAATATGCATAGGAAATGAGATCCGCAGTGGTTGTGGCCATTCACGCGCGCCAGCCGAACGTTCACTTGTCATTTTTACCAACTCTGCAAGTAAACTAGGTAAACACGACCTGTCCGGTTCCAACTCCGAAGAATTTCTGTAATAATAACCCGTGGCTCTGTCGGGTCTTGCTCATTTCCAACGTTCTTGAGGTTTGTTGTATGGAGAGTGGTTGAGGATGTGGTTTTTATGGATGAAATGGTTGGAAAAGCTTATATTGTTTGAGTATCGTGTATAGTAAAAGATTATTGTGCTTTAAATTGATTGAAATTGGTCCTGTATCAGAATTTGATGCTCAGCAACCAAAATCTGTTTTGTACACTCAAACCTGTAAGGTATACCATTACAGACACTACAAAAGAAATATTCTTGATAAAGCTAATGATAGGTTTCGATCATAACATGTCCTAGAGACGATAAATTTTGTCTTTTGACACATCAAATTAAAGATATTCGAATTACCAATAATCTTTTTTAACATTGAAGGCTACCTTCGATTAATATCTCCTGGAAAATCACATTGGCCCAAAATAGAAAGATTTTTCTAAGGGCGTAAGACAAACTGACTTCAAAAATGAAATATTTGGGGTGGCCCTCACCCAATTTTCTGACTACATCGTTGGCACAATGAATTATTTGAACACTTTTGCAATAAATTATTCAATTTTGTGAAGACGTGCCACTCTGGACCCTACCTAACATAATGACATTTGTCATAGTGATATTTATATGTTATGTCATGTCAGTGGCACTGACGTTTGTCAAAATCTGGCAATTGGCAACACAACGATGAAGGCTCTGGATTCTGTCAAACTGCTTCTATAAACTCTTATAGCACCTAGACCGTTCATCCCACTGATCTGTAATTTGCTAAACATATTTAACATCACTGAATGATGAACAGGTATCAGTTTGGTCAAAACCGGATAAATCTCTCAGAAGAGAACATTTGCCACTTCTGGTTGTAAGATTATCACCAAAAACAATCCAGTTCGTCCACTGGTAATTCTAAATATTTCTAAGTATTCTAAACTTGATAAAATAGCACAAAAAACTTGTTGAAGGAACTTCTTTCATAGGAACCATAGGCAATGGAATCTACCATCCCACCTAAGAATGCCAACTTTTATGGCCGACCTCATTCCATGGCTGATTAAACTTGAATAAAAGCGACATTCGCGGCATAATTGCTTTTAATGTACTCCCATTACATTTTGACGTATGTACTTGCTCGGCATTATCGTCTCATTGAAAAATATCCTACGTCTCCACACAAGGAAAACCAGTTCGACATTGATAAGGACGCTCAACGTTAAATTGAAATTCCAATGCACTTTGCGACACCAAAACAACGCAAAAAGGCACTATGGAGAAGCGAGAGCAAAAGTGCGAAGGGAGCAAACGTGGCAAACTAGAAAAGCGAGATTATCCACTATAGTGAACACTGAACTGAAGACACTGAACCACACGAATGCAACACCTCGTCTATCTCCAATAAATAATAATGAGTTTCTTCGTGATTCCATCCACGAATCATAGCCAATTTGTTTCCTTCCTTCTACCACATCCTATTAGACTGTCCTGTGCAATAAGTGATCCCTAGGATGGCTCTTATACTCGATTACAATGCCCTCTTCATTGGGTTTCACGATATCAGATTGTAGACTGAGTTTCTGCTCAACTTTGACGTTAGGAAGAACGACCAAGGAGCCATGGGGTCCTTTGGTCATATGTCCTGTCGCCAACCCAACGTTTTGGACTTTCCCTAGATAGTGATGATGTGGGTTATGCGCAGATTCTGGGATTTCGTTGCTTTCCATGGAGGATTCCGAGATACCAATACCGATATGGCTACCTTTGTATTAGCTTTCTGGTTTTTGCTTTTGATCAATTGGCAACTTAAAACTGATCCATGTGATATCCAGCTGGTATCTATCAAACCCTAGGATAACGTGAAAAACGAATGGCATGAGGCCCTCTTTTATCTCGATCATCACGTGTTTGCCTCAGGTCGGTCGTTCACTTTTTGAGGCCTACACAACCCACGCTAGGAGGCCCCACCTCCATCCATTGATGAATGGATTTTGTGCGGCCAAACCAGAAGAAATAGCCGACTATTCATTGCATCATTGACCAAGAAGGCGAAGGCATGGTTATAGATTCGTTTCCGGTCGGTTCGCGAGCGATGTTGGTTGAAAAATTGCATAATCTCTTTGTTGTTGCTTGTTTTGTGTTAATGTAGGAGGATTCAATGAATACTAGTTACAATATTAGTTACACTGATACATCTATTGTAAATTATTGTAATATACTGACTACACGTGGCCTATATTATATTGAAATGAGTGAGGAGGTCTGTATTTGAAAGTGAGAGCAACGGAAACGACTTTACCTCGTTAAACTCGAGGAAAATAAAACAGCGTGTGTCTGATAGATGGGTGCGAGATCTGGTATGCAGTAGATCAGTGAAGCCAGATCTATTGTCACAAAACTAGTACATCAATAGTCTTCTAAAGATGTTGATGTTTCTTTCATTCAATCATACTAAATTCTGATTAATTTTTCTCTTTTTTTACTTTCCTTATTCAGTTCTATCATTTACAAGGAACATCCAGTTTCCCTTTTTTAGTATAAGCTTGAGGTTTAGCTAATAGGGTCTTACTGTGACACTTATCAACAAGCAGAATCAAAGTGCAACCATCTCGAACGTGCTTCTGCATGACAGCCATGCTGTTATCGTTCCTTATTCAGTTCTAACTTTTAGGAGCAACATCCACTTTCGTTTCTTCAGTTTAAGCATCAGGATGGTCTTACTAGCTAACCTTTTTGTGACACTTGTCAACAAGCACGGCCAAAGTGCTACTATGTAAATTGCATTTCTTCCATTCTTACACAGTTCTGACTTCCACTGAAGTCAAACAGCAAGAATTCTTCGATTTTACCCTCAATATTGTACTACATCGAAAGAAACAAACCACACCAACACAAGAATATGTTAATTCGTCTAATTTAGACCAGAACCCAATCGAAATTCCTCAACCTCCTAACTAATTCATTAAAACCAGCCCTGCCCACGATGGTTTAGGTAACGTTGCATATAAATCACGATCCTCAGAGGCTTTGGGCACGGTTAGGCCATCAAGCGAGCTTGGGCCGCGCTGTCGGTCAAACTGAAAATGGCCCATTACTTACCGAGGTGTCAACTGGTGTATTTCGGTTACCTGTCGGCGCTGTCACGCCCCTGAGGACGCGTGAACACAAAGAGGCAGCGGAAAACGATACTAGAAACACCTACAGTTGACACCTTCTTGTACCTGTTCACGTTGGCATTTAATTTCCGACGCAGGTGTGCATTGAAATGTGTTTTGAACACGATCTTTCTGTAATGTATCATTACTGCAATAAATATTACTGTGACAGACGTTCATCCTAACAGTGACTTTAAATATGTACACCAAATTATAGAAGAAGCAGTTTGACATCATCTTCGCTGTATTGCGAATTGTTAGATTTTGACAAACGTCAGTGCCACTGACATGACGTGTCATTAGGTGTTATTCTATGTTTGACGTTAGATTGGGGTCTAGAGTGGCTGTGGCTTCACGAAATTGATTAATAATAGGTTTGGGGGTTTCCAAGTTTGGAACCACTGGTTTAAAAGCTGCGATGTGTCCAGTTTTGGTCGCTGTGGCACATGACACAAAATAACCACTTACCAATCGTACAAACACATAATCATATCTACCAAAGTAAAATTCGCATATTATTATTATTATTAAATCGTAGTTTGCAAATCAAATCGGCGAAAATATTTGGATGAACCGATCAGTCGATAACAAACAGTCAAAATCCAATTATGAAATCACCAATTAGTAAACACAGCCATAATAAGTTGTTATGTTAGCTCAACTCGATAACTCTTCTTTCTCTTCCAGAATTATGAAGCTCCATATAGCCATAGCATGCCTGTTGGGTGTGGTTCTACAAGTTCTAGCTGAAAGAGAACATAAGGTTTGTTAAAAAGTCATAAAAACATTCGTAGACAAGCTAATTATTTGTTTGTCGCAGGTCCATAATATCGTTTTATACCCAGAGAGGCACTCATGGTGTCAAACAACACCTATAAAGCAAGTGGTAGCCCTGCCTGGCTATGAACCAATGACCATCGACAATAACGTCTGCGTAGGGGCTTGTTATAGCTATAGCATACCAAGAACTCAACCTGCAGAGCCTGGCGAGCTAATAGGACCTTACTGTGACAGCTGTCAACCAGCAGATTCAAAGTGTTACCATGTAAGTCTGGCTTCTATCTTCCTTATTAATTTCTAACGTCTACAAGCGACATCCACTTTTCTTTCTCGTTCAGTTCTAACTTTTTGAAGCAACATACACTTTCGTCTCTTCAGTTTAAGCTTGAGGTTTGGCTAATAAGACCTTATTGTGACACTTATCAACAAGTAGAATCAAAGTGCAACCGTTTAACACGTGCTTCTGCACGAAAGTCATGCTTGTATCCTTCCTCATGCATTTCTAACTTTTAGAAGCAACATCTACTTTCGATTCTTCAGTTTAAGCTTGAGGTTTAGCTAATAAGACCTTATTGTGACACTTATCAACAAGTAGAATCAAAGTGCAACCGTTTAACACGTGCTTCTGCACGAAAGTCATGCTTGTATCCTTCCTCATGCATTTTTAACTTTTAGAAGCAACATCTACTTTCGATTCTTCAGTTTAAGCTTGAGGTTTGGCTAATAAGACCTTATTGTGACACTTATCAACAAGTAGAATCAAAGTGCAACCATTTCAAACGTGTTCTTGGCACAAAAGTCATTCTGTTATCCTTGCTTATTCAGTTCTAACTTTTACAAGCAACAAGCAACTTTCGTTTCTTCAGTTTAAGCTTAAGGTTTAGCGAATAGGATCTTACTGTGACACTTATTAACAAGCAGAATCAAAGTGCTAACATTTCAAACGTGGTTTTGCATGAAACCCATCCCTCAATCCTTCCTTCTCCATCTCTAACTTTTAAAGGCAGCATCCACTTTCGTTTCTTCAGTTTAAGATTCAGTTATATCTAATAGAGCCTTACTGTGGCACTTATCAACAAGCAGAATCATAGTGCAACAATTTAAAATGTGCTTAAATACAAAGGTCATGCTGTTATCCTACCTCATGCAGTTCTAACTTTTGCAAGCAACATCTACTTTCGTTTCTACAGTTTGAGCTTAAGGTTTAGCTAATAAGAAGTTGTTGTGACACTTATCAACAAGTAGAATCAAAGTGCAACCGTTTAACACGTGCTTCTGCACGAAAGTCATGCTTCTGTCCTTCCTCATATATTTCTAACCTTTAGAAGCAACATCAACTTTCGTTTCTTCAGTTTAAGCTTGAGGTTTGCCTAGACCTTAATGTGATACTGATCAACAAGCAGAATCAAAGTGCAACCGTTTAACAAGTGCTTCTGCATAAAATTCATGCTTGTATCCTTCCTCATCCATTTGTAACTTTTAGCACGAACATCCACTTTCGTTTCTTCTGTTTGAGCTTGAGGTTTAGCTAATAAGACCTTATTGTGATACTTATCAACAAGCAGAATCAAAGTGCAACCGTTTAACACGTGCTTCTGCACGGAAGTCATGCTTCTGTCCTTCCTCATATATTTCTAACCTTTAGAAGCAACATCAACTTTCGTTTCTTCAGTTTAAGCTTGAGGTTTGCCTAGACTTTATTGTGATACTGATCAACAAGCAGAATCAAAGTGCAACCGTTTAACAAGTGCTTCTGCATAAAATTCATGCTTGTATCCTTCCTCATCCATTTGTAACTTTTAGCACGAACATCCACTTTTGTTTCTTCTGTTTGAGCTTGAGGTTTAGCTAATAAGACCTTATTGTGATACTTATCAACAAGCAGAATAAAAGTGCAACTGTTTAATACGTGCTTCTGCATGAAAGTCATGCTTCTATCTTTCCTCAACCATTTGTAGCTTTTAGCAACAACATCGACTTTCGATTCTTCAGTTTAAGCTTGAGGTTTACCTAATAGGACCTTCTTGTGACACTTATGAACATCAAAATCTAAATACTACCATGTAAATCGTGCTTCTTCCTTTCCCATCCAGTTCTGTCTTCGACAAGTCACTTTCACATCGCTTCCCTTTCTTAAAGGTGACACTCAAGGCAGACAATAAGAATTCGGGTGCAAACACCGCCCAGAAACGCGTGCAAATCATCACGAATTGCACTTGTCAATCGTGCACGAAAGCCCAGAACACAGACTGCGAGATTTCCGAGGAAAACACGGCTGAACTACCCTCTGATCTCTTCAGCATCATCCTGTTGAACCACACGAAGCCAAACATCACGAAACATCGCGACGACATCCCAGACTTGCTCAATCTCACCCATGCGAACAGGACTAGCCCGAACGCAGGTCCGCCAACCACTGAGATCCTGAAAACGCAACTGGTGCAATTACTGACGAACACCATAGAGCATAACGACTTGAAGAAGGAAGCTGACGTCTTGAGGAAGCTGGTCAGTGCGTTAGAAGACCCAAAGAGTAGATTCAGCACTGAGAATCTCTTGGATCTCTTCACGTCCGCCAGTACCGATCAAATCGATTTTGAGAAGATCAAAGACATCCTGGTCAATGAGAAGAAGGATAGGGAGTTGCTGGAGAAGCATAGAAACTTTGGTTTGGGAAATTTCGTGCCCATTGATGCTGTTAAGAACAACGCTGAGATCAACAGGGACTTGGACAACTTGGGGAAGACTTACAACATCAAGAATTTTGGAATTGAGGGTAGCCACGCAGGTAAGAGATAATAAACTTGGTGATTTCTTGGTTTTATTAGTGATTTCTCGGTTTTTTTTTATTTTGGATGGATCTTTTCACTTCTCAGGTCTTGGGCATTACAAGGGTAGCCATATCGGTATGGGTATCTCGGAATCGTCGACGGAAAGCAACGCAATCCCGGAATCTGCACATAAGCCACATCATCACTATCTAGGTGAAGTCCAAAACGTTGGGTTGGCGACAGGACATCTGAGCAAAGGACCCCATGGTTCCTTGGTGGTTGTTCCTAACGTCAAAGTTGAGCAGAAACTCAATCTACAATCTGATATCGTGCAACCCAATGAAGAGGGCGTTGTCATCGAGTATGAGAGCCATCCTAGGGACCACTTATTGCACAGGACTGTCTAATAGGATGTGGTAGAAGGAAGGAAACAAATTGGCTATGATTCGTGGATGGAATTCGCGAAGAAATTTATTATTATTTATTGGAGATAGACTTGTTGTCGAATGTATATTTTTGTTTATATCTTAGATAGGGTTATGTTATATGTACTCTTTATATGAGTAAGTTAATAGATTACGCCTTAATAGGTTAAGGTCAATGCTGTAATTTATTTATATTGATTATTTAATATGAATTTGTACTTATGTATACAGCAGATACCAATTTTTTTAAGTAGGTAGTAACTTAACGATGTAAAATTATTATTATAAACAAATCGAATCAAGGTTATTTTTGTGTAATATATTAATAACATAGTAACTTGTAATTAATTTTAAATTATTGCTTGTTTAATTTCCAATTTACTTTTCTTGCATACAGCTATCCTATTCTTTAGTAATGTTGTTTCTGTTCATATCTTCCTTCTGTAGTTAACAAAAAACTTTGTTATGTGTGAATTTCTTATTGTCGAAAGAAATGGAAAAAATCCAAAGGCTGTGTGTATCGTATTAGTCATGTATGGAGGAATTTTTATTTGTTATTATCTTTCTAACAATATTTGTTATATTATAGTTAATATATTCAACATTTTCTGTACCTACGCATATATACCTACCCGTTTTTTTATTTACACCGAGTAACAAGAAAAAAACGGTAATATATTTTATGAAAACAAGTCTCGAGTGTTGTTTTATTTTATTACTTTTTCCACGCCAACGTGCATGTTTACAGAGTATCATTTACACAGATTCCAAGAAAGATAACTGTAACCATACACAAGGTATCATGTAACATGATATTTATCTTCTTACCTGAATAAAATAAGCAATCAAGAAGTGTGTAACATCCTCAAGTTTTTGTATAGTTTTATCGTATATTTTGAATTGATCACTGAATTTTAGCAGCATGAAGAGGATTTTTTTTCTATACAAATAATATTTTATTCCAATAAGAATTTCAATATAGTTGTTTCAACGATTAGCTAAGTATATTTTTCTCTGACGAAGAAAAACTTATTCTTCTATAAAAAAATAGACGTTCGTCTTACAACAAAAATATTTCGTTGGACGAAAAATATATATGCTTCAACGAAAAAACAGTTTCTTGACCCAAGATTCTTATTCTGAGAGATACATAGAAAGTTGTGCTATTACTTTACAGATGGCGCTAACAGTTTCTAGCGTCTTTTGCCACATATCACCGCTATATAAGTTCGACGATATTGAGTCTTCGTATATTGTTTGTTTACATCTATGCATAAGTGTTTTATTTCATGGGTGACTTACAAGGATTATGAGGAAAACCAGGATTGTAGTGGAATAGCCTACACAGAAAAAACTGTATTGTGTGAAGAACTGTATTATGTAATAAGAATGTCAAGTAGTCAACGGCTATTCTTCCGGTTTAAGAGTTTAGTATGTTTATATGTTGAGTATGTTTTACTCTGACGAAGAAAATGTTATTCTTCTACATATAAAAAGAGTAAGACTTTCGTTTTACATCAATTGGGTGAAAAATATACATGCTTCAACGAACAAACAGTTTCTTGACCCAAAGTATACGTACGTATCGCTTAAAACAGACGTAATTCCTTTCAAGCAGTTCCTTCATACTTGAAACAAGAAAACGTAATACTTGGAACATCAAGAAAATCATATTCTTACTCTGAGAGTTTTATATTTTACTTGAACCAACCAAATGATCTTCCTGCGGATATAGAAACAAGTGATATTCTTCACTCAAAGATATTCGTGCTGTATCGAATCAATGTTTCCCTCTGTGTACTATAGCAGAAGTGTTTGTACTTTATAATAATCTGAATTAACTAGATATCTATATAGAAGGGTGAGGCGCAATCATGAAATTCTTGTCTAAACTTCTTAACAAACAAAGCATTTTAATAGCTTAATAATAATTTAATTTAACATAACTTGTTATGTGGTTTAGAAGTAGAAATACTTAGTCTGTTTTGTGTAAAGTTCATTATTCAGTCTCACAGAATCACAATACATACCATAAAATACAACACTGCACAAACAATTCTCCTTTAGAAATAATTATTAAAAAAAAGAAACACCATATTCAGCAATTAGGATTTAACTAACCATAAATGACAAGGTTAAGCTATACTTTCAGCACCTGGAGGATGACTCATGGCATAGCTCAAGCACCATCTTCGATATCATCAAGTTGTCATCATATGTCAAGTGCGTAATTGTACAACACTGGAAAATACAAATCGTTTACAGCACATGTATTTCGTCATATCAAATTATCCAATACTATAAAACTGAGAAGTTAACTTTTATTTTAACGCTGTCTTTCAGTGGGTTGACTTCTTGTCTAGAGCAGTTCACTTTCTTCGAGTTGTAACGAAGGTCCTCGATGTTTCAAAGTGAAATGGAACATTATAAACTGAAGACCTACCTGTATATTGAGTTGAACTCATATGGCCTACAAAACATACGGCTCATAAAGATTTAGTTTATGGACCTGTTTAAACTCCTTTTGTGTTATTATATGTTCAGTGAAACAGTTTGTTATGGTGCATGTGCATGTAACTTTGCTATATGCGGTGCCACAGTTTGAACCAGTTTTTGTACTGTTAGTAACAATAATTCCTCTGGCGAAACCACGTTTACAGATGGCGTAAGCATCGGATACCAGACTGGATTTATAAGTAAGTTTTTAAAGAACTTCTTGTGAAAAATTCTCTTCGATAACTTTTGTTGTCTTTAATGGATTTTTATGGTTCTTCCAGTAAATTATAAGCAAATTCTTGGAGATTTTTCCTGCTGTTATAATCTTGATAATCGATTGAGTTCTACAGTGTGTGTTTTGACTATCTTTGACGTAAAAAAGAAACAAAGTATCGTAGATAATCTATATAACGAATTGTGATTTTAAGTTTAAAAATATATTATTGCAAGTGCTACAAATTCTATAATACTCATGTCAACGACTTCAATGTCGTAAGTAAGACAATTCTGTCTTATCTATCTTAACTGTAAAATCAGATTATGGAGTGAATTGCTTCTTATCGCGGGCAATACAACCCTGAACAATGTATATAGAATTTCCTATCACAATAAATGACGAAAACCGCGAATTGATGAAGGTGTCACACCGTGAATGTTACCATAAAATTACAATAACTGCATAATGTGTCGATAGCAGAGCAACAAGTGCGTTTAAATAAAAACTTTCGTTTTTTTCAAGCACATGTGATTAAAAACTATCCAGGTAAGTACTAAAAATATCTTTTATGGCAATTGTTTAAGAATGTTAGTTACTTTTAACTGTTTCTCAACTGATAGCAGTTGGTGGAATGATATCTTGCTCGCTTCCTGACGAGAAATGAAATCTTTATTGACGTTGCTAAGCAACGTTTGCTAAGCAACGTCAACCGCCATGTTTGCGTGTTGAATTCATATTATTTCACCTCTATTTCTAAAAATAGTTTCTAATTTTTATGTTGTTTGCACTGTTTCAATCAAAATAATCGTGGTTAAGATTGTTCAGATGTCACAGCAATCATGGTATTTATTCTACAACCTTGACTTTTGCGTTTAAGTTCCTGTCCTACACGTACTTCTCATATCGTTCAAAGTCACAAATGGATTTTTTCTACTTTGCATTCACAATGCACACATTGTAACACTGTTTCCGGTGTTACAATTAGCAAATTGTAACACCGTTTTTAGTAACTTTTTTCTAAGATTGGTGACATTGATATCAAATGCATGTCAAACGAAAATACACATAACCACAAAAGTAAGCACAAACTGATTTTTTAGAATCGCACAAACTGTGAAGTATGTATATTTTTATACATATTTAAACATGCGTGTTGCATCCTAGGTTTCGTACTACTAGTATATGATGGTATACAATAATTATCAATAATTACTTTTTCACAGATATTTGAATTTAAGTGACAGATGACAGTGTTACCAACGATTGCACCCATAAATACCCTAGATTGGAATTTTACCTAATATACTTCTAAATTTTTATAAAATTAATGACGCAAAGTAGAAAAAATATTATAGCCACTCTGTACTCTACCTAACGTCAGTCTCTGTGACATAATAACATTTTTCTACTTTGCATTCACAATGCACACATTGTAACACTGTTTTCGGTGTTACAATTAGCAAATTGTAACACCGTTTTTAGTAACTTTTTTCTAAGATTGGTGACATTGATATTAAATGCATGTCAAACGAAAATACACATAACCACAAAAGTAAGCACAAACTGATTTTTTAGAATCGCACAAACTGCGAAGTATGTATATTTTTATACATATTTAAACATGCGTGTTGCATCCTAGGTTTCGTACTACTAGTATATGATGGTATACAATAATTATCAATAATTACTTTTTCACAGATATTTGAATTTAAGTGACAGATGACAGTGTTACCAACGATTGCACCCATAAATACCCTAGATTGGAATTTTACCTAATATACTTCTAAATTTTTATAAAATTAATGACGCAAAGTAGAAAAAATAGTATAGCCACTCTGTACTCTACCTAACGTCAGTCTCTGTGACATAATAACATTTTTCTACTTTGCATTCACAATGCACACATTGTAACACTGTTTTCGGTGTTACAATTAGCAAATTGTAACACCGTTTTTAGTAACTTTTTTCTAAGATTGGTGACATTGATATTAAATGCATGTCAAACGAAAATACACATAACCACAAAAGTAAGCACAAACTGATTTTTTAGAATCGCACAAACTGCGAAGTATGTATATTTTTATACATATTTAAACATGCGTGTTGCATCCTAGGTTTCGTACTACTAGTATATGATGGTATATAATGATTATCAATAATTACTTTTTCACAGATATTTGAATTTAAGTGACAGATGACAGTGTTACCAACGGTTGCACCCATAAATACTCTAGATTGGAATTTTACCTAATATACTTCTAAATTTTTGTAAAATTAATGACGCAAAGTAGAAAAAATAGTATATTACACTCGTTTTATAAGACATATTGGCGCAAACAACTCATGCGCCAATTTGACGTGTTTAAAACTTGTATAATCTACCTATACTAATTACGAACTTTCAAGTGTGGGGCGCGTTCAGCGGAATCGCCCATTTTGACCGACATTTGCGATCGAGTAGCTGCAAAATTGGGCTTTTAGATATTACTTTTGACGCTCGAACTGAACAAAGGACACAATTCCGCGTGGACTGCTCGATATTTTGTAAATTAAATGCGTCAATTTTGAAAAAAATCACGTTTTTGCACCTCTTCGGGTGAAGGCGAACCTCGAGAAAATGTCACGTGACGTCTAGAAATTCCGACAAGCGGATCGATGAACGTCAAAAATTTACATTTTTTATCCGTTCCTGCCGACCTTATAAAAGCCGCTCGCTCTCATGTCTTACGATAAGATCCCTCTAAATACCCTTCGCAAAGAGTTTTGAGCAAAAAAACGGCCTTAAAAACAATTTTCGATCCAAAAAATCGATTTTTGTCGACCCGTGTTTTGCTGCTATTACCACAGTAACGTCAAACCCGAAACGCCCCCTGCCGGACATTCGTAACAACAGTAACAGATAGCAGATAACCTAAAATGTATCCTAAAATGTCCATATTGCGAATGTGGACAGGTGGGAAGCCTTAATCACATATTTCTAGAATGCCCAATAACTAAAGTCGAAAATTTTGACATATACACAGAGCTAGTAATATACTATTTACATTCTAAACACCTGTACACGATATTATAATCAAAACATATGATAAAAATCAATGTATTTTCGTACGTAGAATTCAAATTTGACATAAAAAATATATTATGCCATTTAAAATAACAAAGTTGATGTTGACTTCCGGCGACCGGAAGTGGCAGTTGAGTATTTTAGATTGAAAGTCCAGATGGAGTATAATACTGTTAGAAACTTTAAAAAATGTCGATTAAGTGAAACGTCAAAAATTTTAATTAACTAGCAAAATTATTTAGCTTGATCGAAACTCTTACATGCGCCATCTCTGAACGAAAAGCAGTAATACGATCGATACGTAGTTCCCGTGTATCCCGCAACGGGCGCTTTACGGCAAATTTCGCCCCCACTCCCACGTACTAATTTGACGTGAGTGCGCCGGGACAGCGGTTTTGCTTTTCCTTCTGAAATTGCTACGCGCGTGCTAAAGTCGTTCAATAATTCGCCAAAGCGAGAGCTTAGAAATCACCGCGAATATTCGTAATATTCCCAGTAAACGGATCTCGGTACTTTGCATGGTGTCTTCTTCAAAGAAGAACGTAGTGTCGATTTATACAGGCCGTCCAACGCAAGGCAAAACGATGAAAATGAAAATTAACAAGTACTTAATATTGCAATTGATCATTAGAAGTCCCAAGACTCTTGAAAAGTGCGCTTACAGTGTTTACTAAGTGATTTCGTCGGTGTTAAGTTGGACTAGAACGTGAGAAATAACGGACAGCGTGAGGGAAAAGTGAGGTTAAGTTTTCTGTGGAAGTGGCGTTCGCGAAACGGGTAAAAAAAGGTCGTGGAAATTTTTTAAAAACTTTCATCCTATATTCCCTTGTACCCAGATATGCATACTAGTGAACAAATCTATCAATACGACTATAAATTCGGACTTAGGCATAATAAAACTAGTTCTTTGTGCACAAATAAGATGGTCAACTTCGTCGAATGTGTCTTCATTCGCCCCAGGGTGGGGTACAGAGCTAGAAACGACCCTGGCGACTGACACATCTCAAATATCGACCAATATGAGTTCCTAGCATATATTTGATACTTACTATTTTACAGGTAACTTTGAGATTTTTTATTTTTTACACCGAAATGAAAGCATCGTTTTTTTTTGTTACCACCGAAATATCTAGTCTGTAAAGAAAATCTAAAATATTTAAAGATAAATTGTTTTAAAAAGAAATAAAGAAAAAGAAGAGTAGAGATTATTGGTATAAAAGACAGGTTTGAACCAGTTTTGTCGGTGTCTCTGATGCTACCGGCTATTTTTGGTTTGAAGACTAATGAATGGAATATTGAGACAACAGAACATATGTTGCCAAGGTAACTACTTTGCATTGAACAAGGGAAAACCCAAGTTAGGCCCCATATGTCGCAATATTGAAAGAAACAGTAATAACATGTTTTTTCTACTTTGCATTCACAATGCACACATTGTAACACTGTTTTCGGTGTTACAATTAGCAAATTGTAACACCGTTTTTAGTAACTTTTTTCTAAGATTGGTGACATTGATATCAAATGCATGTCAAACGAAAATACACATAACCACAAAAGTAAGCACAAATTGATTTTTTAGAATCGCACAAACTGCGAAGTATGTATATTTTTATACATATTTAAACATGCGTGTTGCATCCTAGGTTTCGTACTACTAGTATATGATGGTATATAATAATTATCAGTAATTACTTTTTCACAGATATTTGAATTTAAGTGACAGATGACAGTGTTACCAACGGTTGCACCCATAAATACTCTAGATTGGAATTTTACCTAATATACTTCTAAATTTTTATAAAATTAATGACGCAAAGTAGAAAAAATAGTATATTACACTCGTTTTGTAAGACATATTGGCGCATTCGTTCATTTGGGGCACTCGTCGCTGGCGCTCCTCGTGCCCCAAACAACTCATGCGCCAATTTGACGTCTTATAAAACGTGTATAATAATATACTATTTTCTACTTTGCATTCACAATGCACACATTGTAACACTGTTTTCGGTGTGACAATTAGCAAATTGTAACACCGTTTTTAGTAACTTTTTTCTAAGATTGGTGACATTGATATCAAATGCATGTCAAACGAAAATACACATAACCACAAAAGTAAGCACAAACTGATTTTTTAGAATCGCACAAATTGCGAAGTATGTATATTTTTATACATATTTAAACATGCGTGTTGCATCCTAGGTTTCGTACTACTAGTATATGATGGTATATAATAATTATCAGTAATTACTTTTTCACAGATATTTGAATTTAAGTGACAGATGACAGTGTTACCAACGGTTGCACCCATAAATACTCTAGATTGGAATTTTACCTAATATACTTCTAAATTTTTATAAAATTAATGACGCAAAGTAGAAAAAATAGTATATTACACTCGTTTTATAAGACATATTGGCGCATTCGTTCATTTGGGGCACGAGGAGCGCCAGCGACGAGTCAACAACTCATGCGCCAATTTGACGTCTTATAAAACTTGTATAATAATATACTATTACCACAATTTTAAGAATCTTGCGTAGGGAGATAAAAGTTACAATACTTTCCTTCTAGAATCTAGAAGAAAGAAAAAACTCGAAAACATGTTTATTTCATGATCTTATACGTACATATATAACGATATACAGTGTCGGCCAATTCCAGCCGCCGCATTAGTTTTGTGCGAGTGCGAGAGAGAACGTTTGAAACACATCCCCACCAATTCAGGCACCGCGCTAGCACGGCCTCGTGGTTGGTTCATGTCGCTTGGTGGGGGCATGCAGTGACCGCCATTATATTGGTTTCTTGCTCTCTCTTATGGGCATAGTGTAACTATTTTTACATGGTGGGCCAAGAACTCCCCACTTTTCCGGCAATTCGCAGAGGAAAGGGAAGTGTTGCCAACATACTCTGTAAGGAACAAACATAGGACAGTAATATTTTGCCCTTCAGTTGATGCTTGCGTGCGAATGCGAGATTTTGATTCCTATTTAAAAAATTAAACCATAATCTTGTCTTTCAACTATTCCAAATACTCCACATTGAATAACTTTGTTCAAACCGCAATGCATGGTGGTTTACAAAAGTTGTCGTTGGTACTATGGCCATCTATGGCTGCTACTCGAAGCTACATAGGTGACACCATTACAGTATTCTATAATAACTGTAATAATTTGTATTCTTTAAATTTTTCTTTCTGTACTACTATGGTCAATACGTCTTACAAAACGAGTGCTACATTTATCGTTTATAAATTTAGTAAATGTGACAACTATATTGGTTGGTGGATTCCATTGTTACCAAAGTCAGAAGTAAACACTGAGAACTGAGTCTACTGTGGAACCAAAGTAGAAAAATTCGAAATTCTTATTGCGAAAATTTCAAATGGTAAATATTGTTCTAATTGTAAAGCACCGACCTTCGATTACTATATATTAATAATGTTCTGGTGATATTTCCAATACTTGACAACACTTTCTGGTGTTTTTCCAACGATTGGCAAAATTGGGCTTTCTTAAACAAGGTAGATAGAGACGGACTGAGTTTTTTAGAAAGAGATCGTTGCGTTCTTGGCCCACCATTGTATGTACGTCTGCTTATTTCTGGATTGAACCAACCATAGTAAACCTGATGAAAACACATTTTGGTGGTGACGCATTGAAATGAAATTATGATTGAGTATCGAAAAAATGATTTGGTCCCGTGCCAGAACGTAGCTTATTACGTGTTACTTTTAATCGCATTATCTCATTATATGTGCCTTCACATTATCATTTATCTCGTCGTGCAAACATAGATAAACATCAGCCTCCAACAATAGCTGACAGTAAAAGTTGCTAAGTCGATAACACGAAATTCTTTAAAAAAACAGCTAAATAACTAACCAAAAATCCCAAAACACGTGTTTGTAGAAACATTCTATAAGATTTTAAAATAATGTATTATTATTTGTTTTTGAATGTGTTTTATGGTACTATTATTTAAAATTAAATATAAAATGCGTGTATTACACCCTTAGAAATAAAATTTCATCAAATTCTACCAAACTCTTTCTATTTTTTGTCCAACATTTGTATTGGGTGACGCGTTACAACGTTGTGACGTTGAAAATGGACTACATATCAATTATGCTGACTGGATATGAGAGTGTAGACAATTGGGTGTAATCTGATCCAAACGCTGACCAATCAATAATTGAAATAGTTGGATGTCATTGATTTACAGTCATTGGGAAGAGAATTAGAACGAGTTTAAATTAGAATAAATTGCTAGTGGCATATGATGCCTTTCGTTAATTAAAATGGCTAACCATATTTACTAAAATATCTGCCACAGAGAGAACTCTATTCGTGGATATCAAGAAAAATTATTCTTGTGTATATAGTGTAGCATGATCTATCCAAATAATATTTTATTCTAATAAATAATTTAAGAATTTAGTATCTTTTTATTCTAGTAATTTTTAGTTGTTATTATCTTTCTAACAGTATTTGTTATATTATAGTTAATATATTCAACATTTTCTGTACCTACGCATATATACCTACCCGTTTTTTTATTTACACCGAGTAACAAGAAAAAAAAACGATAATATATTTTATGAAAACAAGTCTCGAGTGTTGTTTTATTTTATTACTGTTTCCACGTCAACGTGTATGTTCACAGAGTATCATTTACACAGATTCGAAGAAAGATAACTGTAACCATACACAAGGTATCATCTAACATGATATTTATCTTCTTACCTGAATAAAATAAGCAATAAAGAAGTGTGTAACATCCTCAAGTTTTCGTATAGTTTTATCGTATATTTTGACTTGATCATTGAATTTTAGTAGCATGAAGAGGATTTTTTTTCTATACAAATAATATTTTATTCCAATAAGAATTTCAATATAGTTGTTTCAACGATTAGTTAAGTATATTTTTCTCTGACGAAGAAAAACTTATTCTTCTATAAAAAAATAGACGTTCGTCTTACAACAAAAATATTTCGTTGGACGAAAAATATATATGCTTCAACGAAAAACCAGTTTCTTGACCCAAGATTCTTACTCTGAGATTTACATAGAAAGTTGTGCTATTACTTTACAGATGGCGCTAACATTTTCTCGCGTCTTTTGCCACATATCACCGCTATATAAGTTCGACGATATTGAGTCTTCGTATATTGTTTGTTTACATCTATGCATAAGTATTTTATTTCATGGGTGACTTACAAGGATTATGAGGAAAACCAGGATTGTCGTGGAATAGCCTACACAGAACGAACTGTATTGTGTGAAGAACTGTATTATGTAATAAGAATGTCAAGTAGTCAACGGCTATTCTTCCGGTTTACGAGTTTAGTATGTTTATATGTTGAGTATGTTTTGCTCTGACGAAGAAAATGTTATTCTTTTACATATAAAAAGAGTAAGACTTTCGTTTTACATCAATTGGGTGAAAAATATACATTCTTCAACGAACAAACAGTTTCTTGACCCAAAAGTATACGTACGTATCGCTTAAAACAGACGTAATTCCTATCAAGCAGTTCCTTCATACTTAAAACAAGAAAACGTAATACTTGGAACATCAAGAAAATCATATTCTTACTCTGAGACTTTTGTATTTTACTTGAGCCAACCAAATGATTTTTCTGTGGATATAGAAACAAGTGATATTCTTCACTCAAAGATATTTGTGCTGTATCGAATCAATGTTTCCCTCTGTGTACTATAGCAGAAGTGTTTGTACTTTATAATAATCTGAATTAACTAGATATCTATATAAAAGGGTGAGTCGCAATCATGAAATTCTTGTCTAAACTTCTTAGCAAACAAAGCATTTTAATAGCTTAATAATAATTTAATTTAACATAACTTGTTATGTGGTTTAGAAGTAGAAATACTTAGTCTGTTTTGCGTAAAGTTCATTATTCAGTCTCACAAAATCACAATACATACCATTAAATACAACACTGCACAAAAAATTCTCCTTTAGAAATAATTATTAAAAAAAAAGAAACACCATATTTAGCAATTAGGACTTAACTAACCATAAATGACAAGGTTAAGCTATACTTTCAGCACCTGGAGGATGACTCATGGCATAGCTCAAGCACCATCTTCGATATCATCAAGTTGTCATCATATGTCAAGTGCGTAATTGTACAACACTGGAAAATACAAATCGTTTATAGCACATGTATTTCGTCATATCAAATTATCCAATACTATAAAACTGAGAAGTTAACTTTTATTTTAACGCTGTCTTTCAGTGGGTTGACTTCTTGTCTTGGGCAGTTCACTTTCTTCGAGTTGTAACGAACTGGTCCTCGATGTTTCAAAGTGAAATGGAACATTATAAACTGAAGACCTACCTGTATATTGAGTTGAACTCATATGGCCTACAAAACATACGGCTCAGAAAGATTTAGTTTATGGAGCTGTTTAAACTCCTTTTGTGTTATTATATGTTCAATGAGTTGTTCCGGTTTAAGAGTTTAGTATGTTTATATGTTGAGTATGTTTTGCTCTGACGAAGAAAATGTTATTCGTGTACCTATAAAACGAGTAAGACTTTCGTTTTACATCAATTGGGTGAAAAATATACATGCTTCAACGAACAAACAGTTCCTTGACCCAAAAGTATACGTACGTATCGCTTAAAACAGACGTAATTCCTTTCAAGCAGTTCCTTCATACTTAAAACAAGAAAACGTAATACTTGGAACATCAAGAAAATCATATTCTTACTCTGAGACTTTTGTATTTTACATGAGCCAACCAAATGATCTTTCTGGGGATATAGAATCAAGCGATATTTTTCACTCAAAGATATTCGTGTTGTACCGAATAAATTTTTCCCTCTGTCTAGGATTTCCCAACTTTGAGTCTAGAATATTTATTTCCCTCAAGGTTGATCTTTATTTCAAATAAAACCAGATTTATTTCATTCAAACGTCTTGCTGCAATTAAACCTAAACAATTTCTACATTACGGATTACAATACTTTCCATCTAAGGTGTTAGTCAGAAAGTAAACACATGGCGTTTGGCATCAAATAACTAAATTAAACACAACTCGGAAAGATCCATTCACAAAAACAACAGCAATTCGAAGAAATTGACTCACAGTTTGTCGACTAAATGACGTCATCAAAAATATTCTAAGAATATTAAACATACATGAAATAATGGCAGGAAACAGAAAATATTTCGTTACAAGCGTTCAATACTAATTCTGCACCTTTCCAAGGAAAATTTTTACATAAATATATGTTAATACTCTTCTTAATCACTAAAATGAGTACTGACTGATACCATTAATGACTAATCTATGCCAAAACAGCTCAAGGACATGCAAAAAAAACGCACGTCTACTCAAAAATTCGTTAGTCACACTTGTTAATCATGCATTATTGAAATAAGTTGGGTACGGTTGTTCCACAAAAAGATTGGACAAGCTTCAACTGTTTGGGCGACTAGTCGAAGCAATTGGCAAGCCAGACAATCGTAAAAGCGAAAACGTGACCAATAAACTCGTGAAGGCTGCAGTTTGAGTATAAAATTACTTATTACAACATGTTAATGTCCAAAACAAAACATTTAGCAACATTTTTTATTGATTTCCAAAGAAAACTGTATATATATATATATATATATATATATATATATATATATATATATATATATATATATATATATATATATATATATATATAGGATAAAGGATTATTTGCGGTGAAATTTAAACAGTAAGAGGCAACTTATCGGGCATAACCGCTATCTTAAATGCAACCGTAGACACGTGTTTCGGACTTATTAGTCCTCATCAGTACGGTATAGCCAAAGAGAAAGGATGGAAACTCAATGGAGAACTCAACAAAAGGGACCTTAATCAGGGAGACCAACGTCACCAATTGGAGCTTCAGTCATGACATCCTCGGATTTGAGGATAAGACGCAACGTCGCGCCGAGGTAACAAGTACACCCCGAGGTACAACCTTAGCCCAGGTATAATAAAGGATAAAGGATTATTTGCGGTGAAATTTAAACAGTAAGAGGCAACTTATCGGGCATAACCGCTATCTTAAATGCAACCGTAGACACGTGTTTCGGACTTATTAGTCCTCATCAGTACGGTATAGCCAAAGAGAAAGGATGGAAACTCAATGGAGAACTCAACAAAAGGGACCTTAATCAGGGAATATATATATATATATATTCTTAGAATATATATTTACATCTTTGGTTACAGAGTATAATTAAATTATCGGTTTAATGATGTAATAACATAATGCAAAACAAGTGATTAACGACTGTTGTTATGTTGATGGAAACATAACTGGCAGCAATGTCAATGTTAGGGTTATGTAAAGTGACAAATTGATTGCGACATTCTGCAATGCAATGTCAGAGTCAATTAAGGAATATTGCATTATCTTTTTCGCTTGGAATATCTTAAATAAACTTTGCTGATGTTTCTGTTTTTATGTTCTTTGGGTTAAATTTCTAAGAAAAACTATTACTATTTTTGCTCTGGTCGAAATGCATGATGTAATGGTGTAACCTTGCGTCCAAAAATAATTTTTACGAAGATAAATTTGCGAAAACTCGTGCGTGTATAATGAGTGTGTACTAGATTTAGACATACGACACGTGTGGAATAAAAATGGCTCCAAGTAGTGGTAATTATTCAGTTATCGTCATTTGAAACTGTCTGGAACAGAAACCATTTTTATTCTGTACCATAGAAATCACTATTTCTTTACTGTTACATGGGATTCTTTATTATAGTGTGGACAGTGGGGCGAGTGGCTCTAGCGGTAGAGTGCTGCTCTCCTGCTAGGAAGTCTTTGGGTTCAAATCCAGGCATCAGCTGAAGATCTTCGTCCCACCGCCTTTCGCAAGAGGCGTAAAACCGTGGGTGCCGGCAACCAGTTGAACACCTCTGGTCGTCGTTATCAAACAGTATGTAAAAATGGGTAAGCACAAAGGGCCAACAATTGGCCTAGGTGCAGCGGAATAAACCACACCCAAAACAACTACAACAAGTATCATAACGAACGTAAAATAGCGAGAGTTATGTGGGGCGAGTGGCTCTAGCGGTAGAGTGCTGCTCTCCTGCTAGGAAGTCTTGGGTTCAAATCCAGGCATCAGCTGAAGATCCTCGTCCCACCGCCTTTCGCAAGAGGCGTAAAACCGTGGGTGCCGGCAACCAGTTGAACACCTCTGGTCGTCGTTATCAAACAGTATGTAAAAATGGGTAAGCACAAAGGGCCAAGAATTGGCCTAGGTGCAGCGGAATAAACCGCACCCAAAACAACTACAACAAGTATCATAACGAACGTAAAATAGCGAGAGTTATGTGGGGCGAGTGGCTCTAGCGGTAGAGTGCTGCTCTCCTGCTAGGAAGTCTTGGGTTCAAATCCAGGCATCAGCTGAAGATCCTCGTCCCACCGCCTTTCGCAAGAGGCGTAAAACCGTGGGTGCCGGCAACCAGTTGAACACCTCTGGTTGTCGTTATCAAACAGTATGTAAAAATGGGTAAGCACAAAGGGCCAAGAATTGGCCTAGGTGCAGCGGAATAAACCGCACCCAAAACAACTACAAGTATCATAACGAACGTAAAATAGCGAGAGTTATGTGGGGCGAGTGGCTCTAACGGTAGAGTGCTGTTCTCCTGCTAGGAAGTGTTAGGTTCAAATCCAGGCATCAACTGAAGATCCTCGTCCCACCGCCTTTCGCAAGAGGCGTAAAACCGTGGGTGCCGGCAACCAGTTGAACACCTCTGGTTGTCGTTAACAAACAGTATGTTAAAATGGGTAAGCACAAAGGGCCAAGAATTGGCCTAGGTGCAGCGGAATAAACCGCACCCAAAACAACTACAACAATACAGTGTGGACATATTTCAACACTAAAACAATTAACACCACAAAGACCCATGTAATTCTAAAAATAACCTATTTTCCTTAGCCTTTCAGGCAAAACCAACAAAACTGCAACACATTTCCAGGAATAGCTGAAGCCTGAAAGGCTGAAGCCGACAACTGCGCCGTCTGGCGTTCGGTAACAGCAGGTCGCCCACACTTATTCTGTCTCTACGTCACAACGACTGCCTCATTTGTCTCTCTGCCCCATATGCCACGGTCACACTAGGCTGTTTTATTAACCGCTGGTTGCTGGTGGTGTAGGAGGTCAAAATGGCGGGAACAGCCGCGACCCCCTACATGGTAGCATTTTGGCCGAGCGCGGTCTAAGGCTTTAATTACTGGTCAAAATTCTAATTCATCAAATCTCTTCCAATTTATTCGAAGGCAAAACTAACTGGGTTCTTTTTCTTGAACCTTGTGAACACATTTTCTGACTACTAACTGACGCGTTTAAGTATTTAACATTTAATAAGGGCTGATAAAGCAAGACTACTCAAATGAAACGAAACACTTATCAAAACAATAACATCTATTAACAGTAATAATCAACAATCCCGTTTGATAGGTTACATAGAAAAATGAATGAAGCTTTGAACATATTGACGTTTAAATTAAACCTAGGAGTTGATTTAGACAGACACACTTTTAGCAGAAATATGAATAATTTAATTTACAATGAAATGCGAGACGAGTTGAAAAGACTTACCAGGGATAAACTTAAGCGCCTAAGAACGCTCCACAAAAACGTGTACTTTACATGACGGTGGTTGAAATGAGAAGAGACAAAGATCTGTTCGTTTGCATCCCTCGACCCCAAAGGAAGCCGGAAGCACTTCTTCTTAGCCAATGGCAACACTTCAAATTTAAACTTATAAACACGCGGTCAAATCCTAAACCAGATGTTCAACTGAACATCAAAACTTCGATATTCTCGAACATTCTATCCTGTGTACATCGCTACACAGCCATTACAGTGGTACTACCAGCAACAAAACCAGCGGATATTTTGTGTTCAGATTACGCTGTTTACCACCGCTGGTGGCTACTACCAGCAAACCTTAGTTCAAACTACAAGGTCAACTATTTCTGGGGCATTTTATACATCACCAGGTAGCTACATACAACAGTGAGACAATGTATTGTCTTTTATCAGGTGAAGGCGTCGTAACCATAAAATATTTCATATTTGATACGAATTTGTGGGGTTTTATTGACTACCTGCCTTGAACCTGACTACATAAATTTTGAAAGCACTACACACGAGTATAAATAACATAAGCAAGTCCACGATGACAATAACATAATTTCCTGTGTTAGCATTCATGCTGGTTGCTGTAAAAGTTAAATCAGCGCTGGTAAAACAGCGTAGTGTGACCATAGCATATAGCGATCGCAATTTTGAAACCTTCACGCTCTGCAGGTCTCATTTATAAACTTAATTGAGTGTCAAGGGCATATTTAACTCCGAAATTATGATAAGTAATGATAGGTTAACTCATATTAGTACGCTTGAATATGATATATCCGTTTGTCGACGCAAAACTTTCAATTTAAAAGGCCAATTACTTAATATGGACGTTTGTACTCAATTGTTTAGACCTTTACAGTGGTTTGTTTGGGACTCCGTTCTGCTTAAGTGATGTATAAATTGAGCTGTTATATGTTCCCTTATAGAAAAGTTGAATTGATATGTTAGCTTACGTACCAATTTATGTGTGTTAAATTTCTTTAACGATATAGAATTATAGATATTTAGTAAGATAGTAAGTTTTTGGTATTATACAGACTAGGTAAAAAGTTGGTGTTAAAATAAAAAAGAGCGATGCTTTCAAGAAAGGAATTAAGCAAGTGACGACAACATCCCTTTCTTTTTTTGCAGATAGGGTAGAATCTTTGATGCATAACGAATAGGCGTGAATGCCTAGTAGAACAAAAAAGAAACGGTAAAAATAAGAAGAGAAACAAGTGACTTCGAGAGTACATCAAGAAGATATTCAAAATAGTCGTGGTTTTATTCTAAAATTAGCTGATTCTAAAAAAAGTGAGGGACAAATTTGGGAATTTTGGATACTTATCGGTATTATTATTATTATTTATTATTATTATCGGTATAATTATTGTAATACGTAATAAGTGGAAGGCGATAGATAAATAACAATTTAAAAAAAGAACAGTTATAGACAGGGTGTTGTTTTGTGTTAGTGTATAGAAGAAGATAGAAGAACTTAACAAGCATATAGTGATTTTTGTTTTAATAAATTATTAGTGAAGGATTAGTGAAAATTTTTTTTTAGTTTAATTTTATTAGGGAATTTAAATAAATAATGGGTTTTTTAAAGAAGAGTTGGAGGGCTCTTTGCTCGGAAGCGCCATCTTCAGCCGAAGAAAGAAACATCGGTGAACAAGAAGCAGGCTTACTAAAAGGTTAACTATTATTCAGTCCAATTCTGTATGAAAGTTGCTATTCAGTTGCTAAAAAAGTGAAGTTGTTAAAGGTTAAGTTTTAGTAACTTTTATAGCAACTAAAACACAATTGTCAATTTTGTATGCAAAAGTTATAAAACTCCCGATTTCTATTCTGTATCAGAGTTACTATTTCGGTTGCTAGGAAAGTGAAGGACGTTGTTAAAGTTTAAGTTTTAGTAACTTTGACTAGCTCTGTGTATAAGTCAAAATTTTCGATTTTAGTTATTGGGCATTCTAGAAATATGTGGTTAAGGCTTTCCACCTGTCCACATTCGCAATATGGACATTTTAGGATACATTTGAGGTTATGTGCTATCTGTTACTGTTGTTACGAATGTCCGGCAGGGGGCGTTTCGGGTTTGACGTTACTGTGGTAATAGCAGCAAAACACGGGTCGACAAAAATCGATTTTTTGGATCGAAAATTATTTTTAAGGCCGTTTTTTTGCTCAAAACTCTTTGCGAAGGGTATTTAGAGGGATCTTATCGTAAGACATGAGAGCGAGCGGCCTTTATACGGTCGGTAGGAACGGATAAAAAATGTAAATTTTTGACGTTCATAGATCCGCTTGTCGGAATTTCTAGACGTCACGTGACATTTTCTCGAGGTTCGCCTTCACCCGAAGAGGTGCAAAAACGTGATTTTTTTTTTCAAAATTGACGCATTTAATTTACAAAATATCGCGCAGTCCACGCGGAATTGTGTCCTTTTTTCAATTCGAGCGTCAAAAGTAATATCGAAAAGCCCAATTTTGCAGCTAGTCGATCGCAAATGTCGGCGAAAATGGGCGATTCCGCTGAACGCGCCCTACACTTGAAAGTTCGTAATTAGTATAGGTAGACTAGCTCTGTGTTATAAGTCAAAATTTTCGATTTTAGTTATTGGGCATTCTAGAAATATGTGGTTAAGGCTTCCCACCTGTCCACATTCGCAATATGGACATTTTAGGATACATTTTAGGTTATCTGCTATCTGTTACTGTTGTTACGAATGTCCGGCAGGGGGCGTTTCGGGTTTGACGTTACTCTGGTAATAGCAGCAAAACACTGGTCGACAAAAATCGATTTTTTGGATCGAAAATTGTTTTTAAGGCCGTTTTTTTGCTCAAAACTCTTTGCGAAGGGTATTTAGAGGGATCTTATCGTAAGACATGAGAGCGAGCGGCCTTTATAAGGTCGGCAGGAACGGATAAAAAATGTAAATTTTTGACGTTCATCGATCCGCTTGTCGGAATTTCTAGACGTCACGTGACATTTTCTCGAGGTTCGCCTTCACCCGAAGAGGTGCAAAAACGTGATTTTTTTTTTCAAAATTGACGCATTTAATTTACAAAATATCGCGCAGTCCACGCGGAATTGTGTCCTTTTTTCAATTCGAGCGTCAAAAGTAATATCGAAAAGCCCAATTTTGCAGCTAGTCGATCGCAAATGTCGGCGAAAATGGGCGATTCCGCTGAACGCGCCCTACACTTGAAAGTTCGTAATTAGTATAGGTAGTAATAGGCTGTTGTAAAATATTCTAAACACTCTGTCTACTAACTAAAAGGCACATACAGATGACCAAACATCCGAAAAGTTCCTATTCAGGAACTGTCGCTGTCAGTTAACAACTTTTGTGGTTGTTAACGTTAGTAACTTTGATACAGAATTGAACAGATTATATTCTCTACAGTGTATTGGTATTTGCTATTTGTCACCTACAACCTCACAAACCATAACCTCGCTTTCCTTAAAAACGTCATTTTGACGTTTTCTCCTTCGATTTTCCGTCACACATGCAACTGCTTCCTCTATAGACTATGGATTCAGCCGTCGTCAACATCTTGGATTTACCATCGCGCGTTTTTCGATAGAAGAATATCCAATTTAAGGCATATTCTTTGTTTGTTACAATGTAGATAAGCAGCATAATAAGCGGAGGTACACAATGCGTCTCAACGCGGACCAAGATGACGAGATGGACGTCTGCGGCTACCGTCAGAGCCCCCTGAAGACGGCCATCACCTATTTATGTATTGTCGCTACGTGCGGCTTGCTAAGATTGGTCTTCCACTGGGTTCCGCATTGGTACCTCAAAGCGAAGAGTGTACAGTGCGATGTTACTGAAGCTGATCATCTGCTGATCACGGTGAGTAAAGCCACGGTCACACTAGGCTGTTTTATTAGCCGCTGGTTGCTGGTGCTGCTCGCAGCAACGGCAGCCAGTGTATTCTGAATTAAAAAAAGGACCCACATCTAAAATGTGTTTCTTTGTAACAATTTTAAGGAAATATACAATGAGACGCACAAGATCTACCATGTCAAACCGCTGCAGTTGCTGACGCCGGACATCGTGAAGTGCAAACAAAAGGAAGATAATCTCTTGAACAAACAAGACTTGAACATCAACGACATCAGCGCACTTTCGGTACACTTCGGCAATGGGATTTTCACAGAAGTTGACAGGTATGTATGATTATTTTTTTTTTAGGTTAAAATTTGACATCTGTCATCGGAAACACTAAAATTAATAAAGAGATTCGATATTATCGAGAAAGTAAGATATTATACAAAATGTTAACAAACATAAAATTTTCAGGTTAGAATTCACAAGATAACCTCAAACGTCAAAATTTTCCTAATCTTATAAATACAATCATTTTGTGCTTTTTTGAAGAAATAATGTAAGAAAATATCCAAAATATTCATGCAAAACATTTCCCGGGTTAGAATGCACAACATAACCTTAAACGTCAAAATTTTCTTGATCCCAAAAAGTACTACAATAACAGCTAAAGCCTTGTGCTTTTCTTAAGAAATAAAGTCAGAAATTATCCTGAACGTTCATGACATAACACATTTTTAGGTTAGAATCCTCAACATAACCTCAAACGTCAAAATTATCTTGATCCCAAAAAATACTACAATAATAGCAAAAGCCTTGTACTTTTCTTAACAAATAAAGTCAGAAATTATCCTGAACGTTCATGACATAACACATTTTTAGGTTAGAATCCTCAACATAACCTCAAATGTCAAAATTATTTTGATCCCAAAAAATTCTACAATAACAGCAAGCCTTATGCTTTTCTTAAGAAATAAACTCAAAAATTATCTTGAACGTTTATGAAATAACATATTTTTAGGTTTGAATCCTCAACATAACCTCAAACGTCAAAATTTCCTTAATCCCAAAAAAATACTACAATAACAGCAAGCCTTGTACTTTTCTTAACAAATAAAGTCAGAAATTATCCTGAACGTTCATGAAATAACACATTTTTAGGTTAGAATCCTCAACATAACCTCAAACGTCAAAATTTCCTTAATCCCAAAAAAATACTACAATAACAGCTAAAGCCTTGTTCTTTTCTTAAGAAATGAAGTCAGAAAATTATCCTGAATGTTCATGAAATAACATATTTTTAGGTTAGAATCCTCAATATAACCTCAAACGTCAAAATTATCTTGATTCCAAAAAATTCTACAATAATAGCAAGCCTTATGCTTTTCTTAAGAAATAAAGTCAGAAAATTATCCTGAACGTTCATGAAATAACACATTATTAGGTTAGAGTCCTCAATATAACCTCAAACGTCAAAATTATCTTGATCCCAAAAAATACTACAATAACAGCAAGCCATGTGCGTTTCTTAAGAAATAAACTCAGAAATTATCCTGAACGTTCATGAAATAACATATTTTTACGTTAGAATCCTCAATATAACCTCAAACGTCAAAATTATCTTGATCCCAAAAAATACTACAATAACAGCAAGCCTTGTGCTTTTCTTAAGAAATAAACTCAGAAATTATCCTGAACGTTCATGAAATAACATATTTTTAGGTTAGAATCCTCAATATAACTTCAAACGTCAAAATTTTCTTGATCCCAAAAAATACTACAATAACAGCAAAACCCTTGTACTTTTCTTAACAAATAAAGTCAGAAATTATCCTGAACGTTCATGAAATAATACATTTTTAGGTTAAAATCCTCAACATAACCTCAAACGTCAAAATTATCTTGATCCCAAAAAAAAAACTACAATAACAGCTAAAGCCTTGTGCTTTTCTTAAGAAATAAAGTCAGAAAATTATCCTGAACGTTCATGAAATAACACATTTTTAGGTTAGAATCCTCAATATAACCTTAAACGTCAAAATTTTCTTGATCCCAAAAAATACTACAATAACAGCTAAAGCCTTGTGCTTTTCTTAAGAAATAAAGTCATAAATTATCCTGAACGTTCATGAAATAACACAGTTTTAGGTTAGAATCCTCGACATAACCTCAAACGTCAAAATTTTCTTGATCCCAAAAAATACTAGAATAACAGCTAAAGCCTTGTGCTTTTCTTAAGAAATAAAGTCATAAATTATCCTGAACATTCATGAAATAACACAGTTTTAGGTTAGAATCCTCGACATAACCTCAAACGTCAAAATTTTCTTGATCCCAAAAAATACTAGAATAACAGCTAAAGCCTTGTGCTTTTCTTAAGAAATAAAGTCATAAATTATCCTGAACGTTCATGAAATAACACAGTTTTAGGTTAGAATCCTCGACATAACCTCAAACGTCAAAATTTTCTTGATCCCAAAAAATACTAGAATAACAGCTAAAGCCTTGTGCTTTTCTTAAGAAATAAAGTCATAAATTATCCTGAACATTCATGAAATAACACAGTTTTAGGTTAGAATCCTCGACATAACCTCAAACGTCAAAATTTTCTTGATCCCAAAAAATACTAGAATAACAGCTAAAGCCTTGTGCTTTTCTTAAGAAATAAAGTCATAAATTATCCTGAACATTCATGAAATAACACAGTTTTAGGTTAGAATCCTCGACATAACCTCAAACGTCAAAATTTTCTTGATCCCAAAAAATACTAGAATAACAGCTAAAGCCTTGTGCTTTTCTTAAGAAATAAAGTCATAAATTATCCTGAACGTTCATGAAATAACACAGTTTTAGGTTAGAATCCTCGACATAACCTCAAACGTCAAAATTTTCTTGATCCCAAAAAATACTAGAATAACAGCTAAAGCCTTGTGCTTTTCTTAAGAAATAAAGTCATAAATTATCCTGAACATTCATGAAATAACACAGTTTTAGGTTAGAATCCTCGACATAACCTCAAACGTCAAAATTTTCTTGATCCCAAAAAATACTAGAATAACAGCTAAAGCCTTGTGCTTTTCTTAAGAAATAAAGTCATAAATTATCCTGAACATTCATGAAATAACACAGTTTTAGGTTAGAATCCTCGACATAACCTCAAACGTCAAAATTTTCTTGATCCCAAAAAATACTACAATAACTCAGAAATTATCCTGAACGTTCGATGATTTTGCAGGTTGTTACTCTTCGGCTGCAAAAAGGTGATCTACTTCTGGCACCCGCAAAAGAACGAATTCGTAAAACTTCGCGGTCTAGACGAAGACGTGTCAGCCGAAATCTTGCACGGCAACAAGCAAGGTTTAACCAGCGGCGAACAATTCATGAGGTAAGCAACATCCTAACCTAACTTTTTTTTACCTAACCTAACCTTTTTCTCACCCAATCTAACTTTTTTTGCCACCTAATCTAACTTCTTTCCACCTAATCTAACTTATTGGTTACCTAACCTCACTTTCTCACCCACTCTTAGGCAATTGGTGTACGGTTCCAATGAGATCATCATCAAAGAGCAAGGCATCCTCCATCTTTTCTTCACGGAGGCCGTCAACCCGTTCTACTGCTTCCAAATCGCCAGTTTCATCCTGTGGTTCCTGGACAACTACTACTATTACGCGGCCGCCATCTTGGCGATGTCCGTCTTCGGTATTGCTATGACCGTGGCGCAAACCAGACGCAACCAGAGGAATCTAAAGTCCACCGTGCAGTCGTCGGATGTCTGCACGGTTCTTAGGCCGGTTCGCAAGGTGCAAGGTGACGGTAGCGGCGACACGGTCATTGAGACAGAGTTGATATCAACCGCTCAACTTGTCCCCGGTGATATCCTGGAAATCCCCGCGAACGGGTGCATGATGCAGTGCGACGCGTTGCTGTTAACAGGGAATTGCATCGTTAACGAGTCTATGTTGACAGGTGAGTGATCTAATGTAGAAATGACTTGATATTTTGTCGATTGGTATAATCAGATTTGCGTTTAGTACAATAAAAGACTAACTAACCCTTTGTTATACTAATGGAATTGCAGTTAAGGCGTGTTTTCCTCTGTGATGTGTTGGTTTTAGATAAAGCAATTAGTTGCCATAACGTTATACTGTTTATTAAGGTTTTTATTTCAAGGTGAATCCGTACCCGTCACGAAGACCCCATTGCAAAATCTGCCGAATACGTTCTACGAGCCAAAAGAGCACGCGAGGCATACACTATTTTGCGGAACTCAGGTCATCCAAACCCGGTATTTTGGCGGAGAAAAAGTACTGGCCATTGTCATCAGAACCGGATTCTCAACAGCAAAAGGTACAGTAAACACAAAAGCATGATCTTTAAAAACGCTTTAAAAACATAATTTGAAAAACCGCAAAAAAAACAACCTCAAAAAAACATAACCTAAAACCTCAACACAACCTCATTTTTTTCGGAAAACAACATAACCTTTAAAAAAAAAACTTCATTTTTTAGGTTATGGTTATGATCTTATCACCTAAGTAATGTTTTTTTAACAACTTCAAACATCCATAACCTCAAAAGACAACCTGAAAAAAAAAAAAACAACCTCAAGAACCCAACCGCAAAAAAACGTAACCTCAAAAAACGACCTAAAACCTCAAAACACAACCTCAAATTTTTTTCGGAAAACAACATAACCTTAAAAAAAATAACTTCATTTTTTAGGTTATGGTTATGATCTTATCACCTAAGTAATGTTTTTTTAACAACTTCAAACATCCATAACCTCAAAAGACAACCTAAAAAAAACAACCTCAAGAACCCAACTGCAAAAAACATAACCTCAAAAAACATAACCTAAAACCTCAAAACACAACCTCAAATTTTTTTCGGAAAACAACATAACCTTTAAAAAAATAACTTCATTTTTTAGGTTATGGTTATGATCTTATCACCTAAGTAATGTTTTTTTAACAACTTCAAACATCCATAACCTCAAATGACAACCTGAAAAAAAAAACCTCAAGAACCCAACCGCAAAAAAACATAACTTCAAAAAACATAACCTAAAACCTCAAAACACAACCTCAAATTTTTTTCGGAAAACAACATAACCTTTAAAAAAATAACTTCATTTTTTAGGTTATGGTTATGATCTTATCACCTAAGTAATGTTTTTTTAACAACTTCAAACATCCATAACCTCAAAAGACAACCTGAAAAAAAAAACAACCTCAAGAACCCAACCGCAAAAAACATAACCTCAAAAAAACATAACCTAAAACTTCAAAACACAACCTCAAATTTTTTTCGGAAAACAACATAACCTTTAAAAAAATAACTTCATTTTTTAGGTTATGGTTATGATCTTATCACCTAAGTAATGTTTTTTTAACAACTTCAAACATCCATAACCTCAAAAGACAACCTGAAAAAAATACAACCTCAAGAACCCAACCGCAAAAAACATAACCTCAAAAAAACATAACCTAAAACCTCAAAACACAACCTCAAATTTTTTTCGGAAAACAACATAACCTTTAAAAAAAATAACTTCATTTTTTAGGTTATGGTTATGATCTTATCACCTAAGTAATGGTTTTTTAACAACTTCAAACATCCATAACCTCAAAAGACAACCTGGAAAAAAAACAACCTCAAGAACCCAACCGCAAAAAACATAACCTCAAAAAAACATAACCTAAAACCTCAAAACACAACCTCAAATTTTTTTTCGGAAAACAACATAACCTTTAAAAAAATAACTTCATTTTTTAGGTTATGGTTATGATCTTATCACCTAAGTAATGTTTTTTTAACAACTTCAAACATCCATAACCTCAAAAGACAACCTGAAAAAAAACAACCTCAAGAACCCAACCGCAAAAAAACATAACCTCAAAAAACATAACCTAAAACTTCAAAACACAACCTCAAATTTTTTTCGGAAAACAACATAACCTTTAAAAAAATAACTTCATTTTTTAGATTATGGTTATGATCTTATCACCTAAGTAATGTTTTTTTAACAACTTCAAACATCCATAACCTCAAAAGACAACCTGGAAAAAAAACAACCTCAAGAACCCAACCGCAAAAAACATAACCTCAAAAAAACATAACCTAAAACCTCAAAACACAACCTCAAATTTTTTTCGGAAAACAACATAACCTTTAAAAAAAATAACTTCATTTTTTAGGTTATGGTTATGATCTTATCACCTAAGTAATGTTTTTTTAACAACTTCAAACATCCATAACCTCAAAAGACAACCTGAAAAAAAAAAACAACCTCAAGAACCCAACCGCAAAAAAACATAACCTCAAAAAACATAACCTAAAACTTCAAAACACAACCTCAAATTTTTTTCGGAAAACAACATAACCTTTAAAAAAATAACTTCATTTTTTAGATTATGGTTATGATCTTATCACCTAAGTAATATTTTTTTTTAAACTCAATTTTCAGGCGGTCTTGTCAGGAGTATTCTATACCCTCCACCGGTGGACTTCCGGTTCGAGAAGGACTCCTATCGATTCGTGGCGTTGTTGGCTTGTATCGCCGGAATTGGTTTTGTCTACACGGTCGTTACTAAGGTAATTTTATTGTGTTGATTGAGGTTATGTTGTGTTAGAATACGTTTTCTTGCAAAATAACGAAGTTTTTCTGCCAGGAAATAAAGTTTTGTTGCTGGATAATGTGATCTTTTGTTAATTTATAGGTTATGAGAGGTGTTCCTACAGCAGACATTGTCCTGGAAGCCTTGGATCTAATAACTATCGTTGTCCCTCCAGCCCTACCCGCTGCGATGAGCGTAGGTCGATTCTACGCGCAAAATCGCTTGCAGAAGAAACAGATTTATTGCATATCGCCAAGATCTATAAACGTTTCCGGGTCGATAGACTGCGTATGCTTTGATAAGGTTAGCTAATTTTGTTAGTTAATTTTTAAAGGTTATCTCATAATTTGAGGTTATATTTCGAGGTTATATGCGTTTCAGACGGGAACATTAACGGAGGACGGTTTGGATCTGTTATGCATCGTACCAATCGAAGATAAGAAATTCGTCGATCCAGTAGAAAATGTAGAAACTCTACCGTTTAACACGCTTCTTGGCGGTTTGGTCTCCTGTCACTCGCTAACGATTATCAACAAGCAAATCACCGGAGATCCGCTAGATTTAAAGGTTAGTTCCTTTTTTTAGGTTAATATATATGACACTAGTTAATACTTCAACCACCAGAGCTGCGTTAGTTCTAACTTGTAAACTAACCTAAAATTTACTTATCTTAGATGTTTGAGAGCACGAAATGGTCGATTGAAGAACCGGACATATCCGATAACTCAAAATTCGACGTTATTTACCCAACGGTGTTCAAACCCCCGAAAAATAATACCGTCATCACGACCCAACCGGACGAATTCGACACAGAAATAGGCGTCATAAAAGAGTTCCCCTTCTCCAGTAGTTCCCAACGCATGGGGGTCATCATCAGGAAATTAGGCGCCCCGAACTACGAGTATTACTGCAAGGGGTCGCCGGAAATGATCTTGAATTTCGTCGACCCCGACAGCGTTCCAAGCAATTTCCACGAGATCCTAGAAAGTTACACCCAAGAAGGTTACAGGTAATATTCACACTGCCAAAAACACGACACTAGTTACACTAATAATTTCTTGTAGAGTTATCGCTTTAGCTCATCGAGAACTCAAAAAAATGTCGTACACCAAAGTCCAGAAGGTACAGCGTGACACCATAGAGAACGACATGACCCTTCTAGGTCTCATCGTTCTTGAAAATAGGTTAAAAGAGGACACAACGCCATCTGTCAAGTGTTTGAACGACGCGAATATCAGGGTTGTCATGGTAACCGGTGATAACATGCTGACGGCGTTGAGCGTTGCGCGCGATTGCGAAATTGTGACGCAGGGGCAAAGCGTGATCGCTGTCAATTGCGAAGGTGAGAACACCGCGAAGCCGAACATCGTTTTTACCCTGACGGCTATGAAGAGTTCTGCGATGCCGACTGGTGACATGAGCCTGCTGTCGAATTCGAATAGCATCGCCAGCTTGGATACTCTGGAGTCGCAGGTCGTGACCAACAGTACGATCAAGCAGAATGATGTGGATGTGGTGAAGAGGATGCAGAGTTATAATAATTACAGGTTAGTTGTCGTTGATTAATTTTTTTTGTTTTTTCATTAGTTTTGTTTGCGAGTATCTAAAATTTGTCGAAAATTTGCACTTTTGGTGCAAGGGGAGGGCTTATAATCACCCATAGAGGGTTCTTAACAAGATTTGTACACCGTGCTACGGGTTCCCCCTCTCCAGAATCTCCGTTCTGTTGAAATGTCTAATTTTTTTATTCAAAAGAACAAGTAATACCTACAGTAAGTGCTTTTTCTCAATGAGAATGTGTCCACAAGTATTACCAAAAGTATTTCAAGCGATGATTTTTTTTGTACAAAACGACAGATTAGAGGTTAAATTTAATTGTCGCCAGCTGTCAGAGTTTTGGGGAAGTTTTTTTATAAGTTTCCAACATACTAGGGATATTTTGACAGTTGGTATTCCTAGTCATTTTGAAGCTATAATAAACGAGGGCAAAAATAGAAAAAAATTTAGTTACTGTGGCAACAAATTTCTGATATTGATAAAAATAAGGTAGTATGTTTGAGTTTTGGTTTGAAAAAAATCTAGACGTCACGTGACATTTTCTCGAGGTTCGCCTTCACCCGAAGAGGTGCAAAAACGTGATTTTTTTTTCAAAATTGACGCATTTAATTTACAAAATATCGCGCAGTCCACGCGGAATTGTGTCCTTTTTTCAATTCGAGCGTCAAAAGTAATATCGAAAAGCCCAATTTTGCAGCTACTCGATCGCAAATGTCGGCGAAAATGGGCGATTCCGCTGAACGCGCCCTACACTTGAAAGTTCGTAATTAGTATAGGTAGACTAGCTCTGTGTATATGTCAAAATGTTCGACTTTAGTTATTGGGCATTCTAGAAATATGTGGTAAAGGCTTCTCACCTGTCCACATTCGCAATATGGACATTTTAGGATACATCTTAGGTTATCTGCTGTCTGTTACTGTTGTTACGAATGTCCGGCAGGGGGCGTTTCGGGTTTGACGTTACTGTGGTAATAGCAGCAAAACACGGGTCGACAAAAATCGATTTTTTTGGATCGAAAATTGTTTTTAAGGCCGTTTTTTTGCTCAAAACTCTTTGCGAAGGGTATTTAGAGGGATCTTATCGTAAGACATGAGAGCGAGCGGCTTTTATAAGGTCGGCAGGAACGGATAAAAAATGTAAATTTTTGACGTTCATCGATCCGCTTGTCGGAATTTCTAGACGTCACGTGACATTTTCTCGAGGTTCGCCTTCACCCGAAGAGGTGCAAAAACGTGATTTTTTTTTTTTCAAAATTGACGCATTTAATTTACAAAATATTGCGTAGTCCACGCGGAATTGTGCCCTTTTTTCAATTCGAGCGTCAAAAGTAATATCGAAAAGCCCAATTTTGCAGCTACTCGATCGCAAATGTCGGCGAAAATGGGCGATTTCCGCTGAACGCGCTCTACACTTGAAAGTTCGTAATTAGTATAGGTAGACTAGCTCTGTGTATATGTCAAAATGTTCGACTTTAGTTACTGGACATTCTAGAAATATGTGGTTAAGGCTTCCCACCTGTCCACATTCGCAATATGGACATTTTAGGATATATTTTAGGTTATCTGCTGTCTGTTACTGTTGTTACGAATGTCCGGCAGGGGGCGTTTCGGGTTTGACGTTACTGTGGTAATAGCAGCAAAACACGGGTCGATAAAAATCGATTTTTTGGATCGAAAATTGTTTTTAAGGCCGTTTTTTTGCTCAAAACTCTTTGCGAAGGGTATTTAGAGGGATCTTATCGTAAGACATGAGAGCGAGCGGCTTTTATAAGGTCGGCAGGAACGGATAAAAAATGTAAATTTTTGACGTTCATCGATCCGCTTGTCGGAATTTCTAGACGTCACGTGACATTTTCTCGAGGTTCGCCTTCACCCGAAGAGGTGCAAAAACGTGATTTTTTTTTTTTCAAAATTGACGCATTTAATTTACAAAATATTGCGTAGTCCACGCGGAATTGTGCCCTTTTTTCAATTCGAGCGTCAAAAGTAATATCGAAAAGCCCAATTTTGCAGCTACTCGATCGCAAATGTCGGCGAAAATGGGCGATTTCCGCTGAACGCGCTCTACACTTGAAAGTTCGTAATTAGTATAGGTAGACTAGCTCTGTGTATATGTCAAAATGTTCGACTTTAGTTACTGGACATTCTAGAAATATGTGGTTAAGGCTTCCCACCTGTCCACATTCGCAATATGGACATTTTAGGATATATTTTAGGTTATCTGCTGTCTGTTACTGTTGTTACGAATGTCCGGCAGGGGGCGTTTCGGGTTTGACGTTACTGTGGTAATAGCAGCAAAACACGGGTCGATAAAAATCGATTTTTTGGATCGAAAATTGTTTTTAAGGCCGTTTTTTTGCTCAAAACTCTTTGCGAAGGGTATTTAGAGGGATCTTATCGTAAGACATGAGAGCGAGCGGCTTTTATAAGGTCGGCAGGAACGGATAAAAAATGTAAATTTTTGACGTTCATCGATCCGCTTGTCGGAATTTCTAGACGTCACGTGACATTTTCTCGAGGTTCGCCTTCACCCGAAGAGGTGCAAAAACGTGATTTTTTTTCAAAATTGACGCATTTAATTTACAAAATATCGCTCAGTCCACGCGGAATTGTGCCCTTTTTTCAATTCGAGCGTCAAAAGTAATATCGAAAAGCCCAATTTTGCAGCTACTCGATCGCAAATGCCGGCGAAAATGGGCGATTCCGCTGCTACACTTGAAAGTTCGTAATTAGTATAGGTAGAGAAGCTAAACATAACCTAACCTTTTTCGTCCTCTTCATTCCAGATTCGCGCTAACCGGCAAGGTATGGTCGATAGTCCGCGACCACTACCCCGACCTACTCCCGAAAATAGTCACGAGAGGCGCCGTATTCGCGCGCATGTCCCCCGACCAGAAACAACAACTCATCCAAGAACTCCAACTCCTCGGCTACTACGTGGCAATGTGCGGCGACGGCGCCAACGACTGCGGCGCCCTCAAAGCCGCGCACACCGGCATCTCCCTCTCCGAGGCCGAATCATCAGTCGCCAGCCCGTTCACCTCGAAAATCCCCAACATAACCTGCGTTCTCAAGGTCATACGCGAAGGTCGCGCCGCTTTGGTAACCAGTTTCGGTATTTTCAAATTCATGGCGTCCTACAGCTTGTGCCAATTCGTTTCAGTGTTAATTCTGTATAGTATCGATTCGAATTTAACCGATATCCAGTTCTTGTATATAGACTTGTTTATTATATCGATCGTCGCGTTTTTCTTCGGGAAGACCGAGGCTTACGATGGTCCGTTGGTTGCGGCGACTCCTTTGAATAGCCTGATTAGTTTCACGCCAATTTTATCGCTATTCTTGCAGTTGGTGTTGCTGGTTGGGGTGCAAGTGACGAGTTTTTTTTATTTGCTGGGGCAGAGTTGGTACGTACCGTTTAATGCAGATCCCAGCGCTCATAAAGACGACGTGGGCTGTACGGAAAACTACACGATTTTCTCGATTTCGAGCTTCCAGTATATAATCCTAGCTTTGGTCTTTAGTAAGGGTAAGCCATACAGGAAAAGCATCTTCAGTAACTACGGTCTCGTCTTATCAATGGTCCTCCTGACCATCTTCTCAGTATTCCTCATGTTCTCCCCATGGGACTTCATCACCGAACAATTCGAATTGATAATCCCACACGAGACGAAATTCCGGCTAATCCTAGTGTTATTCGTCCTGATCAATTTCGTAATCAGTATTTTCCTGGAGGTCTTCATCGTCGATAACTTGGTCTTCAAAAAACTGCGGTATAAATGCCACAACATCGACAAATCCAAGCGGAAATACCTCTGGGTTGAGAAGAACTTGGATAAAGACACGCGTTGGCCGGTCTTGAGCTCTAGTTACCGATCAGCCGCATCACCTTTGACCCCCACTCCCCAATACACCACGGAAATCGTCATAGAAACCGAAAAACCCGTCGATTCGAACTACCTATTGAAAGGTCTTCTACAAAAAACCGACCTAACCTCAACTGATTTAACCTCAACCCATCTAACATCGACCGATCAGACCTCGACTTCCCACTCGACGCCGTACCACTTAACCTCACCGCATCCAAGCACGCCATCTAGCGTCTACGATACCCCGAGTCCGTTCTCGAGTATTACAGATCCCTTTATGACGACGAATGACTTACGATCCGAGAAAAACTACGTTTTGACGCCGTTGCATACGCGTAGTCATCAGAATACGCCGTATAAGGTGGATAAAGTTCGGAATCGGTTTGTGGGCGTCGATGGTGTTGTTGAGAATGGTGTGGATCCGCGTTCGGTGTCTCTGAATGGGTTGGATTCGTTGAATGGGGGTAGTTTTAACGCGTTGGGGAGGAGTCCGCCGGTGCAGGCTGCCGCCGCCGCGCTGGGGACGATTAGGAGTAGGAATAATCTGGAGTTGGAGGAGTTGGAGGGTAGGTGAGAGTTACTTAAGAGGGGTTTGAGTGTTATTGTTGTTAGACGGTGTACCGCCGAGTGTATTGTTGTTAGACGGTGTACCGCCGAGTGTATTGTTGTCGTGTGCTTGTGACAGGAAATAAAATTTTTAGGTTATGTACTTGATTGGTGTTTTATTTGTGTTACATACCGCTGTGTGTCACTGTGTTAGTTTTTTTTTAGGGAGTTTGACTTTAGAGATATGGTAGTGTGAACATCCGAGGCCGTAGTGCTTACGTCAGTTTGACAGTACTGCAATTGACAGACTGCCAGTTTGACGTACATAAACGTCAAACTGGAGCGCCCTCTACATTCGCCCGTCCGTTTTGGCTCAAAAAAAAACTACAACCGCGATCGTTTCCGTCTTTTATTACAACCACTAGAAGGAAGATGCGTAACCATATGTTTCTTTATATCACCGGACTGTCTAGCGGCATGACCGCAAACACCACATTTATAAGGCCGTTCGCCCGTATGACATCTGATATGCCGCGTCAAGTTTCCATGTTGTGCGCAAGAATAGTCACACTCGGAACACTTCAGAGAATAATCTGGAGTTGGAGGAGTTGGAGGGTAGGTGAGAGTTACTTAAGAGGGGTTTGAGTGTTATTCTTGTTAGACGGTGTACCGCCGAGTGTATTGTTGTTAGACGGTGTACCGCCGAGTGTATTGTTGTCGTGTGCTTGTGACAGGAAATAAAATTTTTAGGTTATGTACTTGATTGGTGTTTTATTTGTGTTACATACCGCTGTGTGTCACTGTGTTAGTTTTTTTTTAGGGAGTTTGACTTTAGAGATATGGTAGTGTGAACATCCGAGGCCGTACTGCTTACGTCAGTTTGACAGTACTGCATTTGACAGACTGCCAGTTTGACGTACATAAACGTCAAACTGGAGCGCCCTCTACATTCGCCCGTCCGTTTTGGCTCAAAAAAAAAACTACAACCACGATCGTTTCCGTCTTTTATTACAACCACTAGAAGGAAGATGCGTAACCATATGTTTCTTTATATCACCGGACTGTCTAGCGGCATGACCGCAAACACCACATTTATAAGGCCGTTCGCCCGTATGACGTCTGATATGCCGCGTCAAGTTTCCATGTTGTGCGCAAGAATAGTCACACTCGGAACACTTCAGAGAATAATCTGGAGTTGGAGGAGTTGGAGGGTAGGTGAGAGTTACTTAAGAGGGGTTTGAGTGTTATTGTTGTTAGACGGTGTATCGCCGAGTGTATTGTTGTCGTGTGCTTGTGACAGGAAATAAAATTTTTAGGTTATGTACTTGGTTGGTGTTTTATTTGTGTTACATACCGTTGTGTGTCACTGTGTTAGTTTTTTTTTAGGGAGTTTGACTTTAGAGATATGGTAGTGTGAACATCCGAGGCCGTACTGCTTACGTCAGTTTGACAGTACTGCAATTGACAGACTGCCAGTTTGACGTACATAAACGTCAAACTGGAGCGCCCTCTACATTCGCCCGTCCGTTTTAGTTCAAAAAAAAAAACTACAACCACGATCATTTCCGTCTTTTGACGAATGACTTACGATCCGAGAAAAACTACGTTTTGACGCCGTTGCATACGCGTAGTCATCAGAATACGCCGTATAAGGTGGATAAAGTTCGGAATCGGTTTGTGGGCGTCGATGGTGTTGTTGAGAATGGTGTGGATCCGCGTTCGGTGTCTTTGAATGGGTTGGATTCGTTGAATGGGGGTAGTTTTAACGCGTTGGGGAGGAGTCCGCCGGTGCAGGCTGCGGCCGCCGCGCTGGGGACGATTAGGAGTAGGAATAATCTGGAGTTGGAGGAGTTAGAGGGTAGGTGAGAGTTACTTAAGAAGGGTTTGAGTGTTATTGTTGTTAGACGGTGTACCGCCGAGTGTATTGTTGTTAGACGGTGTATCGCCGAGTGTATTGTTGTCGTGTGCTTGTGACAGGAAATAAAATTTTTAGGTTATGTACTTGGTTGGTGTTTTATTTGTGTTACATACCGCTGTGTGTCACTGTGTTTGTTTTTTTTTAGGGAGTTTGACTTTAGAGATATGGTAGTGTGAACATCCGAGGCCGTAGTGCTTACGTCAGTTTGACAGTACTGCAATTGACAGAATCGTACATAAACGTCAAACTGGAGCGCCCTCTACAATCGCCCGTCCGTTTTGGCTCAAAAAAAAAACTACAACCACGATCGTTTCCGTCTTTTATTACAACCACTAGAAGGAAGATGCGTAACCATATGTTTCTTTATATCACCGGACTGTCTAGCGGCATGACCGCAAACACCACATTTATAAGGTCGTTCGCCCGTATGACGTCTGATATGCCTTGTCAGGTTGCCATGTTGTGCGCAAGAATAGTCACACTCGGAACACTTCAGAGGGCGCTCGCCGGTGTGCGTGCGCATGTGCAGAACGAGTCCACCTCGTCGTGTACTGCGGTGGTCACAGATGGCGCAAGTGTACGGACGCTCACCAGTGTGACTCATAACATGCCTCTTGAGGTGCCCAGATTGCGAAAAAGCGTTACCGCAGATGCTACATTTGAAACGTTTCTCCTTGAAGTGCAGGATTTCTTCAGGGGGTTCTGTCTGGAGGTAAATCGCGGTGGAAACTGTTGTTTCGGTTAATTCTATATCCTCAAGTTTGGTGCTAAATTTGCAAGAGATATAAAGGTATAATACGTTCCAAAGTTGGTTCCCTGGTAATAAATATTATAAAAGTTCATAAATTCTTACTTACAATGCGTTACTTGTTGAATTCCCTAAATCTTTAGCAAGCCGGCCTTCCTCTTTACCAAAGTCACAATTAAAACTTTGCAAACTCGTGTTTTTTACAAATTCACAACATTCTTGTTTAATTGAAACTACGAACGACAATAAAAAAGAAAGATTCGAAAACACGAAGTTAAAATGAAGAGGTTACCTTTATTGTCAAGAATTTGAGAATTTTGAGCATCTTCTTCAAAAAGCTCTTGTTTAACTTCCACTAAACAACGAAAGATATATTAATTATTTGATCTCTAATGTACAGTTCTGGCTTACTCAATCTTTCACCACTGAGTTCATCCATAAAATTGTCGATCCTTTTACAAAAATTAAAATGATTTGTTAAATATACCGCTACGTGAATCTTACATCCACAAAAATTGTATCGAAGATCTTCAATTAATCACTTTATGTTTTATTCTATCAATATTGACAGGTATCTGACGTGTATTTCAAACATTTCAAATCACATAGATGTCGCAACAAGCACCAATAATTCAACAATAACCCATTACAACGTGTTGTAACCTTTTAATTCTTTAATTAATCACTTTATCTGTTATTTTATCGATATTCAATCCAATTCTGTCGATATTCAGTTGCTAAAAATCGATATTTAGTTGCTAGAAAAGTGAAGTTGTTAAAGGTTAAGTTTTAGTAAATTTGATAGTAACTTGACTACAGTTGGCAATTCTGTCATATAACCTATAAATTTGACAGATCAAGTCAAACGAAATGGATAAATTAAGATAAATCGACACACCTCGACAAATTATTAATAATAACTAGTAGACAATGCGGAAAAATGGCAAGGATACGACCTAGTGATTTCCTACGAAAACATTGGTTGCTAGTTGGGATATTATGTTCCATATTTCTAGCCGGCTTGTACCCCAAATTGGGGTCAAAAGGGGGTATGATATAACCTTAACCCTCAGTGATGATTAACCCATATTTTTTACACATTTCAGGTCCTTTAAAACCGGAATATACGGTCAAATACCTAGCGGTTACAACAATATTCTTCATAAGCGGCATATCGTTGAAAACCGATAGTTTGTACCGCACAATTAAGCAATATAAACTACATTCCTTCATACAGTTATTCACTTTCGTGTTTATACCGATCTTTATACAGGTTTTAGTTGTGTTTTTACAGATATTCGATGTCAACGACTGGATTTTAAAAGGGTAAATTGTTAGTTTTGTTTCTAGTGTGTTTTTTCTTTGACATTTATGACTTTTAGGTTAATTACGGTGGCTTGTATGCCACCACCTGTGTCGAGCGCTGTTATTTTGACCAGATCTGCTCAGGGAAATGAGACGGGAGCTATTTTTAATTCTGTTTTAGGTAGTTTTCTCGGAATTATTATAACTCCAGTGTCTTTATTGTTTAATGTAAGTATTCTTTATTGTTTAATGTAAGTATTTTTTATCGTAATTGAAATTTGTACGGTTATCTTTAACTTTTACGGTTATGTTTAATATTTAGTTAAATATGTTTATAGATGTTTCAAACCAAGGAGAACACAGTTGTGTATGCAACCAAATATACGCGGGTCAATTATAAACCATACACTGGGTATAATTGGTTGCATATGTCACTGTGCTCTACTTTGTTTAAAACTACTCTAATATTTTAGTTGGGATACACGGCTTTAGTTCCGATTTTTGGTACTGTGGTCCAATTAACGGCGACTGTACTTTTACCACTGCTCGGTGGGCAGTATATTAGGAAATATACGAATTTTAGAGGTTATAATTTGCCGTTAAACACGATTGGGCAGAGTGCGTTGCTTTTTATTATTTATACGACGTTCTGCGATACATTCCTGACCCCGGAGATGGGGTTAACTGCCTCGGATATTTTAGTAACAGTATTTTTAGGTAAAAACATGATAACTTAAATTTTGACCGTCTTTTGTTGTTTATATTTATATTTCAGTTTTATTGATTCAAATGATTCTGATGTATGTCAGTTTCCGAATCTCGTCGCATTTTACGAAGCATTTTAATCCGGGCGATGTTGTGGCTATAACTTTTTGTTCGACGCATAAATCATTAACTTTAGGTGAGTTTTTTGTTTTATTTTTTTGTCTAAAATGGTCTAAAATGGTTGATTTTTTTAGGTATTCCGATATTAAGGGTAATGTTTCACGGTTATTCGCATTTGAGTCAAATTAGTTTGCCGTTATTGGTCTACCATCCGACGCAGATAATTTTGGGTGGCCTAGCTGTGACACAAATGAAGGATTGGGTTCAAAAACACATAAACAAAAGGCCGCCTGTTTAAAAAATAAATGCTAAAAAATTCCTCCTATTATTTTTTAAAGTATTAAAATAGCATTTATTAGGCAATTAAATATTGAAAATCTGTTGAAAATAAAAGTATTGTTTTATACAAAATGTCTTTAAAATTTTTTACGTACTTTCATGTACAATCGATGAGAAATAGTACACTACCGGTTGGCTTACAGACAAAGAAATATCATGTCCTGTGCTGGTTTGGTAACAGCCGACAGTAAATATAGACATATATAAATTTACAAGAAACCTTTTGGGTGGAGTGGAATTTTTGTTCTTTGGGTACTGCCTTGAACAAACTCTCCCATTTCTTCTATTAGATTTATCACGAGATCTTTCGACGGTCTGTACTGTTTCATGAGGAAGTCTGGGAACGTCGAATGGGGAATAATCTTGTAAATTTCCCCAAAAAATACTTCTTTTTCACCTACAGTTTTAATTGTAAACAAATAGAAATATCTAATTGAAGTCATACTTAATTTTCACATCAATAATTGTATTTATTGCATTAAAATTTGAAATCACATCCAACAGATCCATTGCGATGACAAGTGGAAAATATTTTGGTCACATCTTTCTGTCACATCCACAATTGTTACTTATCAACTCAGTTACGAAATATTTTAAACACTTGCTTACTAAAAGGTACTTACAGAATACATATTTTTCCGCAAAGTTGTTATATTTAAGAACTGAAAGTGTCATTTAATAACTGCCAGATTGACAGTTGTTACATATCCACTCAGTTGTAAATATTCTAAGCACTCAGTTACATAGATGTCGCAACACGTCTACGTGGGACACATAACCTAGTATAACCTTTAAATTTGACAGATCAAGTCAAACGAAATGGATAAATTAAGATAAATCGACACACCTCGACAAATTATTAATAATAACTAGTAGATAATGCGGAAAAATGGCAAGGATACGACCTAGTGATTTCCTACGAAAACATTGGTTGCTAGTTGGGATATTATGTTCCATATTTCTAGCTGGCTTGTACCCCAAATTGGGGTCAAAACGGGGTATGATATAACCGTAACCCTCAGTGATTATTAACCCATATTTTTTACACATTTCAGTTCCTTTAAAACCGGAATATACGGTCAAATACCTAGCGGTTACAATAATATTCTTCATAAGCGGCATATCGATGAAAACCGATAGTTTGTACCGCACAATTAAGCAATATAAACTACATTCCTTCATACAGTTATTCACTTTCGTGTTTATACCGATTTTTATACAGGTTTTAGTTGTGTTTTTGCGGATATTCGATGTCAACGACTGGATTTCTGTCAGATCCACAGTTGTTCCTTATCAACTCGGTTACTAAATATTTTAAACACTTGCTTACTAAAAGGTACATACAGAATACATATTTTCCCGCAAAGTTGTTATTTAAGAACTGAAAGTGTCATTTAATAACTATCAGATTGACAGTTGTTACATATCCACTCAGTTATAAAACATAATTGGACAAATTGTAGAATAGGAACAAAAAATCAAATAAAAGAAAACAAATAAATACCCAAGTTTTTAATACACTGTAATTATACAACATACAAAACTAAACAATACAAACTAATTATAATAAGAAAAAAAACATATTATTACAACAAATCTCCACAAAAAAAAACTTAGAGATACAAATCAAAATCAATCCTATTTGACGTGTAGAAATTAGTTTCCTCCCCGCATTTCCTCACCCAAACGCCCGTCTTGAAATACCCTTCATTCGCCCATTTCAACATCTGCTCCGTGGAGAAAGGCCCCTCAACTTTATCCTTCTTCTCGTCCCATTTAAACTCCCATTGCAAAACCTTCTGTTTCTCTTCTTCCCCCACAATCAAATCCCCATCTTTCTCCATCAATTTCACCTTTTCTTCATCATCAAAATTATCCGCATACATATCCAATTCAGGCTCATTTTTCTTCGATTTATTCCTCTTTTTATAATTCTCGATTTTCTTGGAAATTTCCTCATACGTCTCCTGATAAACATCCATGTTTCCGAGACCGTTCAAAATCTTATTCGCCAATTCCGTCAACTCAATAACCTCTTGATTCGTGTTTAAAGTCCCCGCTTTCTTCCTACGAAGTCTTTCGATACTCGATAACTTCTCGGTATTCCCTCCTAACCTCCTCAACGCTTTGGCTATGGATTCTTTCGGTTTTACGTAGGTTAGGATCAACTTGTAAGTTTCGATCTCATCGAAGAATTCTTCGTCGCTATCTTCGTCTCCGAGGCCTTTTTCGGGTCCGACATCAGCGTTGGTCTTGATCTGTTGCCAGTCGATGTTATCAAGCCAATTATCGCGTACTTCTTTTTCGTTTTTCCAGATGAAGTGGCCGTCTTTGTCAAAATGGCCTAATTCCTTTTCTTCTTGCATGTTGAAGGCGGTCATGCGTTGTTCACCGTCTTGCCTTGCAACTCCATCCTCTTCGCCTTCTAAATCGTTATCATCCATAACGTTATCTTCATCTTCGTTGAAATCTTCTTCGTCAGAGTCAAGGGTGTGTTTTTTAACGTCCGGGGGGCGTTTTTGATACTTGCGAGGGATTGTGGTGGTTTGGAATTCCTCAAACTTACGTTTCGACATGATAAATGCGGTGTTTTTGTCGTTTAACTTGTTTAATAACAAATAATCGGTTGATGCTAATGTTAGGTTAGGATTTGCTTGATATTTGACAGGAGTCAGTTGCGTTTACAACAATCGCGTTCAACACCTACATAGTTCAATAATCCTAAATTTTTCTTGCTAAAAACGCTAACTGACAAGTTATAATCGAAAATTAGTAATAATGTTTTCATGTTTTCATGCCTTATATCATTTAAATAAGTTAACAAAATATTCGGTGGATTTCTTGTATAGTATAAGTTATGAATATTATGCACGTTGTCCGCACGCTTAGCGTCCACTAGTCTCTCCGCGCATGCGCACCAAGCATAACCCATTCACCGACGCGTCATTGTCAACAAATATTTTTAATTTAACAATCTAATCAACAATTCCCGGGCACTAAAGCCTGAAAATAGTGTTAAAATGACGGAGGAACGACTGCACATCGTGAGTACCCCATTATTTCAATTATCCAAACCGAGTAATCGATAAAACTACGTTTTAATGATGACCATAACCTCACTTTTAATTATTTTTGTAGGATTGGGGTAACGATAAGTTGTTTAGGACGCAGAGACAGGTGGAGAAGAACGCTTACGACTTGGAATCATGGTCCATACTGTTGAGGGAAGCGCAGAGCAAGCATATATCGGAGGTGCGTCCGTTATACGAGCATTTGATTACGATATTTCCCAGTGCGTCGAGGTATTGGCGGATTTACATCGAACATGAGGTACGTTAGGATTTGTGGGTGTAAATTTTGGTGTTTGATGTTTTTTGTGTTGTTTCAGATGAAATCGAGAAATTTCGAGAAGGTGGAAAAGGTAGGGTTCCGTAATAATGTAAATAAATCACATTTAGATACGTGTGACCTTTTTTTGCGATCTCTGCAAGCAGTGTGTACAATAAATGTGGTTTTTACCGATTTAGATGAATTTTTTATTTCCGAAAAGCCTCTATAGTTGTGTTTTGAAGTTTGGGAGGGGATCTTTTTCCATAGAGAAATTTTATATTTGATTTTTGATTAAAGAACATGTTTGTATTGAATAAGTCTGTAGTTAAAGATCCCTTTCTGAATTTATGTAACCTTTTGACTTTCCGATATAATTTAAGAATTTGGTCGAATTTTTGAGAGAAATTAGTTGTTTTTCTGGGATATTTAGGTGTTTTGTTAATTTTTTTTTGGGTCTCACTATTTTTGTGTTCCGACAGCTTTTTCAGAGATGCCTTATGAAGATTTTAAACATTGAATTGTGGAAACTGTACCTGGCTTATGTTAAAGAAACTAAAGCAACCCTACCTACTTACAAGTAAGTAATAATTGTGTATTTTTATTTTTTGTTATGTGAAAAATACTTACACTTGAAGTACAATACATTTTAATTGAATTGTGAAAAAAAGGTACCTATTTTTGTGTATTTTGATTGTTATTTCATCAGATTATAGACAAATTCTTCAAAATTATTCCTATTTATAACAATTTTTAAAATAATTATAAATATAAGTCATTTCATCTCTGTAAGCGACATGATGTTTTTGTGGTCTACATTTGGAACACCCTGTAGAATAGTCAAGGACCTCTGTCAAGTTTTCGCCTATTCTGTATTAAAGTCAAATTAATTACCAATGTTTTACCATTTGTTTCGTTTCAATATATTGATTTGTAAAGAAGATACAGTATTTTAACTGAAACCTTGTAACTTGTCTTTCATCTCCATAATTTGGGTATTTTTACCCTTTGTGAGGATTTTTTTCATCACGATTTCAAAAAGATTCTTGGAACTAACACAAGTTGTCATAATTATGAAAAAAAAAAAAATACAGACTATGCAAGAAAACATGTTATATCGCATTTTATTGTTTGACAGTTTGTTGTATGAAATAATTGAAATTTGGCAATTCTTTTGAATTCAATTAGACAAAAATTGAAGATATTTTAAAGGATTTATGGTATATTTGTTCTTAATTAAAATATTTCACTCTATGTATTATAAGTTGTCCAGTTATGGCATATTTTCAATATTTAGACCATCATTTCTAGATGGCATGTTTTAACCACTTAAAAATCATTTTAAACACCATATTTTTGGTTACCCAATTCATAATATTCATTTTTATAGTCATTTTTAGTAAGTAACTCATTTAGTAAGTAACTCATCAACACTTACCCAGACTACAAACGTGTTAACATTCCTCCATTAGTTTTCTGCGTTCTGGGTTTTTAAAACTATTTTTAACTGTCCTAAGTGCTTTTTATTATCACTTTGGCTTACTTCCGCAATTTTTGCCTGTCTTGTGAGTAGGTTTTATTAGTATGAATGGCCTTTATTTTGTCTATTAGTGTATTTTGAATAACTCTTGTCAATTTTGTTAACTTGACTCCATTAGTTTTAGAGTTCTGAGTTTTTTTAACTGTCCTAAGTGCTTTTGGTTATCACTTTGGCTTACTTCCATAATTTTTGTTTGTCTCTGGAGTGGTTTTTATGAGCATGAATGACCTAAATATTGTCTATTGGTGCATTTTGAATCATTCTTGTCAATCTTGTTAACATTCATTCATTAGTTTCCTGATTTCTGATTTTTTAAAACAATTTTTTAACTGTCCTAAGTGCTTTTTGTTATCACTATGGCTTACTTCCACAATTGTTACCTGCATTTGGAGTGGTTTTTATGAGCATAAATATTAGTTTTTATAGTCATTTTTAGTAAGTAACTCATTTTTATATACATCAACACTTACCCAGACTACAAACGTGTTAACATTCCTCCATTAGTTTTCTGCGTTCTGGGTTTTTAAAACTATTTTTAACTGTCCTAAGTGCTTTTTTATTATCACTTTGGCTTACTTCCGCAATGTTTGCCTGTCTTGTGAGTAGGTTTTATTAGTATGAATGGCCTTTATTTTGTCTATTGGTGTATTTTGAATAACTCTTGTCAATTTTGTTAACTTGACTCCATTAGTTTTAGAGTTCTGAGTTTTTTTAACTGTCCTAAGTGCTTTTGGTTATCACTTTGGCTTACTTCCATAATTTTTGTCTGTCTTTTGGTTGGTTTTTATGAGCATGGATGACCTAAATATTGTGTATTAGTGCATTTACTCTTGTTAATTTTGTTCTGATTTATTTACTCCCTTTTTTTAACTATCCTAAGTGCTTTTTATTATCACTTTGGTTTACTTCCGCAATGTTTGCCTGTCTTGTGAGTAGGTTTTATTAGTATGAATGGCCTTTATTTTGTCTATTGGTGTATTTTGAATAACTCTTGTCAATTTTGTTAACTTGACTCCATTAGTTTTAGAGTTCTGAGTTTTTTTAACTGTCCTAAGTGCTTTTGGTTATCACTTTGGCTTACTTCCATAATTTTTGTCTGTCTTTTGGTTGGTTTTTATGAGCATGGATGACCTAAATATTGTGTATTGGTGCATTTACTCTTGTTAATTTTATTCCGATTTATTTACTCCCTTTTTTAATTGTCTTAAGTGCTTTTTGTTATCACTTTGTCTTACTTCCACAATTTTTGCTTGTCTCTGGAGTGGTTTTTATGAGCATGAATGACCTAAATATTGTCTATTGGTGTATTTTGAATAACTCTTGTCAATTTTGTTAACTTGACTCCATTAGTTTTAGAGTTCTGAGTTTTTTTAACTGTCCTAAGTGCTTTTGGTTATCACTTTGGCTTACTTCCATAATTTTTGTATGTCTTTTGGTTGGTTTTTATGAGCATGGATGACCTAAATATTGTGTATTGGTGCATTTACTCTTGTTAATTTTATTCCGATTTATTTACTCCCTTTTTTAATTGTCTTAAGTGCTTTTTGTTATCACTTTGTCTTACTTCCACAATTTTTGCTTGTCTCTGGAGTGGTTTTTATGAGCATGAATGACCTAAATATTGTCTATTGGTGCATTTTGAATCATTCTTGTCAATCTTGTTAACATTCATTCATTAGTTTCCTGATTTCTGATTTTTTAAAACAATTTTTTAACTGTCCTAAGTGCTTTTTGTTATCACTTTGGCTTACTTCCACAATTGTTACCTGCCTTTGGAGTGGTTTTTATGAGCATAAATATTAGTTTTTATAGTCATTTTTAGTAAGTAACTCATTTTTATATACATCAACACTTACCCAGACTAGAAACGTGCACGTACAAACGCGTTCTGCAAGTTTATGCCGGCAACAGCGCACGAAATCACATGGTAGGCTACACGCAGCACGAGCAACGCACAATACAAGCAAAAATCGGACACAATATAACCCTCGGCATTTTGTCACGACTTGCTCACACGTTGCTCTCACATCGCACGCATTCGGCGTCGTGTTAGCAGACACGTGATGCACTGTTGCCCGCACTGTGCCTTCTAGTTTGTTATTTGGGTTATTCGGTCAAATTCTACACATATTTGATACATATTATGCGTATTGGTGATTTTGTCACGATTTGCTCGCACGTTGCTCTCAAACCGCACGCATTCGTCGGCGTTTTAGCAGAGACATGATGCACTGTTGCCCGCACCGTGCGTTCTAGTTTGATATTTGAGTTATTCGATCAAATTTTACACAGATTTGATATCTATGTTCACAAATTCGTCAAAACAGTGCAAATTGTCATATTTTTTTTAGGGAAAAGATGGCACAGGCTTACGATTTCGCCTTGGAAAAGATCGGAATGGATATTCACTCGTACTCCATATGGAACGACTACGTAAATTTCCTGAAAGGTGTCGATGCTGCTGGTTCCTACGCTGAAAACCAGAAAATATCCGCTGTGCGAAAAGTGTACCAAAGGGGCGTTATAAACCCCATGGTCGGCATGGAAACCTTCTGGAAAGATTACATCTTGTTTGAACAAGGAATAAACCCGATAATAGCTGAGAAAATGTCCATCGAACGCAGCAGGGACTACATGAACGCCAGACGTGTTGCTAAAGAACTTGAGGTACAGATTAGGGGGATAAATAGGAATGCCCCAAGTGTGCCGCCATGCGGAAGTGCAGATGAACTAAAACAGGTAACTAGTCAGTCAGTCATTTGGTAGTTTGCACCAAAATCTATAAAATCACCAATTTTGAGCACCAAATGACTGGACTATAATGTTTTCCGATGTTTTTAGGTTGAACTTTGGCAGAAATACATCGCCTGGGAGCGCAGCAACCCGTTACGCACTGAAGACACAGCCCTGTTGACTCGGAGGGTGGTTTTCGCCTTGGAACAGTGTCTCCTATGTTTAGGCCATCACCCTGACATCTGGTACCAAGCCTCGCAATTTTTAGAGTACAGTTGTAAAGTTCTTCAGGAAAAAGGGGTTAGTTCTGCTTGTTTTTAGAAAAATTCTGTTTTAAATGTAAATTAAATTTATATATTTTAATCTATTACATTTTCAGGATGTGAACGCGTCAAAATTATTTAGTGAGGAGGCTGCTAACATATTTGAGAGAGCCACAAGTACCTTGCTAAGTAAGAACATGCTTCTGTACTTTGCCTATGCAGACTACGAAGAAGGCAGACTGAAATACGATAAAGTGCATCAAATTTACCAAAAGTATTTGGACATCAAAGATATCGACCCAACTTTGGTAAGAATTAAAAAAAAAAAGAAATATTTTAGAACCTGTGATTTTATAAACCTGCTTTTTTGGTGGACCTGTTATTTTTGTACCTGTGATTTTTTAGAACTGTTATTTTTGTACCTGTGATTTTTTAGAACTGTTATATTTGTACCTGGGACTTTTTTAGAACTGTAATTTTTTACCTGTGATTTTTTGGACCTGTTATTTTTGTACTTGTGATTTTTTAAGAACTGTTATTTTGTACCTGTGATTTTTTAGAACTGTTATATTTGTACCTGTGATTTTTTTAGAACTGTAATTTTTTACCTGTGATTTTTTGGACCTGTTCGTCGTACCTGCGATTTTTTTAGACCTGTTATTTTTGTACTTGTGATTTTTTAAGAACTGTTATTTTGCACCTGTGATTTTCTATTGCTAATTTTGCTTCTTCAGGCCTATGTTCAGTACATGAAATTTGCTAGGAGAGCAGAAGGGATAAAATCGGCAAGGAATGTGTTCAAGAGAGCCCGTGAAGACCAGAGATCGCTGTACCATATATTCGTCTGCGCAGCGCTTATGGAATACTATTGCAGTAAAGATAAGAACATAGCATTTCGTATTTTTGAGCTAGGCTTGAAGAAATTTGGTGATAATCCTGATTACATCACGTGTTACATCGACTATTTGTCGCATTTGAACGAGGACAACAATACCAGGGTGTTGTTTGAGCGTGTGCTGTCCTCTGGAAGTCTGGAGCCAGAAAAATCAGTGTAAGATGGCTTTTTTCCATTAGTTGTACCAATGTGATTTTGTAACTGTCCTAAGTGGGTTTTGTTATCACTTTGGCTTACTTCCACAATTTTTACCTGCCTGTTGAGTGTTGTTTATTAGCTTAAACTGCCTTTATACTGTTTATTGAAGCATATTTAACAGTCCTAAGTGCGTTTTGTTATCACTTTGGCTTATTTCTACAATTCTTGCCTGTCTTTTGAGTGGTTTTTATGAGCATGAATGACCTAAAGATTGTCTACAGGTGCATTTTGAATCATTCTTGTCAATTTTGTTAACATTCCTCCATTAGTTTTCTGCGTTCTGGGTTTTTAAAACTATTTTTAACTGTCCTAAGTGCTTTTTATTATCACTTTGGCTTACTTCCGCAATTTTTGCCTGTCTTGTGAGTAGGTTTTATTAGTATGAATGGCCTTTATTTTGTCTATTGGTGTATTTTGAATAACTCTTGTCAATTTTGTTAACTTGCCTCCATTAGTTTTAGAGTTCTGAGTTTTTTTAACTGTCCTAAGTGCTTTTGGTTATCACTTTGGCTTACTTCCATAATTTTTGTGTGTCTTTTGGTTGGTTTTTATGAGCATGGATGACCTAAATGTTGTGTATTGGTGCATTTACTCTTGTTAATTTTGTTCCGATTTATTTACTCCCTTTTTTAACTGTCCTAAGTGCTTTTTATTATCACTTTGGCTTACTTCCGCAATTTTTGCCTGTCTTGTGAGTAGGTTTTATTAGTATGAATGGCCTTTATTTTGTCTATTGGTGTATTTTGAATAACTCTTGTCAATTTTGTTAACTTGCCTCCATTAGTTTTAGAGTTCTGAGTTTTTTTAACTGTCCTAAGTGCTTTTGGTTATCACTTTGGCTTACTTCCATAATTTTTGTGTGTCTTTTGGTTGGTTTTTATGAGCATGGATGACCTAAATGTTGTGTATTGGTGCATTTACTCTTGTTAATTTTGTTCTGATTTATTTACTCCCTTTTTTTAACTATCCTAAGTGCTTTTTATTATCACTTTGGTTTACTTCCGCAATGTTTGCCTGTCTTGTGAGTAGATTTTATTAGTATTAGTGGCCTTTATTTTGTCTATTGGTGTATTTTGAATAACTCTTGTCAATTTTGTTAACTTGCCTCCATTAGTTTTAGAGTTCTGAGTTTTTTTAACTGTCCTAAGTGCTTTTGGTTATCACTTTGGCTTACTTCCATAATTTTTGTGTGTCTTTTGGTTGGTTTTTATGAGCATGGATGACCTAAATGTTGTGTATTGGTGCATTTACTCTTGTTAATTTTGTTCCGATTTATTTACTCCCTTTTTTAACTGTCCTAAGTGCTTTTTATTATCACTTTGGCTTACTTCCGCAATTTTTGCCTGTCTTGTGAGTAGGTTTTATTAGTATGAATGGCCTTTATTTTGTCTATTGGTGTATTTTGAATAACTCTTGTCAATTTTGTTAACTTGCCTCCATTAGTTTTAGAGTTCTGAGTTTTTTTAACTGTCCTAAGTGCTTTTGGTTATCACTTTGGCTTACTTCCATAATTTTTGTGTGTCTTTTGGTTGGTTTTTATGAGCATGGATGACCTAAATGTTGTGTATTGGTGCATTTACTCTTGTTAATTTTGTTCTGATTTATTTACTCCCTTTTTTTAACTATCCTAAGTGCTTTTTATTATCACTTTGGTTTACTTCCGCAATGTTTGCCTGTCTTGTGAGTAGATTTTATTAGTATTAGTGGCCTTTATTTTGTCTATTGGTGTACTTTGAATAACTTTTGTCAATTTTGTTAACTTACCTCCATTAGTTTTAGAGTTCTGAGTTTTTTTAACTGTCCTAAGTGCTTTTGGTTATCACTTTGTCTTACTTCCACAATTTTTGCTTGTCTCTGGAGTGGTTTTTATGAGCATGAATGACCTAAATATTGCCTATTGGTGCATTTTGAACCATTCTTTTCAATCTTGTTAACATTCATTCATTAGTTTCCTGATTTCTGATTTTTTAAAACAATTTTTTAACTGTCCTAAGTGCTTTTTGTTATCACTTTGGCTTACTTCCACAATTGTTACCTGCCTTTGGAGTGGTTTTTATGAGCATGAATGACCTAAATATTGTGTATTGGTGCATTTACTCTTGTTAATTTTATTCTGATTTATTTACTCCCTTTTTTATCTGTCTTAAGTGCTTTTTGTTATCACTTTGTCTTACTTCCACAATTTTTGCTAGTCTCTGGAGTGGTTTTTATGAGCATGAATGACCTAAATATTGTCTATTGGTGCATTTTGAATCATTCTTGTCAATCTTGTTAACATTCATTCATTAGTTTCCTGATTTCTGATTTTTTAAAACAATTTTTTAACTGACCTAAGTGCTTTTTGTTATCACTTTGGCTTACTTCCACAATTGTTACCTGCCTTTGGAGTGGTTTTTATGAGCATAAATATTAGTTTTAGAGTTTTTTTAAACTATCCTAAGTACCGTGGGATAAAAAGTTTGAATAGTGTATTTTATAACTAGAAAGAATTTAATTCCTTAAAAACAACTGACACTCATTCCTTTTGAGAATTTCCATGCTTTAACTATCTTTAGTATGCCTCGCTTTTTGTGGATTTACAGTACTAAATTACAAATTAAACATCCACAGGGACATTTGGAATCGGTTTCTCGAATTCGAGAGCAACATCGGTGACCTACAGAGTGTCGTCAAAGTCGAGAAGCGCAGATCTGAAGTTCTATCGAAGATCAAAGAATTTGAGGGTAAAGAGACTGCACAATTGGTCGATAGGTACAGGTTTTTGGACCTGTTTCCTTGTACCGCAGCAGAGTTGAAAAGCATAGGGTATGTTTAATTTGTTTTTAAATATTCTTGAATGTTATTTATGTGTTTTCTTTTGTCATTTTGACTTATAGGTACACCGATGTCATTACTATTACTGGAGCTGCGAAACATCACAATGCCTTGCACGCAATCATAAATTCCGATGAAGAAGCTTCTTTACCAAGACCTGATACTTCACAGATGATTCCTTATAAGCCCAAGGCTAATCCATTGCCCGGGGAACACCCTGTTCCAGGTAGGAATTAATCAACTTTGCTCGTTTCTGTTAAATCTTTACTGTTGACCATTCTTCTGGGTAAACCACAAAAGGTGGAAGGCGGTAATTTTCAGGATTAATTACCCAATCTATCTGTGAACTAAATCTATATAGAAATAATGTTTATTCCATCAACTTTTCTTGTGGTGGTAAATAAAGCAAAACCATGACATTTCAATTCTTACTTACTGACTGTCAAATGCAAATTTCTCCTGACTAAACCACACAAGGCAGAATGTTGAAATTTTCAGGATTAATTAACCAATCTATCTGTGAACTAAATCTGTATAGAAACAATTTTTATTCCATCAACTTTGCTTGTGGTGGTAAATAATGTAAAACCATGACATTTCAATTCTTACTTACTGACTGTCAAATGCAAATTTCTCCTGACTAAACCACACAAGGCAGAATGTTGAAATTTTCAGGATTAATTAACCAATCTATCTGTGAACTAAATCTGTATAGAAACAATTTTTATTCCATCAACTTTGCTTGTGGTGGTAAATAGTGTAAAACCATGACATTTCAATTCTTACTTACTGACTGTCAAATGCAAATTTCTCCTGACTAAACCACACAAGGCAGAATGTTGAAATTTTCAGGATTAATTAACCAATCTATCTGTGAACTAAATCTGTATAGAAACAATTTTTATTCCATCAACTTTGCTTGTGGTGGTAAATAATGTAAAACCATGACATTTCAATTCTTACTTACTGACTGTCAAATGCAAATTTCTCCTGACTAAACCACACAAGGCAGAATGTTGAAATTTTCAGGATTAATTAACCAATCTATCTGTGAACTAAATCTGTATAGAAACAATTTTTATTCCATCAACTTTGCTTGTGGTGGTAAATAATGCAAAACCATGACATTTCAATTCTTACTTACTGACTGTCAAATGCAAATTTCTCCTGACTCAACCACACAAGGCAGAATATTGTTATTTTCAGGATTAATTAACCAAACTATCTGTTACCCAGAGCCATAAAGACAGTATCATTACCATCATTTTAGGTGGTACTTTTCCCCATCCACCTGCCGCAGCGCATCTCTGCACTCTTCTACCACCACCGAACTGTTTTTGCGGCCCTTTCGTCAACGTCGAACAACTAATGGACATCTTCAACAGGATACAACTCCCAGACACAGGTAAAATCCTATTTTATCAACCAAACGATCACAGGTAAGACATAACGTCACTTTTTGGTATAGTTCCCCCGCCGTCTGAAAACGGTGGCGACGTAAGACTTTTCGATCTGGCCAAGAGCGTCCACTGGATCGTAGAGGAAGGCGGTGGTATCGGTATTAAGAAAAGAAAGCGTTTTGGAATGTCTTTGGACGGGTCTGACGATGAGGATATGCCTTTACCGCCTACCAACGACATCTACAGGCAGAGGCAGCAAAAACGCGTCAAGTGAACGTTATTTTTCAAGGGTATGATGTATTTTTTATTTTGAGAGAGAATGATGTTTATCGATGATTTTTTTTTTATCTTGTGTAATATTTTTAGCAATTTTGGTTCGACTGCGTTGTTTATTGTCCGTATTTAGTTGTATCTTGTGTGGTCGTGCTGAAGTTGGTAAAGAATATGTCGTTTTATATCGCATTTATATATGGTTTAGACCGAGACTGTATCAGTTTTTGGATAATAAAGTAATTTAGATTTATTGTTTGTGTTTTAATTTAATTACGCTAAAACTATTCATTTTACCAAAAAAAAGGTTATTACATAAATTATAGGAAATTTTCTGTAGTTTAATTTATTATATAACTGATTTTCTCATAAAATGAGTCGGAAAGGAGATATCGTCAGAAATCTGTTTTTAGACGCCATTTTTTTAATATGGCGGCGCGAGCGGAAAAGACACGAGGTGGCAAAGTAGAAATTCGGAAAGAGCACATCGAAATCTATAAAAATCAACAATTTTCAAAACTCCCAGAAAATTTTCCAAGCAAAATTAATGTTAAATAAAAGTATACTTCTGAACACATGAGGTGACCTGTATAATAACACAAAAAACTTGGTTATTTGTAATATTTTGGACAGACCTGTCACAACACTTTGATGACTGATGAGTATGGGAAAAACAGCAGGTAGTCTCAATAATAAATACGCCTACCACTTCACAGATCAATGGAATAAAAGTTTCTATGCAAAAAATGAACTTTATTTAACAAACTACAATACACCATCACAACAAATAAAGAGTGGATCATTTCAAAGTCCGTTTGATTCCCTCAAGGCCTTCCTCTCAAAATATCTCTGCAAAGCCTCATCAAAAACACTGCCAACGGTCCTTTTCTTCCAAATATCAATCTTCGGTTTTTTCGGCTGTTCTTCAACTTTTTCCTCAACCTTTTCCTTCCCATCCTCCTGTTCTTCTTTAACGACAACGTCTTCCTTCTTCTCCTCAACATTCTCCTTGGTTTCTTCCACTTTCTTCAGCGTTTCTTCCACGTCTTTCTTCACCTTCTTCGATGGACTTTCCTCACCGTCATCATCGCTATCAGAGTCTATACTAAAATCGGAATCGGCGTCCAAATTCGAAGGCAGGTGTTCGAGTTTCTTGTCGGTTTCTTCCGCGTTTTCTTCTTTATCTTCCGATTCGGAAGACTCCCGTTTTCGATACTTTCGCTTTTCGGTCGTTCTCTTCTTTTTAACCGTCGCGGTTTCTTTGATTTCTTCGTCGGATGGATCTTGCTTTTCTCTATCTTCACTTTGCGGTGATTTATCTTCATTTTTTGGTGATTTATCTTCAGATTTCGAAGGTTTCTCTTCTTTTTCTTTTGAGTTATCGTCGTAGTTGATTTTTTGGTCGTACAGATGGCGGTAGAAGCCGTCAAGGTTACTTTGTCTTGTGACATCACCGATGGCCTCTAGATATTCTTCACGTTTTTCTTCTTCTTCTAATTTCTTGAATTCTTCCAGTTTTTGGCGGTAAGCTGACGTCACAAATGACTCTTTATCTTTAAATTCGTCGCCTATAAGCAAGAATTTGGATAATTTTTAAACCATATGATTGTAGATTTTAGTAAATAATGTAAATAATAAAAGTTATAGCATTTACTCTACATTATTCTTGAAGTAAGAGAAAAGTAAGTACTAGGAGCAATTACTTCATACTTTGCTGCATATACTTCGATATACAGAAGTCAATACTAGAGTAATTACTAATGTTGTCTAGAATTTCCTCCATCTGGGAGTGTTTTGTGTAGTTTTTAAGAAGTTACTCAATTTGAGTAACTTCACATCTTTTACTTTGATTGAAAAAGTGTTACAAATGGCTGTTTTTATGAATTACCATAGGAAAAGGGGAGGGAAATATGCAAACTTACTCATACTCATACTTAAAGTAAAAGTCAACACAAAACTTGTCACATTTTGACTTCCGTAATAACTTTTTTATTCTTTGATCGATTTTGATGATTCTTTCCGCAAATTATAGACACATTCTTCAGAATTCTTCCTAGCTAATACTATTTTTGATACAATTATTTCTAAAACTTATTTAATCTGCGTAAACGAATTGATGTTTTTATGGTTAGACATTCAGTTAACGCCCTGTGGGACAATAAAGAACAAATTTATGCCTGCAAACCTTAGCTACAAACAATTTCGAAGAATCTGTCTATAATTTGTTGAAAGAATCGTCAAAATCCACCAAAATTCACAAAAGTTATTGCAAATCGAAATTTATCAAATTTTTATTAGGTTATTTTTGTATTCAACCAAAAAAAAACTTACCTTCTGCTTCTCGTTCCTTCTGGACCTGTCTCTCTATCCGTCTCTCGTTATCCATTTTTCTCTTTTCCGCAGCGGCAAGTAACCTGCTAATATATTTCGGCTTTTTGTCCAGATCTTTCCTTGATAACTTGGCATCTTTACGTTTTTGCTCGATTGAATCGTAAACCTCGTCGTATTGGAAGACAGTTGGGTCCTCTTCGACAGCTTTTTCCCTCGCAATTTTGTCCTACAACCAAAAATTATATCGGACATTGTGCCAAAAAGAAATTGTAATAAATCTGTACTTGATGTTTTAATTTTGAGGCAAAACCCGTAGGTTTTTCAACTTCTTCTTCGCTATCGGAATCATCATTGAATATAGACGGTTTCTTGATTTCATTTGCCGGTGTTAACTTATTCTTGTTTGGAATTATTAGACCATACCTGAAATTTATGGTCATCCAAATTACATGATTAAAAGATGAATAACTGGTTATAGGTGACACATAATGATAAATATGTAACGTTTATACTTACTGTTTCGACATTTTTTGCGAAAATCTAACTTATCTAGCACAAAAATAGGAAATAAACAATCCAGTTTGACGTTTGAGATAAGTGAGGTTAGGTTTAATCGGTATTCGAACGTCAACTACGAGATGGCGCTGCCAACCTATTATCAAACGATTTGAACTGTAGCTATGCTCCAAGAGATGTCGCTCAATGTATAACCTTTTGAATGTTTCCTACAAAATCCGAATATCAAATAATTACAAAAAACGGAGTTATAGCGTGATTATTTTTCGTTGGTAATAAACAGCTTCCGTTCTTAATTAAAAACACCCTTGCGTGGAACGAATCCAAATAATTTTAATAATATTCATTCCGCTGTATTAGTGGTGTGGAAATAAGCTTCTGGCTGCATTCTTTTATGGTACATTTCCTCCGGTTTGTGCATTTACCCTCCGAGGTGCGTCATTTTGACTTAGGGGGAGCTAAATCTGGACTCGATGCTGTAATTTATTACTTTTCACGGATGAAGGTGTAATTTTCTAATGTTTTATGAAATTAAGATTGATGCTCGACATTTTGTGATAAGCTATAGAGTTTTGGTATTAGATTAGATTGTTATTAACAAGAATAAATTATTTAGAGTTGAAAAAATTCTTTGTAAATTGTATTGTATTCTTTGTAATTTGTATGTGGTATTTATCAATTATTGTTGTTTATGCAAGAAAAATACAATGAATAAATAAATTTTGATTTGTAATTGTTATTTTTTTGTAGTTTTGTTGTGATTTATACGATTATAATTGGTTATTTGTCATGGAAAAGTGAAAATATTGTTATTTTAAGTAATTTTGAAATTTTATAAATTAAAAAAAAAAATAAAAAAAGGACTCCGGCGCGGGGAATCGAACCCCGGTCTCCCGCGTGACAGGCGGGGATGCTCACCACTATACCACGCCGGACTTGTAAGTGAGTGTTAAAACCAGGAATTTAAGCCGTTATAATGTCTAAGAATACCTCGTCTACCTATACTAATTACGAACTTTCAAGTGTAGAGCGCGTTCAGCGGAATCGCCCATTTTCGCCGACATTTGCAATCGAGTAGCTGCAAAATTGGGCTTTTCGATATTACTTTTGACGCTCGAATTGAAAAAAGGACACAATTCCGCGTGGACTGCGCGATATTTTGTAAATTAAATGCGTCAATTTTGAAAAAAAAATCACGTTTTTGCACCTTTTCGGGTGAAGGCAAACCTCGAGAAAATGTCACGTGACGTCTAGAAATTCGGACAAGCGGATCGATGAACGTCAAAAATTTACATTTTTTATCCGTTCCTGCCGACCTTATAAAAGCCGCTCGCTCTCATGTCTTACGATAAGATCCCTCTAAATACCCTTCGCAAAGAGTTTTGAGCAAAAAAACGGCCTTAAAAACAATTTTCGATCCAAAAAATCGATTTTTGTCGACCCGTGTTTTGCTGCTATTACCACAGTAACGTCAAACCCGAAACGCCCCCTGCCGGACATTCGTAACAACAGTAACAGATAGCAGATAACCTAAAATGTATCCTAAAATGTCCATATTGCGAATGTGGACAGGTGGGAAGCCTTAACCACATATTTCTAGAATGCCCAATAACTAAAATCGAAAATTTTGACATATACACAGAGCTAGTAGTTTTTCTAAAAGTTATCTTTGCCGTGGTTAGAACTAAAGCTTGAATATGATCGCCCAAGTAATATGGTACGTGGAAATCCTTATGACAAATTTGAAATCGTTACTGTGGTCACATGATATCCAGTAAGTAAATATTCCCGTTAGTTTGAGTTGCTAAAACCAACGGCTTAGTTAAGCATAAAAAACAGTTGTGCAGAAACTTCATTTTTGTGTTTGAAAACTGCTTGAGACTGAATACATCTCGTGTCAGGTGTTCATCATATACCTAAGAAAGAAGCTTTATAAATCATTCAAAAATCATTATCGTCGTCATATTCCTTGGTATCTTTGATATCAGTTGCAATTTTTCTAATCGATTTTAATAGTTAATAGTGGTGGAAATGTTTACATCTGAATTAAAAATAGTTTTATACATTATAGAAAATGTGACTTTTTGTTTCAAATAGAAGAAGGTAAATGTTATTTATCTCTTTTATTTCTAAGAATTATTATCGATTAATTATAATAATCTCTTTTAAAGATGATTTCAGCTAAGTTGAACAACACCGTCAAATTGCGTTCAGTTAACCTGCGCAGTAAGACCAAGACCAGTTTTTCTTTCAGTTGCGTACATTGCTTAGCAGATTCGTAAGCAGTCATAACATGTGTCCTGATATGGAAACTGTATAGAGCAGAATTCTGTGACCATATTGTATTGAGAACATTATGATGACAACTATCTTTATCTAATACCAACACAGATCCCGAAGGAAAATTTGCAATCTGTCTTTGTTGTTTATGTCCTTACTTAAGCACTTTCCAATAGTTTAAGCTTTCAAATATATGAAATAAACGACGATTTTGTTGTTTTTATCCGTTTTAAAGCCCTTTTGGGACGAAACGTCTATGGAACGCATCATATGGAACCATTCAAGGTCATATTTTGTTTTATCGCGTGTTGTGGTATACAGGGTGTCTCGCGGAACTGGTCTATTAGAAATTTCTGACGTTCCGATTAATCGATATGTTTGAAACTATAGGAACGAAATCTATTCGATCTGAACTCTTTAATTCAAATATTTTCATCTTGACCTCCGCTTCCGGTAACCGGAAGTCGACATCAGCTTTCCTATTTTAAATGGAATGATATATTTTTCATTTCAAATTTGAATTCTACGTAGAAAAATATATCGGTAATCATCAGGTTTTGATATACCTAAATGGCACCCTTTCTGTAATATTTTGATTTTTGTGTATGTTTTGTGGTTTTCACGTTAAAACTGAATATCTCGGTTACTATAAAAGCTATTGCATTCCTAGTTGGTATGCTTATAGCCTAATAATGACTAATTCATACGATTACTACTCTGTGACTATACCTTATACAGGGTGTTCAAAATATACTAATCTATTACAACATTTTCAAATACCAATGACTCATTTTTTCTCAAATAGAACACCCTGTATATCAATACACCGTTGAAAAGAAAATTGTTTACCCTATAAATCGGTACTAGGTTTCCTGTACCTATCGTCTGTAGTTTTTGAGATATTACCCGCCTTCTAAAAAAACACTAATACAGGTTTTATCAATTTATTACTTATCGTTAATATTTTGAAAGGTATTGTGTTCATTATTATTTATAATCTAAGATAAGCTAAGATGTAAACAGCCTGATTTATATTTTGTAAAATACGCCGATAAGGAGAGGTATTTTCCTTTACCATTACGATAATTGATTTTGACGTTTATCTGTTTGTTGGCTTATTGTTGTTTATTGCCTATAAAAGCGTCGAAAATTTGCTGATAAAATAGACAATAAAATAGATTATATATATCTGGGGTGGCCCTCACCAAACTTTCCGACTACATCGTGGTCACAATGAAGTCTGTCTAAACACTTTTTTCTACTTTGCATTCACAATGCACACATTGTAACACTGTTTTCGGTGTTACAATTAGCAAATTGTAACACCGTTTTTAGTAACTTTTTTCTAAGATTGGTGACATTGATATCAAATGCATGTCAAACGAAAATACACATAACCACAAAAGTAAGCACAAACTGATTTTTTAGAATCGCACAAACTGCGAAGTATGTATATTTTACTTATTTCTGTATCCTCCATTTGAATTTCAGGTTTCGTAGAACTAGTATATGATGGTATATAATAATTGTAGTAATATTTGAATTTAAGTGACAGATGACAGTGTTACCAACGGTTGCACCCATAAATACTCTAGATTGGAATTTTACCTAATATACTTCTAAATTTTTATAAAATTTATGACGAAAAGTAGAAAAAATAGTATATTACACTCGTTTTATAAGACATATTGGCGCATTCGTTCATTTGGGGCACTCGTCGCTGGCGCTCCTCGTGCCCCAAACAACTCATGCGCCAATTTGACGTCTTATAAAACTTGTATAATAATATACTATTTTCTACCTTGCATTCACAATGCACACATTGTAACACTGTTTTCGGTGTTACAATTAGCAAATTGTAACACCGTTTTTAGTAACTTTTTTCTAAGATTGGTGACATTGATATCAAATGCATGTCAAACGAAAATACACATAACCACAAAAGTAAGCACAAACTGATTTTTTAGAATCGCACAAACTGCGAAGTATGTATATTTTACTTATTTCTGTATCCTCCATTTGAATTTCAGGTTTCGTAGAACTAGTATATGATGGTATATAATAATTGTAGTAATATTTGAATTTAAGTGACAGATGACAGTGTTACCAACGGTTGCACCCATAAATACTCTAGATTGGAATTTTACCTAATATACTTCTAAATTTTTATAAAATTTATGACGAAAAGTAGAAAAAATAGTATATTACACTCGTTTTATAAGACATATTGGCGCATTCGTTCATTTGGGGCACTCGTCGCTGGCGCTCCTCGTGCCCCAAACAACTCATGCGCCAATTTGACGTCTTATAAAACTTTTATAATAATATACTATTTTCTACTTTGCATTCACAATGCACACATTGTAACACTGTTTTCGGTGTTACAATTAGCAAATTGTAACACCGTTTTTAGTAACTTTTTTCTAAGATTGGTGACATTGATATCAAATGCATGTCAAACGAAAATACACATAACCACAAAAGTAAGCACAAACTGATTTTTTAGAATCGCGCAAACTGCGAAGTATGTATATTTTTATACATATTTAAACATGCGTGTTGCATCCTAGGTTTCGTACTACTAGTATATGATGGTATATAATAATTATCAATAATTACTTTTTCACAGATATTTGAATTTAAGTGACAGATGACAGTGTTACCAACGGTTGCACCCATAAATACTCTAGATTGGAATTTTACCTAATATACTTCTAAATTTTTATAAAATTAATGACGCAAAGTAGAAAAAATAGTATATTACACTCGTTTTATAAGACATATTGGCGCATTCGTTCATTTGGGGCACTCCTCGCTGGCGCTCCTCGTGCCCCAAACAACTCATGCGCCAATTTGACGTCTTATAAAACTTTTATAATAATATACTATTTTCTACTTTGCATTCACAATGCACACATTGTAACACTGTTTTCGGTGTTACAATTAGCAAATTGTAACACCGTTTTTAGTAACTTTTTTCTAAGATTGGTGACATTGATATCAAATGCATGTCAAACGAAAATACACATAACCACAAAAGTAAGCACAAACTGATTTTTTAGAATCGCGCAAACTGCGAAGTATGTATATTTTTATACATATTTAAACATGCGTGTTGCATCCTAGGTTTCGTACTACTAGTATATGATGGTATATAATAATTATCAATAATTACTTTTTCACAGATATTTGAATTTAAGTGACAGATGACAGTGTTACCAACGGTTGCACCCATAAATACTCTAGATTGGAATTTTACCTAATATACTTCTAAATTTTTATAAAATTAATGACGCAAAGTAGAAAAAATAGTATATTACACTCGTTTTATAAGACATATTGGCGCATTCGTTCATTTGGGGCACTCCTCGCTGGCGCTCCTCGTGCCCCAAACAACTCATGCGCCAATTTGACGTCTTATAAAACTTTTATAATAATATACTATTTTCTACTTTGCATTCACAATGCACACATTGTAACACTGTTTTCGGTGTTACAATTAGCAAATTGTAACACCGTTTTTAGTAACTTTTTTCTAAGATTGGTGACATTGATATCAAATGCATGTCAAACGAAAATACACATAACCACAAAAGTAAGCACAAACTGATTTTTTAGAATCGCGCAAACTGCGAAGTATGTATATTTTTATACATATTTAAACATGCGTGTTGCATCCTAGGTTTCGTACTACTAGTATATGATGGTATATAATAATTATCAATAATTACTTTTTCACAGATATTTGAATTTAAGTGACAGATGACAGTGTTACCAACGGTTGCACCCATAAATACTCTAGATTGGAATTTTACCTAATATACTTCTAAATTTTTATAAAATTAATGACGCAAAGTAGAAAAAATAGTATATTACACTCGTTTTATAAGACATATTGGCGCATTCGTTCATTTGGGGCACTCCTCGCTGGCGCTCCTCGTGCCCCAAACAACTCATGCGCCAATTTGACGTCTTATAAAACTTTTATAATAATATACTATTTTCTACTTTGCATTCACAATGCACACATTGTAACACTGTTTTCGGTGTTACAATTAGCAAATTGTAACACCGTTTTTAGTAACTTTTTTCTAAGATTGGTGACATTGATATCAAATGCATGTCAAACGAAAATACACATAACCACAAAAGTAAGCACAAACTGATTTTTTAGAATCGCGCAAACTGCGAAGTATGTATATTTTTATACATATTTAAACATGCGTGTTGCATCCTAGGTTTCGTACTACTAGTATATGATGGTATATAATAATTATCAATAATTACTTTTTCACAGATATTTGAATTTAAGTGACAGATGACAGTGTTACCAACGGTTGCACCCATAAATACTCTAGATTGGAATTTTACCTAATATACTTCTAAATTTTTATAAAATTGATGACGCAAAGTAGAAAAAATAGTATATTACACTCGTTTTATAAGACATATTGGCGCATTCGTTCATTTGGGGCACTCGTCGCTGGCGCTCCTCGTACCCCAAACAACTCATGCGCCAATTTGACGTCTTATAAAACTTTTATAATAATATACTATTTTCTACTTTGCATTCACAATGCACACATTGTAACACTGTTTTCGGTGTTACAATTAGCAAATTGTAACACCGTTTTTAGTAACTTTTTTCTAAGATTGGTGACATTGATATCAAATGCATGTCAAACGAAAATACACATAACCACAAAAGTAAGCACAAACTGATTTTTTAGAATCGCGCAAACTGCGAAGTATGTATATTTTTATACATATTTAAACATGCGTGTTGCATCCTAGGTTTCGTACTACTAGTATATGATGGTATATAATAATTATCAATAATTACTTTTTCATAGATATTTGAATTTAAGTGACAGATGACAGTGTTACCAACGGTTGCACCCATAAATACTCTAGATTGGAATTTTACCTAATATACTTCTAAATTTTTATAAAATTAATGACGAAAAGTAGAAAAAATAGTATATTACACTCGTTTTATAAGACATATTGGCGCATTCGTTCAACTTATGCGCCAATTTGACGTCTTATAAAACTTGTATAATAATATACTATTGCCATTACTGAATTTTGTGATATCAGAGCTACTCTATCTAACGTCATGTCAGTGGCACTGACGTTTGTCAAAATCTGACAATCAGCACCTAAACCGTTCATCCCACCGATCTGAACATTTGTATACATGTTTAAAGTCACGGGAGGATGAGCAACCATCAAATTGGTCAAAATCGGATAAATCATGTAACATTTGCCACTTCCGGTTGTCATATTGTCGTCAAAAATAATCCAGTTTGTCTCCCGGTAATTCTAAATAAGTAGACATTCAGACTTAGGTTCAGAACCACAGATTCTAAATTGAGAAAAGTCTAAAGACAATTGACAGCAAAACCGTACACACAAAAACTACCACAAAAAAAATAACACAAACACGTTTTAAAGTTGTGAAGAAATTTACTAAAGAACATATTTACCAAGTTGTTTCAACTTAGCCAATATTGGTTACATAAATAAATTTGAATATGTAAAGAAGAAGCCGTTACGTATGTGCTGGTACCTAGTAGCGAGTTATGAGGGGCTAGTAGCAAGTTATGAGTCTTCTGTTTGCTACTGCCCAGGTCCAGTTCTTCCCCTCTCGCGATAAACCATCAGCTTCTTCATTAAATTGGCTATTCGATCAGACGCCTTCATCCTAAACGTGGTATTGTTAACTTCAATACTTTCTTCGCTATCTGGCACAAAAATTTCATTCGCGTTATCGGACATCGTAAAGCAGTTGTCAATTTCGTTATGTGACGTTTCTCGAATATCAACAAGTATTGTTTTATTTATAATTTCGTACAAGGGTTGCTTCTAATTTTCAATAAACGATGCATACTACAGTACATACCATAGTGTAACTATTTTTACATGGTGGGCCAAGAACGCAACGATCTCTTTCTAAAAAACTCAGTCCGTCTCTATCTACCTTGTTTAAGAAAGCCCAATTTTGCCAATCGTTGGAAAAACACCAGAAAGCGTTGTCAAGTATTGGAAATATCACCAGAACATTTTAATATATAGTAATCGAAGGTCGGTGCTTTACAATTAGAACAATATTTACCATTTGAAATTTTCGCAATAAGAATTTCGAATTTTTCTACTTTGGTTCCACAGTAGACTCAGTTCTCAGTGTTTACTTCTGACTTTGGTAACAATGGAATCCACGAACCAATATAGTTGTCACATTTACTAAATTTATAAACGATAAATGTAGCACTCGTTTTGTAAGACGTATTGACCATAGTAGTACAGAAAGAAAAATTTAAAGAATACAAATTATTACAGTTATTATAGAATACTGTAATGGTGTCACCTATGTAGCTTCGAGTAGCAGCCATAGATGGTCATAGTAGCAACGACAACTTTTGTAAACTACCATGCATTGCGGTTTGAACAAAGTTATTCAATGTAGAATATTTGGAATAGTTGAAAGACAAGATTATGGTTTAATTTTTTAAATAGGAATCAAAATCTCGCATTCGCACGCACGCATGCAACTGAAGGGCAAAATATTACTGTCCTATGTTTGTTCCTTACAGAGTATGTTGGCAACACTTCCCTTTCCTCTGCGAATTGCCGGAAAAGTGGGGAGTTCTTGGCCCACCATGTAAAAATAGTTACACTATGGTACATACTGTCAAAAGGTCAATGACATCAAAAGCAAGAAACTGTACTCTATTAGGTTAGTTAGTTACGTCTCTTAAGTTGGTACTGACTTGAATATAGTCTAGATAGAGAGATTGCGTCGTGTACTGAGCTTAATAAACAGAAAGAACCGCGACATCTGTAGGAATTTTTCCTGAAAGTATTCCTCAGTTTTGAATCGTGGTTAGCGGACTCTGGTGTGGGGTGCACGAACTGCCAAAGAGAAGCCACGGTAGCATAGACCGGTGTATGCACGCTCGCAGGCCTGCCACTACATAATAACCACCTTCCACAACGGCAGTGCCCCATAATCGCTTCGTGGTGTACGCCGCCCATTTTGTAATTACGTTTTTGATGCATGGTCTTTTCGCCTTCGCTCCTTCGATGGCTTTCGTAACCATTCTCTCCGCATAAGAGTTGAGCTCGAGCATTAGAGAGATCTCCAGGTACCCCTGCAGAGATAAGAGTGGCTAACCATGGGCTTCTTACTTGGAAAATTGCGGAATTATAACTGTTATGGTCTTTTGTAGATTGGATGATTAGTATAGTAGTTGTTGTAGTGTCATGTATATGAATATAATTTTTGTCTTCTAGTCAGTCATAAAGTTAGACAAACTTGTTGGGTTAGTGTCAGGTATTGGGATAATTTGTGAAATGTATTTCGAAAATTTTCATATAATTAAAGAAAGCATTGATGAAGACATCAAACATCCCCAATAGACTCGAGTGTACAACATACCGAAAATATTTGATTACAGACACTCGAAATGCAATAACTAGAATTGCCTATTACTCTAGTACTCCCCTATTGTCACCAATGCCACCTAAAAGCACCCTATTTCGCTATTCATTAGGTCCCAAGGTCGCGTGTCGTCTGTCACCCCTCAGTTCTGGGTTTTCCACCGTTCTCTAAGTTGATTAGCGACTAAAGTCGTGGGCAACTTCCGCCAAATAACAAAATTAGCGGTTTGGAATCGCCATTACTCGTCGATTTCTAGGGGGTTTGGAAACCAGGGGAAACTCACGTCGTGGGTAAGGGTGGGTGCATAAAAACGAGGTTATGTAATTGTGGGGCTCGGTACGTAGTGGGGGAGACTCAGGGATGTTTATTTATCATGTTGATGGAATCGACTTTCGTGTTGTATTTATGTAGCAAATTGAGGGATGTGGTCTCTTCTAGGTCGAGTGTTTTCCTTCGGAAAGTCAAGGGGTATTGGTGTTAGACACAGGAAGAAGTTAGATAAATAAATATGTGGGGTTTTCCAGACTTTAGTATTTGATTTGGACTTTGGTCTTTCATATATTCTGTCTACAGTTTTAACGAATTAAATTTTGGGGTTGTGCCAAAAAAAAAGAGACAAATATTCAAGACATCCTGTCTTTGAAAAATAAAGTAGGTCCTAAGGAATATTCCGTACTGTTGCTATTTAGAATTTAGAATTGGAGATCTGGAAAAGCCATGGACACCTACCTGTTGGATCTGACTTTTGAAGTGGATGAAAGAAAAGCAAAAGAAAATGCCGTTTGCAGCTCCCATCTTGTGGCGAGAACCTTCTAATCATCTAGAAGATTGCTATTTTTGCACGATAAGCGTCTCCGGATATTCGAAGAAGGATAAGCATAAAATAAAATATCCAAACTTGCCATCAGCATCGCGACCTATCCCCCATGGAGAGAACCATCCTCTTCCAAGTGCGCCATCCACTTCATCATCTTCGATTTTTGACACAGAAGAAATTTCGCCTGTTTGAAGAAACTTGCCTGATTTGATTTGATTACCTGATTTGATTTGATTACCTGATTTGATCTGATTGTCTGATTGATTTGAGAGTCTGAAATCACTTTGTCAAATCAGGCAAGTCGTGAAGATTCACCATTTGAAGGAACACCTCACTTTATAAACCAGTGCGAACTGAATGATTTGGTTAAAGACTTAGGTTTATCAAAAGAAAAAACCGAGTTATTGGGTTCTAAACTACAGATCTTTAGGTGTATGTCACGATGTTGAGGGTCAGCATTAGAAGCAGTGAGAATGTTGGGACTAGGACTTAAAATCTTTGACATTTGAGATTTGGCGATTTGGGACTTGGACGTAACAGGATAAATTATTACGCCCTAGAATTCACAATGTGTCTGCGCTGTTATCAAATGTTGTCGAAGGTGATTTCATTCCTGAACTACAGGGTCAGGCTCGACAAAAAAAAAACAGCAATAAATCTACACCCTTTTTATAAAACGCGCACACAAAAGGGCTAAAATAACGCCACTAAATAAACCACCTAGTTATCGCGCCCCACCCTCAATAAGCGCTCATTATTTACGTCGTTGATGGGCCATGCTCTGGGACCAGTGCTTTACATCCTGCTGTATCCTGCGATATAACCGATTTGTGATTACAATAGGTGGACTTGTAAAATCGCGCCATATGTACTAACACACATGTAAGCGATGCCTTGTGTATGTATATATGTGTTTGTTGGGTATGGGATGTTGTGGAGTACCCTCGGGTCCTCTCTGGGGCACTATACAGCTAACGTCATATCGGTGAAGGGATTGTGTGGCCCTTGGCCCCCGTTTGTGTACACCAGGGCCACATGGCTACATATCGTGGATTCACCCCTCTGGCAAGGGTCAACCGGTCTCTTGGGAGGACGAACAGTAAATCATTCGGAAAGAATGACCTTATGGATGTATTATTTCTTGGATAATACACGATTTCGCCAGACAAAGTTTAAGTAACTCGAGTTTTATTATACAGGGTCCTGCGGCTCATGTTAACATCAATTAACTAAATTAACAAAACGTCAATGGAACAATTTATTAAGGATAAGAAAAAAAACCGAAGTGACACAAAAGTGGTGGACAAAGAATAGCGTTTATTGAAAACAACTATATAATTAATCAATCACGGACATGTGTACCCATGTTCTATTAGTAGGACTATTCTAGAGGTCCAATCAGTCCCTTCAGTACACCCCCTCTTTACGTCATCGCCAAAACACCGTATCTTCAGATAACCCACCCCTCTCCACCGGATCCAAAACTGACAACCCCGCTCCTGCTTTTGAAAGAAACACACACAGAGAGAGGAAAGCAACCGACCGTCTGTCCCGATAAAAATTAAAATCCTTTTGAGCAAACCGATTTCGGAGTCCTGGCTTAGTCCTTATCTCGTGGTCGCACACTTGGGGACCCCAGGAGGACCGTAGGGGTAGTCGGGCGGGGAGTCACCGCCCTGTCGCAGCGGCACACGTCCTCCAGTACGAAGCTGGGGGTGTATTACATCACATACAGTCGGCTGGATCTCCACTCCTGTCCTTGCCAGATACCCAGACATTCATATGGGAACACTGGGGGACTTTTAGTCATTTCGAGCACGTACGTTTACCCGATCTCGAGGTTCAGATCACGTTGGAAGGACCTTCTGTTCGGTGGCTTTCATTGCGTGTTATGCCACGGTCACACCAGGCTGTTAGTTGCTGGTGCTGCTAGTAGCGACAGCAGCCAGCGGGTATTTTGTGGTCACATTAGGCAATTTACCAGGAAAAGTACTGCTGTCGCACTGGTGGTTACTACCAGCAAGTTTCAGTTCAAACTACAAGGTCAACAATATTTCTTTCTGGTTATGCAGGTTTTTTTACACCATTCACAACTCATCAAGTTACATCTTCCATTGTCCAGATGAAGAATGTTCAACATCCAAAGTCACCAATGACCATTTGCTTTAATGCCAGCACTTACTCATCCAAATCTCTATACAGCTCAAAGTCAACCCGTCAAAATCATCCCCAATACCAACACCAAGTCCACATCGAACTTCTACTTGCACCCTTGGTGCAGTTCTGGAAGTGTATGCTTCCAGAACTGCACCAAGGGTCGTACTGTACAGAGCTGGCCGTAGCAGATCGAAATCTAAATCTGCGGAATAAATCAAATTGGCATTAAAATACTATCAGCGTTGGCAATCGGGCGTTAACACAGATGGTATCTGTATTCCGTGGGGTACGATCCACCCTCCAACCCTACAACTACCCCTAGGTACCAGTTCTTAGCGCGTCCAAGCCAAATGCTTCCAGATAGCGCACACATGGGTACATTTTATGAGCTCATTGTTGCATTTTTCAAACGTAGCACCGTCCCAACCCCTGCGAATGATGGATACGGTAATTGATGGCTTGCAATTTATCAAAATAGACTGTAAGGGGTGTAGAGGCGGTCCCCAGGAATCACTGAGTAGCGTGTACGAGCAAGTTCATGAATGTAGAACTGCATATACAGGTTGATGGCGGTATTGTTTATGTTATTTTTATACTGCGTATTATTATTATTTATTATTATTATTATGAAGTGGACACGATTGCGCCCAAACGGAACAACCGATCGGGCTGAAATTTGGTATGCATATTTAGGATTACCGAAGGACGAACTGGAGTGTTTTTGGTGACAATCTTCTAGCCGGAAGTGGACAATGTTACATAGATTTTCTTAGGGATTTATCCGATTTTGGCAAAACTGATATCAACTCAGCAGATCAGTGGAATGAACGATTTAAGACGCTATAAGGGTTTCTAGAAGCAGTTTGACAGAATCCACAGCCTTTGTGGTGGTATTGCAAATTGTCAGATTTTGACAAACGTCAGTGCCACTAACATTACATGACTTTAAATGTCAAGCGAGTTTCTATATCGACTGAAGTGTCAATTCAGACAATATTAAGGACGTGTGGCAATATTAAGGACGTGTTTTTCTTATTTTGCTGATTTTGCTATTGCAAAGCAAACATAGACATTCACTTGCTGACTCAAACCTTATACGTTGATGCGTATAGCTTTGTTCTTTTATCCTTCAAGGATCACAGCGGAGCAAATCTTTTTAAATGACAATGACAATGATAAAAATAAAATAGTTTGTTTGAGTTGTGGTTTGAAAAAATTTGGTCACTCATTTTGACTCTTTATCACTGAAAAAGTATACTGTACTACCTTCGGCAAGTTATTTTAAAAAAATAGGTCATTTAGTTTGCTCTAGATTGTACAGAGTGATAAATATATAGTTGTCTAACTTTAAGCAAGTTATTTTGCTAACCCAAAAACAAACAATCATTCTAATTACAACTCTATCGCAGTTCCTAAGAATTAAAAAGTTATGAGACGAAAAGTCATATTATCAAGTATTTCCACTTCAAGTTTAATTAATAAAAATTGGACGTAGCTTTGGAAGACAATATATTGAGAAGATCAATATATTGAAATATTGATAAGACATATCATATCTTGGATTAGCAATTCTACTTATTTAAGTTGTTTACACACCAGTAATTTTGGAAAAATCTTTTGATAAGATGCATATCGACAGATGTCAAGAATTAAAGGAAAAATAATCATCTTGAGGAGATTAGATGTATGTAATTACTGTTTTGTGTGCACTCCAATATCCAATAAGTGTTTTATTTCATGGGTGACTTGCAAGGATTATCAGGAAAACCAGGATTGTAGTGGTATAGCCTACACTGAGAGAACTCTATTCTTGGATATCAAGAAAAAATGTTCTTGTGTATATAGTGTAGTATGAAGAGGATAATTTTGCTATCCAAATAATATTTTATTGTAATAAGAATTTCAGTATATGTTATAGTTATTTCAACGGCTAGTTATTCTTCCGGTTTAAGAATTTAGCATGTTTATGGTGAGCATATTTTGCTCTGACGAAGAAATTGTTATTCTTCTACATACAAAAAGAGTAAGACGTTCGTTTTACATCAATTGGGTGAAAAATATACATGCTTCAACGAACAAACAGTTTCTTGACCCAAAAGGATACGTACGTATCGCTCAAAACAGACGTAATTCCTTTCAAGCAGTTCCTTCATACTTAAAACAAGAAAACGTAAAACTTGGAACATCAAGAAAATCATATCTTTACTCTGAGATTTTTATGTTTTACTTGAACCAACCAAATGATCTTTCCGCGGATATAGAAACAGGTGATATTCTTTACTCAAAGATATTCGTGTAGGCTCATGAAGAAAAAGAAAATCCTTGTACGTCAGTGGCGTCCCAATGGCCCGAGACCTCTGTGCGATGTCACATCGATATTAATTTTGTGGCAACCTCAAAATAATTTATAGCGCCATACATCAACATTTTTTCCGGCTCGCAGATCCCAGAAGATAACCTCGTCATCCGTGCGTCTCCCTTTTTCCTCCGCCGCCACCTCCTCCTCCTCGGAGGAGGAGGAGGAGGACGAAAAAATCGCAGGTGTCTTTGTGATATCCATTAATGAACCTATTTAAATGCATAACACGAGGGTCGCGACCGATCGCGCCCGAATAACCCCGAGGGAGAACCGTCCGACCCCCAGAGGACGCCACCGTCGCTCCTGACGGCCCTCCGCGATGACAGCGCCTCTACCGGATAACTTTCCCGACGCGACTCAACGCGGATGGGTTTTTGTAGGCCAAACGGGGTTGTTTATATGTAAAAGAGAGGAGGGGTGGATAAATATTAATGAAGAAGGGTTGATTTTGGGAATTTTTGACGAAAATCCTAGATTCAAATTAAAGTTTTGAAGAAATATCTCGTTTTCTAAAAATTATATTTAAAAAATAAATGTAAAAAATGGTTTATTATCATAATAATTATCATAATAATGAACCATTTTTCTCGAGCTTTCTAGGGTAGTTACCCCTATTAATTACCTACAACTTGATGTACGAATCAAAGTTATGCAAGAATATTCACAGAAGTTATTAAATATTTTATCTGTCTGTCGTCGAATTCCTTGTTGTGTGGTAGGTCAACATTATTATGATTTAAGGGGTGTTATTGACTGGGCAAAACTCGGACCTTTTAAGGGTAGTTACCCCTATTAATTACCTACAACTTGATGTACAAATCAAAGTTATGCAAGAATATTCACAGAAGTTATTAAATATTTTATCTGTCTGTCGTCGAATTCCTTGTTGTGAGGTAGGTCAACATTATTATGATTTAAGGGGTGTTATTGACTGGGCAAAACTCGGGCCTTTTTAGGATAGTTACCCCTATTAATTACCTACAACTTGATGTACAAATCAAAGTTATGCAAGAATATTCACAGAAGTTATTAAATATTTTTTCTGTCTGTCGTCGAATTCCTTGTTGTGAGGTAGGTCAACATTATTATGATTTAAGGGGTGTTATTGACTGGGCAAAACTCGGGCCTTTTTAGGGTAGTTACCCCTATTAATTACCTACAACTTGATGTACAAATCAAAGTTATGCAAGAATATTCACAGAAGTTATTAAATATTTTATCTGTCTGTCGTCGTATTCCTTGTTATGAGGTAGGTCAACATTATTATGATTTAAGGGGTGTTATTGACTGGGCAAAACTCGGACCTTTTAAGGGTAGTTACCTCTATTAATTACCTACAACTTGATGTACAAATCAAAGTTATGCAAGAATATTCACAGAAGTTATTAAATATTTTATCTGTCTGTCGTCGAATTCCTTGTTGTGTGGTAGGTCAACATTATTATGATTTAAGGGGTGTTATTGACTGGGCAAAACTCGGACCTTTTAAGGGTAGTTACCCCTATTAATTACCTACAACTTGATGTACAAATCAAAGTTATGCTAGAATATTCACAGAAGTTATTAAATATTTTATCTGTCTGTCGTCGACTTCCTTGTTGTGAGGTAGGTCAACATTATTATGATTTAAGGGGTGTTATTGACTGGGCAAAACTCGGACCTTTTAAGGGTAGTTACCCCTATTAATTACCTACAACTTGATGTACAAATCAAAGTTATGCTAGAATATTCACAGAAGTTATTAAATATTTTATCTGTCTGTCGTCGAATTCCTTGTTGTGAGGTAGGTCAACATTATTATGATTTAAGGGGTGTTATTGACTGGGCAAAACTCGGACCTTTTAAGGGTAGTTACCCCTATTAATTACCTACAACTTGATGTACAAATCAAAGTTATGCAAGAATATTCACAGAAGTTATTAAATATTTTATCTGTCTGTCGTCGAATTCCTTGTTGTGTGGTAGGTCAACATTATTATGATTTAAGGGGTGTTATTGACTGGGCAAAACTCGGACCTTTTAAGGGTAGTTACCCCTATTAATTACCTACAACTTGATGTACAAATCAAAGTTATGCTAGAATATTCACAGAAGTTATTAAATATTTTATCTGTCTGTCGTCGAATTCCTTGTTGTGAGGTAGGTCAACATTATTATGATTTAAGGGGTGTTATTGACTGGGCAAAACTCGGACCTTTTAAGGGTAGTTACCCCTATTAATTACCTACAACTTGATGTACAAATCAAAGTTATGCTAGAATATTCACAGAAGTTATTAAATATTTTATCTGTCTGTCGTCGAATTCCTTGTTGTGTGGTAGGTCAACATTATTATGATTTAAGGGGTGTTATTGACTGGGCAAAACTCGGACCTTTTAAGGGTAGTTACCCCTATTAATTACCTACAACTTGATGTACAAATCAAAGTTATGCAAGAATATTCACAGAAGTTATTAAATATTTTATCTGTCTGTCGTCGTATTCCTTGTTATGAGGTAGGTCAACATTATTATGATTTAAGGGGTGTTATTGACTGGGCAAAACTCGGGCCTTTTTAGGGTAGTTACCCCTATTAATTACCTACAATTTGACGTACTAATCAAAGTTATGCATTAACTTTCGCAATTGTTATAAACATTTATATAACCCACTTGATAAGCCGCACACCAATTTATCGCTTTACTTATGTAAGAGGGGTTGTAACCATAAGGGTAGTGTCGTATTGATACCATTACTAGATGTAGAATTTCATGTAGATTCCGAATTTGTTATCCCCGCTGTTCTACGATATCGGTGGATGGCGTTATTTGCAATTCTATTCGAGGACACCATGAGCTGTTTTAGATGAAGCGCTGGTAATTAAATTAATTTTTTTGGTAAACCATTTTGTGGGCAAAACTCTGGGGTATACTACTTGAATAGCTCTATCGATTGATATATGTTTCATTAAGAAATTCGAACAAAAAAGTTATGGGTAGGTATCCTTTAAGGCTATCTTCTCCCCGGTTAAAAATTACCCGAAAAATTTTTAGATATGTTATATCTAACTTTACGTTACGTTGGAGCCATAATTACGTAAATGTTTCCTAGAATTTTATTGATAAGTAGATACTCGAACACGTCCAAAAGTCGAAATTGTCATGTTGTTTGGTACACACACTCGATCACCTGACTAAATTCCAGTAAAAATACCAATCTTAAGTGGCACTTGAAAGATAAGATATTGATTGTTCTATAAGTATATAAGATAGGAGTAAACTCGACTAGTAACAGAAGTTTGCAAACGTGTTTAAACTAAAACGCCCTTCTACATATTACCAAAATGAACGCCGCTGTGGTAAAGCCAGGAAGTTCCTCCTCAGACAAAGAGGGGTACCACCACATCTCCAGCAACTATTGTACCAGCAGAAACCAAAAAATGCATGCAATGCAACGCCAGAGTAAGGCAAGTATCATTTTTATCGATATATTTATTATGTAATACTTCATTTCGTCGCACAAATGCGCTTAAAATGTACCGTATTTTAAACATTTTAGTTGTGCGATATTGTCTTAAACGTTGGTGGAGATATATACCATGGACATAAGGTTGTTCTTGCATCGGCCAGCGAATATTTCTCGGAAATGTTTGGTAAATACATAAAAAACGAAGATATTTTCAAATATTTAATACATCTTCTTTCTAGGTGATAATAAACAAGAAGCAATCGTGGAATATCAAATCGATAACATTTCGCCGATAGCGTTTAAAGCGCTTCTGCAATTCATGTACACGGGCGAAATTGTTATAACAACCGCGATAGTGCAAGACGTTATCAAGGCCAGCAAGAGGTTCAAGATTGATTCTTTGGAGACGGCATGTCAGGAATCAATGAGCAAACTGTTAAATCCAACAAACTGCCTCCAAATCAAAAACATAGCAGGTTGGTATTATAATCACATAGTATTTTGAGCAGTTTTATCTCGTAAATTTGTATGCGATGAAAACTTTGGTCAGCTGATTCGTGATTATATACAAATTCCTTCGAACCTATTGTGGTTATGAACAGAGATGTTGATGGTTTGATATCGCAAAAACTCTTGAAATATAAATCTTTATTCAATTACATAGAATTTATACGAATGAGATGTATAAGTTATATCTATGATGGGGGGGGGGATCATAAATCGCAAATCCATATACTTAATTCATTTTTTCTTTAAACGAATCCCGAAGTCGTCAATTATGAAAAGACACACAGTATAGTGATTAGTATAAAAGTATTGCTTAAAATAATTTTAAGAAATGTGAAATTTACTGTAACTAATCATGTTTGTAGACGAAGAACAAGCTGAGAAGCTGTCCAAGGAATGTCATGCCTATTCCCTGCACCACTTTGACGAAATAGCAGAAAGAGAAGAATTCGTCCAATTATCATTGCCTGAAGTATAATGACTCTTTCTGTAAGGTTCAGGAGGCACCTCATTTATTGATCATTTTTAGGTGAAACAATTAATATCAGATGAAGACCTTCTGGTGTCGACTGAGGAGAAAGTCTACTCTACAATACTCAAGTGGGTAAAGCACGATCCTCCAAGCAGAGCAGCAAATCTCTCTGAGGTAATGCCTATTAAATAGTATATGGAAGTAGGGTTAGGATTCACGGTATTCCTCCTTGTTTCTTCTAGTTGATGGCGTATGTTAAGTTTCCCCTACTGGACAAAACATTTTTCATGAAAAATGTTGTAAAAGAACCTTTGATGAGGGAAAATACGGAGTGCTTTAATCTTGTGACGAAAACAACGGGCTATCACATGGGGATCGAATGTGAGGAAAAGACATCGATAGTTCTTCCAAGAAAACATAATAGGGAACTTGCTTCATACATATTTGTCGCAGGAGGTCGATGTGGGGGTAAGTGTTGACTATATGTCTGAGTCACTTTGTTAAACCATAATTTCCAGATTTGTTAACTAAACTTACATCTTAATATTTTTTGATTAGATTTAAGAGTCGCCGATTGTGAACTCTACGATTTAAAAACCAATAGATGGCATACATTTACGTCGATGCAGTGCAGTAGATCTAGTCACACTCTTATTGGTTTTAAACAACTGGTATATGCTTTTGGAGGTTTGGATCATAGTGGCAATATACTTTCATCAGTGGAATATTACAATCCGTTAAAAGACTCTTGGACAACGACAGCGTCTTTACCGTGTGCAAAATTTGGGTCAGGTAAGAACAACAGAGATTGAAAATTACAGTTTATAAAATTCCTAATAAACGACCATTATCGTAGGAGTTTGTTCCATCGACAACTCAATATACATATGTGGAGGAAGAATAGCAGGCAACTCATATCTAAACAGCGTGGACAAGTTCGATCCGACAACCGGCGTTTACGGATCGTCCACTCCTATGAAAACCAACAGAGCACGGTTCACCCCAGCTGTCGCAGGTAACACAGATCAAGCAGAAAACTAAAGATTTAATAACACGTCGGTTTCTTTTTTCAGATAACCGTATCTACGCAATTGGAGGTATAACTGATGGTCATCAGCAACTAAAATCAATGGAGATGTTCGACCCACGTGAAGGAAAATGGACAGATGCGCCATCTATGAGTACAGCTAGATGTGGCCACGGCGTGGCTGTCTTGGATCCATATATATACACATCTCCAGCAGGTGTGTTACAAAATCATAAGAAAAAATAATGGAAATCAAGAGCGTAGTTTAATAAATTGATTTTCAGAGTCTGCTTGGGAACGTTTTAATATTCGCAGGAATGCCTGGGAGCCTATCTTGGGCACGTGCAATGCAGAAGGCCCCTTCGACCAAACTGGATCTGTTTATCTCCTGGGCATTCCGCCCCGTTCAAGACCGATTCAATTCCATACCGATACAAAAGCTGTTTTTGATCTACCACCAATGCTGAAGAAAAGGGAATGGCCAGGCATTACACTTATGGACTGCTTACAATTCAAATTTCGAGATTAAACTAAATAATGAATTTAAAATGTGTATTCATTGCTTACAATACCCAACCATATACGTAACGCATACGCCTTCAACTCGTAAAGGAACAAACATCAGTTGTTTACTCCTCCTATATTTCTGATATTGAGCACTCTATCAGGGATGATCCTAGAAGAGTTTGGAGCTTTATTCGCCGAAGAAGAGGCACCTCTCATATTCCCTCGAGATAAACCTATGGCCAGGTGGAATTCAAGACTCCTAAAGAAATTGTCGATGCTTTTGCTCACCATTTTTCGACCTCTTTCACAAATAATATTCCGGCTGGTGCAGATGATGGTTTTTCCAACCATTAAAGAACCATTTTATTACGAAGATTAAGCTATACAGTATGGTAATTTTCCCTTTTACACTCGTACAACGTATACCTAATGTGACTAGAATTAAAGAAAGAAGAATTGAAAAGATGTAATAAATATCAAAACATACCTTTCTTTAAACTAATCCCTATTCGTTTAAAGGTTATGTTAAATTTTTTATTTATGTATAATTTTTCGAATTAGAAATGAATTATTATTGGGGTGTATTGTTCCATTTTTTTTTACAACAAAAACTATCCAACTGTATTAAGAGTACAAAATATAAAATCAAACAAATGTATTTCTTTGCAGATAGCTCTTTCAAGTAAAGAAGATATGTTTGAAACAAATAAGTATTCTTAAATTTCAAAAAATGCGTTGCATAAGCTGAAAGAAATATTTTATTTGAAATATTTCTTAAGTAAAAATAGTTTTCACTGCAAAAAAAAAACAGATGGTTTTCCATAATTTCCGTAAAGTAGAAATTGTTTAGGTTTAATTGCAGAAAGCGTTTGAATAAATCTGATTTTATTTGAAAGAAAGATCGGCCTTGAGGTAAATAAATGTTCTATTTGAAATTATTTGGAGAAGAGAAAGATTTGAGTAAAAAGATTATGTGTTTGAATAAAAAACGTTATCGTTATCGATATGTCTACTGGCGGGGAGATGGCGCTGACGTCTCTAGTCACACATCGGCTTAGTTTGAGTTTATATAAGCTAAGCTATGGAAAACGTACGATATTCTGGTTTCTCCTCATTTGGAAATAAGTCTGTGGTCTTTACTAAAGATTTCCGTGGAGAAAAATAATGTAATGAGTCCACCATAATCTTTTATTGTCTTTTTCAACTACACTATGTTTGGCTTATAATAAAGGTCCCATGATTATAATCCAAACATAATAAAATAATAATTAAATTAATGAAAAATTAGTTATTTTAATTTAACAAAAAATGAATTCACGTTCGCAATATTTATATAATTTGAATGTACACTTTACTGAAACTAAACTACTATTTGGTTAGGTTATGGTAAAGGAAGATTTTTTATTTAAAAGGAAGGTAGACTTCTTGAAAGAAAATGTTCATTTCTTTTGAAAATATTATGTTCTTAAATTTAAATTAATTAACGTTCATACAAATAACTTTGAATTTAATAAATCTTACAAAAGAAATAATTTCTTTGTGGCAACCAAAGCTTCGTCTGCACTATTTAACATCGATCTTTCTTTGACTTGAAGCAAATTCGTTTCATTCAAATTTTTTTCTCTCTGTATAGACCAGTGTTTTCCAACGTGGGGCGTACGCCCCACTGGGGGGCAATATGATTGTTGAGGGGGGCAATTGGAATATAGAAAAATTTTGAAAAAAAAACCTACCTTAAAGTCTCTTTGTACCGTTCATACTGCAACCGTTAATCATATCCTTGAGGCTAATTATTAAATATCCCTACACAATTCTAAATCTGAAAAAAAAAAACACACAATAGGGAAAAATTTAATTAAGCCATCAATCAATATTTGTAAAAACGATTTTAGAAAAATATGTCAAAGATGTGATAGCTATGCCACTTAAGATACATTGTTGAGGAACATTTTGTTGAAGGTATGTTATTCTGTAAATTAGAAAGCGTCACAACCTCCGGAGATATTCTTCATAAACAAAATAATTACTTCAATGTCTTTAATATTCCAATACAGAAGATAACATCCTGTACTGCAGACTGTGCTCCTAACATGATGGACAAGAAAAGCGACTGTTTAAAGATAAGAATCCAGAAATGCTTCTTGTGCATTGTCTAATATAGCTCCATAGGGAAAACTTGGTAACCAAAAATGTTTGTCCAGTTCTCAATGAAGATTAAATTCGGTTATAAAATATGTCAATTGTATCAAAGCTAATGCCGAATGTGACATTTCAAGTTAATTTGTGAAGTACAAAATAATTCGTACTTTTTATAACTAAATTTAATACTTCATTGAACAAATATTTTTGGCTACCAAGTTTTCCCCGTGGATTACACAATGCACAAAAAGCATTTCTGGATTTTCATCTTTAAACAGCCACTTTTCTTGCCCATCATGTTAGGGTCACGATTGGCAGCACAAGATGTTATGTTCTGTATTGGAATATTATCGACATAATTAATAACATAGTTTTTTAACTTAGAAAAAATATCTCTGGAGGTCGTGGTGCTTTCTTATGATTTGCAGAATAACATTTCCTCAAAAAAATGTTCCGTATTAATGTACCTTACATAAGTTATCAACAAGGCCTCAGTGCCTCTCACTCTTGCTCATTTTAACCATTCTTTTTCTGACAGTGTTGTTACTAAGGGGCACAGCTATCACATCTTTGTCATCTTTTTCTAAAACCGTTTTTACAAATGTTGATATTGACAGTTTAATTAAATGTTCCCCTATTTTGTGCTTTTTCCAGATTTAGCAATGAGCACGAATATTTGATAACTAGAGTCAAGGGTACGATTAACACTTGCAGTGACAATTTCAGTTTTAGAGTAAATGTTTAACTTTGTGTTGTTATAATAAGATATGGCAGATTTGTGTTGTATTAGTTTTTAAGTGAATGTTTATTTCTATTTTGTTATAATAGAATATGTAGCAAATTTTGTTTCTGTTAAAATGCTTAGTATTTATTTCAATAATCAAATAAATTATTGTTTTATGTTATTATTTTTATACCCCCAATGGCGCAAGTTTTTCATTACGTCACAGAGAGGAAATTAGTCAAAGTTTGTTGGGCAGAATGTGTACCAATGACGAAATAAGAAATGTACACCGTTCCGAGTAAGGTTCATTTCCAACTCTGTTATAGGTATAAAAAAAGACAATATGAAGTGGGGCATGAGATTCTTAGACCAGCTTCGGTGGGGCATAGCTCAAAAAAGGTTGGGAAACACTGGTATAGACAAAAGTCAATCAACTCTTTTTATTATACCCGCTTCTTTCCTCTTTATCTATTTCCGGGGGTTAAACAACCCCACCTACTACGCTTTAAAATCATTTGCAAGGTGGATGTCGTGGTAGGAATATTTTTCACTTGACAGGTGTCAAGTGAAGAACTGTGACATGTTTTATTCATGGTGGTTACGGCGCGGCGTGGCGCCATGTAAAATGCACCCGAGTGCCTCTAGTGTCTCGAACTCGGTCATGCGAAACGGTGGCATTTCTTTGGTGGTAGCATTTCTTTGGTGGTGGCATTTGTTATACCTATTATATCACCCTTGCCAATGAAGGAACAAATGACCGCTACTTTATGTTACACCTGTGATACGTACATTATCACCTTCTATTATGGGTGTCGTTGATATAGGAAGGGTGACAAAAACGTGGCGTGAAAAGCGTTATTAGGTTTTTGGCTGTTTTGAGAGGTGATAATTTGTGGATATCTAGGGTTGTTGGACAGTTGTTTTGGTGTTATTATACTGGGTTAAAAAAATGTTTGAAAAGAGGCAACACACTGTGGATCGACCCAATACAAATGTTGGATAAAACTAGAAAGAGTTAGTGGTGGAATTTGATGACATTTTATTTCTAAGGGTGTAACGACAAGCTGACTTCAATGTTAAGTATATTTTTCTCTGACGAAGACAAAGTAATTCTTCAATAAAAAAGTGGACGTTCGTCTTACAACAAAAATATTTCGTTGGACGAAAAATATATATGCTTCAACGAAAAAACAGTTTCTTGACTCAAGATTCTTACTCTGAGAGATGCATAGAAAGTTGTGCTATTACTTTACAGATGGCGCTAACAGTTTCTCGCGTCTTTTGCCACATACCACCGCTATATAAGTTCGACGATATTGAGTCTTCGTATATTGTTTGTTTACACCTATGCATAAGTGTTTTATTTCATGGGTGACTTACAAGGATTATGAGGAAAACCAGGATTGTAGTGGAATAGCCTACACAGAAAGAACTGTATTGTGTGAAGAACTGTATTATGTAATAAGAATGTCAAGTAGTCAACGGCTATTCTTCCGGTTTAAGAGTTTAGTATGTTTATGTTGAGTATATTTCGCTCTGACGAAGAAAATGTTATTCTTCTAGATATAAAAAGAGTAAGACGTTCGTTTTACATCAATTGGGTGAAAAATATACATGCTTCAACGAACAAACAGTTTCTTGACCCAAAAGTATACGTACGTATCGCTCAAAACAGACATAATTCCTTTCAAGCAGTTCCTTCATACTTAAAACAAGAAAACGTAAAACTTGGAACATCAAGAAAATCATATTCTTACTCTGAGGATGTCATATTTCACTTGAACCAACCAAATGATCTTTCAGTGGATGTAGAAACAAGTGATATTCTGCTTTTTGGGCGTATTGTAGATGGCGCTGGTAGCGCAAGCGAGCGTCCTGGCTATAGGCAGCTATAGCAAGATCTCGTTCCATCGTTCGCCCATCAGCGGATGAATGAAATAGAAGGAGCCAGGGTGGCTGGTGGTATTGTTGATAGGTATCCCTGGTTGCCCCGGTAACGCAGATTAACGGGCCGCGCACCCGATGTCTATTTTGTACAGTCCTCGGCAACAACCGGATCCAATCATAGTACACTCCGCCCGCGAACTGAGCCGACGTGGCGCGTTCACAACTTACTCCCCAACCAAAGCATCGAGGGATGCACACTATAGGCTTGTTCTTGGACAGCCAGTGCGTTTAGGGTCTTCAAGTGATTCAGTCGCCTTCATTTTTTTAATTATTCTCTTCACAGTTGACGAAGTTAAATGTTCCGAACAAAATTGTGTAGAAGTCAAAGTTTTATTATTTTTGAAATATTGTTTAATAATGAAAACGCGTTGTTCTGTAGTGTGGTGCTACATTTTTAACCTAACCTTAAACTGTCAACTGTCACGCGTTTTTGTTTTTGTTGGGAACACTGTACATATTGCCTTTATAAGCTGAGGTATGGAAAACGAGCGATATTCTGGTTTCTTTTCATTTCTGTATAAATTTGTCGCTTTTAATTAAAGATTTTCGTGAAGAACAATTCTAATGAGTCCATAATATTTTTTTTCTACTTTGCATTCACAATGCACACATTGTAACACTGTTTTCGGTGTTACAATTAGCAAATTGTAATACCGTTTTTAGTAACTTTTTTCTAAGATTGGTGACATTGATATCAAATGCATGTCAAACGAAAATACACATAACCACAAAAGTAAGCACAAACTGATTTTTTAGAATCGCACAAACTGCGAAGTATGTATATTTTTATACATATTTAAACATGCGTGTTGCATCCTAGGTTTCGTACTACTAGTATATGATGGTATATAATAATTATCAATAATTAATTTTTCACAGATATTTGAATTTAAGTGACAGATGACAGTGTTACCAACGGTTGCACCCATAAATACCCTAGATTGGAATTTTACCTAATATACTTCTAAATTTGACGTCTTATAAAACTTGTATAATAATATACTATTATTGTGTTCTTTCGATTATGACCTTACTTGTACTCCAAACATAATAAAAAAATGGTTAAATTAAAAAAAGATGATTTTATTGTAACAAAAAAAATAATTAACTGAAACTAAACTACACAGAAAGAATTCTGTTCTTGAATGTCAAGAATAATTATTCGTGGCTATATAGTGTACCATGAAGAGGATTTTTTTCTATCCAATTAATAGTTTATTCTAATAAGAATTTCAATATGGTTGTTTCAACGGTTAGTTATTCTTACGATTTAAGAAGTTAGTATGTTTATGTTAAGTATATTTTTTTCTGACGAAGAAAAAGTTATTCTTCTATAAAAAAGTAGAAGTTCGTCTCTTACAACAACAAAAATATTTTGTTGGACGAAAACTATATATGCTTCAACGAAAGAACTTTCTTGACCCAAGATTCTTACTTTGAGAGATACATAGAAAGTTGTGCTATTATTTTTCAGATGGCGCTAACAGTTTCTCGCGTCTTTTGCCACATATCACTGCTATATAAATTCGACGATATTGAGTGCTCGTATATTGTTTGTTTACATCTATGCATCAGTGTTTTATTGCATGGGTGACATACAAGGATTATGAGGAACACCAAGATTGTAGTGGAATTAGCCTATACAGAGAGAACGCTATTCTTGGATACCATGTTCTTGCGTATATACTGTAGCATGAAGAGGACATTTTTGCTATCCAAAAAATATATTTTATTGTAATAAGAATTTCAATCTATGTAGTCATTTCAACGGCTAGTTATTCTTTCGGTTTAAGAGTTTAGTATGTTTATGTTGAGTATGTTATGCTCTGACGAAGAAAATGTTGTTCTTCTACATATAAAAAGAGTAAGACGTTCGTTTTACATCAACAACAATATTTTGTTGGGTGAAAATGATACCAATTACGTCGTTAATTCATACATTATAATACTATACTCTTTCCGGAAATAAGCAATACCCATGGGGCTGAAAAGGATTAGATAACATTAAAGATTGGAAAGATAAAATTTTCATGTACTGCTCAACAGGATTAATCCTCAGGACCTGTTAAAAATAATGGTAACACAACAACAAATACAAAATCCTAAAAAACAAATCGAAAAAATCGTCGCAAACAAACAAAAAAGAAAAATTGAGTAAGTTGTGAACGAGCCAGAGCGCTGGTAGTACGTACTGGTGCCGCTAGGTGGCCACGGAGATAGAGCCGTCACTGGGACGATGGGAGAGAGGGCGGTCATGCATATAGATTAGCTGTTTTACCGGCACGACCGGAGTCGTCGTCGGTTTTGGTTCTCTTTCGGTCTTTTGGCCTTGCCATCAAGCCACCATAAGACCTCTAAGGTGCCTCTAACTGTCCCCACGGCGGGTACACGTATGGGGGACGACGTCGACCGTTCCCGACGCCAGCTATACCTATCCGCGACATTCTCCCCGGCCAAATTACGTAAATAAACGCGTCTGGATGTGGTCTGATGCCTGCCTGGATTAAGGGATGTAGGTACATCCTTGGGAAATGAGGCTATATGGGGTAATGAGGAGATTTTCGTGATGGGATGGATGTTTTTTTTTTCTTTCGTGGAGGTAACTTTTCGGGGTCTTATAAGGTGGTTCTTCTCACAAACATTTCTGAAAATAATGCAAGGCAGATGGCATTATCCTCTCACACAAGTCGATGGCAATTATCGCAGAATTGCGACGTTGAAGAATTATCACGAGAAATGTTTGGTTCCAACAAGATGGTGCCTCACTACGCATTTTCCCTGGACATTTAATCTCTCGTGTCCCCTGATTTCACAGCTCCTGATTGTTTTTTATGAGGACATCTAAAGACGAAGGTCTACGTCGATAAACGTCGAAATCGGCAAGAGTTGAAAGAAGATATCACAACACAAGTTAGGGCAATTGACATCGACTTGTGTGAGAGGGTGATGCTGAACTTTGAGGAACAACTATAGCAGTGGATTGCAAAAAACCGCCTTACATTATGTTCAGAACATAATGCTTTACTTTTTCGTAATTACATGTTTTCTTTTTTTCGTTAAACAACAGTAACCATCCACTTCAGCCAAGACACAATTTTCTCAGTAGAAGTGGGTTAGGTGTTTGATTCAAGATAAGTTTAGTTGCAATGGTAAATTATTAAGTCACACCAAACAGTCATCAACTACAAAGGACTATACGTAGTTTTGAATGAAACTTTGTAGTGTTACTTCAATTATTTGAAAATATCGACCAAATTAATATTGTTTAATTTCAACATAGGATGGATTGAAGAGAATGATAATTATCAGTATAAGTAATTGGTTGTTTTGCTTGGAAAAACTAATGTTTCAGAAAAAGATTTTTAGGTTTGGTTCAATACCTTCTGTGTTCTGAATAGAGTGTTTCATTCTCACTGCAAGTAACTGTCATTTTAAATGAAATACGATCAGTTATTCAAAGTAAGTAATTTACATTCAACATAATATATTGATTTGAAATGAATACTTTTGTTGTTTTGTTCAAACTATCTACCGCTGCTGCAAAGGGGTAAAAAAGTTTTTATATACCAATACAGTAATTTATTATAAAAATAAAAAATACATTCGAAATAGGTACAAAATACATAAAAAAATATAAAATAATTAAATGTTATCTGATACATTTCAAAGTATTAAATACATATAATGATTAAATAATACCTCTGATGAATTTGTTGTCATTGATTTGCATCTCTTACTTTGGACCATGCTATAAAAACACCTTGGTCCACTATATGCAGTTCTGTAGTAACTTTAGTAATGCATCATTTGCACCTGTGGTAAAATATAATAAGTTCATACATATGATAGATATATACGGTTTCTCACCTCAGATGTTTCCAAATCTAATAGCTTAACAGCTTCCCGGAAAGCAATTCGATCTCCAATAGCCAGGATAAGTTCTTTTACTTCTTCCTCTGCAAGTTTTCTTATGTTTTCCACAGTTATTTTATTGCCTTGAAAATATAGAATGCACATAGCGTATTAAAATTTTCATAAAAAGTAGTTATACGCATATACTTACTGTCAAATATCGGTATCAGATGATCTGATGAGATTGATTTTAAAAAATCATCCACGCTGTCCATTATCACATGTGATAACTGATAAGGATAAGTCACAATACAATCAAGCGTATATCAAAGCCCGACAACCACGTATAACACGCACAAGACTGCTAACCGATAGGCATTAACCAATATCGCATTGGGTTGTTAACGTTGTGATTGGAGAATGTGTGGTAAAATTTCTCATAATGCGTATCCAAAAACTGTTGCCGTTCCCTGTCGTGTCAGACGGGTGTCACAAACCGCGCAAACTCTAAGCTTACCGCACAATGAAACCACCCAATATTTTAAACTATTTGTTAGCTTGATTCACACAAAACGTGTCTTGCATCAACCAACCAATTTTACTTGTTTTGAAGCTCGTATTTTACATGTGTGATCTTGATTCAATCCAATGGTTCTTTTTATTAGAATATATGGTATTTTTCAATACAAAACACTATATTCTTAAAAGAACTCGTAAGAACATTTAAAGCTATCCATCATAATTTTATGTGGAAACAAAATGGGAAAGTAAAAATCAAAGAAAAACTTGAATTAATTATATATAATCTTGAATCCATGGTATTTTGTTATATATTGGTATGTATCTTTGTATGCCTCTATAATATCAATTTTGATCTACAAATTTCGCCAAATTTCCAATAACACAACATTTGCTTTCATTACGTTGGAAATTCATTATAATTATGTACCCGCGCAACAGGTAATAACTTCATCGAACTACGGTCATTAGGAGATTAGAGTTTCAATTAATACCCCATAGGGTTAGAAGGGTCAATGGACACTACAATAATCCAGGGAAAATTGATCATCTCACCAATTTATTTCTGATGATACAACACTAAACAACACACCCAATATTTACTGGGTGAAAACTCGTGAGCGCACCAAGAAAACGGTCATTTTTGCAATGATTTTAAAGAAGCACTGGAAACGCTATTGAAACACAGCCGCTACAAAACCAGCCGCTACAAAACTGTTCTCAAATAGTGAAAATTTATGATGGTATTCTTGACTCAATTAATTTTGATCAAATTGATAAACCCAGCTCATCATCCAGTGACTTTAAATATGTGTACCAATATACACAGTAATATTTAACATATTGCACTGTGGTACGTGTTTTGTTTGTTTACTGTGCATTGATTCTGGTTCTCATTGATACCTAAAGGATAAGCCAGGCATGAGGATCAATGTCAAACATGTCAACGTGCGGATTTTGGTCGGAATCTCCAAACAAACACCCATAATGCAATGTTTTACGCTTGGTAGGACAAAAAAGGACCAAAAGTAGAAAAGTATAGGGTGCACATTTCCAGGCTATTATCCGGGTGCAAAAACAGGACGAATTGAAATCCTTCGGCCTTTACAACCGTTCTACAAGGGGGCGTTCACACTGTAAGCAACACGGTGATCAATTGGATCGATCCAGAGGGAAAGAATATTATGAAAAGAAATATTGTCTCATAGTCAAACAATACTGTAGAAATATTTTTTATATTGCAAGAATATGATTTTCTTGATGTTCCAAGTATTACGTTTTCTTGTTGTAAGTATGAAGGAACTGCTTGAAAGGAATTACGTCTGTTTTAAGCGATACGTACGTATAACTTTTGGGTCAAGAAACTATCTTGTATATTTTTCACTCAACAAAATATTTTTGTTGATGTAAAACGAACGTCTGATTCTTTTTATATGTAGAAGAATAACATTTTTTTCCTCAGAGCGTAATATACTCAACATAAACATACTAAACTCTTAAACCGAAAGAATAACTAGCCGTTGAATTAACTACATAATATTGAAAAGCTCTTATTACAATAAAATATTATTTGGACAGCAAAAATATCCTCTTCATGCTACACTATATACGCAAGAACACTTTTTCTTTATATCAAAGAATAGAGTTCTCTCCGCGTAGGCTAATTCCACTACAATCCTGGCTTTCCTCATAATCCTTGCAAGTCACCCATGAAATAAAACACTTATGCATAGATGTAAACAAACAATATACGAACACTCAATATCGTCAAACTTTTATAGCGGAAATATGTGGCAAAAGACGCGAGAAACTGTTAGCGCCATCTGTAAAGTAATTGCACAACTTTCTATGTATCTCTCAGAGTAAGAATCTTGGGTCAAGAAACTGTTTTTTCGTTGAGGCATATATATTTTTTGTCCAACGAAATATTTCTGTTGTTGTAAGACGAACGTCCACTTTTTTATTGGAGAATAACTTCCTCTTCGTCAGAGAAAAAAGCTTCACGAAATTGAAATATTGTAGACGATTTCTACGCTTTAATTCGTCAACGAGGTAGTCGGATGTTGTGTTGGGATATTGGGTTGGGCACCCCCGATATTTTACTTGTTTTTACAACACCTCAACGCGGTTAGCCTTTTGTGGTGTTATGCAATAGGACACCTTCTGAAATTTATCCGTAGGATCCCCTTTGGCCCACCGTGTGAAATGTACAGGGGCTTGTTGTTTAATAGCACCCTAACCGCATAGATACACGCATGCGAACACTGTATGGACAGCCCCATATCCATTTCACAGATGACTTGGTCGTGCGGTTCTTCAGCGCTTCGCAAAACACTGACTGACAGGTGATGGAAGGTATATATAAGGCAAGAGAATGGGCTAAAGCTGTGGCTAGAGCTACGGCTAGGTATTATATTCAAGGTTTATTCACACTGTACGCTGCTCTACACCAAGCAAAAATACATACGACCACGAAATGCCTCGGCCACGAAATCGGACGCATGGGCGTTTTCGCTCGTAGCGTCAAGGTCGAGCGGGTGAGAGCCTGTTCCAAATGCACGCGTACGAGAGAGAAAGGATCTCTTCGCTTGTAGCGTTTCGCCAGGAGCGAGCATTTCGTGGCCGAGGCATAAACATGATCGTTTGATAAAACGTGCGTAGCTAGTTGCCTTGATCTCTTCTGCTGCTTGAGTGGCGCAGCTCGGCGACATTTTGAATGGGATTGGAATAAACTTTTTTCTTTCTGCAGCCCCAGTAAAAAAAAATCAATTGGGTTTAGGTCCGGAGACCGAGCTGGCCACAAAATTGCATCCTGATCACCTTCCAGTTCTCTGCCCAAATATTCACGTACAGGACGAGTATAAGGCTAGAGCATGGGCTAAAGCTGCGGCTAGAGCTACGGCTAGGTATTATATTCAAGGTTTATTCACACTGTACGCTGCTCTACACCAAGCAAAAATACATACGGCCACAAAATGCCTCGGCCACGAAATCGGACGCATGGGCGTTTTCGCTCGTAGCGTCAAGGTCGAGCGGGTGAGAGCCTGTTCCAAATGCACGCGTACGAGAGAGAAAGGATCTCTACGCTTGTAGCGTTTCGCCAGGAGCGAGCATTTCGTGGCCGAGGCATAAAAATGATCGTTTGATAAAACGTGCGTAGCGAGTTGCCTTGATCTCTTCTGCTGCTTGAGTGGCGCAGCTCGGCGACATTTTGAATGGGATTGGAATAAACTTTTTCCTTTCTGCAGCCCCAGTAAAAAAAATCAATTGGGTTTAGGTACCGAGACCGGGCTGGCCACAAAATTGCATCCTGATCACCTTCCAGTTCTCTGCCCAAATATTCACGTACAAGACGAGTATAAGGCTAGAGCATGGGCTAAAGCTGCGGCTAGAGCTACGGCTAGGTATTATATTCAAGGTTTATTCACATTGTACGCTGCTCTACACCAAGCAAAAATACATACGACCACGAAATGCCTCGGCCACGAAATCGGACGCATGGGCGTTTTCGCTCGTAGCGTCAAGGTCGAGCGGGTGAGAGCCTGTTCCAAATGCACGCGTACGAGAGAGAAAGGATCTCTACGCTTGTAGCGTTTAGCCAGGAGCGAGCATTTCGTGGCCGAGGCATAAAAATGATCGTTTGATAAAACGTGCGTAGCGAGTTGCCTTGATCTCTTCTGCTGCTTGAGTGGCGCAGCTCGGCGACATTTTGAATGGGATTGGAATCAACTTTTTCCTTTCTGCAGCCCCAGTACAAAAAAAACAATTGGGTTTAGGTCCGGAGACCGAGCTGGCCACAAAATTGCATCCTGATCACCTTCCAGTTCTCTGCCCAAATATTCACGTACAGGACGAGTATAAGGCTAGAGCATGGGCTAAAGCTGCGGCTAGAGCTATGGCTAGGTATTATATTCAAGGTTTATTCACACTGTACGCTGCTCTACACCAAGCAAAAATACATACGACCACGAAATGCCTCGGCCACGAAATCGGACGCATGGGCGTTTTCGCTCGTAGCGTCAAGGTCGAGCGGGTGAGAGCCTGTTCCAAATGCACGCGTACGAGAGAGAAAGGATCTCTACGCTTGTAGCGTTTAGCCAGGAGCGAGCATTTCGTGGCCGAGGCATAAAAATGATCGTTTGATAAAACGTGCGTAGCGAGTTGCCTTGATCTCTTCTGCTGCTTGAGTGGCGCAGCTCGGCGACATTTTGAATGGGATTGGAATCAACTTTTTCCTTTCTGCAGCCCCAGTACAAAAAAAACAATTGGGTTTAGGTCCGGAGACCGAGCTGGCCACAAAATTGCATCCTGATCACCTTCCAGTTCTCTGCCCAAATATTCACGTACAGGACGAGTATAAGGCTAGAGCATGGGCTAAAGCTGCGGCTAGAGCTATGGCTAGGTATTATATTCAAGGTTTATTCACACTGTACGCTGCTCTACACCAAGCAAAAATACATACGACCACGAAATGCCTCGGCCACGAAATCGGACGCATGGGCGTTTTCGCTCGTAGCGTCAAGGTCGAGCGGGTGAGAGCCTGTTCCAAATGCACGCGTACGAGAGAGAAAGGAGCTCTACGCTTGTAGCGTTTAGCCAGGAGCGAGCATTTCGTGGCCGAGGCATAAAAATGATCGTTTGATAAAACGTGCGTAGCGAGTTGCCTTGATCTCTTCTGCTGCTTGAGTGGCGCAGCTCGGCGATATTTTGAATGGGATTGGAATAATTTTTTCCTTTCTATAGCCCCAGTAAAAAAAATCAATTGGGTTTAGGTCCGGAGACCGGGCTGGCCACAAAATTGCATCCTGATCACCTTCCAGTTCTCTGCCCAAATATTCACGTACAGGATGAGTATAATGCGTTGGGCAGCCGTTTTGTTGGAATCACATTACCGTTTTATTTTTCCATTTATTTCCTCAGTTGATTAACTAGGCTAGGTTGAGTTTCTTGCAATAATTTCCTTGTATGTACACACATATGTGGATGAGCCTTTATTCTTAGCAAAACTGAAGTGACACCCCATAGACTGTCGAATGCGACGGCATAATCCAAGCCTCATAGGTAAGCTTCTATTCTCCATGTGGAATAAGAGATCACCCGAGCGGTTAAATTTGTTTGACACTTCGTAACAATGGGCCTTGGTGGACCACACGCATTTCCTATTGAGAGTCTAAAAGGGCTTTCGCACATCGCCCATCTATACTTACCATAAGAAAAAATAACGCAAATTATAAACTGTTACTGTTAAATTATAAACAAAATATTGTTGTTGGTGTAAAACGAACTTCTTACTCTTCTGTGTAGAACCATTCCAACCATATGTCTACTTCTCAAAACAAATACACCTCATTTCAATCAACCATCATTTGTATGATACAACCCCCTGTCTACACCAAACAATAAAAAAGAGAACATCAGAGATAATGTCCAAAAAAAAAAATATCACATTACACTCGATGTAACGACACCCTGAGGAAGTGTGGACAGTTAGTAGAAAGAAACGGGGGCATCATTCTCATATCGGTGGTTCACAGACCACCGATCGACCGACGTTTTAGCCGAGGGGTGGCGATGGAACAAAACACTACCGCAATCTTTTTAATGTTCAATTGTTATTAGATATTTTTCCCTGCTTGGTATAGGAGACACCCCGAAGCGATCGAGGCAGGGGGTGCTGTACGACATAGAGGGGTGCTCGCATTGTGTACGGTAATTGTGAACAGTGGTTTTGACTGGCCGATAGACGGGTGCACCTGATAACGTCACAATACGTCTGCTAAAGCAGGGGCGAGGGAAAAGAAGTTCCGCTGAGACCAAAAGAAATTTCAACAGTTTAAAATTATTGGTGACTGCGTTGTTATTGAAAGTACAAGATTTATTGAATTAGTCAAGTAGTAGTATTGTGGTTGGTGGTTAAGATTTTGAATTAAGAAATATAATTCTGTTTTCGAAATATTTAGGTACGAAAGAAACGATGTTAAGTTAGGATTTCAAAAAGGTACAACACTTGCTAGTTTTCTGTCAAAAAAAAAAAAAATTTGAGAATTTTTATTTGAAATTAGTGCAAGAAATTCAACCTAGCCTAGTTAGCCAAATGAGGAAATAAAGCGAAAACTATGTTACTAAAAATATGTGCTTTTATTTTACAAATTAAAATGCTCGAATTGTTTGCCTTCAGCATCAATAAAACCCACCCTCTCTCTTGACGGGCTACAATAACCAACACATTATCACCCTCAAACGTATCATCGACTCACCAAGATCGGAATTGTCTATGAATAAATAATCAACAACCCTCAATTAGCCTATTGAACTATCCTATTGATTGATGTACTCCTCAGCTTATTGCCTGGGCGATTGTGTTGTAGTTTTTCCGTTAGCGTCCAAGCGGGTGGTCATTGCATTCAATTTATCATCGGAAAAATTGATTAACTAGAAGAAGCAGAAACGACTAAATGCAAATGCGTGCCTAGTTTGTCCTGATAAGCTATGATTTATACTCGTGACACGCGTCTCAGCAGCAGTAAAGTAGTTCGAATTGATTGCATGGGTTGAATGTGAGAGCGTAATGTACTGCCTTAGCGATTAAATCGGACAGAGTTTGCTTTGAGGAAGAGGCGACGTAACGACTCAAACTTGATGTCAAACCAGGTGTTAATATGGCTGCTAAAATGAATATCTTTGAGTGAAGCTATTCCACTACAATCCTGGTTTTCCTCATAATCCTTGCAAGTCACCCATGAAATAAAACACTTATGCATACATTTAAACAAACAATATACGAACACTCAATAGCGTCAGACTTATATAGCGGTGTTATGTGGCAAAAGACACGAGAAACTGTGAGCGCCATCTGTAAAGTAATTGAACAACTTTCTATGTATCTCTCAGAGTAAGAATCTTGGGTCAAGAAACTGTTTTTTCGTTGAAGCATATACATTTTTCGTCCAACGAAATATTGTTGTTGTTATAAGACGAACGTCTACTTTTTTTATTGAAGAATAACTTTTTCTCTGTCAGAGCAAAATGTTGACACCTGGGGATCAATTCTTGACTCCTGATGCTCAAAATCAGACAATCATGGTTGTCACACACATCGTCTTGAGTTTTGCCTCTCTAGTACTGATGATCATCAACATCACCTTACTGGAGCTGACGGTGAAAGGAATCATGCGTTTTTCATGCACGTGGAAAGACAACTGGTTCGTGGACATGAACGGAAATGAGATTGAGGTAGAACCTTACCATCTAGAGAATGTCATGACCAACGTATAGTGATAGGAACTAGCAATCATACAATAATCTATTGGTGATCTTTGTCAGAGCAAAATATTGACACCTGGGGATCAATTCTTGACTCCTGATGCTCAAAACTGTGTATATAATCTACTATGAACCCCATCAAATGCGCTGTTCTGCTATATTCTTACATCAATGGTATTCACTCTCGCCTACAAGCGTGCATTTTTCTTCTAGAGAGGGCATGCTGATCGCGATAAGGCCATTGTGTGCTCTAATCTCAGACACACTCCAGGCGACGACGCCCATGTATCCAAAGGGGGGTGGTCATACACGCTTTCTATATTACACGGTCCCAGCCCTTGCATTAACATATAAATATGTCAAAAATCAGATATACGCTTGTACGACGCGATGGACACAGTAGAACAACGAGAAAGATTAAACCTAACATTGAAAGAAAACAATACGATGGATCATCAGTGTACACTACCACTGTGAGATACTAAATATCCTTCATGGTGTCCAAATAAGGGGACAATAAGGGGATTCAAGAACTTACTAAGCAAACATTGGTATACCGTCGATGTTGCTAACTACTGTACCCTACATTGACGCATCAGAGGTTGTGGTGTATAGGTAACCACAAACCAAGCCTGGCAATACCGAAATGACACAAAAGTGATGGACAAAGAATACCATTTAATGAAAACAACTATAAAATTAACCACAGATATGTGTACCCATGTTTTGATAGGACTATTCTACTCAAGAAAAATGACAAAATTAAGGTAGTTAATGCTCAGGTGTAGCAGAAAATAAAACACTACATTCACGCACAAGACTAAACGTGTTTGGTCAAACTTTACATTGATTTTTGACAGAAGAGATGCCTGTTTTGATCAGACAATCATGGTTGTCACACACGTCGTCTTGAGTTTTGCCTCACTAGTACTGATGATCATCAACATCACCTTACTGGAGCTGATGGTGAAAGGAATCATGCGTTTTTCATGCACGTGGAAAGACAACTGGTTCGTGGACATGAACGGGAATGAGATTGAGGTAGAACCTTACCATCTAGAGAATGTCATGACCAACGTATAGTGATAGGACCTAGCAATCATACAATAATCTATTGCTTACCAATTTAGCTTGTTCTGTGCTCTTCTTTCGTTATAATTTACTACACTGGTGCCACCTAGTCGACTCAAATGTTAACTGTGTAACGTTTTACCCAACATAACCTCACTGTTTGACAGTCAAGAGAAATATGTACTGAGAGATATTCTACAGAGAAACGCAGAGTACTGCAATACCGACCGTACAAAGATGACACCGACACATGTCGTGTTGGGTTTTGTCTCCTTCTTCCTGATTGTGCTAAACTGCTGCTTAGCAGAAATGATGGTAAAGTACTACGCTAACATGTACTGCTCCTGGAAGGATAATTGGTTTGTCGATATGCATGGAAATGAAATAGTGATGGAGGCGGCGCATTTGGAAAACGTCATGATCAATGTCTAGTTTAGACAGAAAGACATCTTACGACCTTTTACTTTGTTAGATCCTTATTTATTGTAACTTATAAGTACGATAAATATAAGAAATTCTTTCATTTCGCCTTTTTTTCAACCTCTATTCTAACCTCAATCTCTCACGTGAGCAATAAACGGCTAATTAATAGGCAGGCAAACCATCATCGAATATTATAATTTGCGAACAGTTGGCAACGCGTCGATTAGCGTTTCGTGTAATCGTTGCTACGTGTGTCCTGAACGGAGGGTGATTCGTCTCGCAGTGGAGAATAGGGCGATCGTAGCGCCTCTATCGGAGCGACGTACGGCGTCGCCGATTCGCCACGTGGCCGAACCGATGCAAAACGCGCGCCGTTGCCTCGGACAGACGCGGAACTAAGTGAACTAATCTTGTAGGGGTCGCTGTTGATACGTCACCAGCAAACATTGTGGAGGTGACACCATGCATACCCACCATGGTTACCAACTTACCGTATAGGGGATACAGGCATAAGCCATGTGAGAATCGTGGAATTGATGTTGTTTTTTGATGATTTTTTTTGTATTGTTTTATGGTACATATTTCCAAATGGTCAAAATTGGTTGAATTCCTAAGGAAGTATATGTGACATTTGCCACTTTCGTTATGACATGGAAAAAATAATAGAAAGCGTATCAAATTTTACAATAAAACTAAAAGTGTCTGAAGTCTGATTGGTTGTGCAATGACTAGCCATTATTTTGTAGCAAGAAAAAAAAAACGCGTATTACCTATATTGGTAAATTGGAACGCTCTTTCAAACAATTTATTAAAGATAAGAAAATAAATAATATTACATAATAAGTTGGGTTTGGGACCTTATCGAAATCATATATAATGGCTATTTAATCTTGAGATATTTGTATAGAAATATCAAAAACTGATAAATATAGCTTTATCACAATCAATATCCTCAAACAAGACCAAAATTTTGTCGTAACTTTCGTCGGTAGGCACTCGTCCCTCGACAAAACAAAACAGAAGAAGCACGAGGTGAAAAACAACGATAAAAGACACAAATAAAACAACAACAACGCTGAGTAGAAGCGAGTATGTGTGTATATGTATGGTATAGTGGCCAAGAAGTAACGAAAAAAAGCTAAAAGTTTCGAAAGTTAATAAGCAAAAGACGATCATCATTCATAAGAACGCGGACACGCCCACTACACCGTTTCAGTGTTCATCTGTTTCAGCTTCAGCCCCAACGCACGCTTGATCTCGTCTTCGACGCACCATCGAGTTGAGAAACTGCGTAGATGGCCACCAATCGAAAGTTTTGAGGTTATAAGATTGAATGAATGGTTTAAAACAGGAGATTATGATAGTGTCTATATTTTGTAATGCTTTGTTTTGCGAGAAAAACTCCACAATAATCTAGAATAATTGAATCTAGAATGTGCTGCCATCTCTTGGTGGTTAGGAGAACTATCACGCTACTTCGAGTTACCGACTCTGCACCCGCTGTCAAAAATGACAAGACAACATATAACGATAAAATTCCCTAAACACACAAGGAAATGATCTATTATTTTGTCTTTGAATGTCTATCTACCTATACTAATTACAAACTTTCAAGTGTAGGGCGCGTTCAGCGGAATCGTCCATTTTCGCCGACATTTGCGATCGAGTAGCTGCAAAATTGGGTTTTTCGATATTACTTTTGACGCTCGAATTGAAAAAAGGACACAATTCCGCGTGGACTGCGCGATATTTTGTAAATTAAATGCGTCAATTTTGAAAAAAAAAAATCACGTTTTTGCACCTCTTCGGGTGAAGGCGAACCTCGAGAAAATGTCACGTGACGTCTAGAAATTCCGACAAGCGGATCGATGAACGTCAAAAATTTACATTTTTTATCCGTTCCTGCCGACCTTATAAAAGCCGCTCGCTCTCATGTCTTACGATAAGATCCCTCTAAATACCCTTCGCAAAGAGTTTTGAGCAAAAAAAACGGCCTTAAAAACAATTTTCGATCCAAAAAATCGATTTTTGTCGACCCGTGTTTTGCTGCTATTACCACAGTAACGTCAAACCCGAAACGCCCCCTGCCGGACATTCGTAACAACAGTAACAGATAGCAGATAACCTAAAATGTATCCTAAAATGTCCATATTGCGAATGTGGACAGGTGGGAAGCCTTAACCACATATTTCTAGAATGCCCAATAACTAAAATCGAAAATTTTGACAAATACACAGAGCTAGTGTTAAATGCTAATTTGAAACTCAGATTAGTAATAACTATGGGCATTATTTTGTCGTAAGTAAACTATGAGCGTTGTAAAATCGGATTGTACACCAGTCTTGGGTGGCGCCATCTAGCGTAAGTAGATACTCGTTACCCGTTGCGAAAAAGTATTGGTTCTAATCTTATCTAGTGACATCAGCGCCTAACTAGCGGCAACAGAAGGTATTAATCGAGAGTGGACATCAACGTTAATTTCGGTGTTATATACATAGCGAGGTTTTTTAATGTTTTGTGGGTTACCTATGGTTTCTTAGGTCGTTGATCGTCGGTCATTGTTTCACGGCCTTCATAATACCGTTCCCATGTAAAATATTATGGCAGTCGGGCTGTCCCTAAGCCGGCTGGTCAGCGGTTTCTACGGGTTTTCATGGGCAGGTCCTGCTTCTTTATAATAGACGGTTCTATCCCTACACCTATAATTACCGGGGGGAACCTATGAATATTTTTCAACTGATTATTAGATTACCTTTAAGGTTATTGGATTTCGGATCCGAATGTACCGTCCTCCAGTGTTGTTCTTCTTTTTCGTCTTTCTTCTTCGTTTTTTCTTCGTCGTTTTTTTTTTTTTTGGTTTTTCTTTATCTCATTCTTCTTTGTGTGCTGTGCAGTAACAAATAAGATTTATAGCTAGTGTAATAGGCAACCATCCGGTATGGGTACGGTTCGCGAAATTTCAACAAAAAATCGTGCTTTTTTCCGGGGCTTGTATTTGGTAGTTTTATACAGGGATGTTATTTACTGCATTTATAGGAAGTGCGATTTCACCGGGAAATTTTAATTTTTCCGCAGGTTTTCCGGCTGTTTTGTTATTTCCACAAAAAAGGGTGTTATAACAATGTTAAAAACATGGAACATGGGTATATTTGGGTATATTTCATGGTCTGTTTATGCATGATCCTGCACCCACAAAGCCAAGCTTTCAAAACAACATCATCATCGTCATATTCAGTCGTGGTATTCACTTGTTTTCATCAGATAGCATCTCTCGTGGTCGGTCGTCTGAGCGAGGCAATTCAAGATCGTGATTGTGATTCGCGGTGAGCAGTGTTGAGTTCGCGTTCGCTTCGATTGTCAAGAGTTAGCAACTGTAACAAGAAAACAGTAAAAGGTGTGTCAGATGCCTTGGAGATAGCAGACTGTGGCTCTCGGCGTAAATATATATATACGGTAGTGCGTGAAAGGAATTTTGTCTGGGTCTTGAGTTCACTGTTCAAAATTAATCAGATTAGGCATGTCCAAATATTGCTCTGTGAATTAGGTTAGTTTGATCTGTTGATTGGAGTCCGCTTTGTGTTTTTTTTTTTGCTTAACGGTTTCTTGGATTGGGTGTTGGCGAGTTAGTGTCGTCCTTTTGCTTGGATGTCTCGCCATTGATAAGATGTTGAGAGATCTTGGTTTTATTCATTCAATACCATAATAACCTGGGTTCAAATCCAGGCATCAGCTGAAGATCCTCGTCCCACCGCCTTTCGCAAGAGGCGTAAAACCGTGGGTGCCGGCAACCAGTTGTACACCTCTGGTTGTCGTTATCTAACAGTATGTAAAAATGGGTAAGCACAAAGGGCCAAGAATTGGCCTAGGTGCAGCGGAATAAACCGCACCCAAAACAACTACAACTACTACGTTGCCTTGAAAAAAATGTCTCTCCAAGAAGACCTGCCATCTTCTCCTTCTTATTATTTAGTCAATTTGGTAAATAATAAACACATATCCAGTTCGTAGGCATCATCATTTTCCCTCTTTGTTCTTCTTTGTGAGACAAATTACTTTGTTATACGATTGCTACAACAACCATAATAAACTTAAGACAATAATGTCGCGCCTTTTATAGATTTTCGTTTGGTGTATGATACAGCTATATGAGATACCAGCTAGTTGCAGGTGCTGCTAGCAGCAACTTGCTGTTTACCAGCGAAAGTACTGCTGCTGCTGGTGGCTACTACCAGCAAGCCTCAGTTCAAACTACAAGGTCAATTATTTCTGGTGCATTTTATATGTCACCAGGTAGGTGCATACAACAGTGAGACAATGTCTTGTCTTTTGTCGGGTGGAGGTGTCGCAACCATAAAATATTTCATATTTGATACCAATTTGTGGGGTTTCATTGACTACCTGCCTTGAACCTGACTGCCTAAATTTGGAAAGCACTGTACACGAGTGTAAATAACATAAGCAAGGACACGATAACAATAAAATTAGAAATTCTATATTTTAGAAGTATGACTATTCAGTATATGATCAGTATTTTAACAAGTGTATCTGGTTTAAAGCCTTAAAAGCCTTCTTTATATATTGGGTGGATATACCTCGCGTAATATTTATAAAAGACAGTTCAAAAATACATAACTTCCTGAGTTAACATTCATGCTGGTTGCTGTAAAAGTTAAACAAGCGCTGGTGGGCTGGCTGCGGATAAACACTAAAAATCGTAGAAATTCCTTAAATTCTTCGACATATTCGTCGACCAATGAACCAGATAACACCATTCCCACGGTAAGGCATAACCAACAGTACAGTTTGACTCTTCTCTAAGCTACCGTCCTTTCATCAACTCCTATAAATAATCCTGAACAACGTGTTCGCGGAATACACATTTTTTACGAACCCATCACGCTGTTGTACCTCTTGTACAACATAAATAACACTTCTCGCAGCTTCTCTCTTTGCCTCGGCGTTCTCTCTTTTAATTAAATTCGCGTGAAAAAGCGTACGAAAAACTCCAAGCCTCTGCTAAGGCATGCGTATTAAAGTAAATAATACTGCCTTGATGGGTATCTGCACGCGTAAATCAACTTGTGTTTAATAAGGTCATTATTTATAGCAATCGTATAACAAAGTAATTTGTCTCACAAAGAAGAACAAAGAGGGAAAATGATGATGCCTACGAACTGGATATATGTTTATTATTTACCAAATTGACTAAATAATAAGAAGGAGAAGATGGCAGGTCTTCTTGGCGAGACATTTTTTTCAAGGCAACGTAGTAGTTGTAGTTGTTTTGGGTGCGGTTTATTCCGCTGCACCTAGGCCCTTTGTGCTTACCCATTTTTATATACTGTTTGTTAACGACAACCAGAGGTGTTCAACTGGTTGCCGGCACCCACGGTTTTAAGCCTCTTGCGAAAGGCCGTGGGACGAGGATCTTCAGCTGATGCCTGGATTTGAACCCAAGACTTCCCAGCAGGAAAGCAGCACTCTACCACTAGAGCCACTCGACTAAGGGGCAACGTAGTATTCCCTGAAAAAAAAAAAGGAAATGGAATTTCGTCTGAAACTCGTGGCTGGTTGTGGTGGCGGTGTGTCGATGGTGTGGTAGCTCGTGGTAGCTATGGCAACGACCCAAGCGTACATAGCGTTGCCCGGTTACTGAAACGAAGGATAATAGTGAATCGCAGGGAAGTTTTGTGGGGCCGACACCCTGGTATGGGTCGAGGGGCTGCTCGGGGGAAAGGGTGAGACGGGAAGGCGGGGATAGAAAGGGGAGACGCGAACAAATAAGTGAAAATGTGTAAGATGCGAAATTGAAATTTAAATCTACCGAGGAAGACTCTTGGGAAAGCCTTTGGGTCCCAAATGAAAATTTAACTGGTGGATTTGAAACTGTGAAAAGCGAGATAATCCAGCAGTTTTTTTGTTTTGTTTGGTTTATTGTTTAGATTTTTGCTTGGTAATTTAGTTTCTGGAGTATATATACTGAAATGTCTTTTAATACTGATCACATAATGAATAGTCGCCGGCCGAAAAATTATGCTGCAACGTTGATTGGAATGCAAAGTATGGGGTGGTCACACTACGCTGTTTTAGTATTTTACGCAAGGACAACGCGTCCTATACCACGGAATACATTAGTTCGAATCCTGCGGATGATATTCACGTTTAGTACGAGTGTTCGCTTGGGTTGGGCTAAGATAGGTAACCACCTCATCGCGAAGTCCACCAATGACCATCGAGGATGCAAGTCCTACCGTCAACAACGCTTGAACCTAGCGTTCAAGAAGTGGAAGATGGTACAGCCTTACCACTCAAGCAACGAAGGCGGTATTTGCTCTTCCACAACGATTCTAGTATTGCCTTATCATCAAATAACTTACTAGAATAACTCATTAGACCAAATATCTCGGATGGCCTCACCCAGCTTTCTGACTACCTCATTGAATCATTGGTATACCTACATATTTAAAGTCACTGGTATCAGTTTGGACAAAACCGGTTGAATTTCTAAGAACATTTGCCACTTCCAGTTGTCAGATTGTCACCAAAAACAGCCCAATTCATCCCCTGGTAATTCTAAATAAGGATGCTAAATTTCGTGCGGTATCGTCTGCATGTAAGACTCAGTTCATCATCATCGCAGAAGTAATTAGCAAGTTTCACTTCTTCTGGTGCTACAGTCCGGGTGCTCCTGTGTCCAGCGAAGAGTTACGTCCGACGCAGACGTTAATACGATGATTAATGACTGCAGCAGTAGTTGGCAATCTACTAGCGAAATATATAAACAATACATATGCACGGGTATTAAAAGCCCATCAACACTAAGTACCTTCCGGTACTGCGGCCATGGTACAAATTACAATCTAATGTTGCTTCTCCACGCCAATACACAGGGCCGTATTATCCATAAGGCAATGTATGCAACTACCTAGGGGCCCATAGTCCCCTAGGGGCCCACTGCTTAGGGGCCTGCGACCTACCTACATAACTATCTAAGAAGACAGAGGCCCCGAAGCTTGCATTGCCTAGGGGCCTCTATATGGCTTAATCCGGCCCTGCCAATACAGCATAGTGTGACCACTCAGCAGCGCTGTTTTACCAGTTTGCGAGTGAGTTTAGCAGCAGCCAGCCCACCAGTGCTTGTTTAACTTTTACAGCAACCAGCATGTTTACTCAGGAAATTATGTATTTTTGAAATGTCTTTTATAAATATTATGTGAGGTAATATATAAAGAGGGCTTTAAGCGATACTGATCACATAATGAACAGTCGCTGGCCGGAAAGTTATGCTGCAACGTTGATTGGAAAGCAAAATGTGGGGTGGTCACACTACGCTGTTTTAGTATCTGCTGCTTATTGTAGATTATTATCCGCTGTTAACCAGCATAGTATGACCACTCAGCAGCCGCTATTTTTGCATGCAGCCGAATGGTTTTGGCTGTTGCTTGTAAAGTTCAACATGGTAGCCACTAGGGGCAGCAGTATAGCCACTAGGGGCAGCAGTACTTTTGCTGATAAACAACGTAATGTGACCACAAAATAGCTGCTGTCTGCTGTTGCTGTTAGCAGCACATGTATGTCAATCTTCAGATCAATAGGATGAACGGTTTGGACGCTCCCAACATGTACAGAAGCTGTCTGACGGTAGACCACTCATACTCACATGATTCTACCTATAATACTTCATTATGAATACTATAACAACCCAACCAATGCTATTTACATTATCCACCTTAATATACACCATGATATCGCACATATGTACAGAGTGTACAGATTGTACACACTTCATAGCTTGCATACCCTACGCGACAACACTAGGGGTGTTATGGGGGGTAGATTACATAGAGCTCGCAGGTCCCTAGACACCTCTAGTCCTTCTGCCGCTTCCTAGACTAGCAGCAAAGGCAGAAATCTTCTCCTCCGCACAGATTGTCAGTGTGTGCATTGATGTTTCAGAGCTGGGGACATGGGGAGTTGAAGCCGCCCCTTGGGGCCCTGTTAAATACGACCCGGGACACAATGGGGACTCCTCTTGAACGTTTCCAGTCCTTGCATAACTTAACGACCACGTTTTGTCAATGCAAAACGCAAGAACACGTGTATATAACTAGAGTTATGTAACACTAGTTACATATACGCATTATTGGTTGCAGCTATTTGACAGATTGTTAATTTGGTTGCCGACGCATGCGCAGAGTTTTTTTTTAGCCAACCCATCGCTTTTTTCTGTTATCTTTTATTTCCTGTTCTTTTTCAGCGTTCTGCAAGGGTTTTCAGATAGCGGAGCCCCCCCTACTCCAATAGTCCGCCCCCCTCCTATGATTACAAACCGCCCGCCCTTCTATTTTAACGTTTAAATATTTACATCGGGGTTTCTCTTGTTACCATTGTCAACTCGGGAAACCGGAGGAGAGTTTTGCTGTTGACACTGGCGCCACGTGCGGTGCGATCGGGTACTACACCGAGATTGCGGACTTAATCGAGGAGGACGTAGAGGGCGCTGTGCGCTACCAGTCGACGAATCCTCGGATTAAGTATTCAATTACATATATATGTGCACTGGAGATGGACAAGTGTTAGGATCAAGTGCAATGTTGATTGCTTCAGGGTGTTGGTTGTGTTTCTTGTTTGCTTATTGATGATGGATTTGTTTATCCAGTTAGGGTGGTATCTACGAGTGTATACACAGAGAGAACTCTATTCTTGGATATCAAGAAAACTTATTGATGTCCAAATACACACAAAGAACAGCCAAAGAATAACGTTTAATGAAAACAACTATATAATTAATCACGGACATTTATACCCATGTTCTATTAGTAGGATTATTCTACTCTAGAAAAATCACAAAATTCTCATTGAAGCACTTTATGGCGCTGATTACCCTTGTTGTTTATTAATAGGTGATTACTGCGAGATAAAACGACAAAAGGGACGCTACAATTGCAACAATTAAAGCGAAGTTATGCGTCGTGATATTTTGCTACCCAATTTGCGAATGTTGGATCTGTTTGGTTGTGAGGGTGGTTTCTACAGTGGTGGTGGTGTTGCTGCCGCTTCTAGAACCCGATAATGTTTATAAACTGCACTGTAAATCTGTCGAGTTTCAGTGTTGGATTAGCACAGGGTTGGAAGCCATAAACTAGGGTCACTGCAAACTGGACAACTGCTCTACAGTAGCGACCTCTGTTGAAAAATGTGATTAACCAGTAAATTATGGACCTCGCCTTAAATTCTATGGTATATATACAGCTAAACCTGATTTGTCTTACTTCTTTTACCTGGTAACTTCCTCAAGAATAAACCATTGCCCCAAGCTCTCAATTAATCAAATTTCTACCTAAACAAAACATATATCACACCGACATGACACGAAATTCCCTCAAGTCGGTAAAACTTAACACAAAGACGAAGAAGAACTCATTAAAGAAGCATGGCATCCACTACAGTCTGTGATTAATTACTAGAAAAGTAGTTTCCCATTTTTTTTTATTGAAATAGAGATTAGGCCGGTCGATCTCTCAGCGTAAACGTCCCGTTCTGGACGCTTTTCTGAATTTAATGGAGCCTTACGTTGCCGACCATTGTCAGGATGGATGTGCAACATCATCCACTTGATTAATTCCGATAATTTACCGTTAAAAGGCAGAGAGGAGACGTGCTATGGACGAAACGTCGGCACATGACCGTGTTGTCTGACTCGTAGCGTCGTCAACGGACGTTTGTGCAACTGTCATGTGACTTTGCTAACTATCAATATCTGTATCTTCATAAATTCTTCCTTTGATTTGATGTTATTTTGATTGACATTTATAGAAGTTAGAAACTTTTGAAAAATGTTTATCAAATGTATTTACCTTCATAAATTGTCACCTTGACTTTATGTTGTTTTTACTGACATTTATGGTAGTTTTAGTCTCTACTCTTAATTTTATATTGTTTATTAGAATCTTGGTAGTAATAATAGTTAATTTTATTAAGAATTATATCATTATTTTTGAAGTTAGAAACTTTTGAAAAATGTTTATCAATGTATTTACTTTCATGAATTGTCACATTGACTTAATGTTGTTTTGACTGACATTTATGGTGGTTTTAACCTCTACTCTTAATTTTATATTGTTTATTAGAATCTTGGTAGTAATAATAGTTAATTTCATTAAGATTGTATCATTATTTTTGAAGTTAGAAACTTTTGAAAAATGTTTATCAATGTATTCACCTTCATAAATTGTCACCTTGACTTTATGTTGTTTTGACTGACATTTATGGTGGTTTTAACCTCTACTCTTAATTTTATATTGTTTATTAGAATCTTGGTAATAATAATAGTTAATTTCATTAAGATTGTACCATTATTTTTGAAGTTAGAAACTTTTGAAAAATGTCTATCAATATCTTTACCTTCATAAATTGTCACCTTGACTTTCTGTTGTTTTGACTGACATTTATGGTGGTTTTAGTCTCTACTCTTAATTTTATATTGTTTATTAGAATCTTGGTAGTAATAATAGTTAATTTCATTAAGATTGTACCATTATTTTTGAAGTTAGAAACTTTTGAAAAATGTCTATCAATATCTTTACCTTCATAAATTGTTACCTTGACTTTATGTTGTTTTGACTGACATTTATGGTGGTTTTAACCTCTACTCTTAATTTTATATTGTTTATTAGAATCTTGGTAGTAATAATAGTTAGCTTCATTAAGATTGTACTATTATTTTTGAAATTAGAAGCTTGTGAAACATGTTTATCAATATCTTTACTTTCCTAAACTGTCACCTTGACTTTATGTTGTTTTGACTGACATTTATGGTGGTTTTAACCTCTACTCCTAATTTTATATTATTTGTTAGAATCTTGGTAGTAATAATAGTTAATTTCATTAAGATTGTACCATTATTTTTGAAGTTAGAAACTTTTGAAAAATGTCTATCAATATCTTTACCTTCATAAATTGTCACCTTGACTTTATGTTGTTTTGACTGACATTTATGGTGGTTTTAACCTCTACTCCTAATTTTATATTGTTTATTAGAATCTTGGTAGTAATAATAGTTAGCTTCATTAAGATTGTACCATTATTTTTGAAATTAGAAGCTTGTGAAACATGTTTATCAATATCTTTACCTTCCTAAATTGTCACCTTGACTTTATCTTGTTTTGACTGACATTTATGGTGGTTTTAACATCTACTCTTAATTTTATATTGTTTATTAGAATCTTGGTAGTAACAATAGTTAATTTCATTAAGATTGTACCATTATTTTTGAAGTTAGAAACTTTTGAAAAATGTCTATCAATATCTTTACCGTCATAAACTGTCACCTTGACTTTATGTTGTTTTGACTGACATTTATGGTGGTTTTAACCTCTACTCTTAATTTTATATTGTTTGTTAGAATCTTGGTAGTAATAATAGTTAATTTCATTAAGATTGTACCATTATTTTTTAAATGCACCAAAATCATGGTTTGGTTCAACCCTCGATGATGACATAGCCAATCTCCTTCAAGCCCCGGTGCATTTTCCGCACTTCCTCGCATTAGGCAACCACCAGGGGCACCTTGCTACCTCCGGATGACTCTCCTCTTCCATTGTCTTCGCCCGTGTATTACGTATGGGGCCCCCAGGACGCTCCACGCCAAACGCAGACCTCGAAATGACTTCGCATCTGTACGTCGATAATTAATTGTTTTGTTTGGCAGTTTGTCAGATGCCGCCACGGCCGTATCTTGCCCAATATTTTGACCGCGGGTACCGGGTAGGCAATAATGGCCTGCTTTGTGTATTGTCTCCGCTGGATCAGAGGCGTGCACACGGGGGGACTCGAGATTGTTCACACGATCGCTTTTCGTTCTACTGGTGCTCGTCGTTGATGACGAGGCCATCCACTTGTCTCTGGGCTCTGCGTGTGACGAATCTGTTTTTTTTTCTTGTTGGTTGGTGTTTTAAAAGCCACTGATGTCGTTTTGTCTATTGGAGTAGGTTTGGTGGGCAACATATTTCCGTATACAAATAATTAACACTAAAGTTTACGGGCAAAAAACTATCCTCCACCATAACACTGGAGACAAATGGCACCCCTGCGGTTCCAATACCTGTTCCCACCATCCTTCCTCGATTGTTTTCCGGCCAACACTGAATGCCCAACGTACAGACACTACAGACACATATTCTAAAAGTATTATTATCTGAGATCTTCGATCGCTCTGCCAGGTTGGAGCGTAGGTTGGTCGAATCGATGGACGTTGACGACTTCTGGTCAGCGGGATCCTGCAATCTCAACACTCTTGACAAGTAACAAATAGGCAGCCATCAGTCAACGCGGATGAAATATGGTCGAGGTCTTCGACTGAGTTATAGGAGCGATATCTCTCCACCTTCGGTTCGGAAATGATCTCTCCGTGGACGCAGACAGACGTGGACGTTGGAGATCCAGTTGGGGAGATAGGTGTAGGTGCGGGTAATAGAGTTTTAATTGGTGCTCTGGACCATTTCGACACCGAAGTACGCTTTTATCACATCCACGTTAACGCTTCTAAGCTATCCACTTTCCTAGTTATCTTCCAAATATTGCCAAAATTGCAATATCTCAGGAGATAAAGTTGATTTTTGAACGATTGCCCTGACTTAAATATAGTAAGTAGGATGCTTCTAATTCTCAGGACTAATTCTCCAATGCATCGCTGATTCAAAGTGACAAAATAATCGCTTCTATCGCATCAACTGTCCTAGTAATCATCCAAATACCAATCGTTGGCAAAATTGCAATATCTCAGGAGATAAAGTCGATTTTTGAACGATTGCCCTGACTTAAATATAGTAGATGGGATGCTTCTAATTCTCAGAACTAATTCTCCAATGCATCCCTGATTCATAGTGACAAAATAATCGCTTCTGTTTCAACAACTTTCCTAGTAATCATCCACATACCAAACGTTGGCAAAATTGCAATATCTCCGGAGATAAAGTCGATTTTTGACCGATTGCCCTGACTAAAATACATCAGGTAGGGTGCTTCTAATTCTCAGGACTAATTCTCCAATGTATCTCTGATTCAGAGTGATAAAATAATCGCTTCTGTCGCATCAACTTTCCTAGTAATGATCCAAATACCAAACGTTGGCAAAATTGCAATATCTCAGGAGATAAAGTGGATTTTTGAACGATTGGCCTGACTAAAATAGAGTAGATGGTATGCTTCTAATTCTCAGGACTAATTCTCCAATGCATCTCTGATTCAGAGTGACAAAATAATCGCTTCTGTCGCATCAACTGTCCTAGTAATCATCCAAATACCAATCGTTGGCAAAATTGAAATATCTCAGGAGATGAAGTCGATTTTTGAACGATTGCCCTGACTTAAATATAGTAGGTGGGATGCTTCTAATTCTCAGGACTAATTCTCCAATGCATCTCTAATTCAGAGTGACAAAATAATCGCTTCTGTCTCAACAACTTTGCTAGTAATCATCCAAATACCAAACGTTGGCAAAATTGCAATATCTCCGGAGATAAAGTCGATTTTTGACCGATTGCCCTGACTAAAATACATCAGGTAGGGTACTTCTAATTCTCAGGACTAATTCTCTAATACATCTCTGATTCAGAGTGATAAAATAATCGCTTCTATCGCATTAATTTTCTTAATAATCATCCAAATACCAAACGTTGGCAAAATTGCAATATCTCAGGAGATAAAGTCGATTTTTGACCGATTGCCCTGACTAAAATACATCAGGTAGGGTGCTTCTAATTCTCAGGACTAATTCTCCAATGTATCTCTGATTCAGAGTGATAAAATAATCGCTTCTGTCGCATCAACTTTCCTAGTAATGATCCAAATACCAAACGTTGGCAAAATTGCAATATCTCAGGAGATAAAGTGGATTTTTGAACGATTGGCCTGACTAAAATAGAGTAGATGGTATGCTTCTAATTCTCAGGACTAATTCTCCAATGCATCTCTGATTCAGAGTGACAAAATAATCGCTTCTGTCGCATCAACTGTCCTAGTAATCATCCAAATACCAATCGTTGGCAAAATTGAAATATCTCAGGAGATGAAGTCGATTTTTGAACGATTGCCCTGACTTAAATATAGTAGGTGGGATGCTTCTAATTCTCAGGACTAATTCTCCAATGCATCTCTAATTCAGAGTGACAAAATAATCGCTTCTGTCTCAACAACTTTCCTAGTAATCATCCAAATACCAAACGTTGGCAAAATTGCAATATCTCAGGAGATAAAGTCGATTTTTGACCGATTGCCCTGACTAAAATACATCAGGTAGGGTACTTCTAATTCTCAGGACTAATTCTCTAATACATCTCTGATTCAGAGTGATAAAATAATCGCTTCTATCGCATTAATTTTCCTAATAATCATCCAAATACCAAACGTTGGCAAAATTGCAATATCTCAGGAGATAAAGTCGATTTTTGAACGATTGCCCTGACTTAAATATAGTAGGTAGGATGCTTCTAATTCTCAGGACTAATTCTCCAATGCATCTCTAATTCAGAGTGACAAAATAATCGCTTCTGTCTCAACAACTTTCCTAGTAATCATCCAAATACCAAACGTTGGCAAAATTGCAATATCTCAGGAGATAAAGTCGATTTTTGAACGATTGCCCTGACTTAAATATAGTAGGTAGGATGCTTCTAATTCTCAAGTCTAATTCACCAATGCTTCTCTGATTCAGGGTAACAAAACAATCGCTTCTATCGCATCAACATTCCTATTAATTATCCAAATACCAAACGTTGGCAAAATTGCAATATCTCAGGAGATAAAGTAGATTTTTGAACGATTGCCCTGACTTAAATAGCGTAGGTGGGATACTTCTAATTCTCAGGACTAATTCTCCAATGTATCTCTGATTCAGAGTGACAAAATAATCGCTTCTGTCTCAACAACTTTCCTAGTAATCATCCAAATACCAAACGTTGGCAAAATTGCAATATCTCAGGAGATAAAGTCGATTTTTGACCGATTGCCCTGACTAAAATACATCAGGTAGGGTACTTCTAATTCTCAGGACTAATTCTCCAATGCATCCCTGATTCATAGTGACAAAATAACCGCTTCTATTTCAACAACTTTCCTAGTAATCATCCACATACCAAACGTTGGCAAAATTGCAATATCTCCGGAGATAAAGTCGATTTTTGACCGATTGCCCTGACTAAAATACATCAGGTAGGGTACTTCTAATTCTCAGGACTAATTCTCTAATACATCTCTGATTCAGAGTGATAAAATAATCGCTTCTATCGCATTAATTTTCCTAATAATCATCCAAATACCAAACGTTGGCAAAATTGCAATATCTCAGGAGATAAAGTCGATTTTTGAACGATTGGCCTGCCTAAAATAGAGTAGATGGTATGCTTCTAATTCTCAGGACTAATTCTCCAATGCATCTCTGATTCAGAGTGACAAAATAATCGCTTCTGTCGCATCAACTTTCCTAGTAATGATCCAAATACCAAACGTTGGCAAAATTGCAATATCTCAGGAGATAAAGTGGATTTTTGAACGATTGGCCTGCCTAAAATAGAGTAGATGGTATGCTTCTAATTCTCAGGACTAATTCTCCAATGCATCTCTGATTCAGAGTGACAAAATAATCGTTTCTGTCTCAACAACTTTCCTAGTAATCATCCATATATCAAACGTTGGCAAAATTGCAATATCTCAGGAGATAAAGTGGATTTTTGAACGATTGGCCTGACTAAAATAGAGTAGATGGTATGCTTCTAATTCTCAGGACTAATTCTCCAATGCATCTCTGATTCAGAGTGACAAAATAATCGCTTCTGTCGCATCAACTGTCCTAGTAATCATCCAAATACCAATCGTTGGCAAAATTGAAATATCTCAGGAGATGAAGTCGATTTTGGAACGATTGCCCTGACAAAACCAAGATTAAGCCTGAACAAACTAGCAACGATTATTTTAATTACAACTATTCCAAGTTTTCCAAGTTGTACCTACATAACGAATATCCATTTGGGAAAACTCTCTAAAAGAAAATCAGTGAGAGAGGTTCTTCCTTTGCGTTACAGAGATGCGCCAAAAGCAGAGTATAACTTTAGTGCTGGTGGGGAGACACGACGTTAAAAGAAAATGAGAGAATTTCTCGGGGAAAATAAGAGAAAGGAAAACTGCGCCGGGAACTGTCTAGAGACTAGAGAAAACGCTCGGGGTTTTCCTTTCCCAGCAGAAATATAGCCGTGTTATTTTTCGTTTTCGCCTCGATACAGCCGGAGCTTTGGATACGTGCAAATTGCGAATTTATGAAATGGAAATCTGGAAATTCGTTCGTCTGCACTTCTCACGTTTTACTTTTGTTGCAATCGCGAAGTTTTCGCGTTTGCAAGTTGTTGCCATGCATGGATTTCTGTCGTTGATTGCTTAGATCTAATCTCAGTAACAGTCAGATGTAAAACTAGAAATCTTGCTGAAATCATAACTTTTGTCTACATATGAATTCTTTTAACAGTGAAATCTTTTTCTGAAACATTTGTTTTTCCAAGCAAAACAACCAATTACTTATCCTGATAATTATTATTCTCTTTAATCCATCCGATAGTTGAAATAAAACAATATTAATTTGGTCGAAATGTTTCGAAAAGCATTCTTTTTTCTGTGTGTACTTACAACCCCTACCCTTCGAGAAAACGCGTGGGAGACAAACAAAACAAAAAGATAAAACCGGAAAATGATAAGAAACAAGGAGGGAAGCTTAGGCTCTTTTCATGGCGCCGTTTCATTGCAGGGTTGGCAGTCTTAAGCGAGAAAAAACAGCACTTCCGAGTACACAGTGTTTCCTAACAAAATATTTTTCCGGTATGCCGGATGGAAAAGAGGAGAACCCGGAAAGAAAACATCTGAGAGAAGAGCGCGCGCTTTCCCCCCATTTCCCGACGCCCCGCAGCCGAGTAGACGCAATGTAAATAGAAAATATGTTCGGCCATCGCCTCTGGCTGTTTCTTTATCCGGGTCGTCTGATTGGTCGAGAAAACTGCGCGAGGAAAATTGATTTTCTCGTGACGTCAGCAGACGTATAAGAAAAGTACACCCCTCCGCGAAGAACGACGTCGCCGACGCAGCAACAAAGCTTTTCTCCATCTTACCCCAGCTTATAGCAACCCTTATAAAATTCTATGCAGGTTTTTATCTATATTTCAACAGAAAATTAACATTTTACTCTCGCTATAATAACGAACGAACTAGTTTTCTTTCTAATACCAGTTTTGCACAGCTAGATCAGGCATTTCGACCGATTGTGAATACGTTAGCAGACAAACGGTACAACGGATCGGGCTGGAATTTGGTGTACATATTTAGAATTAGTAGTTGATTAACTGGATTGGTTTTGGTGACAATCTGACAACCGGAAGTGACTAATGTTGCATGCACTTTCTTACCGATTGAACCGATTTTGACCAAACTGATATGGCTGCTAAATTGACGAATTCAAGAAGGTTTATTTAGTTGGATGGGAATGGCGACTGGAGGCATTTCGATATTGGGGAAATCCAAAAACCCTTCTAAATCACAAGCATCCCTTCCGCCGACGACACGTAATACTCGTAAAGGGTCAAACGCGGCGATTTGGTCGGCGAATCGGCCTTAAGCCCAGGCTTAAACTTGTCATCGGTCTAAACCCGACACCATGTGCGCGATAAATTTAGTTCCCTGTCCGACCGTCGCGGCGCTTCAGTTGCACCTGTTGGTCCTTCGCTCCGAACCGTAGATTCGTTCGACCAATAAGGCTTGGATCTCGCGCAAAAATTTACAACTGGCGTAGAAGGCTGCCGAAGCCGCAAGGTGTTCACCACCTTTTTTTTTCGCTGCAGAAGGCCGTCATTAATCTTTCTAATAGAAAATTGGAGACCGTGTAAAACTGGTATTTTATGATGGGTGGTAGATTAATTTGATTGAATTTTTAGTACTTGAGTAGGTATAAATATCACCCCAAAAGACTTCACACAAAATAGTATCACTCTGTCAAATCAGACAAGTCGTGACGATTCAGCTTATGAAGTTTTAGGAATACCCCACCTTATAAACCAGTGCGAACTGAATGATTTGGTTAAAGACTTAGGTTTATCAAAAGAAAAAGCCGAGTTATTGGGTTCTAGGCTACAGGGATGGAATCTTTTCGCACGAGGTGTGACAGTGTCTTCATTTTCAGAGCATAACGAGCCTTTCAAAGCATATTTTAAAATGGAAGGATCCTTACGTGTAAGTCTTATGAACGAGTTTGATATTCCCCACCATCCTTCTGAATGGTGGCTTTTTATGGATTCATCAAAATACAGCTTGAAAGCAGTAATAATTTTTAAGACCAACGTCTTTCTTTCATATCCAATTATCACACCATCTCACCACCAAGGAAGGACAGGTATTCTAAATCGTCGTTGTGACCATCGATCGAGTTGTCTGTCACAGCGGCAGGCAGGGAAACCACGGTAGCCGAAGCCGATTTAAGAAGATTCCTCAGCATGACATGGAACACGTGTTCATTTCTTGTCTTTCCAAGCCTTATTGGATCTCGCGCAAAAATTTACAACTGGCATAGAAGGCTGCCGAAGCCGCAAGGTGTTCACCACCTTTTTTTCGCTGCAGAAGGCCGTCATTAGTCTTTCTAATAGAAAATTTTAGGGAGACCGTGTAAAACGGGTATTTTATGATAGGTGGTAGATTAATTTGATTGAATTTTTAGTACTTGAGTAGGTATAAATATCACCGCAAAAGACTTCACACAAAATAGTATCACTCTGTTAAATCAGACAAGTCGTGACGATTCACCATTTGAAGTTTTAGGAACACCTCACCTTATAAACCAGTGCGAACTGAATGATTTGGTTAAAGACTTAGGTTTATCAAAAGAAAAAGCCGAGTTATTGGGTTCTAGGCTACAGGGATGGAATCTTTTCGCACGAGGTGTGACAGTGTCTTCATTTTCAGAGCATAACGAGCCTTTCAAAGCATATTTTAAAATGGAAGGTTCCTTACGTGTAAGTCTTATGAACGAGTTTGATATTCCCCACCATCCTTCTGAATGGTGGCTTTTTATGGATTCATCAAAATACAGCTTGAAAGCAGTAATAATTTTTAAGACCAACGTCTTTCTTTCATATCCAATTATCACACCATCTCACCACCAAGGAAGGACAGGTATTCTAAATCGTCGTTGTGACCATCGATCGAGTCGTCTGTCACAGCGGCAGGCAGGGAAACCACGGTAGCCGAAGCCGATTTAAGAAGATTCTTCAGCATGACATGGAACACGTGTTCATTTCTTGTCTTTCCAAGCCTTATTGGATCTCGCGCAAAAATTTACAACTGGCGTAGAAGGCTGCCGAAGCCGCAAGGTGTTCACCACCTTTTTTTCGCTGCAGAAGGCCGTCATTAATCTTTCTAATAGAAAATTTTAGGGAGACCGTGTAAAACGGGTATTTTATAATGGGTGGTAGATTAATTTGATTGAATTTTTAGTACTTGAGAAGGTATAAATATCACCCCAAAAGACTTCACACAAAATAGTATCACTCTGTCAAATCAGACAAGTCGTGACGATTCAGCTTATGAAGTTTTAGGAATACCCCACCTTATAAACTAGTGCGAACTGAATGATTTGGTTAAAGACTTAGGTTTATCAAAAGAAAAAGATCCTTCTGAATGGTGGCTTTTTATGGATTCATCAAAATACAGCTTGAAAGCAGTAATAATTTTTAAGACCAACGTCTTTCTTTCATACCCAATTATCACACCATCTCACCACCAAGGAAGGACAGGTATTCTAAATCCTCGTTGTGACCATCGATCGAGTCGTCTGTCACAGCGGCAGGCAGGGAAACCACGGTAGCCGAAGCCGATTTAAGAAGATTCTTCAGCATGACATCAAACACGTGTTCATCTCTTGTCTTTCCGGCCGATCTCGCCTAGATGGCAGTAGCCGCGCCTAGATGCCCCGTAATGTCCCGTAATTCATCCTCAAGATGTCATTTGCGTGTCTCTTTTGTCTCTTCTCTCTCCCAACATAAATCAAGACATCTCTATCTCTTCTGTCTGGGATGATTGAGTGACCAGTTTAGTGGTAGTTTTGTTGTTATGAGTGGCGAGTGACCGCAAAGGCATTGTTCATGGACAGGAAGACATTATTTAATGTCAACTCTATTATTTATCAGCGAAAAAAATTTGCTTTTAAAGTCAAAGTTGAGGCTATGTTAAAACAAAATATCGTGTTTTTTTTGTATTATATCTTCGTTTGAAGGGTTGGGTCAAATTTAGTACCAAAACCAAATCTTATTAAAGCAATTTATTTACATAAATTAGGGAATTGACTGGAGTCATAGGTGGATGTGGGTTGGTTGCTATCTGAGCGCCATCTGTACGGTGGTATAATCCTGAACTCGGGGGGTTTTGCGCAGGTGTGTGGTAAAAGACCTATTGTTGCTTGGTTACCGATCCTCTATGATAAGCCGCAAGAATGGTAGCGTAAGAAATACGAACGGAGTCATTATTTTGATTCCAAAAGGTAAGCAGTAGCAACCCAGTTTGAGATCTAGATGGTCGATATGGATATGTAAAGTTACTTAAATCAAATTCAACGGTTTTAAAGCAGCTCCTGTGATGATGCATCTCAACCAGCTTTTGGTAAATATGTATATAAATATACAGTGGTGTTCTCTCTGTGTGAAAACTGCATTTGAGACTGTGTCCTTATCAAATGGATAGATATATCACCAATTTCCCTGCATAGTCACAAATCAATTTTCCATAGCAAACACGCCAGACAAAAACACAATTATTTCCCGTTATCCACCAAAAAAAAAGCAAACCATCCAAATCCGATTCAGCCGTTACAAATACCGCTCATATTTAAACTTTAAAGAGATAATGGAATATTAACCACGCAATATATGGAACCTTTTCCAATAGCAAAAAAACTCCGAACCTTTTATACGTTTTTATAACATCGGCGCGTACAATAACTCGTGGTTTACCAAGCAGTATTGCCGCGAGTTATTAGAAATTAATAATAAATTAATGAGGTCTCGTTCTAGCCGGCTGACAGCTATCTATCAGCAGTTGATGCTTTCAACGGCAACGCCAGCCACCAGAAAATTCAACGTGAATTGTAAATTAACTGCAATTTGTGACGCAAACCGTAGGCGGGACTTTGCCTACCGCTTTCAGCGGTTTTTTTCTCTTTTGTTTTCTTGTTGTTGTGGTTTCGCGATGCTTTTGTTTTGCGATGCTGCTGCCGTTGCTCATTGCGGTGGCCAAAGTAATTATGAGAGAAATGGCTGGATATTCTTTTTACCACACCAAAGACTTGAAAGTTTCGCTAATGCATCTAGATGATTATTTCAGTAAATTATAGAAACATTCCTCGAAAATCTTTAGAAGTTTTTTAGTAGCCTACACAGAGAGAACTCTATTCTTGAATATCAAGAAAAGTTATTCTTCAATAAAAAAGTACACTTTCGTCTTACAACAAAAATATTTTGTTGTACAAAAAATATATATGCTTCAACGAAAAAGCAGTTTCTTGACCCATGATTCTTACACTGAGAGATACATGGAAAGTTGTGCAATTACTTTACAGATGGCGCTAACAGTTTCTCGCGTCTTTTGCCACATATCACCGCTATATAAGTTCGACGATATTAAGGGTTCGTATATTGTTTGTTTACATCTATGCATAAGTGTTTTATTTCATGGGTGTCTTACAAGGATTATGAGGAAAACCAGGACTGTAGTGGAATAACCTACACAGAGAGAACTCTATTCTGGGATATCAAGAAAAATTGTTTTTGCGTATATAGTGTAGCATAAAGAGGATATTTTTGCTATCCAAATAATATTTTATTGTAATAAGAATCTCATTATATGAAGTTTTTTCAACGGCTAGTTATTCTTCCTGTTTAAGAGTTTTGTATGTTTATGTTGAGTATATTTTGCTCTGATGAAGAAAATGTTATTCTTCTATATATAAAAAGAATAAGACTTTTGTTTTACATCAACAACAATACTTTATTGGGTGAAAAATATACATTCTTCAACGAACAAACAGTGCTTGACCCAAAAGTATACGTACGTATCGCTTAAAACAGACGTAATTCCTTTCAAGCAGTTCCTTTATACTTAAAACAAGAAAACGTAATACTTGGAACATCAAGAAAAACATATTCTTACTTCGAGAATTTTTTATTTTACTTGAAGCAACCAAATGATCTTTCTGCAGATATAGAAACAAGTGATATTCTGCACTCAAAGATATTCGTGTTGTATCGAATAAATTTTTCCCTCTGTGTCCTAAATTGTTCAATAGATTGTTCCAAATGAATTGTAGAAGTAATTATTTTAACCATCGATTTAACTAAAGAGAACTCCGAAGAATTTGGTTACAAGTTGCTGAAAAAATCATCAAAATACGATATAAAAATGTTTTGGCTGGTCTACCGGCAGAAAATCACGTGTTGTGGCCGCGCTTTACAAATTACCGAAATGTTCTTGCGTGAGCAATTATGGAATCAATGTCAAACAAAAACAGAAGTGAGGCACGCTTCGAGCGCGTCAAATAACATGTAATATTGCATGTACACGCCAACAGACGCAGGCCCATTGTATCAAATTACAAGCTAGTTGCTCGGGTTCAAAGACAACTAGAAGCAATCACACGTCATCATTCCTCACTTCCAATTCATACCATTTTACATTTCGCCATCTCTCAGTATAAAACGTGACAAATTTGAAGACAACCAGGTGTCAATTTCGCTACCAAAATGTTTGCGGTTTATTAGCAGATCAATGTTAATGATGTCAGTCATTATCAAGATCTGAGAACACTTACTTTTAAAATAATCCCCATAATGCTGTATTTTAGAGCGAAGAGAGGCTTTTTTAACGCCAAAGGGCGTTTTCTCGCAAGTTTATGAAGTTTGTGTTTGAAATTTTCTTCTCAACGTTACTTATACTATTGCCAGAATCGATGTCAGTCATTACCTAGGTCTGACAACCCTTACTTTTAGCTGTGGCACCACCTTGTTGGAACCAAACATTTCATGTGTTAATTCTTTGTCGTCGCAATTCTGCGATCATTGCTTGGCATCGACTTGTGTCCTCTGTCTTACATTATTTTCAGAACATAATATAACTTTTTCTTTGTTAAATGGTAAGTAACATCTATCTGTTTTTTTGTGTCAAATCACCTCTCAAACAAGAATCTATTTAAAACGCGATTTAGGTAAATTGAAACCAAATAACCAAGCAGAAGGAAAAAAGTCGAGCCATCTATACCGATTCAATCACGAATGCTTAGCATATTTAAGACCTGAACTATTTCTCCGATACCTCACAGCAGCGTGTCAAATCTATCGGCGAAGAAGAGAAAAACTGGTGAACGCTCCGAAAAAGTGTAGCACCACTTCGGTGTCTAGGTAGTATAGGTCCAGCAATGGTCCAACGATTGAATTCGGCAATGGATGGAGACCTCATGGTCCCACTTTATGGGAAATTATCCAGCGGACCGCGAAGAGACGGTGTACCATCCGACACAACAATAACTAGCCTTACGCGTGACAAATTGTAGTCGCGGCGGTTTAGTTTCGGCGCCAGCACATCATTCTCACGCTGCATCAATCCCAGTACACCGAAGATTGGACCCTGATGACCATATACTCTCTAGGAAAAAAAAAGGTCTTGGAATTCTTCGACATTCTTGCGAGAATGCACGGAGAGAAATGGTAGATTAATTTGTAGAAAGGTCAAGGTACACACAGAGAAAAGAATGCTTAGTTCAAGTCAAATTACTTTGAATCAAAACAACGGTTGATTTCCATATCCACGAAATAACTATCCACTTTAGCCAAGATAAAATTTTCTCAGTAGAGGTGTCATCAACTATATGTGGACTATATGTAGTTTTGAATGAAACTTTGTAGTAGTACTTCAAATATTTGAATATTTCGATCAAATTAATATTGTTTTATTTCAACCATTGGATGGATTAAAGAGAATAATAATTATAGCAGTGGTTGAAACCACCACAAATGTCCCATAAAGTCAAAAGAACAATTTATGAAAACCAAACCTTTCCATTTTTAAACCATATGATTAAATTAAAGACGAAACAGCTTTTCTTTTAGATTTTCTTATCCCAAGAGCTTTCTCGCACCCCAAGAAACCTTAAAATGTTAAAAAGTAGCCTTAGGGTGTACCAGAAGCAGCAAGTTATGAATTCCTAATCAGTTAATGTCTCGGAATTTAAGATTAGCAAAGAACAGTCCCAGTGAGATTATTAGAAAGCATGAATAATGAAGATAGGCTCAAATATGACAGGAATTAGAGAAAAACTCACTGGGGGCCTGTGAAAAACTCTCACCCTCCCAACCTTGGGTTCACAGGGGAGCCCTAAGGCAACCCTTAAGTTCACAGAAACGATTAAAAACATAGAAAAATGTCATCTAAACGTTTCATTTTCACTTCGGACTGGATGCAATGTCTTCATTGCAATGATTTGCAAATAACACCCAAACGACACAACGAATTGGGGTGAAATTTGGTGTACATGTTTAGAATTATCAGGGGGTGAAATAGATTGTTTTTAGTGACAATCTGACAACCGGAAGTGGCAAATGTTACAATGATAATCTTATATCCATTTACAGATCGATGGGATGGATAACGTAGGGTTTATACGCGTTCATAGAAGCAGTTTGACAGTAGTTTTAGGAAAACAAACCTCTTTGTCTCAAAATAGTATGTTTTCTGTTCCATGTTTGATTTTCTACTCTCTGCGTATAAAATAATTGGAACTAGGAAGTGATTTCAGTGCCAGGCGGAGGTATCTTCGATCCAGGCGTGTATTTCCGCAGTGGCGTACGCACGGGACGCGTAGCAATCCGACCACGCAACCCACAAACAATAATAAAGAAGCATTCCGGGCGTAATTAAGACCGAAACTCAATTCGATTTCTATAATTAAGACTGGTTTGTTGTTCCTCCGTTTGCGGCGCTGTAGTCGGTAGTTTTGTAGGCGCCTGCGATGCTATGGAAGCTTCGGCGTAGCCGCCTCTGATCTCTTGGTTAATCGAATCGACGGAGACTCTATTGTTTCCGCTATTGTCTAAAACAATTAAACTACGAGCGGTAGTGGTACTTTTGTGTGTTGGTACCCACGTATTTTATAGGTATAGGAGCTACAGGTCGCGCCTCATATCTTGGAAACTAAGTGGAAATACATATTGTATATAATTAATTTTGCATATATTTTTATCTCCGTACCTTAACATCAATGTAAAAATTTTTGTTCTAATTCAAACAGTCCCCAAAGTTGTAAAAACTCATATATATTTTAGTAAAAAAAGTCTCCGTACGATATCTAGAAATAGCTAATCTTCCCCACATGTGATTATTGTAGTAATTATTGTAGTAGGTATTGTAGTAGTTATTGAAGTATTTATTGCAGTAGCTATTGTAGTAATTATTGTAGTAGTTATTGAAGTGTTTATTGTAGTAATTATTGTAGTATTTATTGTACTAGTTATTGTCGTAGTCATTGTAGTAGTTATTGAATAAATTATTGTAGTAATTATTGTAATAGTTGTAATAGTATTTATTGCAGTAGTTATTGTAGTAGTTATTGCAGTAATTATTGTAGTAATTATTGTAGTAATTATTGTAGAAGTTATTGTAGTAGTTATTGTAGTAGTTATTGAAGTATCTATTGTAGTAATTATTGTAGTAGTTATTGAATAATTTATTGTAGTAGTTATTGAAGTGTTTTTTTGTAGTAATTATTATAGTAAATATTGTAGTAGTTATTGCCGTAGTTATTGTAGTAGTTATTGAATAATTTATTGTAGTAATTATTGTAATAGTTGTTGAAGTGTTTATTGCAGTAGTTATTGTAGCAGTTATTGCAGTAATTATTGTAGTAATTATTGTAGAAGTTATTGTAGTAGTTATTGTAGTAGTTATTGCAGTAGGTATTGTAGTAGTTATTGAAGTATTTATTGTAGTAGCTACTGTAGTAATTATTGTAGTATTTGTTGTAGTAGTTACTGAATAATTTATTGTAGTAATTATTGTAGTAGTTATTGAAGTGCTTTTTGTAGTAATTATTATAGTATTTATTGTAGTAGTTATTGCAGTAGTTATTGTAGTAGTTATTGAATAATTTATTGTAGTAATTATTGTAATAGTTGTTGAAGTATTTATTGCAGTAGTTATTGTAGTAGTTATTGCAGTAATTATTGTAGTAGTTATTGAATAATTTATTGTAGTAATTATTGTAATAGTTGTTGAAGTATTTATTGCAGTAGTTATTGTAGTAGTTATTGAATAATTTATTGTAGTAATTATTGTAATAGTTGTTGAAGTATTTATTGCAGTAGCTATTGTAGTAGTTATTACAGTAATTATTGTAGTAATTATTGTAGTAATTATTGTAGTAATTATTGTAGAAGTTATTGTAGTAGTTATTGTAGTAGTTATTGCAGTAGGTATTGTAGTAGTTATTGAAGTAGTTATTGAAATATTTATTGTAGTAGCTACTGTAGTAATTATTGTAGTATTTATTGTAGTAGTTACTCAATAATTTATTGTAGTAATTATTGTAGTAGTTATTGAATAATTTATTGTAGTAATTATTGTAGTAGTTATTGAAGTGCTTTTTGTGGTAATTATTATAGTATTTATTGTAGTAGTTATTGCAGTAGTTATTGTAGTAGTTATTGAATAATTTATTGTAGTAATTATTGTAATAGTTGTTGAAGTATTTATTGCAGTAGTTATTGTAGTAGTTATTGCAGTAATTATTGTAGTAAGTATTGTAGTAACTATTGTAGAAGTTATTGTAGTAGTTATTGTAGTAGTTATTGCAGTAGGTATTGTAGTAGTTATTGAAGTATTTATTGTAGTAGCTACTGTAGTAATTATTGTAGTATTTATTGTAGTAGTTACTGAATAATTTATTGTAGTAATTATTGTAGTAGTTATTGAATAATTTATTGTAGTAATTATTGTAGTAGTTATTGAATAATTTATTGTAGTAATTATTGTAGTAGTTATTGAATAATTTATTGTAGTAATTATTGTAGTAGTTATTGAAGTGTTTATTGTAGTAATTATTGTAGTAATTATTGCAGTAATTATTGTAGTAATTATTGTAGTCATTATTGTAGTAATTATTGTAGTAATTATTGTAGAAGTTATTGTAGTAGTTATTGCCGTAGTTATTGTAGTAGTTATTGAATAAATTATTATAGTACTTATTGTAGTAGGTATTGTAGTAGTTACTGAATAATTTATTGTAGTAATTATTGTAGTAGTTATTGAATAATTTATTGTAGTAATTATTGTAGTAGTTATTGAAGTGTTTATTGTAGTAATTATTGTAGTATTTATTGTAGTAGTTATTATCGTAGTCATTGTAGTAGTTATTGAATAATTTATTGTAGTACTTATTGTAGTAGTTATTGTAGTAGGTATTGTAGTTATTGAAGTATTTATTGTAGTAAATATTGTAGTAGTTATTATAGTAGTTAGTGTATAGTTATTGTAGTGTGACAGTTCTGTACCAATGACATAAAGTAGACGTTTATGCCCTCTAGGTCTTCATTCCCTAACTATTACCCAAAAAAAGGGAAAAACGACGAGACAAATTGCCTAATAAACTATGTACCACTTAACTTGATTAAACAGAAACATAGTCGTCTCTACTCAGGCGACTACTTCTCAGTACAAACAACAAAAGACTCATTTTGAGGATCGAGAGAACCACCGAGCATCCCAGCGAAAAAAAAAACGATAGAAAAAGGAGCTCTACATCGGTGTTCGACGAAGAGGGAGAAGGAAAATAAAAAGAAAAACGGACGAAAATAGAGGCGGCCGTGTCGAACGCCATTTGCAATTAAAAACTCGGCCCTCTAGATTGGAAAAAGGAGTCCAAAGACGTCGGACGCGAACACCAGAGGAGAAAAAAAAATAATATCGAACGCCGCCGTGGAAGGTGGAAGAAAAAAATGCCGTATTACAAGGAGCGAGGATTGTGCTGCCTCATTTTCGTATCATTAATCACGCACCTATCCAACCTATATAGACTACTTTTATTCATACGTGAAGTTGCCTTTTGTATGGTGTGCTCCAGTACCAGTCAGGAGGCGGATAGGGTGGCTTTGGGTTCTTTCACTCGGACGAAATTGACTTTTAACGCCCTCTTGTGTGGTTATTATTAATTTTTATTATATCTCACTTCACCAGGATTAATTCTTACCGAGAAATTTCATAGAAACAACTTAGAATTTAGAATCGGAGATCTGGAAAAGCCATGGACACCTAATATATGCTGTATTTCCTGTTAGATCGCACTTTTAAAGTGGATGAAAGGGAAGCAAAAAGAAAACGCCGTGAAATGACTAGAGCCTTCCAATCATGTAGATGATTGCTATTTTTGCACGATTAGCATCTCCGGATATTCGAAGAAGTATAAGCATAAGATAAGATATCCAAATTTGCCATCAGCATCGCGACCTATCCCCCATGGAGAGAACCATCCTCTCCCAAGTACGACATCCAATTCATCATCTTCAATTTTTTGACACAGAAGGAATTTCGCCTGTTTGAAGAAACTTGCCTGATTTGATTTAATTGCCTGATTGATCTGAGAGTCTGAAATCACTCTGTTAAATCAGGCAAGTCGTGAAGATTCACCATTTGAAGTTTTAGGAACACCTCACCTTATAAACCAGTGCGAACTGCATGATTTAGAACTTAGGTTATTCAGGATTAAAGACTTAGGTTCATCAAAAGAAAAAGCCGAGTTATTGGGTTCTAGGCTACAGGAATGGAATCTTTTCGCACGAGATGTGACAGTGTCTACATTTACAAAGCGTAACGAGCCTTTTAAAGCATATTTTAAAATGGATGGATCTTTACGTGTATGTCACGATGTTGAGGGTCTTATGAGCGAGTTTGATATTCCCCACGATCCTTCTGAATGGTGGCTTGTTATCGATTCATCAAAATACAGCTTAAATGCAGCACTTTTGCATATTCTTTAAATTTATATAATCCTTCAGTACGCCACTGGTTTCTTGGTTGATTCAAGATTGATTACCGATGTAAGAGTTGAAGATGCACGCTCGATTTTGCCTGGTTTTCTAATTGGTGATGAGTTATTGTTCGAAATGGCTGTACAGACGCCAACGTGGCGGTTGAAGTTAATTGCGCGCGCTGATTTTTCAGAGAAATCGTGACGGCTCTTACGGAATCTCATTGAAATTGATTGGAAACGCGGCCTCTAATTAAGTTATAATATGAATCGATGCGCCATATGACTTCTATTCACTGCAATTTGACATGGAAGCATCGCAGTAGCAACCGATTAGTGTCAGATGACTCTATGAATCTTTGTCATGGCGCTCGTTTCTATCTGATGTCATCAGATAAGAGACTTTTTCGCTAGTGGATTGTTTCAAGCATCTACTTACGCTATATGCACACAAGGAAAAGAATGTTCAGTTCAAGTCAAATTACGTTGAATCAAAATAACGGTTGATTTCCATATCCACGAAATAACTATTCACTTCAGCCAAGACAAAATTTTCTCAGTAGAAGCGGGTTAAGTGCTTGATTCAAGATAAATTTAGTTGCGTTGCAATGAGTAAATTATTAAGTCACACCAAACAGTCATCAACTACAAAGGACTATATGTCGTTTTGAATGAAACTTTGTAGTATTACTTCAAATATTTAAACGTTTCGACCAAACTAATATTGTTTTATTTCAACCATTGGATGGATTAAAGAGATTAATAATTATCAGAATGAGTAATTGGTTGTTTTGCTTGGAAAGAACAAATGTTTGAGAAAAAGATTTTTAGGTTTGGTTTAACACCTTCTGTGTCTTGAGTAGAATATTTCATTCTCACTGCAAGTAACTGTAATTTTGAATAAAATGCGATCAATTATTCAAAATAAGCAATAGTAATTTACATTCAACATAATATATTGATGTGAAGTGAATAATTTTGTTGTTTTGTTCAAACTATCTACCGCTGCTTCAAAGAGGTAAAAAAAGTTCATATATACCAATACAGTAATTTATTATAAAAATAACAAATACATTCAAAATAAGTACAAAATACTTTAAAAAATATAAAAGAATTAAATGTTATCTGATACATTTCAAAGTATTAAGTACATATAATAATTAAATAATACCTCTGGTGAATTTATTGTCATTGATTTACATCTCTTACTTTGGACCATGCTATAAGAACACCTTGGTCCATTGTATGCAGCACTGTAGTAACTTTAGTAATGCATCATTTGCACCTGTGGTGACATATAATATGCACATACATATGATAGATATATACGGTTTCTCACCTCAGATGTTTCCAAATCTAATAGCTTCATAGCTTCCCAGAAAGCAATTCGATCTCCAATAGCCGGAATAAGTTCTTTTACTTCTTCCTCTGTAAGTTTTCTTATGTTTTCCACAGTTATTTTATTGCCTTGAAAATATAGAATGCACATAGTGTATTAACATTTTCATAAAAAGTAGTTATACGCATATACTTACTGTCAAATATCGGTATCAGATGATCTAATGAGATTGATTTTAAAAAATCATCCACGCTGTCCATTATCACATGTGATAACTGATAAGGATAAGTCACAATACAATCAAGCGTATATCAAAGCCCGACAACCACGTATAACACGCACAAGACTGCTAGCCGCTAGGCATTAACCAATATCGCATTGGGTTGTTAACGTTGTGATTGGAGAATGTATGGTAAAATCCCTCATAATCGTATCCAAAAACTGTTTGCCGGTCCCTGTCGCGTCAGACGGGTGCCACAAACCGCGCAAACTCTAATCTTTCCGCACAATGAAACCACCCGATATTTTAAACTATTTGTTTACTTGATTCACACAAAACGTGTCTTGCATCAACCAACCAATTTTACTTGTTTCGAAGCTCATATTTTACATATGTGATCTTGATTCAATGCAATGGTTCTTTTTATTAGAATATATAGAATTTTTCAATGCAAAACACTATATCCTTAAAAGAACTCATAAGAACATTTAAAGTTGTATTTTGAAGCAAAATCTTGTTGCTTCAAACGTTAAGACAACTAGTTCTCCACGAAAATATCAATCAAAATACATCAGGATACAAAGCGTGGAGTTTCCGCCGTCACTTGCCAAAGCGATTGGGGTTCGGAGCCTTCACTTCCTGTGGTTTGCGTGACTGCAGGATCAACCTGTCAGAAGCATGTCAGGACTCTGCACCTCAAAGGAACAGATCACCTACCACTGCCGATGCCAGACAACCCATTATTACCGTTCCACTTCAGCAACCAAACGCATAGTGCACGATTTCAGTTTTACCTAAACGTGGGTCTATATTTTCAAAACACTCGCTCGCAAAGCGAGAACGCCCACTCGCTTGGTACGTTTCGCGAGCGAGTGGTTTGAAAATATATGCCCCTCTTTAATATTTTTTTTTAATTTTGATTTTTTTTTTAATATGAAATTGTTTAACAGTTTCTTGCTTGTGCTGAGTCATAGCGGCGCTTGTGCCCTTTACAACATCGATAAATTGTCAACGGTGTGCCGGTGGTCTACCAGATCCACTGGCGGTAAATTCGTATTGATATTTTGTCGGCAGGTTCTTTTGCATTGAGTTTTATTGCCCACTCTGCGGTTTTTAACCGAGAATTGCTAACGTGAGATACGCCATCGATTGTCTCTTGCTTTATTGGTTCGTCGTTCAACCGTAAGTTTGCGTTTGCTCAAAAATTTGAACAGAAATCCTGTATGCTATCACAGCATCTAAAACTTAACATAAAAAAACTTAATTTGAACGGCTAGATTGTCAATTTCCACCTTTGTGCAATGTGATGAACGGTTTAGGCGTTGTCAGCGTTCATACAAGCGATCTGATAGCAGTCTGACTGCAACATATTCCAACTGAAGATTCTTTATTATTAAACACCCGTAAACAATGACAAAATAAATCGACAAGCTGCAAGATGTAACACATTGATTAGCATAAGTATAATAACAGGCATTATTGTTATTATTATAACTATATGCTCCACGCCTCTTATTAATTTGATGAGCCGCACGCTAATACGTTTTAAATTACCCGTTATTCTACCTGTTACGTAATTAACTTCATTAAGTGATCAAATAAATGACCGCAAGTTATGTTTTTACAACATACACTTACATGCAAGGTGAACACATACATTTATGCTTTTTGTGCAGGTTCTCATTCGAAATAATACATTTAAAGTTAGAAAAAGACCATGTAACTATTTTTACATGGTGGGCCAAGAACTCCCCACTTTTCCGGCAATTCGCAGAGGAAAGGGAAGTGTTGCCAACATACTCTGTAAGGAACAAACATAGGACAGTAATATTTTGCCCTTCAGTTGCATGAGTGCGTGCGAATGCGAGATTTTGATTCCTATTTAAAAAATTAAACCATAATCTTGTCTTTCAACTATTCCAAATACTCTACATTGAATAACTTTGTTCAAACCGCAATGCATGGTAGTTTACAAAAGTTGTCGTTGCTACTATGGCCATCTATGGCTGCTACTCGAAGCTACATAGGTGACACCTTTACAGTATTCTATAATAACTGTAATAATTTGTATTCTTTAAATTTTTCTTTCTGTACTACTATGGTCAATACGTCTTATAAAACGAGTGCTACATTTATCGTTTATAAATTTAGTAAATGTGACAACTATATTGGTTCGTGGATTCCATTGTTACCAAAGTCAGAAGTAAACACTGAGAACTGAGTCTACTGTGGAACCAAAGTAGAAAAATTCGAAATTCTTATTGCGAAAATTTCAAATGGTAAATATTGTTCTAATTGTAAAGCACCGACCTTCGATTACTATATATTAATAATGTTCTGGTGATATTTCCAATACTTGACAACACTTTCTGGTGTTTTTCCAACAATTGGCAAAATTGGGCTTTCTTAAACAAGGTAGATAGAGACGGACTGAGTTTTTTAGAAAGAGATCGTTGCGTTCTTGGCCCACCATGTAAAAATAGTTACACTATGGTCTAACCTCAACTAATACCTTCTGGTGCTGCTAGGTTATGCGCTGATGTCACTAGATAAGATTAGAACCAAAATATTTTCGCCCAACCACAGTACAATCCAATTTTACAAGAATTTATTGCTCCTATTTTACTTACGACATAATAATGACTATAATATTGTTAACCTGAGTTTCTAATTAGCATTTAACACATTTCAAGACAAAATATTGAATAATTTTCTTGTGCGTCTAGGGAATTTTATCGCTATATGTTGTCTTGTCATTTTTGACAGCGGGTACAGAGTCGGTAACCCGTAGTAGCGTGATAGTTCACCTAACCACCGCAAGATGCCAGCACATCTTAGCGCAATTACTAGAGTAGTTTCAATCTAAGAAAAGCACAGTTGTATATGCAACCAATCATACCCAGTGTATGGTTTATAAATTGCCTGTGTATATTTGGTTGCATATACAACTGTGTTCTTCTTAGTTTGAAACATCTATACTAGCGAGAACACTAAAACTTAACCTACTTTTCTCATGAATTAAAATAATAAAGTGCCATGTTTTTGTGCTTTATATCAGGGATAAAGACTTCTACCTTCAATGTTCATGTTTAATCGAAACTTATTATAGGTTAACCTAAAAATTATCACCATGAAATCTTGATACTTGGTCGCGGTATTTCATATCTTGAAGACATCTTCTAATTGAAAGCGATTCCCCATTCCAAATAGTACGCTGGGGACCTTATATTACATCTTGGGACTTGCCTAAGGGCGCTGTCTGACCCGAGAGGTTATAAAATCACGTCAAAGGCCTGCTTGATTTATGTGGTCGGCGCTTTTTCACTAATTCGTTCTGATCCGTTTCAGGTCGGGGCATTTCAGGTAGGGGAACGGGTTACACGGCATATAGAAGAAGCTGAAGAAATTAACCAAAAATTCTTGGCTTCTCGTTTTAATTACCTTAAGGTTGGCAGAGATAATATTTTTAGAAGGCATCCCTTGCCCCAAATAACCAAAAGGGGAGGGACAGTTCGAAGATGGGTTGCATATTTTGCTTGATGGAGTTATTTTTTGCATTCTTTCTGGTGATTTATTTTGTTAAAATAAAAACTAGACGGTTTTACTAGCAGGCTATTTGCTACTGGCTCTCCAAAACAAAGAAAATGACGTTGTTTTACAATATTTTCGGTTTCAGGTTCAAATTTAGTTTCTCTATTCGAGTAAACTACACAATTTCATAGTTATAATGATCGATTCTACACTGTGATAGGCATAAGTCTGGCCAGCAACGCCCGCGCAGCCCTAAAAACGCGTTACGACTATATTAACCCAATTTGACACGTGTTTTACGCACGTGGACCGCTCCTTGGTCCTTTTCGTCGCACCGGAACGGCGCATTTTAACGAAATACTAAATTTCCGGCGACCCTTTTTACAGTTTCGACCGTAAAAACGAGTACTTTACGTTCGAGGGAAATATAGCGACACCTAGCGGTCCTTGGGTTTACTACCGTAGTAAAATAAACCCTTGTGTGACCCCCGATATGTAATATTTATTTGGGTGATTTTATGTTTGGTTATTTTTTTCTACCTATACTAATTACGAACTTTCAAGTGTAGGGTGCGTTCAGCGGAATCGCCCATTTTCACCGACATTTGCGATCGAGTAGCTGCAAAATTGGGCTTTTCGATATTACTTTTGACGCTCGAATTGAAAAAAGGACACAATTCCGCGTGGACTGCGCGATATTTTGTAAATTAAATGCGTCAATTTTGAAAAAAAATCACGTTTTTGCACCTCTTCGGGTGAAGGCGAACCTCGAGAAAATGTCACGTGACGTTTAGAAATTCCGACAAGCGGATCGATGAACGTCAAAAATTTACATTTTTTATCCGTTCCTGCCGACCTTATAAAAGCCGCTCGCTCTCATGTCTTACGATAAGATCCCTCTAAATACCCTTCGCAAAGAGTTTTGAGCAAAAAAAACGGCCTTAAAAACAATTTTCGATCCAAAAAATCGATTTTTGTCGACCCGTGTTTTGCTGCTATTACCACAGTAACGTCAAACCCGAAACGCCCTCTGCCAGACATTCGTAACAACAGTAACAGATAGCAGATAACCTAAAATGTATCCTAAAATGTCCATATTGCGAATGTGGACAGGTGGGAAGCCTTAACCACATATTTCTAGAATGCCCAATAACTAAAATCGAAAATTTTGACATATACACAGAGCTAGTCTACCTATACTAATTGCGAACTTTCAAGTGTAGGGCGCGTTCAGCGGAATCGCCCATTTTCGCCGACATTTGCGATCGAGTAGCTGCAAAATTGGGCTTTTCGATATTACTTTTGACGCTCGAATTGAAAAAAAGGCACAATTCCGCGTGGACTGCGCGATATTTTGTAAATTAAATGCGTCAATTTTGAAAAAAAAAATCACGTTTTTGCACCTCTTCGGGTGAAGGCAAACCTCGAGAAAATGTCACGTGACGTCTAGAAATTCCGTCGAACTGAACGATAAACGTCAAAACTTTACATTTTTTATCCGTTCCTGCCGACCTTATAAAAGCCGCTCGCTCTCATGTCTTACCATAAGATATCTCTAAATACCCTTCGGAAAAAGTGTTGAGCAAAAAAAAACTGCCTTAAAAACAATTTTCGATCCAAAAAATCGATGTTTGTCGACCCGTGTTTTGTTGCTATTACCACCACAGACTAGACAGACAGCGCAGTAAACGTTATTTTCCATGACCCCCGATATCTCGTTTCTCTCTTCAACTATCGTCTATTTCACTCTAAAAGCATGAAACCGTGACATAGGGGGCGCTTGGGGCATGTTGGCGCCATATTTGAAATAAATCTTTCGAATTAATAAGCTAGTAATTACTAATATGTATATATATATATATATTTTTTTTTTCGATGGAGATATTAGTGTTCTTATTCTATTTTCCGATATGGCGTGTTTTTTTTTTACTAGGATGGTATATAGGATTATGGGGTATTTGATGACAAAAGAGACACCGCCCTTAAGACATTTTTTGATCCTGTGAGTGAGGTATAGTGTAGGTAAAAGGATGAGTTTAATCCTGAAAGAAAGTGTTTATGATAATATGCTTTTTTATATATCTTTTTCGTGGACGATTTTGAGAGGATGCCATTGTAGGTCAATTTGATCACGTGCTGTCACTGGAATATCATTAGAATATCAATTAGGATTACAAATTTCCAGATTTGTATATAGAAAGTCCCTTATTCAAGGAGACTCTCAACGTGTGGATAAAAATACACACTCAGAGAGTTGCTCAGTTCAGTTCAGGTCAAATTACTTTGAATCAAAACAACAGTTGATTTCCATATCCACGAAATAACTATCCACTTCAGCCAAGACAACATTTTCTCAGTAGAAGCGGGTGAAGTGCTTGATTCAAGATAAATTTAGTTGCAATGAGTAAATTATTAAGTCACACCAAACAGTCATCAACTAAAAAGGATTATATGTAGTTTTGAATGAAACTTTGTAGTATTACTTCAAATATTTAAATATTTCGACCAAATTAATATAGTTTTATTTCAAGCATTGGATGGATTAAAGAGAATAATAATTATTGGAATAAGTAATTGGTTGTTTTGCTTGGAAAAAGTAATGTTTCAGAAGAAGATTTTTAGGTTTGGTTCAACACCTTCTATGTTCTGAATAGAGTATGTCATTCTCACTGCAAGTAACTGTCATTTTAAATGAAATACGATCAGTTATTCAAAGTAAGCAATAGTAATTTACATTCAACATAATATATTGATTTGAAGTGAATAATTTTGTTGTTTTGTTCAAACTATCTACCGCTGCTGCAAAGGGGTAAAAAAAGTTCATATATACCAATACTGTAATTTATTATAAAAATAAAAAATACATGCAAAATAAGTACAAAATAAATTCAAAAATATAAAAGAATTAAATGTTATCTGATACATTTCAAAGTATTAAGTACATATCATAATTAGATAATACCTCTGGTGAATTTGTTGTCATTGATTTGCATCTTTTACTTTGGACCATGCTATAAAAACACCTTGGTCCACTATATGCAGTTCTGTAGTAACTTTAGTAATGCATCATTTGCACCTGTGGTGAAATATAATATGTACTATACATATGATAGATATATACGGTTTCTCACCTCAGATGTTTCCAAATCTAATAGCTTTACAGCTTCCCGGAAAGCAATTCGATCTCCAATAGCCGGAATAAGTTCTTTTACTTCTTCCTCTGTAAGTTTTCTTATGATTTCCACAGTTATTTTATTGCCTTGAAAATATAGAATGCACATAGTGTATTAAAATTTTCATAAAAAGTAGTTATAGGCATATACTTACTGTCAAATATCGGTATCAGATGATCTGATGAGGTTGATTTTAAAAAATCATCCACGATGTCCATTATCACATGTGATAACTGATAAGGATAAGTCACAATACAATCAAGCGTATATCAAAGCCCGACAACCACGTATAACACGCACAAGACTGCTAGCCGCTAGGCATTAACCAATATCGCATTGGGTTGTTAACGTTGTGATTGGAGAATGTGTGGTAAAATCCCTCATAATCGTATCCAAAAACTGTTTGCCGGTCCCTGTCGCGTCAGACGGGTGTCACAAACCGCGCAAACTCTAATCTTTCCGCACAATGAAACCACCCGATATTTTAAACTATTTGTTTACTTGATTCACGCAAAACGTATCTTGCATCAACCACCCAATTTTACTTGTTTTGAAGCTCATATTTTACATATATGATCTTGATTCAATCCAATGGTTCTTTTTATTAGAATATATCGCATTTTTCAATACAAAACACTATATTCTTAAAAGGACCCATAAGAACATTTAAAGCTATCCAACATAGTTTTATTTGGAAACAAAATCTTGTCCCTTCAAAAGAGAAATCGAGTGAATCCCTAATAAAACGCATGCATAATTTACCACTTCCGGTTGTCGGATTAGTAATTCTGGATAAGTATACCAAAGTTCAGCCCGATCCGTTGTACCGTTATCGTGTTCACAGACGTACACATTATTGTGTACTTATTGAATTGAATGAATACCAATACAAATGTTGTTATGAATGTTATCCATACCGACCAACTGGTCGAATATTTCTAGAAACTTGTGCAGTTTAACCCCTCGCAGTGAGTGGCCCGTTAAGCCGAGAACAATGGCTTTGAGATGAGGATTCTATCGTTGTGTATGCATTTACAGAAAAGTCGACGACTTTGACATTGACCCCAGCTTAGTAAGGATTAACTAAGCAAAGGATACAAGGATATTCTTTCCTGTGCGAGATAAAGGACTGACAACTAGCAGGGGAGGTCCTAGAAAAATAACATTCTGGAACTAAGAAGTTTTTATTCCGTTATTTCTTTATCTATTCTCTCAACTATTATCCATTTATTTCATTCATCGTAATTAATAATACAATTGCTAGACGACAATGCATACCAGAATGCATATAAGTCTACAATGCATATACGAATTTCATCAAAATTTTACATACTAACCTCACTCTTCCACATTACAACGAGAAACGTCAAAGTTTCACTGTGATTTATGCGTAAAAATAAACTTACCGATGCTCGATCAGCTCTGCAGAGCGCATAAAAATGACGTTCCATATTCTCACTTATACACTGGTAACACTAATCACTTCATTCAGTGCGATAATTCGCAGAAATTTTGAAATTGGCGGGCTGTTGTTTTTGTTTGTATCGTGGTTCGTGCAGTTGCTAGGTTACGCGTGTGTCTCTTTCAAAAAATTGACTGCGGGTGTCAATAGTATTACTGATGTCATAATGCTAGCGTTTAAATAATATGTTATGTTATTTGTTATATTTTTTTATACGTTTTTACTTAATATATAAATTATTCTGTACATATACGGCTCTAAAAACGTATAAAATGGAATCCATTATGCCGAATATTGCCCCAAAATAATATAAATAGACAGAACCTGTATAATTTTATTGATAACGCTTTTATTTATTTTCGCTCGTTTTAATATCAAACATAGTTACATACCTGATTTATAGCAATGCGTATTCTATATGCACGAATTCAATAATAAATGTGACTATTTTATACGTATTTACCGTCGTTCTGCGTGGTGTTAAACGAGATATACTGTCCAATAAAAATATTAAAATATTGGGATGAATTCTAAATAAATTCGTCGAAATTGTCGCTGTGAATGTTTTATCAATAATATTTTAAACGATTTCGACGCTGTTTTTAACCAGGATTATATAAATTTTCACAGGAAAGTCATGAAAATATGGAAAATACTTCGATGTAAGCTTTTATGGCCACACTAGGCTGTTTTACTAGCGTGCTATTTGCTACTGGCTGCTAACAGTGTGACCACTACTGGCTGCTAACAGTGTGACCACAGTTTTACCAGTTGGCGACTAAGTTTAGCAGCAGCCAGCCCACCAGCGCTTGTTTAACTTTTACAGCAACCACCATGAATGTTAACTCAGGAAATTATGTATTTTTGAATATGAAATACTTTATGGTTGCGACGTCTTCACCTGACAAAAGACAATACATTGTCTCACTATTGTATGTACCTACCTAGTGACATACAAAATGCACCAGAAATAGTTGACCATGTAGTTTGAACTGAAGTTTGCTGATAGTAGCCACCAGCGGTGGTAAACAGCGTAATGTGACCACACAACAGCCGCTGGCGCTGGCTGCATATGTCGTTATGCAGTTTATGTCGCTTTTATGTCCCCTAAGAACATTTCTACGACTTCCACCTAAACCCGTGGCCGTCAAAACTCAACCTCCAAAAGCAAGGTGACGTTTTTGAAGAACGCATTTATAAACGTACCCCCCGTTGGTCGGACATTGTTATCACTGTAGGCAAACACTCGAAGCCCCTTAGGCGTCAAAAGAGGTCCGAAGACCGTACGAAGCTTGCACCCTCTACGAAGCCACCCCTTGTATTACGGCCGCTAATTCAACCCCAAACTCTATTTCGCGTTTGAATGCCCACCCCTGCGAATATTCGCCGCCCCAGGGTTGACCCCGACTACCAATTTTTTTCGCTCGCTGTTTTCATTCTGGTCAGATTAGCGACACACACACACACACACACACACACACACACACACACACACACACACGTATACGGATGCACGCCACTGGAGATCCGCACGGGCGGGGGGTTGTTGGACCAACAATTTATTCTTATTAGCCGGTTCGAGGGTTGGTACGACTGTATGATGCATTATTGAGCGATTATTTCGCATTTGAGCGAGCTGGTAGTATTTCGCTGACTCAACTGGTTTAGTGATGCTGTTATGCACGTGAAATTCTGTTGGTATGCGTGGTGGGGCTGAAGGCACACGCTGAATAAGCGTTTGAATAAGGGTTGATGTTTGAATTTTTGACGTCTATCCCCACTCCATCATTCTACCACATGTGCCACATGGTCTAGCTACCGCTATTTTCCTCTACTCAATTTCATGGGTTTTTACCTTCTGGTCTTGTAATATTGAACATAATTATCTACCTATACTAATTGCGAACTTTCAAGTGTAGGGCGCGTTCAGCGGAATCGCCCATTTTGGCCGACGTTTGCGATCGAGTAGCTGCAAAATTGGGCTTTTCGATATTACTTTTGACGCTCGAATTGAAAAAAGGACACAATTCCGCGTGGACTGCGCGATATTTTGTAAATTAAATGCGTCAATTTTGAAAAAAAAAATCACGTTTTTGCACCTCTTTGGGTGAAGGCGAACCTCGAGAAAATGTCACGTGACGTCTAGAAATTCCGACAAGCGGATCGATGAACGTCAAAAATTTACATTTTTTATCCGTTCCTGCCGACCTTATAAAAGCCGCTCGCTCTCATGTCTTACGATAAGATCCCTCTAAATACCCTTCGCAAAGAGTTTTGAGCAAAAAAACGACCTTAAAAACAATTTTCGATCCAAAAAATCGATTTTTGTCGACCCGTGTTTTGCTGCTATTACCACAGTAACGTCAAACCCGAAACGCCCCCTGCCGGACATTCGTAACAACAGTAACAGATAGCAGATAACCTAAAATGTATCCTAAAATGTCCATATTGCGAATGTGGACAGGTGGGAAGCCTTAACCACATATTTCTAGAATGCCCAATAACTAAAATCGAAAATTTTGACATATATACAGAGCTAGTCTACCTATACTAATTGCGAACTTTCAAGTGTAGGGCGCGTTCAGCGGAATCGCCCATTTTGGCCGACATTTGCGATCGAGTAGCTGCAAAATTGGGCTTTTCGATATTACTTTTGACGCTCGAATTGAAAAAAGGACACAATTCCGCGTGGACTGCGCGATATTTTGTAAATTAAATGCGTCAATTTTGAAAAAAAAAAAATCACGTTTTTGCACCTCTTCGGGCGAACCTCGAGAAAATGTCACGTGACGTCTAGAAATTCCGACAAGCGGATCGATGAACGTCAAAAATTTACATTTTTTATCCGTTCCTGCCGACCTTATAAAAGCAGCTCGCGCTCATGTCTTACGATAAGATCCCTCTAAATACCCTTCACAAAGAGTTTTGAGCAAAAAAACGGCCTTAAAAACAATTTTCGATCCAAAAAATCGATTTTTGTCGACCCGTGTTTTGCTGCTATTACCACAGTAACGTCAAACCCGAAACGCCCCCTGCCGGACATTCGTAACAGTAACAGATAGCAGATAACCTAAAATGTATCCTAAAATGTCCATATTGCCTTTAGGTTAGTTTTATATTCAAGTACTTTCCAGTACGTATCGCAATATGAGCTGAGAACGTAAATGGTCTCTTGCTTTACGACATTTATCGGCTGCAAGATGATCTCAGACGTTGCAATAAACATGATTTATGGACCAGTGGATGAACCGACGAGCAGTCCAGTGCCCAAGCTATGACCGACGATGAATTATGTTCGGTAGTTCTGTTATCCGTGTTCTTCTATGAACCCTGACCCTGTACCTGCTCAGAACTGGTCCATCCAGACTCTGTATATATGCATATCGACACAAAAACTATCTTCTTCAATCTTGTTAGTTGAGGCTAAGAAGGCTTCTTAACTGAAGTTAAGAAGCTACTAGACACCTAATTACCTTACTAGGAAGAATATCGAAGAATTTCTTTATAGTATGCTGAAAGAATCATGGAAATCTCGTCAAATATTTCGCCGGTTGTTTATTTCTTTCAAAGGCTACAGTGTCCGATCTAAACATCCGAAATGCATGATTCATACGTCACCGGATGGCCAACGAACCGAGGAATGCATTTCTGAAGACCTCGCGGCTCTACGATGCGCCGTCGTCGTGAAAAAATCGCTTAAAAGTCGCCTCCGTGTCCGTCATTCGCGAAAGCAATTACGAAGTGGAGATTCGCTGCCGTTTATGCCGCGGCATGTCGAATAGGCGTTATTCGCTTCTTATGCGTGTTCATCAGGGCTTCGGTGTCGATATGCCGGCCGTGTCCGATCGTCAACGGCACGGCACATCCTCCGAGAGCGTAATGGAAACCATCTTGCGATCGCTTTCATTAGGAAACGCGAGAAAAAAAGGTAATTGCCGAGGTGGCGCTCTGCTGGTGGCAGACGCCGATCCATAATACACCGTTTCATTGGAAATTATCGATGGATAAAAACATTTACATGTGGAAAAAGATGCATAACTAGCAGAAACACACATAATTTGACCAATTTTGAGGTGTATTATCTTTACAAATGCAAAACTTGGACCATTACCTCCAAAATAGGATTTTAGAAGAATTTGAAACACCAACTTGCAGTTTTAATAATTCTAAGAAGACGAAACTGTCATGTTCATGTCGAACGCTCCTACCGCAGCAAATTCTTGTAAAATGACCCACATATAGACAAACAACACACTACATACCCCAATAATTAAATATTGACAACCAGGAATACAATTCCATGGTAGGAGATGTATTTTTTCGAATGCAGGACAAACCCTGTCGCACAAGGGTTGACCGGGAAACGGGTGGTGCAAGGGGGTGTGAACGTCAGGGGTAGCGTATCCGCTTTAATCTCCTGTCCCGGCAAACCTCATTTCCTGAAAGTCCAAGAGACAGACAACTGAGCGTAAAAAGTATCACCGGCTGAACGCGCTGAAACGCTGAAATGCAGCGGTGATGAAAAAACAATGCGATTTTGTCACTCGTTGAAATTACAATGCAAGGGTTAAAATGGAATAGTTTCCAATCCAACCTTCAGGCTACCTCGTGGACACACTGGACTCCAGCTTATGCCACGGTCACACTAGGCTGTTTTATTAGCCGCTAGTTTCCAGCGACTATTTTGTGGTCACATTACGCTGTTTACCACCAAAGTACTGAGATAACATTCATGCTGGTTGCTGTAAACGTTAAACAAGCGCTGGTGGGCTGGTTGTTGCTAAATTTACTCGCCAACTGGTAAAACAGTGAGTGGTCACACTGTTAGCAGCAAATAGCACGCTAGGAAAACAGCCGTGGATTGCTGATGACAATTTTATAAAAAAAAAAAAAAAATACAACTGTGGTTTAAGTTTATGTTGGTGATCGTGTGCCACGAGCAGGCGACGAGGAAAGGGGGCCTCTAGTTGACGGTACTGTGCCCCCCCGTGGAGAACCTCTGTTTCGGCGAGGTCTGAGACCCAGAGGGCGCCATTATCGCAGCGGGGTGCCTTTCAGAGAACACGAAGAACCCCGCCCCGTCTAGTGTTGGTCGAGAGACTTGATGGTGCCCCTAAAAAGGGGCACACAACTCGTCCACATACGACATGTTACAAATAGTCAGCGGGCGTGATGGCCTATAAGTAATTTGAGTTCACAAAAATTCAAGGATAACATATTTTGAGTTACAGTTCATAAAAGAAGGGGTCCTACAACCAGAACAGTGATCAACTTTTGCATATTCTTTGAATTTACATAATTTGTTAACTGATTCTGGTGCAGTTTTCTCGGTTCTCACAAAATAGAAACGTAAACCATCAAAACAACATATCACGTCGACCGACGTGTGCCGTCCGCGCGACGCAAACTGCGCGGAGACACGCGATCGACCCGGCGTGCCGCAAGGTCCGGTGTTTGGACCTCTCCTATTTACATCTCCCACATAAATCGTAGCGTAGGCGTGGATCTAAAAAAAAAAAAGAAAATCGGCGCGTTTTGCAAGAAAACGGAGGAGGGGCCGGGACCTAAGAGTGCGAGTGGTGAAGCGCCTCCCAGCGGGCGTCCGACGAACTACAAGTATCACGCGGCGATAATCTAAGGCGGCTGCTATATCCACGCTAACGTGGATGTAAATGACCACAAATTTAACTGAATTATGATGTATACACCCTGTATATCGACCCCTTGTCGAGATTTTTTGAGAAAATTGGATTTCTTTGGTGACGCGATTAAAGGAAACCGGGTAGCGTGTGTTTCGGACGGGGAATTGGGGGGGAAACTGCGAGATTGTATGAGTGGGGGTGGCGCGGACGCCCTCGGGGGGTTGAGGGGCGTCTAACTTCGTTAAAATCCAATTTCGCCGGAATAAAATCGCCTTGCGTACTACGATTGTCGACTGCGTAATCGAATGTTGGCAACCGTGGAAATCCGTGTTCAGGCCCAGTGGCGCCCTCCCCAGGTGAAGGACGAATTTCCACGATTGTAATTATCCTTATATTGGCTGGGGATGATCTCGAGATGTCTCTGGAGGAATATGCAAAGTGGTTAATCACGATTCATAATGTTATGATGCCAATTCAAGAGAAAATATCTGATATAATTGTGTGGTTTGATGTACCCCAATATCCATACCAACACCTGGTTGAAACCCTTCGACAAAGCTCTCGTAACCTCTCGCCTCAATATGATTTCTTTCGTCAGCCATCAATTTTTTTGCATTGAATCGAGGAATTTTAGATAACATGATAAGGCATTGTGGGGCGAGTGGCTCTAGCGGTAGAGTGCTGCTCTCCTGCTAGGAAGTCTTGGGTTCAAATCCAGGCATCAGCTGAAGATCCTCGTCCCACCGCCTTTCGCAAGAGGCGTAAAACCGTGGGTGCCGGCAACCAGTTGAACACCTCTGGTTGTCGTTACCAAACAGTATGTAAAAATGGGTAAGCACAAAGGGCCAAGAATTGGCCTAGGTGCAGCGGAATAAACCGCACCCAAAACAACTACAACAAGTATCATAACGAACGTAAAATAGCGAGAGTTATGTGGGGCGAGTGGCTCTAGCGGTAGAGTGCTGCTCTCCTGCTAGGAAGTCTTGGGTTCAAATCCAGGCATCAGCTGAAGATCCTCGTCCCACCGCCTTTCGTAAGAGGCGTAAAACCGTGGGTGCCGTCAACCAGTTGAACACCTCTGGTTGTCGTTATCAAACAGTATGTAAAAATGGGTAAGCACAAAGGGCCAAGAATTGGCCTAGGTGCAGCGGAATAAACCGTACCCAAAGCAACTACAACAAGGCACTGTTCCCCTTACACAATGAAATATTTTTCTATACAATTATTAACCATACGTTCTACGTTCACATATTTCTCTCCTTTTCCTACGATAATTCATAAAAACGGCCATTTATATAACACTTTTTCAATCGAAGTAAAAGATGTGAAGTTGCTCTATGAGTAGCTTCTTAAAAACTACACAAAACACTCCCAGATGGAGGAAATACTAGACCAACAATAGCCAACAAATTTCTAGCCCTTATTCATAACATCTCGAAGGACCAAAACGATATAGGTACTCCCCCACACCGACCGATTTTGATTTATATGCGTTCCATTTGCTAATTTCCTTTGTTCTCGGTTGCGGCTATCCAGGGGTTCCCCAGGTTGCTCTGCGGTCCGAGAACATCCGTCAGTGGTCGCCCCCTCGTCGTCCCGAGCCCCTCGGTTCGTTCCGCGGCCGTGCCGGGGCGCTCCACGATAAAATAAAAAACAAATCAATCTATCAACATCTCCGCGGGAGTGCGAAGTACCTGATACTAGCCGACAAAAGGCGTGTTATTCCATTTTTAATGCGCCGTAGGTCCCTCTCATCAATCTAGAGACGGCCACAAGATGCGCGCCCCTATTCGTTTGTCTCGTTTCTCGAGCGTATAATTTTTGGGGATAGTATGGCGCAGTCAAAAATTGAGTTTTCCACGATATTTCGCATTTCGCGAAGATTGTAGTACCATCCGGTCGTTTCCAATACGTAATCCATACGATGCTATGCGTCCTACACCATATGGGCACTTCTAATTGTCATTACAAGTTGTAACCGTGCTGTAAACATGAGTGACGAAGGGTTTCCAGTGCCGATGTCACCGACCCACCGCACCGGAATCGTATTAGGAAGCGCCTCGTGGGAGAGGATACGGTGTCCCTCAGGGACCGGTCTTGGGCCCGCTGCCGTGTGTGTCCCCTTGTTTCTGCACAAGGGATACGTATCTGTGCGTTCTTTTTTTCCTCCGGGGAGTTGTGTTCTGCATCACGTCGCATTTCATTATGGTTTCGAATGATGTTTCGTGAGTTAGAATGGAATGATTATAACACTGATTTGATGTATAAATTTGAGGGGTTATAAGTTATAAGTGTGTAAAACAGGAGGAAGTGGTTTGATGTATCTTGTGGTGCTAATAACTTCATTAGTGGTCTCACAGAGTGCGCTGTGCTAAAGTTCTTTGTTAGTTTCTTCCGGTGGCGTGCTGTTTTAATTGTAATTGGGTGGTGATTTGATTATTGTGATTTTCTTAGCATGGGACGAATTATAACGAATTATAACGAACTGTTACTTGAAGTCAAAGAACGATAGATGTTAAGTAGTGGTAGACAGAAGCTTTGGTAGACAGAACTTATGTTATCCTCGGTGGATTTTGATGGTTTTTGCAGCAAATTATAGAGAGATCTTCGAAATTCCTCCTGGATAATACAACTTTCAACATAATTACATTTACAACTGATTTTATCTATGTAACCAACAGGATGGTTCAGTGGACTATGTTTGGAACACTCTCTGGAACAATTAAGGGCTTTGGGCAGGGTTTCACCTAGACAGTGTTAAAGCCACATTAATTAGCTATGTATTGGAATTTATTTCATTTCGATATTTTAATTTTCAAAGAAGATATAGCATTTTAACTGAACCCTTTAAATTTAACGTTTATCTTTAATAACTCTGGCGTTTTTGACCGATTGTCGTGATTCTTTCGACACGATGTGGTACATAAATCTGTTTTCGGATTACCAAATAATGTAAAAGTAATAAGATTTGTATACCATAGTGAACCTGCATTGCGTACATCAACGTTCTAAAGTGAGACATAGATTTTCGCGCTAATGCAAGTCTTGTTCAGCAAATTTCGATTCTTGAGATGAACGACTTGTTACCCTATTATGATTATGAATAATATTAATGTAAGCTTTCATATAAACATAAATTCCGAGAGCAAAATTGATTTTTTATATCAATTATTCTTAGATAAAAAAATGTAAATTGTGCTGAGCCTGTAAGTCCTCGGATATCTCTGACAGTTATCAAGTACACAGCAACGGCTCGAAATTATGCGTATATCCTCAATTCATTCTTGGCGATGTCCAGCCAGGACAATTGGCCACTGTAATCGAGTTTTTCAAGTGTGACGGATGAAGAGTGACCCCAGTCGAGAAATAAATCATAATCAAGTCATCGTCGGCGAAAAATGACGCAAAAAAGAACGGACAACGCCAAGATAGAAGGACAGCGGGAAAGGACAGGAAAAAGAGTGACATCCTGCAAGGCTAATAATTGTCCTCGTCGTCGTTGGTTCTTTATTTTGTCGCTTGTTGCGCTAACAGACACAGTGGTCATTTTACCCAATCGAGCAAATAATAATAGATATAGCAAATAATAGAATCAGTCACACTCAGTTCAAGTCAAAGTACTGTGAATCAAAACAACGGTTGGTTTCCATATCCACGAAATAACTATCCACTTCAGCCAAGGCAAAATTTTATCAGTAGAAGCGGGTTAAGTGCTTGATTCAAGTTAAATTTAGTTGTAATGAGTAAATTCTTAAGTCATACCAAACAGTCATCAACTACAAAGGACTATATGTAGTTTTGAATGAAACTTTGTAGTATTACTTCAAATATTTAAACATTTCGACCAAATTAATATTGTTTTATTTCAAGCATTGTATGGATTAAAGAAAATAATAATTATCAGAGTAAGTAATTGGTAGTTTAGCTTGGAAAAACGTATGTTTCAGAAAAAGATTTTTGGGTTTAGTTCAACACCTTCTGTGTTCTGAATAGAGTAGTTCATTCTCACTGCAAGTAACTGTCATTTAAAATGAAATGCGATCAGTTATTCAAAGTAAGTAATAGTAATTTACATTCTACATAATATATTGATTTGAAATGAATAATTTTGTTGTTTTGTTCAAACTATCTACCGCTGCTGCAAAAGGGTAAAAAAAGTTCAGATATACCAATACAGTAATTTATTATAAAAACAAAAAATACATTAAAAATAAGTACAAAATACATTCAAAAATATAAAAGAATTAAATGTCATCTGATACATTTCAAAGTATTAAATATATATAATATATAAATAAAACCTCTGGTGAATTTGTTGTCATTGATTTGCATCTCTTACTTTGGACCATGCTATAAAAACAGCTTGGTCCACTATATGCAGTTCTGTAGTAACTTTAGTAATGCATCATTTGCACCTGTGGTGAAATATAATATGTACATACATATGATAGATATATACGGTTCCTCACCTCAGATGTTTACAAATCTAATAGCTTCACAGCTTCCCGGAAAGCAATTCGATCTCCAATAGCCGGAATAAGTTCTTGTACTTCTTCCTCTGTAAGTTTTCTTATGTTTTCCACAGTTATTTTATTGCCTTAAAATATAGAATGCACATAGTGTATTAACATTTTCATAAAAAGTGGTTATAAGCATATACTTACTGTCAAATATCGGTATCAGATGATCTGATGAGATTAATTTTAAAAAATCATCCACGCTGTCCATTATCACATGTGATAACTGATAAGGATAAGTCACAATAGAATCAAGCGTATATCAAAGCCCGACAACCACGTATAACACGCACAAGACTGCTAGCCGCTAGGCATTAACCAATATCGCATTGGGTTGTTAACGTTGTGACTGGAGAATGTGTGGTAAAATCCCTCATAATTCGTATCCAAAAACTGTTTGCCGGTCCCTGTCGCGTCAGACGGGTGCCACAAACCGCGCAAATTCTAAGCTTTCCGCACAATGAAACCACCCAATATTTTAAACTATTTGTTAGCTTGATTCACACAAAACGTGTCTTGCATCAACCGACCAATTTTACTTGTTTTGAAGCTCATATTTTAATCAAGCTAACACAGATTCAATCCAATGGTTCTTTTTATTATAATATATAGAACTTTTCAATGCAAAACACTATATCCTTAAAAGGACCTATAAGAACATTTAAAGCTATCCAACATAGTTTCATTTGGAAATAAAATCTTGTCGCTTCAACGGAGAAATTTGTGAGTTTTGAATCAAAAAGCTCTTCTTAATTGAAAACTTTATTCTTTCGTTTGGAGTAAATTATCGCAAGACAACGAATGTCTTAAACATTTCTCTGTGTGCTATAATAACCTGAATTCAGACGTTTCAACGCGTTAGCGAGGTAGTCGGGACGTTCGGTGTGATGGAAGAGAAAGGATACCCCCTGGCTATCCAACCATCAATACAAACTTTAATTTTATTACCGGCCACAGAGATAAACCATAAAACTTGATAGTAAAGTCGACAATATATGGCGGCTCTTTCCTATAAAAAATTTGCCGCAATGTCTCTTCAAACCAAACACGATCGCCTGTATATACATATATATATATATATATGTTACGGTCATAGTGATAAATAGGTTATTATTAATAATTACCGGTTATTATTAATAATAGCCAAGTGGGGAGGTTAAAGTGAAGAATTTATCACATGAACCGGCTATTATTAATAATTTCCACCATGCTGTGGTTAATGTGATATATTTCAGTTCGATATTACAATAAGGTGATGCTACAATATAATAGAGCCTCAGATTTGAAATTCTGTTAGTATCTACATAATCGCCACACAACGAATCTATTCACTGGGTTTTCAGTGTTGGGCCTTTAGTGACGTTAGGCCTGACTAACTTATTTAGTTACTACTCATGACTAAAATAAGGAAGATTATCAAAACGAGACTAAAAAAATGCCAATCCACACTAATTGCATGCACGAGTGTGTAACTCTTTGGGTCATGCTTATTTGCGCAATTCTTAAAAGCAAAGTAAGTAATTAATTAAAAACTCGGTTTGTATTATTTTACCAGTGCAAACGTACGTAGTGCTTCTACATTTTGCAATTCGTGGCAAAAAAATATTTTTATTTATAACTTTGTTATCTTTTTAATACAAAACTTTAAAAAATGTTTTATATTTAATTTTGAATATAAAAGTCCTTCTAGACCTTTATTTTTTGTGGTAGTACAACAATGACACCATTTATATTGTCAAAATAAAACGAAATAAAGTTTGTAATAGGACGTCATCTTCTTTTTGTATTTTTTGTTGGTGATAAACACTTTTATAATAAATATATCTGTGAGATATTAGATATACTTAGGGTAGGTATAGGTAATGGACATACTAATGTAGGGAAGATTGAGGCAAGTTGTTACCATGTTTAATCTTTTATTTATAAAATTATTGTCAAACACCAAAAGTAAAAATACCGTGTTAGGAACAGAACCATACAAAAATGTTTGCATCATTTGTGCGGTGCAATTTATGTAAAAACATCTATGTAAATTAGTCTAGTTCTTGCATGTACATATTTGCATGAAAATACAATATTGAAAAAAATATTATTAAATGCGCAACATTTCAAGATAATTAGGATGAGAATTTGAGAATTTACTTAATAAATTATAATTGTACAGTTACAAAAAACTACCCACATGCATTAAATGTAAAAATGGGTGTTACTGATAATAAAATGGTTAACTTTTTTGAACACTCTGTATAAACTGTTCTTTTTTATGTTTTCGTCATTGAGCCGTTCCTTGGGTGTATACTAAATATCATTACCAATTATATCCAGTAGTTTCTAAAGTACAAGGGAGACAAAAAAAGCATTCTGTATAATCAATGTTTTGTATTATTCGTAATTTTGGTCATTGGGGTAACCGTACTGATGATTTGCGTCGAGTAAATAAATGTAATAGCTTACATAGTAATCAAAATAACGTTAGCTAACTTCTTTGAAGACTGTATACAAAAGATCTTTTGTAAAAAGTAACATTTTTATCACTTTTACCGTGTTTCTAAGCACATTGACCAAATGATGCGGTTATTATTAATAATAGCTGGTAATTATTAATACAAACCACATTTATCACTTTAACCGTAACATATATATACCGCAATAACCTCCAGTGCTGCCAGTTCATTTTTTGGCATTCCAAACCATCAAGTTACCACCTATATGCGGTATCACAAGGAAACTAAGCTTAAAATTTTGAAGTTTTGTGATTAACATTTACAACATTTCTGAATAACATGGTTGCTGTTTCTATTTCTGAACAACATGAATGAGTCTTATGACACGGTCAAACTAGGTTGTTTTATTAGCCGCTAGTTGCTGGTGCTGCTAGCAGCAACAAAACCAGTGGCTATTTTGTGGTCACATTACGCTGTTTACCACCACTGGTGGCTACTACCAGCAAACCTTAGTTCAAACTACAAGGTCAACTATTTCTGGTGCATTTTATATGTCACCAGGTAGGTACATACAACAGTGAGACAATGTATTGTCTTTTGTCAGGTGAAGGCGTCGCAACCATAAAATATTTCATATTTGATACCAATTTGTGGGGTTTTATTGACTACCTGCCTTGAACCTGACTACATAAATTAGCATTACAGATTTTAAAAGTACTGTCAGCTGTTAGAAACTCCAAATCACTTAAAATCCATTGTAAATTAGTTGCTTGTTGAATCAAGTTCTGCTTCCAGTATGTCACGCAGATTCACGATACAACTGCGGTTTTGAGAACTGGCCAGCAGACGCACGCAATCAGAGTTGAAAAGCGACTTCCTGTTTAGCGAAAACATCTGCCTGCGACTTTAGATACATTCCCGTCTGCCGTAAACGCAGTATAGTGGATAATTACTAATTATACAGCGTAAAATTTAATTTATGACTGTTAACACTTTAACAACACAAATCTGGTAAACACAGGCTTGGAGTGTGATGCCTACTGATTGCTAAAACGTTTTGCTGCTACTGTTTTTTTCTCCTTTTGGACCTGGAAGCTCGCAGCAGTTGCATTTTATGGATTCTTTATGTCCAGTAATCTACTATTAAGATTGAATTAAATTTTGGATTGAATTATTTTAAGTTGGTGGATTTTGATGGTTTTTGTAGCAAATTATAGACAGATTCTTCGAAATTCCTCCTAGGTAATACAACTTCCAATATAATTACATTTATAACTGATTTTATCAATGTACATAACCAACAGGATGGTTCAGTGGTCTAAGTTTGGAACACTCTGTGGAACAATTAAGGGCTTTGGGCAGGTTTTCGCCTAGGCAGTGTAAAAGCCAAATTAATTAGCTACGTATTGGAATTTGTTTCATTTCGATATCTTAATTTTCAAAGAATATACAGCAATTTAACTGAACCCTTTAAATTTAACTTTTATCTTTAATAATTCGGGCGTTTTTGACCAGTTGTCGTGATTCTTTCGACACGATGTAAAGAAGATCGTGAGATTAAGATTAACAAGTGCTGTGCTAATTTTGAATTATCAGAGGACGAACTGGATTGTTCTTGGTGATAATCTGACATCCGGAAGTGGCAAATGTTATGAATGTACCGATGGAATGCGTTGCATTTCACGGTAGATGGCGTTCGGGAGGGTTGGTTTTTCGGTGTTGCGGTGTCGCATCCGTGTCGTCACGCCTCGTCAGCGTCCCATCTAATTATCGGGCTGAAAAATTGCGCTGCCAAAACATACGTAAACACGTGCAACAAGACACCGAGGACGCTCTCTAACATGTTCGTAACGCTTGACGTGACTGATCGGCTGTTTGTCTACTCTATACTGTATGGTATGTCGTCGCCTTGAGTGCCTTGACGGAAGTTGTAAAACCTCGGCAGCCTCTGATCTTCTATCGACGACAGCCATGTGACTAATTAATTTACACCCGTGTGAGTGTCACTGTTCAACAGTGATTGGCATGACTGCTATCCAAGCACGAACGAGAGACAACTAATTTTTGTAGAAGTAAGTGAGGTTGGATTTCTTTCCTATATTGGGATAAATTGTAAACAAACTAAAAAAAAAAAATTAGGATAAGAAATTCAAACACAAAGCATAAAAAGCAAAACAAAACAAGCAATGATCCTAGCTAGAAAAGAGGAGGCCACATCCACCGTCCGTAACATCTTTCATATCCTCCAGGGGTCTCCAGTTATACCATAAAAGAGGTCCTCCGAAGTGGGTTATAAAAATCGCCGTAAATTCCGCGAATTTCGTTGTTTCCCTCGCGATCTACGGCAGCGCGCCGTCAGTCGACGGCGGAACTATAATGTTTATAACGTCGGGTCGGCTCGAAGGATCTAAAAGCGGACAGAGGACCGCGGACAGAGGGCCGCTAAAGGCAATAAGCGGTAAATGTCAGCCGGCGGTCGTTCGCAAAGCAAAAACGCCATCAATCAGTTTGACGGTTCCGTGCGGAGTCTGTACATTCCTGCGGTTTCGTCTCCTGCCTGCCCACAACTGTCGGCAGCTATGACCCATGACCCATCTCTGGAGCTAGACTACAACGACGGCGTACCTACTACCGTCGCACAGTTTTTGTCACTTGGACCGATCCATAGAGAGAAATTTTAATTCCAACTGAACTTTTAATCTAAAATACTTTCAGCTCCCAAAATCATTCGCCGGCATGCAAAAATAGCGGCTGTTGAGGTCACACTATGCTGGTTAACTAATAATCTACAGCCACCGTTGCAGCATAACTTTTCTGCCGGCGACTATTCATTATGTCATCAGTATTTTAACAACTGTATCGCTTAAAGCCCTCTTCATATATTGGGAGAATGTTACCTCGCATAAAATTTATGAAACATATTCCAAAAATACATACTTTCCTGAGTTAACATCAACTGTCGAAGAAGTTGATTGGTGTTTGTCCAAAAGATTGCTTCAGCCTCTTGAGGAAATTTCTTCCGGTGTATAACCCTTTGGACATTCATTGGTGCAGTATTTGCTTAAAAAAAATTGAGTTTGCTCGATAAGTTTGATTGGTGTTTGTCCAAAAGCTTCCTTCAGCCTCTTGAGGAATTTTTTAATGACTTATATGAGTTTGGACACTCGTAGGTGCTAAATTTGCCGAGGAAGGTGATTGGTGTTTGTCCAAAATATATGCTGGTTGCTGTAAAAGTTTAATAAGCGCTGGTGGGCTGGCTGCTGCTAAACTCACTCTCCAACTGGTAAAACAGGAGCTGATGAGTGGTTACACTATGCTGTTAGCATCTAGTAGCAAATATCACGCTAGTAAAACAGGCTAGTGTGACCAGGGCACAAGAGCAATACCACACAATTATGATTGTGGCAGAAATCAAGAAATTTCTTAAGAAATTTCAGATAATCCAGTTATACCAAAAAAAAGGGCAATTATCCACATTAATAGGTAGTCGGTCTATAATTTTATTTAATTATAATTTAACGCAATATACTATAACACCCATAATAAACCTAATAGAGACTGAGGAGCCACTAGAAGGATGTTTATGTCGTCAAGATCGTGGTAGGTTACCACCAACTGACTGGCAAACACAGGAAGTATGCTCTCAGAAGCAAAATTGGCTTTATGGGTTTTCAATTCACGGAAAATGACCAGAAAATCTGAAATCACGCCCATAAACTCCTGTTGTGTTATTATAATTGTGATTACTGTATAATGGGTTTCTTTGACAACAAAAAATCAAACCGTAACTTGGTCGAAACCTCACGATCTTCATGGTCGTAAATTCTAAGTTAACTAAGAAAGATTTTATGTGGAATAATCAATTAATTACCGCTTCAGGGCACTTAATTCTGCTAATCTAACATCCAAAAAAAGTTTTATGTAAGTATACTTTATTTTAGTGTTAGAAGTATTAGAAAACATAGTTTGATAAGAATAATTCACACTAACAAAGAAGGATTCTTTCAATTTTATTTTTATTACCAAGGCCCGGAAAGTTTAGGCAACTGACTCTCGAATTCCCCCCACTACGTTCTCAATATTCAGAGGCGTAGAGCGTAGAGTGGTGGGGCGTTCGTTGCCTAAACTTTCCGGGTCTTGGTTATTACCTACAGTTGACACGTGATAATGAGATGTTATGAGAAATTGTCAATGTTTCGAAATTGAATAATAATTCATTATGGAGGATACGAATAAAATAAAAAGAAATTTTAAAACAATAGTTATTAATTACGTACCCAACACAATGAGCAATTAACTGCAAGCTTAATATATTTCATTCGGAAAAAGTCATAAGTTTCACTTCTTGAGATTTATTGGTTGTAAATTTTATAATGGCCCTACTGTATTTTATCTACAGTAGTGTAGTCACCACTACATACGCGAATATTTAATTTTGAAGTGTCATTAGCTTTACTAACAATAGCATTCTTTTTAGCAATATACTTGTTGTAGTTGTTTTGGGTGCGGTTTATTCCGCTGCACCCAGGCCAATTCTTGGCCCTTTGTGCTTACCCATTTTTACATACTGTTTGATAACGACAACCAGAGGTGTTTAACTGGTTGCCGGCACCCACGGTTTTACGCCTCTTGCGAAAGGCGGTGGGACGAGGATCTTCAGCTGATGCCTGGATTTGAACCCAAGACTTCCTAGCAGGAGAGCAGCACTCTACCGCTAGAGCCACTCGCCCCACATAACTCTCGCTATTTTACGTTCGTTATGATACTTGTTGTAGTTGTTTTGGGTGCGGTTTATTCCGCTGCACCTAGGCCAATTCTTGGCCCTTTGTGCTTACCCATTTTTACATACTGTTTGATAACGACAACCAGAGGTGTTTAACTGGTTGCCGGCACCCACGGTTTTACGCCTCTTGCGAAAGGCGGTGGGACGAGGATCTTCAGCTGATGCCTGGATTTGAACCCAAGACTTCCTAGCAGGAGAGCAGCACTCTACCGCTAGAGCCACTCGCCCCACATAACTCTCGCTATTTTACGTTCGTTATGATACTTGTTGTAGTTGTTTTGAGTGCGGTTTATTCCGCTGCACCCAGGCCAATTCTTGGCCCTTTGTGCTTACCCATTTTTACATACTGTTTGATAACGACAACCAGAGGTGTTTAACTGGTTGCCGGCACCCACGGTTTTACGCCTCTTGCGAAAGGCGGTGGGACGAGGATCTTCAGCTGATGCCTGGATTTGAACCCAAGACTTCCTAGCAGGAGAGCAGCACTCTACCGCTAGAGCCACTCGCCCCACATAACTCTCGCTATTTTACGTTCGTTATGATACTTGTTGTAGTTGTTTTGGGTGCGGTTTATTCCGCTGCACCTAGGCCAATTCTTGGCCCTTTGTGCTTACCCATTTTTACATACTGTTTGATAACGACAACCAGAGGTGTTCAACTGGTTGCCGGCACCCACGGTTTTAAGCCTCTTGCGAAAGGCGGTGGGACGAGGATCTTCAGCTGATGCCTGGATTTGAACCCAAGACTTCCTAGCAGGAGAGCAGCACTCTACCGCTAGAACCACTCGCCCCACAATAGCAATATACTTATCAAGCACAATATATTTAGATTCATCGTTCTTTCCTTGGTATGAAAGAAAGATGAAAGCAACGAAAGAAATCCCTCATAAAACCCTTATTTATCGAACACATGCTAAACGTATATCTCTTCCACTGTCTCCTATAGGATCCAATTCGTACCGACAAATCACATTACACAGTTAAATACAAGTTCTCCACTTGGTTAGTGTCGGTAATAGGGTCTCCCGTTGCGTCCACCCTTCCCAGCTAAGGGGGTGCGCTTCCACGAGCGCCACATGTCACCATACAACCTGCACGCACCACGAGTGGTCTCTTCCCTGCATAATGCACACCCCTCTGTGCTTGATAAACGCACTTTTTGTTATCAGCAGTCGGTGTATTGTAACATTTATCTGCAAAATTTATCGAGAGGTTTCGGGAGATGTACGGAGGGTGAAGAGGGGTGCTTGTAGGGTGCAGGGATGTTTGAAGTTTGTTTTGGAGGAAGATAGGTTTAAGACTGTAAGGTTTTATAGGGTAGATATGCAAATTGTTAAAGGTTTGATGGCTATACGTTGCTAAAATTGACGAATTAATAAAATATGAGCTTCAAAACAAGTAAAATTGTCTCTCTCTGTGTGTGTGGTGGTACATATTATCAAGAAGGATTCTTCATAACAAAACGTGAAAGAAACCAACTACAAAATAGTAAGAAACAGTTCTAAAAGCGTCCACCTGAGACGCGTCTTAATAACTCACGTGTCCCACGGCGGGTAGGGTACGCTAATTAGTTCCTATTTCGACCGTCGCGGCGCTAATGTCGCGATCGTCTGCGCGGTCTTAAATTGCGTCAAGGTCTCAACCGTGACCGCCTCCGTTTGACATCTGAGGGCTGACTACAGAAGTGTGTGCAAATTGTCCTTGCATATCATCGTCGTTTCGGTCTCTCCTCTCTGTACGACCGGTCGTGTTCACGGCACATTACGACTTCCCGTTTCGCGATAATTAACACGTAATTAGTAAAATCGGAACTGAGGCGAGCACATGTCGGCCAGTCACAGTCGCTCAGCATGATTTGTTACGTGGAAACGCGAAGGAAACTGCTTGGGATCCTTCGATGGGTTTGGGTGGTCCACTATGTTGTGTGGACGGGTCATGTTACTCGAGATTGCAGTCAATGTGATTTTAATTAATGAAAGAGATATTTGTTGTAAGTTAAAGCCCTAAGAAATTTGACAAAGAAGTTTTTACTAGCGATTAAATCGCAATATAGTTGTTTCAACTTCTTACGATTTAAGAATTTAGTTGTATAAGTATCATAACGAACGTAAAATAGCGAGAGTTATGTGGGGCGAGTGGCTGCTCTCCTGCTAGGAAGTCTTGGGTTCAAATCCAGGCATCAGCTGAAGGTCCTCGTCCCACCGCCTTTCGCAAGAGGCGTAAAACCGTGGGTGCCGGCAACCAGTTGAACACCTCTGGTTGTCGTTATCAAACAGTATGTAAAAATGGGTAAGCACAAAGGGCCAAGAATTGGCCTAGGTGCAGCGGAATAAACCGCACCGAAAACAACTACAACAAGTATCATAACGAACGTAAAATAGCGAGAGTTATGTGGGGCGAGTGGCTGCTCTCCTGCTAGGAAGTCTTGGGTTCAAATACAGGCATCAGCTGAAGATCCTCGTCCCACCGCCTTTCGCAAGAGGCGTAAAACCGTGGGTGCCGGCAACCAGTTGAACACCTCTGGTTGTCGTTACCAAACAGTATGTAAAAGTGCGTAAGCACAAAGGGCTAAGAATTGGCCTAGGTGCAGCGGAATAAACCGCACCCAAAACAACTACAACAAGTATCATAACGAACGTAAAATAGCGAGAGTTAACATATCTATTTCTGAAGTACAGCTTAAGAACTCAATGAACAGAAGTGACAGCAAACAAAGCTGTCACAGTAGTTAACAGACCAAGCAATAGTTAATTACTAGGTGTGGTGTAAGGGTCCATAATCTGGTTCGTGCAGTCCTTAAGGCGGTAGCACCCAATTGCCTTCTTCTTCTTCTTGCTTTTATAGGTTCCTTGACACGCAACGTTTGCGACAAAAATTACTTACGCAAAATCGCACTGGTCACGGGTATAGTATTTAACACCAGTAGCTGAACGCTTTACTACCCTTTACTGCCTCGTACAATACCGTCTGGCCTTTGGAAAAACGTCTCAACCGCTGTTTAACCCTGATATCGTGTTACAGTAAACGATCCTTATTTGACCATTTGAGAAGGCATAGTCTAGATGTCCATAAAGGTTATACACCTCTTGATTGCTGTTAGGATCTAATTCCAATATTGCCAACATGGAAAAGGTTGGTTTGCTGCATTTTTTGTTGTTAGATAAATAGATGTTGGTTATCGTGTGGATTAAAAACCTGTAAAAACGTTTTTGCTCCAAAATCCACCCAGTTGTTGTTGTAGTTGTTTTGGGTGCGGTTTATGCCGCTGCACCTAGGCCAATTCTTGGCCCTTTGTGCTTACCCATTTTTACATACTGTTTGATAACGACAACCAGAGGTGTTCAACTGGTTGCCGGCGCCCACGGTTTTACGCCTCTTGCGAAAGGCGGTGGGACGAGGATCTTCAGCTGATGCCTGTATTTGAACCCAAGACTTCCTAGCTAGAGCCACTCGCCCCACGAAATCCACCCAGTTATGTCTAAACTAAAAAACAATCGGTTTAAAGTACTGTTCGAACAGCTTGTTGACAGTAGATTCCCTCGAACAAAGCTAATATGTTTTATTTGTGACGTGAATACCCTGATTGTTCCGCCGGAGTATAGTGGAAGGCTTGAAGAATGGAAACTGCATCAGTTGCCGATAATTTTAAGTCGCCTTAAGTGTTCTTAACGCAGCAATTCGCGGAGCCAAAACGACGAGTTTGAATGCAAAGGAATGAGGTGTATACTTAATTGAAATCGAATTTTGTTTTGATTTGGGTGCTAATAAACAATTATCAATGTTATCCGGCCGTTTCAAAATAGTGGTACAGTGGTTTCCGTTGGTTTTACCCTCAGAAAAATACACGGTGTGACCTTTAGATGCCTGTTAAAAAGTTTAACATGTTTATTATATGTTTAGGTTTGATTTGTGATAATGATAAAGTCAAATCCTCACCTGGAAACTACATTCATTTGTGGAGAGGATAGCTTATCTTCCCTGTGGGTAACCAGGACCCTTTATGAAGTAGTTTTAGTTATAAATCCGTCGTTCAATGTTTGGAAATAATAAACACTAAAGCCCTTTTCTATATTTGATATGCATAGCCCCATTTCAATAGAAAAATGAGGCATAATGGGTATAACATCAGTTGCAAATACCTAATCGTGTTTACTAGTTCTTTGTTACCAAAATTGGTCGTACATAAAACATTTTATGGACCTATTATGTTACGATCGATATTCTTGGACCTATGAACGAATATTCATTCCATTTCTCATAATGGCTGATGTAACAAAGGGCAAAGTTACGGGTTAACATACTAAACTGCGTGAAAAATGTGCTGAAATATTACATAGTAGGGTACTGCTAGCAGCAACAGCAGCCAGCTGATATTTTGTGGGCACATTACGTTGCTTACCACCAAAGTACTGCTGTCGCTAGTGGCTACTGCCAGCAAACCTCAGTTCAAACTACAAGGTCAACTATTTCTGGTGCATTTTGTATGTCACCAGGTAGGTACATACAACAGTGAGATTGTCTTTTGTCAGGTGAAGACGTCGCAACCATAAAATATTTCATATTTGAGGGGTTTTATTGACTACCTGTCTTGAACCTGATTATATAAATTTTGAAAGTACTGTACACGAGTGAAAATAACATAAGCGAGGCCGCGATGACAATAAAATTAGAAATTCTATATTATAGAAGCATTTAGTTGAAAAGTATTATATTTTCATAAAGAAATCTCTTTCAGGTCTTACTATACTATACTTAATTCTTTTCTCAGAATAAATGAAACTCTGCTTCGCTAAGATAGTACCTATGCTACACTTTCCACGATTTTCCTTAAAAAACACATACTTTTATATAAATGAGTAAATTCTCTCTCTCTATAATAACTTATCTCAATAAATCTCCACTGGAAATACATTATTCTTGTCACGTAGACTCAACGGCCGATATTGCGTTGTGGAGGCGATGAAATAAAACCGCCGCCTCTCCAGATTAAAAAACACTTCTCAACCACCATAAATACGCAAAGAAGGCAAACAGACGCCGGTAGGCATCACAACGACGTCTGCTGCGACGCCCGCGTCGCGGTGAATGACGCAAGAGAGCTCTCAGAAAAAGAACAAGGCAGAACGAAGAGGAAGAAATGTTCACGTCCCTATTATAATTGCATTGCGAAGTCCCACTTATAAATCTTTTGTTTTGCTTTCGCGTGATACGTCGTCGTTTGTTTTAGCAGGTAGACCACGTGTACACAAGCGAGATTGCTCATTGCAAGTGCTTGTGGCGAAAAAGATGTATGTTTGTTGAGATTAAATGTTTGAAACTGAGAAATTGCGTATGCCCTGTTCACACTAGGCTGTTTTACTAGCGTGCTACTTTGCTATTGGCTTCTTACAGCATTGTGTGACCACTCAGCAGCGCTGCTTTACCAGTTGGCTAATGAGTTTAGCAGCAGCCAGCCCACCAGGGCTTGTTTAACTTTTACAGCAACCAACATGAACGGAACTCAGTAAAAAATGTATTTTTTGTAGTAGAGCCATTGTGCTTTCAAAATTTATGTAGTCAGGTTCAAGGCAGGTAGTCAATAAAACCCCACAAATTGGTATCAAATACCAAATATTTTATGGTTGCGACGTCTTCACCTGACAAAAGACAATACATTGTCTCACTATTGTATGTACCTACCTGGTGACATATAAAATGCACTAGAAATAGTTGACCTTGTAGTTTGAACTGAGGCTTGTTGATAGTAGCCACCAGCTGCAGCAGTACTTTTGCTGGCAAACAGCGTAATGTGACCACAAAATAGCCGCTGGCTGCTGTTGCTGCTAGCAGTACCCTACTATGTAATATTTCAGGACATTTTTCACGCAGTTTAGTATGTTACCCGTAACTTTGCCCTTTGTTACATCAGCCATTATGAGAAATGGAGTGAATATTCGTTCATAGGCCCAAGAATATCGATCGTAACATAATAGGTCCATAAAATGTACGAACAATTTTGGTAACAAAGAACTAGTAAACACGATTAGGTATTTGCAACTGATGCTATACCCATTATGCCTCATTTTTCTATTGAAATGGGGCTATACATATCAAATATAGAAAAGGGCTTTAGTGTTTATTGTTTCCAAACATTGGACGACGGATTTATAACTAAAACTACTTCATAAAGGGTCCTGGTTACCCACAGGGAAGATAAGCTATCCTCTCCACAAATGAATGGAGTTTCCAGGTGAGGATTTGACTTTATTATTATCATAAATCAAACCTAAACATATAATAAACATGTAATAAAAGAAAGCTAAGGATTAGCAGGAATAGACACCTCAATAGGTAGTATTTACTACCTGAAAAGGGCATTCTTTTTCTTTCATTTCGAACACGACAATTGTATATCTTATCTTGATACTATTTTCACGAATTTGAGACCTTTTTACTTAACGCAAAATCTTTCTAAATCTTTTAAAAAGATCCTGACTAAATATACAATATTCTGAAATAAACATGAGATTGAGACTACATAGTTAAAATACTTAAGTAATACAAATGTTGGACGAAAATAGAAAGAGTTGGTAGAATTTAATGAAATTTTATTGCATACCATGCCTCCATATTAAATAAAAAAAAAATGCAGACACCAAGTTTAGGCCTTGCCCATCGTTAATGTCGAACCGATTCAAACGAAATAATCCAACAATTGAGATGTTTGGTTAGTTATTTATTATCAGTACAAGTAACGAATAGAAAATAACAAATACTTGATCAAAATTTACCACCTCGCAGTCTCTCAGAAGAAACGAAAGTACGCAATATACAATCTGGAATTGTACGAGTTGAGTTTTGCCCTTCGCCTTTTGGCATCAGAAGTGGAACTTTTATAGCGTGTGTAAAATTTTCATGGCGGCCGGCGAGGAAAACGCGCGCACTTTACTGTTATTTGACGATTTCGCTTAATTATTTTCGCCGTCGATTGCCACGTTTTATGAATACGTTGATGACGTCTGTACGCGTCGTAACCATAGCTTCAGCCCCACCAGTAATGATACCGCGCTTTCATGGCATCCTCTCGAAATACGCAAAGTGATTGCTGCATATACAGTATCGGCCAGTTTCAGACGCCGTATAGCCCATAAGAGAGAGCAAGAAACCAATATAATGGCGGTCACTGCATGCCCCCACCAAGCGACATGAACCAACCACGAGGCCGTGCTAGCGCGGTGCCTGAATTGGTGGGGATGTGTTTCAAACGTTCTCTCTCGCACTCGCACAAAACTGATGCGGCGGCTGGAACTGGCCGATACTGTATACAGACTGTCACTGTCGAACATGTAGTTAAAAAAGGGGACAATTTTCACGTCTTTAAATAACTTTCTTTCGTCTTTTTTTTGGAATGCTTACAATATCTTTTAGACAGAGAAGTAACCTTCTAAATGTGTTTTCTAATAAGATATCTAATTTCACTTCAGCACAAGTTGCGGTAATTCTAAATGCTGATTTGTCAGGATAGCATTCTGATTTCTGTCTGTTTAAAACTCAATATTAGTAGTAGGAGTTTTGCATAGCTAGATCAGACATTGCGACCACAGTGTGCGTTGTCAAGCAAAGATTACAATCATTCTTTCATAAATCAGTTTTTATAATTTACCATGATTTATGGCTATTTTCACCTTGAAATGAATGCACTTTATGGTTATTAATCAACTCCCACATGTGCTATTAAATATGTTCTCTCTTATCATACTTTATAATTCACCAAACATTCCACTGTAATTTAGGTATATTCAATTTTTTTTTTTACAAAAAAGTACCGCTGGATATCAGCATAACAATGATGAGGAAATTGTATAAACAATAATGAGCGTCAATTAAGCTTCTACTTTATCGATTTATTCACACTTTGTTAGAGCGGCATTCGCAGGTAATTAATCGCTTTTTAATGGCTGTCTCTCGGAATGAAGCTGTCATTCCGAATTGCAAATTAAATAAATTATCGTAAATGAATTAAATAGCAATATTTCAATTGATAATTGTTACGTATTGACATCATCTTTCATAAGTTTTCTTTTATTGTTGCAGATGGACAACGGCGAGTTGTAGTGAAGTGTGGGTGTAGTGCAGTGAAATGGCCCTTTGTGGTTTGTACATTGGGTAGTGCGCGATTAAATTTGTCGAGTGTTAGTGCCAAAGATTTTTAAGTAGTGCGCGCTTAAGCTATACGAGTGCAGTGTCCAGTGGCAGGCGTAAATGTGCGAGGACGGAGGACAAGTGATGTGGAGGAGGATTCTGCTGGAGAGGCATCTTACAGGGATGAAGACATCGTGTGCAAGGTAGGTCTCATAGATGACATCCGGCGATGGAGGCGAAGAAGCCACAGTAAGGTAGGATCTAAGCAATTTTTATATGCGCCGCGTTATCGGGTTTTGTTACGGCTCTCAAAACAGAATTCTGTAGAGAGAGAGAGAGAGAGAGAGAGAGAGAGAGAGAGACAACATACAGGTGACTAAAGTGTGATAGTGATCTTACTGTCCGCAAGTATTTTGCAGTAGGTATTATCTTTTTAATCTGTATTGGTATTTCTCAAATATTTGTCGTCTTTTTTTTTCAGGAATGTCCTTGAAGCACATCTTCCCAAGCAAAGTGTTGATCTTGTTCTATCTTATTTGCAGTATCAAATCTTGTACTATCACGGTTTCCTTGCAGACCCAAAGCCAGGCATTTCTTCAAGGACCCACTTTAACAAGAATATCCTTGAAGCACATTTTCCCAAGCAAAGTGTTATTCTTATTCTGTCTTATTTGCAGTATCGAATCTTGCACTGACAGGATTTCTTTGCAGACCAAAATTTTCTTGCAGACCCAAAGCATGTCATTTTCTTCAAGGACTCACTTCAACAAGAATATCCTTGAAGCACATCTTCCCAAGCAAAGTGTTGTTCTTATTCTATCTTATTTACAGTATCATATCTTGCACTGACAGGGTTTCCTTGCAGACCCAAAGCCTATCATTTCTTCAAGGACTCACTTCAACAAGAATATCCTTGAAGCACATCTTCCCAAGCAAAGTGTTGTTCTTATTCTATCTTATTTACAGTATCATATCTTGCACTGACAGGGTTTCCTTGCAGACCCAAAGCCTATCATTTCTTCAAGGACTCACTTCAACAAGAATATCCTTGAAGCACATCTTCCCAAGCAAAGTGTTGTTCTTATTCTATCTTATTTACAGTATCAAATCTTGCACTGACAGGGTTTCCTTGCAGACCCAAAGCCTATCATTTCTTCAAGGACTCACTTCAACAAGAATATCCTTGAAGCACATCGTCCCAAGCAAAGTGTTGTTCTTATTCTATCTTATTTACAGTATCAAATCTTGCACTGACAGGGTTTCCTTGCAGACCCAAAGCCTATCATTTCTTCAAGGACTCACTTCAACAAGAATATCCTTGAAGCACATCGTCCCAAGCAAAGTGTTGTTCTTATTCTATCTTATTTACAGTATCAAATCTTGCACTGACAGGGTTTCCTTGCAGACCCAAAGCCTATCATTTCTTCAAGGACTCACTTCAACAAGAATATCCTTGAAGCACATCTTCCCAAGCAAAGTGTTGTTCTTATTCTGTCTTATTTGCAGTATCGAATCTTGCACTGACAGGGTTTCTTTGCAGACCCAAATTTTCTTGCAGACCCAAAGCATGTCATTTTCTTCAAGGACTCACTTCAACAAGAATATCCTTGAAGCACATCTTCCCAAGCAAAGTGTTGTTCTTGTTCTATCTTATTTGCAGTATCAAATCTTGTACAATCACGGTTTCCTTGCAGACCCAAAGCCAGGCATTTCTTCAAGGACCCACTTTAACAAGAATATCCTTGAAGCACATTTTCCCAAGCAAAGTGTTATTCTTATTCTGTCTTATTTGCAGTATCGAATCTTGCACTGACAGGGTTTCTTTGCAGACCCAAATTTTCTTGCAGACCCAAAGCATGTCATTTTCTTCAAGGACTCACTTCAACAAGAATATCCTTGAAGCACATCTTCCCAAGCAAAGTGTTGTTCTTGTTCTATTTTATTTGCAGTATCAAATCTTGTACAATCACGGTTTCCTTGCAGACCCAAAGCCAGGCATTTCTTCAAGGACCCACTTTAACAAGAATATCCTTGAAGCACATTTTCCCAAGCAAAGTGTTATTCTTATTCTGTCTTATTTGCAGTATCGAATCTTGCACTGACAGGGTTTCTTTGCAGACCCAAATTTTCTTGCAGACCCAAAGCATGTCATTTTCTTCAAGGACTCACTTCAACAAGAATATCCTTGAAGCACATCTTCCCAAGCAAAGTGTTGTTCTTATTCTATCTTATTTACAGTATCAAATCTTGCACTGACAGGGTTTCCTTGCAGACCCAAAGCCTATCATTTCTTCAAGGACTCACTTCAACAAGAATATCCTTGAAGCACATCGTCCCAAGCAAAGTGTTGTTCTTATTCTATCTTATTTACAGTATCAAATCTTGCACTGACAGGGTTTCCTTGCAGACCCAAAGCCTATCATTTCTTCAAGGACTCACTTCAACAAGAATATCCTTGAAGCACATCGTCCCAAGCAAAGTGTTGTTCTTATTCTATCTTATTTACAGTATCAAATCTTGCACTGACAGGGTTTCCTTGCAGACCCAAAGCCTATCATTTCTTCAAGGACTCACTTCAACAAGAATATCCTTGAAGCACATCTTCCCAAGCAAAGTGTTGTTCTTATTCTGTCTTATTTGCAGTATCGAATCTTGCACTGACAGGGTTTCTTTGCAGACCCAAATTTTCTTGCAGACCCAAAGCATGTCATTTTCTTCAAGGACTCACTTCAACAAGAATATCCTTGAAGCACATCTTCCCAAGCAAAGTGTTGTTCTTATTCTATCTTATTTGCAGTATCAAATCTTGTACAATCACGGTTTCCTTGCAGACCCAAAGCCAGGCATTTCTTCAAGGACCCACTTTAACAAGAATATCCTTGAAGCACATTTTCCCAAGCAAAGTGTTATTCTTATTCTGTCTTATTTGCAGTATCGAATCTTGCACTGACAGGGTTTCTTTGCAGACCCAAATTTTCTTGCAGACCCAAAGCATGTCATTTTCTTCAAGGACTCACTTCAACAAGAATATCCTTGAAGCACATCTTCCCAAGCAAAGTGTTGTTCTTATTCTATCTTATTTACAGTATCAAATCTTGCACTGACAGGGTTTCCTTGCAGACCCAAAGCCTATCATTTCTTCAAGGACTCACTTCAACAAGAATATCCTTGAAGCACATCGTCCCAAGCAAAGTGTTGTTCTTATTCTATCTTATTTACAGTATCAAATCTTGCACTGACAGGGTTTCCTTGCAGACCCAAAGCCTATCATTTCTTCAAGGACTCACTTCAACAAGAATATCCTTGAAGCACATCGTCCCAAGCAAAGTGTTGTTCTTATTCTATCTTATTTACAGTATCAAATCTTGCACTGACAGGGTTTCCTTGCAGACCCAAAGCCTATCATTTCTTCAAGGACTCACTTCAACAAGAATATCCTTGAAGCACATCTTCCCAAGCAAAGTGTTGTTCTTATTCTATCTTATTTACAGTATCAAATCTTGCACTGACAGGGTTTCCTTGCAGACCCAAAGCCTATCATTTCTTCAAGGACTCACTTCAACAAGAATATCCTTGAAGCACATCTTCCCAAGCAAAGTGTTGTTCTTATTCTGTCTTATTTGCAGTATCGAATCTTGCACTGACAGGGTTTCTTTGCAGACCCAAATTTTCTTGCAGACCCAAAGCATGTCATTTTCTTCAAGGACTCACTTCAACAAGAATATCCTTGAAGCACATCTTCCCAAGCAAAGTGTTGTTCTTGTTCTATCTTATTTGCAGTATCAAATCTTGTACAATCACGGTTTCCTTGCAGACCCAAAGCCAGGCATTTCTTCAAGGACCCACTTTAACAAGAATATCCTTGAAGCACATTTTCCCAAGCAAAGTGTTATTCTTATTCTGTCTTATTTGCAGTATCGAATCTTGCACTGACAGGGTTTCTTTGCAGACCCAAATTTTCTTGCAGACCCAAAGCATGTCATTTTCTTCAAGGACTCACTTCAACAAGAATATCCTTGAAGCACATCTTCCCAAGCAAAGTGTTGTTCTTGTTCTATCTTATTTGCAGTATCAAATCTTGTACAATCACGGTTTCCGTGCAGACCCAAAGCCAGGCATTTCTTCAAGAACCCACTTTAACAAGAATATCCTTGAAGCACATCTTCCCAAGCAAAGTGTTGTTCTTATTCTATCTTATTTACAGTATCATATCTTGCACTGACAGGGTTTCCTTGCTGACCCAAAGCCTATCATTTCTTCAAGGACTGACTTCTACAAGAATATCCTTGAAGCACATTTTCCCAAGCAAAGTGTTATTCTTATTCTGTCTTATTTGCAGTATCGAATCTTGCACTGACAGGATTTCTTTGCAGACCCAAATTTTCTTGCAGACCCAAAGCATGTCATTTTCTTCAAGGATTCACTTCAACAACAATATCCTTGAAGCACATCTTCCCAAGCAAAGTGTTGTTCTTATTCTATCTTATTTACAGTATCAAATCTTGCACTGACAGGGTTTCCTTGTAGACCCAAAGCCTATCATTTCTTCAAGGACTCACTTCAACAAGAATATCCTTGAAGCACATCTTCCCAAGCAAAGTGTTGTTCTTATTCTATCTTATTTACAGTATCATATCTTGCACTGACAGGGTTTCCTTGCAGACCCAAAGCCTATCATTTCTTCAAGGACTGACTTCAACAAGAATATCCTTGAAGCACATCTTCCCAACCAAAGTGTTGTTCTTGTCCTATCTTATTTGCAGTATCAAATCTTGTACTATCACGGTTTCCTTGCAGACCCAAAGCCAGGCATTTCTTCAAGGACCCACTTTAACAAGAATATCCTTGAAGCACATTTTCCCAAGCAAAGTGTTATTCTTATTCTGTCTTATTTGCAGTATCGAATCTTGCACTGACAGGATTTCTTTGCAGACCCAAATTTTCTTGCAGACCCAAAGCATGTCATTTTCTTTAAGGATTCACTTCAACAACAATATCCTTGAAGCACATCTTCCCAAGCAAAGTGTTGTTCTTATTCTATCTTATTTACAGTATCAAATCTTGCACTGACAGGGTTTCCTTGCAGACCCAAAGCCTATCATTTCTTCAAGGACTCACTTCAACAAGAATATCCTTGAAGCATATCTTCCCAAGCAAAGTGTTGTTCTTATTCTATCTTAATCTTATTTACAGTATCAAATCTTGCACTGACAGGGTTTCCTTGCAGACCCAAAGCCTATCATTTCTTCAAGGACTGACTTCAACAAGAATATCCTTGAAGCACATCTTCCCAAGCAAAGTGTTGTTCTTGTTCTATCTTATTTGCAGTATCAAATCTTGTACTATCACGGTTTCCTTGCAGACCCAAAGCCAGGCATTTCTTCAAGGACCCACTTTAACAAGAATATCCTTGAAGCACATTTTCCCAAGCAAAATGTTATTCTTATTCTGTCTTATTTGCAGTATCGAATCTTGCACTGACATGATTTCTTTGCAGACCCAAATTTTCTTGCAGACCCAAAGCATGTCATTTTCTTCAAGGACTCACTTCAACAAGAATATCCTTGAAGCACATCTTCCCAAGCAAAGTGTTGTTCTTATTCTATCTTATTTACAGTATCAAATCTTGCACTGACAGGGTTTCCTTGCAGACTATTCCTTGCAGAATATTTTTAGTTTTAGAAAGATGTTGGTTACACTGTGATTATTTTAACAATATACAGCTCGGGCCAGCTCAAGCCGCCGCATTAGTTTTGTGCGAGTGCGAGAGAGAACGTTTGAAACACATCCCCACCAATTCAGCCACCGCGCTAGCACGGCCTCGTGGTTGGTTCATGTCGCTTGGTGGGGGCATGCAGTGACCGCCTTTATATTACTTTCTTGCTCTTACATGTGGCGTATAGGGCGTTTGGAACTGGCCGACACTGTATGTCTCTTCTTGCAGATTAGGAAGGAAGAACCAAATTAATCTCGATCAGATCCAACGCATCACAGAATTTTGATGTTCACCAAGTACTTAAACAAGGGCAGACTCACAGGTAATAGATGCTTTTTATAATGTCTTATTTTGTTAAATTTTTTCTTGTTTTTGAGGTAGGTATTTATGCATGCCAAATTATTTACTTTAAGACCGTTATTATATTTGTGAGATCGTAAATTTTCGAAGAATGTTTTTATATAACAACATTCTCTGCTTTGTACACAAAGAGGTACTGGACTGGAATAAAATGTTTGCAATTTTTAAAGGAAAAAATGTTTTGAAACACCCACCCCCCTCGAAAACAAGAGAATAACGCGCAACCCCACACATAATTGCACCTAAATATTTAAACAATCTCCCAGCAACAAAATTCCTCGAAAAGATTTTCGCGAAAACTCGACAACCCCAAAAAAGTGTGCCTCCCTGTCCGCAGGAGCAAGAGTGGTAAGACTGCAAAACAAAATAATAGCGATAACCATCAAAACTGATGGCTACCAATTGTGGGCGTGGCCTAGCGGGGCGTGACGGCGTTTTTTCATTGGTCGACGGCGTCGCCGTGGCCGGAGTGGGGGCGAAATCAATGAAAATCAATGTGAACGCAGCTTGGTTGAGAAGTGGGACTGACTATACAGTCCGAACCTAAAACCCGTTGGCGGCGAACGTGTGGCGTGTGTCAAAAATCTCACCAGCATCCAGGCAGGCTTTGGAAGCATACGTCAAGCACGGCCTATTGGGACAACGCAAGTTTTTCGCGCGTCGAAATCGAGTTTTTTGTGCGTTGCTGTTTTGAGTCGTGACTTTTTCAGCGAGGGTTTTTTTTTTGGACGTACTTTTGGGTGACTTTTGTTGAACCGCACACCGAATTTTTCGTTTGTTTTTCGTCGAAATCCGAGAAAGCGCCGATAAGTGATTTTTTTTGAGTGTGTGTTGTGAGAAAGGTTTCCAATCTGGCGACCTTTTTGGACAGTGTTCCGAACTGTGGTTCAGTGGGTGCCCTAACGTTAAGGGCCGGCCTGGCCCATGTCCCTATTGGGCCGAATTCGTATATTCAACACACAGCCCACAACATAGGTAATGTTTAAAAAAATATGAACATTTTTGTTTTTTGGGGTTGTCGCTACGCCATGGTAACTCCCACATTTTAGGCTATTGGACGCAATACTAACTTTGCACATCATCATTGAGCATTTGCCTTTTTGAATCACACGAATATATCTATTAGTTTGCAAGATATTATAAAAATTGTATTTGTACATCATTGAATTTCAATTTCAAATTTCGAGGACGAGCATTTTGCTCGTCCATGCTCGTCCATGTCTCTCTTAGTTTGCAATATACAATAAAAATTGTATGTAGATCAGTTAATTTCAAATTAAAAATTTGGTCATTGCATTGAGCCTTTGGCTAGAATATCTGGAAACAGACTGCAGCTTGATCTTTAGTTAACATTTTGCTCTTTGAATCACGTCAATATCTCTGTTAGTTTGCAAGATTAAATAAGATTGTAGATTATTGAATTTCATTTTCAACATTCCGTCAATACATCGAGCAATATTCAAGAATATGTGGAACCAATCTATAGTTTGAGCTTTACTGAGCATTTTGCTCGTCCATACCTCTCTTAGTTTGCAAGATACAATAAAATTTTTATGTATATCAACTAATTTCAAATACAAATTTCGGTCAATGCGTTGAACGATGGGCAAGAATAAATAGAACCAAACCGTAGCTTGATCTTTGTTGAGCATTTTGCTCTTTGGATCACATCAATACCTCTTTTAGTTTTCAAGATACAGTAAAAGTTGTATGTGTCTTTCACTGAATATCTGTTTCAAAGTTTGGTCATTGCATTGAGCCTTTGGCTAGAATATCTGGAAACAGACTGCAGCTTGATCTTTAGTTAACATTTTGCTCTTTGAATCACGTCAATATCTCTGTTAGTTTGCAAGATTAAATAAGATTGTAGATTATTGAATTTCATTTTCAACATTCCGTCAATGCATTGAGCAATATTCAAGAATATGTGGAACCAATCCATAGCTTGATTTTTACTGAGCATTTTGCTCGTCCATAACTCTCTTAGTTTGCAAGATACGATAAAAATTGTATGTATATCAATTAATTTCAAATACAAACTTCGGTCAATACGTTGAACGATGGGCAAGAATAAATAGAACCAAACCGTAGCTTGATCTTTGTTGAGCATTTTGCTCTTTGGATCACATCAATACCTCTTTTAGTTTTCAAGATACAGTAAAAGTTGTATGTGTCTTTCACTGAATATATGTTTCAAAGTTTGGTCATTGCATTGAGCCTTTGGCTAGAATATCTGGAAACAGACTGCAGCTTGATCTTTAGTTAACATTTTGCTCTTTGAATCACGTCAATATCTCTGTTAGTTTGCAAGATTAAATAAGATTGTAGATTATTGAATTTCATTTTCAACATTCCGTCAATACATCGAGCAATATTCAAGAATATGTGGAACCAATCTATAGTTTGAGCTTTACTGAGCATTTTGCTCGTCCATACCTCTCTTAGTTTGCAAGATACAATAAAATTTTTATGTATATCAACTAATTTCAAATACAAATTTCGGTCAATGCGTTGAACGATGGGCAAGAATAAATAGAACCAAACCGTAGCTTGATCTTTGTTGAGCATTTTGCTCTTTGGATCACATCAATACCTCTTTTAGTTTTCAAGATACAGTAAAAGTTGTATGTGTCTTTCACTGAATATCTGTTTCAAAGTTTGGTCATTGCATTGAGCCTTTGGCTAGAATATCTGGAAACAGACTGCAGCTTGATCTTTAGTTAACATTTTGCTCTTTGAATCACGTCAATATCTCTGTTAGTTTGCAAGATTAAATAAGATTGTAGATTATTGAATTTCATTTTCAACATTCCGTCAATGCATTGAGCAATATTCAAGAATATGTGGAACCAATCCATAGCTTGATTTTTACTGAGCATTTTGCTCATCCATAACTCTCTTAGTTTGCAAGATACGATAAAAATTGTATGTATATCAATTAATTTCAAATACAAACTTCGGTCAATACGTTGAACGATGGGCAAGAATAAATAGAACCAAACCGTAGCTTGATCTTTGTTGAGCATTTTGCTCTTTGGATCACATCAATACCTCTTTTAGTTTTCAAGATACAGTAAAAGTTGTATGTGTCTTTCACTGAATATATGTTTCAAAGTTTGGTCATTGCATTGAGCCTTTGGCTAGAATATCTGGAAACAGACTGCAGCTTGATCTTTAGTTAACATTTTGCTCTTTGAATCACGTCAATATCTCTGTTAGTTTGCAAGATTAAATAAGATTGTAGATTATTGAATTTCATTTTCAACATTCCGTCAATACATCGAGCAATATTCAAGAATATGTGGAACCAATCTATAGTTTGAGCTTTACTGAGCATTTTGCTCGTCCATACCTCTCTTAGTTTGCAAGATACAATAAAATTTTTTATGTATATCAGCTAATTTCAAATACAAATTTCGGTCAATGTGTTGAACGATGGGCAAGAATAAATAGAACCAAACCATAGATTGATTTTTGTTGAGCATTTTGCTCTTTGGATCACATCAATACCTCTTTTAGTTTTCAAGATACAGTAAAAGTTGTATTGTCTTACACTGAATATCCGTTTCAAAGATTGGTCATTGCATTGAGCCTTTGGCTAGAATATCTGGAAACAGACTGCAGCTTGATCTTTAGTTAACATTTTGCTCTTTGAATCACGTCAATATCTCTGTTAGTTTGCAAGATTAAATAAGATTGTAGATTATTGAATTTCATTTTCAACATTCCGTCAATACATTGAGCAATATTCAAGAATATGTGGAACCAATCTATAGTTTGAGCTTTACTGAGCATTTTGCTCGTCCATACCTCTCTTAGTTTGTAAGATACAATAAAAATTTTTATGTATATCAGCTAATTTCAAATACAAATTTCGGTAATGCGTTGAACGATGGGCAAGAATAAATAGAACCAAACCGTAGATTGATCTTTGTTGAGCATTTTGTTCTTTGGATTACATGAATATTTCTGTTAGTTTTCAAGATACAGTAAAAGTTGTGTGTCTTACACTGAATATCCGTTTCAAAGTTTGGTCATTGCATTGAGCCTTTGGCTAGAATATCTGGAAACAGACTGCAGCTTGATCTTTAGTTAATATGTTGCTCTTTGAATCACGTCAATATCTCTGTTAGTTTGCAAGCTTTAATAAGATTGTAGATTATTGAATTTCATTTTCAACATTCCTTCAATACATTGAGCAATATTCAAGAATATGTGGAACCAATCTATAGTTTGAGCTTTACTGAGCATTTTGCTCGTCCATACCTCTCTTAGTTTGCAAGATACAATAACATTTTTTATGTATATCAGCTAATTTCAAATACAAATTTCGGTCAATGCGTTGAACGATGGGCAAGAGTAAATAGAACCAAACCGTAGATTGATCTTTCTTGAGCATTTTGCTCTTTGGATCACATCAATACCTCTGTTAGTTTTCAAGATACAGTAAAAGTTGTATGTGTCTTACATTGAATATCCGTTTCAAAGATTGGTCATTGCATTGAGCCTTTGGCTAGAATATCTGGAAACAGACTGCAGCTTGATCTTTAGTTAACATGTTGCTCTTTGAATCACGTCAATATCTCTGTTAGTTTGCAAGCTTTAATAAGATTGTAGATTATTGAATTTCATTTTCAACATTCCTTCAATACATTGAGCAATATTCAAGAATATGTGGAACCAATCTATAGTTTGAGCTTTACTGAGCATTTTGCTCGTCCATACCTCTCTTAGTTTGCAAGATACAATAACATTTTTTATGTATATCAGCTAATTTCAAATACAAATTTCGGTCAATGCGTTGAACGATGGGCAAGAGTAAATAGAACCAAACCGTAGATTGATCTTTCTTGAGCATTTTGCTCTTTGGATCACATCAATACCTCTGTTAGTTTTCAAGATACAGTAAAAGTTGTATGTGTCTTACATTGAATATCCGTTTCAAAGATTGGTCATTGCATTGAGCCTTTGCCTAGAATATCTGGAAAGAGACCGAAGCTTAATGTTTACTTAGCATTTTGCTCTTTCAATCACATTAATATGTCTGTTAGTTTGCAAGGTGATGTTTAGTTAGCATTTTGCTCTTTGAAATACGTTAATATCTCTGTTACTTTGCAAGGTTTAATAAGATTCTAGATTATTGAATTTCATTTTCAACATTCCGTCAATACATTGAGCAATATTCAAGAATATGTGGAACCAATCTATAGTTTGAGCTTTACTGAGCATTTTGCTCGTCCATACCTCTCTTAGTTTGCAAGATACAATACATTTTTGTATGTATATCAGCTAATTTCAAATTCAAATTTCGGTCAATGCGTTGAACGATGGGCAAGAATAAATAGAACCAAACCGTAGATTGATCTTTGTTGAGCATTTTGCTCCTTGGATCACTCAATACCTCTTTTAGTTTTCAAGATACAGTAAAAGTTGTATGTGTCTTTCACTGAATATCTGTTTCAAAGTTTGGTCATTGCATTGAGCCTTTGCCTAGAATATCTGGAAAGAGACCGAAGCTTAATGTTTACTTAGCATTTTGCTCTTTGAATCACATTAATATGTCTGTTAGTTTGCAAGGTGATGTTTAGTTAGCATTTTGCTCTTTGAAACACGTTAATATCTCTGTTACTTTGCAAGGTTTAATAAGATTCTAGGTTATTGAATTTCATTTTCAACATTCCGTCAATACATTGAGCAATATTCAAGAATATGTGGAACCAATCTATAGTTTGAGCTTTACTGAGCATTTTGCTCGTCCATACCTCTCTTAGTTTGCAAGATACAATACATTTTTTTATGTATATCAGCTAATTTCAAATTCAAATTTCGGTCAATGCGTTGAACGATGGGCAAGAATAAATAGAACCAAACCGTGGATTGATCTTTGTTGAGCATTTTACTCTTCGGATCACGTCAATACAGAATATGTAGAATCAGGTTTTAGTTTCCAAGATGCAATAAAAACATGATAAAATTCGTAACGTAATCTTTTGTGATGTCGCACACAAACCTAACACTAACAGTACACTAAATCAATTCAATTTTAAAGAAGGCAAACGTCAGTTATGACAGACCCGAAGAGTTATTAGAAGTTACGCCTTACATAACCTTAGAAACAATAAAGCGACGGACTGTACCGAGTGGCTCCGTTGAATAATGCATCTTTGTTATTATAAACAAACGAACAATGAGATTTTAACTGCGGCAAATTACCCACTATGTAAATAAAAGTGACACGCCGTATTGTAAATACCGTCCGCATGCGTAATAATAAAGCAATAACTATTCACCTGTTTGTATGCCTAATTAGCACCAACTATGATTTAAATGACACACGTTACGCGATAACTTTTATAACCATATCGAGTAATATATCATTTTAAAGATCTTTTCTTGTAGAATCTAAAAATATTTATTTCATATTTTTAGGTTGGGAACCTTTCGAGATATTTGGCAAAATGTGTGTTTTTACTAAGTGAAGTTCTTCTAGAACATTATTAGGGTTCTAAATAACAACTCTTCGCCTAAATAACCGGTTAATTTGTCTAAATTAGTAATAATAACAGTGCTAATAACAGACTTCTTAACCGGGTAACCTCCCACAATAGAGAGGGTTGGCCCTTGCGTGCTGTGTAAATATCCGTCGGGCAAAGGTACGCCTTAGATCTATGTTTATCTCGTTTAAGTTTTCGAATTACAGGTGTTCTGTAGAGCCTTAGGTATATCACTACACTATTATAATCTTTTGTCTGGCTTTTGTTAGCAGTTATAACTGTTTAGGGGTACTTTACAAAGCACTACGTCCGCAAATTTTACCTTTGTAATACCGATTTATAATCCTTTTCAGGATAAGGACTTCTTAAACCGTTAGAAATGTTAGGAGAATGCTTGTAAGGGATTATGATATCGAATCGTGGTTATTTATTGTTATTATGACAACAAAAGTAGATTTTGTATAGTGTATAGAGTACGTGACTACACTGCAAAGGAATTTTTTGTTAGTACATTCCAGGCTTTAGAGCATTTTCTGAAAATTTACCTATTAACACCTTTCGTAAGCCTTGCATTTTATGGCCTTTCTGACATTTCCTCATACACTGCATATATGGGTATCACCACGTTTACATACCAATTAATTATAGTGGAATGGATATGTACCTACCATTTCAGTGCGTTTGCACTGGGTGTTCCTCAAGGTAAATGTTTCGGACCAATGTTATTCATGTAGTATGAAGAGGTTTTTTTTCTATCCAAATAATGTTTTATTCTAATAAGAATTTATTATTTCTAAAGTGTCATAACTAAAACATTGAGATAGGTGAGATAGGTCTTCCTAAAACTATTCTCTACTTAATTTCATGTCACATTTAACACGTGTCAGGCATCTGCTTCAGACAACATTCGAAACACTTCATTAAAACTTCGCACTTTCGAAGTTTCGTTTTTATTTCGTTTCGGTTTCACGTACTACCGATTTTTTAATTTGTAGCGACACGCACCGCACAATGGGACATTTCGAGACGCCTTGCGACGCCCCATTTGCACCGTCCATGGTGCGGTGGAAGCGAGACATTGTTATTGACGAGGCGATGAATGTTTTTCATTTCACTGTTTGTCTAGCGTGAAATGAAAAAAAGATATTTGTAATACTCGATGAAATCTAATGTGTGGAAACGTACTAAAAATTTGACGTATTTTAATCGACGATAACTGGTGATTTTTTGTGGATTTTGGTGTTTTTTTAAGGAAATTGTAGTTAAATTCTTTAGAATCTACCTGGATAATAAAATTTTTGATGTGATGTTTTAGTTTAGAACAACTAAAGACATTGGTCAAGGTTTTGGCCACTAGTTTTAAAGACAAATTAATTAGCAATGTTATATCATATGCTTGAAGATTTTGTCTATAATCTGGTGAAAGAATCATAAAAATCCACTAAAGATTACAAAAGTTATTGACTATCAAAAATTGTATTATTTTTTTGGTGTTTTCTTGTGTTCGAAACGATGTAAAGACTGGTCTGTTCCAACCTAAGCTAGTTTATTACTCGTAAAGCTTGCTGATCTCAGATATGCAGAAAAAAGAGCACTTTGACGTTTTCTACCATGTATAGTAGTGAGTGAATAGTGATAGTTGTTAATCACAGGCTTTAATTAAAGCGAAACGCCGACCAACGGGTAGAGTTGAGTTGACTTTTTTGCGTGTCTATCGAGCGAAATAATTTAGATCTTGTTGATTGACTCGCCTCATTACATAGGTAACCCCACAAGAGCGATTTCTTGGTGATTGGAAGTGATTGTGCTTGTAAAATTAACTCCTGAATAACTACTTGTGACAGACGCAAGACAATTTGTCATTTTTGTGGTTTAGAATACTGAAATGTGCAAAACCAAAGAGCAAAACTAAAGAGCAAAACTAAAGAGCAAAACTAAAGAGCAAAACTAAAGAGCAAAACTAAAGAGCAAAACTAAAGAGCAAAACTAAAGAGCAAAACTAAAGAGCAAAACTAAAGAGCAAAACTAAAGAGCAAAACTAAAGAGCAAAACTAAAGAGCAAAACTAAAGAGCAAAACTAAAGAGCAAAACTAAAGAGCAAAACTAAAGAGCAAAACTAAAGAGCAAAACTAAAGAGCAAAACTAAAGAGTAAAACTAAAGAGCAAAACTAGAGAGCAAATGAGAGTGAAATGTGATGATTATTCTTTATGTGGATTTTCTTTTGTTTTATAGGTCGGTGCGAGCCAGCCGCGGGGATGCTCATCTCGTGTGCGGGCTGCGAAAAACCAATCCTGGATAAATTCCTGCTCAACGTCCTGGAAAGGACGTGGCATGCCGAATGCGTCCGTTGCTTCGACTGCCAGCAACACCTCACCGACAAATGCTTCTCCAGGGAAGGAAAACTCTTCTGCAGGAGCGATTTCTTTAGGTAAGTCGATGCCTTAACTGCTACGAAACGAGACATACAGCAAGAAAGTGCAAAACGCATACAGCAATAGAGGGCAAAAAGACAGAGGCACAAATTTTGATGCGCAATAACTTTTGTAATTCTTAACGGATTTCTATGATTCTTTCACCAAATCATAGGCAAACCCTTCGAGATTATTTTGCAAAAACCCATCTTCCAAATTAGTTCACCGGAACATCACCAACCCACTTCGTTTACATGACCACCTAATCTTACCACTGCACGACACACACACTCTCCTAATCATACCCTAATTTCACGCCAATTTTTTACACTTTGTACCAGATTTACGAACCTGGTCTTCCCCTGAAACCCAAAACCCTCGGACCCCGAAATTTATGCCGAAATAAAAACCACACCGTATCGCTTGTGTACCGCAGTAAAAACCGTGTCGAAGGACCAAAGCAGAAGAAGTCATTTAAGCCCATAGAAATAGTTAATTCGACATGGACAAGCCGCGTTAGCGGGGTCCACTGTTTCGTCGCTCGACAGGGTGCGCTGCAATCGTCGCTGCGACGTCGTTGTTTTTTATGTCCGACGGTTGAACGTCGATACGTTTAAACAGTAACGATTCCGAGACCTTGTTAGTTTGGGAACATGTCTGTTAAGGTTTTGAGAACGTGAATTGTGGTCGTAGAGATGGTGGCCATCACCCAACATTCCGACTACCTCGTTGACACGTAGCGTCTTCCAATCTTTTTAAAAATATACTGAGATAATCAATCCAATTCTGTATGAAAGTTGCTATTCAGTTGCTAAAAAAGTGAAGTTGTTAAAGGTTAAAGAAATATCTTGTCCTATGCTGGTTTGGTAACAGCCGACAGTAAACACATATATAAATTTACAAGAAACCTTTCGGTGGAGTGGAATTTTTGTTCTTTGGGTACTGCCTTTAACAAACTCCCCATTTCTTCTATTAGATTCATCACGAGATCTTTCGACAGTCTGTAGTGTTTCATAAAGTAGTCTGGAACTACGAATGGGGAATAATCTTGTAAATTTCCTTAAAAAATACTTCTTTTTCTAAAATTCGACATCACATCCAACAGATCCAACAGAGCGATGACAAGTGGAAAATATTTTGGAACTGTCAGATCCACAGTGGTTACTTATCACCTCAGTTACTAAATATTTTAAACATTCGGCGAAATACCCTATTGTGGCATCAACATGATGTTTATTAACATATTTTCTGAGACAGACACTAATGATCATATTATTTCCGCGCTGTCTATACTTTCGGAGCAAATGCTTTTGCGTTTTCTTCTATTTCGTAACTGAGTGTAACGAAGTACCAAATCCATCAATGTCTAACTATTACGCAACATGTCTAAGATCACAAGAAAGATTCACTCGCTCTATGCGTGTATACAGTTACTTTATTTTGTCCGTTAAAACATTTAAACAGTGACATCAATTATACGTCTTATGTACGCGCCTGCAATAAAAGAAGCTACTGTATGTGCTAACTGTTGAAATACATCCAGCCCTGCTACGAGCGCGCGTTACAGCGCTTTTTATTGCTAATTATAAATTAAAATTGTTTATATGAGACTCTTCAAACTTTTTTTACGACCACATTGCAGATTTTCTTTATTAATGAGGCCGGTTTTATGCCCTCAAAGCTACCGTAGAGCCTTCCAGTCATCGTAATCCATGAAATCATCAAAATTAAACTATTCTACCGACTGCGCCATCAATATAAAGCAACTCCCATATAGAGCTGCATTTGAAAGACAATCACGCATTATCTAGTTCTTTTGATTGAGGTGAGCTGTTATACAAAGTGTCGGTATGGACAGGCCTGCCTAGAGGGCGCTCTCAAACAGCGTGCGCGACGTCCGCCTGATTAATGCCTTTCGATTTGCCGAGATGAAGGTAAATAACCGGGGATTTTAACAGGTTATGCGACCTTTTCAACTCTTGTCTAGGATGTATGGTTATGGCTGCGTCACGAATCTTGATTTTGTTCAAAAAACATGTGAAAAATTAACTCAGCCCTCACTAGAAACGAATAATTTCGATTTCGTAATGCACACGCAGTTTATTGATCTGGGAGTTGTTCCAACCCCTAGAGTGCGCCACTGTCTGGTCCTGAAGTCAAGGAGGGCGGTGTTAAACACCGGGGGTAACGGTTATCTCTAATGCCTTATAAAACCGTTTGAATTTAAACGTTATTAAACGTTATTATTCATTATTCACCCCCCTGAGAGGAGGGATGAACTCAAATCTCGTTATATTTAAATTTTAAGTATAGAAACAAAAATTTTGGCAAATTTTACAACGTTTGCATGACGAACTAATCCCAGCAAAAAGATAGTTTTAGTTGGTCGTGTAAACGTAGTGTGTTTATTTTACAGTTTACGTCAAATTTTCAATTATTTCTTACGGAGTAACTGCCGGAGTGTTTTTATCGCCTAAATAGAAGCAATAAACAAAAGTACTGAGAGTTGTAAATCTTGTTTAGAGCCCCGGAAAAGCAGTTAAACCTAAGTAAATCGATCTCGAACCATAAACTTTGAACCACTTGGTGTATATATATGTGGGTACAGCTGCGTCTTGCGCTTATTGTGTTCGTTAGGTGTGATTTTAATAATCGTAAAGCGGTAGGCACGTTCACGAGCAACAAAAGAAGGTTTGATGACAAATACAACCATCAAAAAATCGTTAAAACATGTAGAAAATACCCCAACCTAATGTGCTGTTTTACTAGCCGCTAGTTGCTGTTGCTGCTAGCAGCGACAGCAACCAGCGACTGTTTTATGGTCACATTACGCTGATTACCAGCAATAGTACTGCTGCCGCTAGTGGCTACTACCAGCAAACCTCAGTTCACAAACTGCAAGGTCAATTACATATTTCTGGTGCATTTTATGTCACCTCGTATAATATTTACAAATTACATTTCAAAAATTCATAATTCCCTGAGTTCATGCTGGTTGCTGTAAAAGTTAAACAAACGCTGGTGGGCTGGCTGCTGCTAAACTCACTCGCCAACTGGTAAAACAGCGCTGCTGCGTGGTCACACTGTGCTGTTAGCAACCAGTAGTCAATAACACGCTAGTAAAACAGCATCATCGAAAACACTATATCGGTTATAATTAATTTTATCAATTCCAAACATAAATTGGAAAACAACGTCGCAATCAACTTCATGGTAAACTTATTGAAACAATTTAGATTATCTCCAGAAAAATGTAATTCAATTTATGTATATAATGAGTATTTGGAGTGACGAAACGTGTTACAATTTATTCGTGACTAGGAAATTAATAAACACGATAAAATAAATTAGATATTTGGACGATTTCAACACCCCATATATGGCCCATAACGTAATCCCTTAGGCTAATTTACGATACTAAAATTAAAACGATACTATAACAAAATTAATTCTCACCCGTTCGAAAATAGGGCCTTATCTGAGCAAGCGGTAATAATATTTTGTCTTTAGTGTCGATTTATGATTATTAAGGACGTCTGAGTGTTGATAGGTTTTAGATAAGGAATTTTTTTTGTATTAAAAGACATATGTTAATCTTAACTTCATTTTGATTTATAGCCTTTTCCTTTTTACTTTCGGACTAGTCCTAGAAGGATTGTTGCAATGATTTCTGGAAAGTGTATGTGTGTATGTATGTCCGTGAACACGATAGCACCCAAACGGAACAACGGATCGGGCTGAAATTTGGTATACTTATTTAGAATTACCGGGGGACGAACTGGATTGCTTTTGGTGACAATCTGACAACCGGAAGTGGCAAATGTTACGCACGTTTTCTAAATAAAGTCATTCTAAATATGTATAGAAATTTACAGATCAATGGGATGAGCGGTTTAGGTGTTATAAAAGTTTATATCGATTGGTATGTGACATAATGGAGAACTGACGGCATCATACCGCGTTAGCCCACACGTTATTGTTTGAATATTATCACCCCACGCGCGATTGAAGAATAAATAAACAAGAAGTAGAGAAATAAACCTCGTAGGAAAACACATGGATACGTGACAGTATATTATAGTTATTTGTATCGAGAGGTGCCTTGCATGTATTGTTATAATCCCCATATAGTGTTATTATTATTATCTTACGAAAATTCGTTTACCAGATATTATCTATTCAAAGGCTTAATTTTGATACAGTGTCCAAGAAAAAAAAAATCAAGTAAAATATCATTTTTTTTGGGTCAAAGTCAAAAAATTTTTTAGACATTTTAAGCATCATGTAATAAGCTTTGGTTTTGTATGGAGTGAGATAGATGACTTAGGAATTAATACACCCCCAATGAGGGTAAGTAAAGACCACTGTGCGTACCGAATTGATAGGGGGGTTGGTTACCCCATCGCATAGAGAATCACTATTACCATAAATAAATGCGAGAGAAAACGTTATCTACCCTTGGCAGTAACCATCAAATGGAGTTTATCTTATTTTGGCTTGATGGTGGGGCGATTTTAAACGCTATTTTATTTTTAGGGGTGGATGGGTTACACCCCCTCCCTATAGGGTGATTCTCCGATACTTTTTAGATGATAATGTTTGATAAATTAGAAAAAAAACTAATGTTTGATAAAGAAAACTGCAACAAAATCAGTTAACAAATTATATAAATTCAAAGAATATGCAAAAGTACTGCTTTCAAACTGTAATTTGATCAATCGATAAAAAGCTATCATTCAGCAGGATCGTGGGGAATATCAAACTCGTTTATAAGACCCTCGTCACATCGTGACATACACGTAAAGATCCTTCCATTTTAAAATATGCTTTAAAAGGCTCGTTACGCTTTGTAAATGAGGACACTCTCACACCTCGTGTGAAAAGATTCCATTTCTGTAGTCTAGAACCCAATAACTCGGCTTTTTCTTTTGATAAACCTAAATCTTTAACATCTTTAACATTAAGTCTTCAAAATAATTCAGTTCGCACTGGTTTATAAGGTGAGGTGTTCCTAAAACTTCGAATGGTGAATCTTCACGACTTGCCTGATATTTGACAGAGTGATTTCAGACTCTCAAATCAATCAGACAATCAGATCAAATCAAGTAATCAAATCAAATCAGGCAAGTTTCTGCAAACAGGCGAAATTTCTTCTGTGTCAAAAATCGAAGATGATGAAGTGGATGGCGCACTTGGGAGAGGATAGTTCTCTCCATGGGGGATAGGTCGCGATGCTGATGGCAAATTTGGATATTTTATTTTATGTTTATCCTTCTTCGAATATCCGGAGACGCTCATCGTGCAAAAAATAGCAATCGTCTACATGATTGGAAGGTTCTCGCCACAACATGGGAACAGCAAACTGCATTTTCTTTTGCTTCCCTTTCATCCCCTTTAAAAGTTCGATCTAACAGGAAATACAGCATATATTAGGTGTCCATGACTTTTCCAGTTAAAAGTTATTGTAAAACAAAGTTTGTAAAATGTTTAGTTGGGATAATCGCATTAAATTACGCGCTATTCTTTGCGTAACCGTCAACCGTGTCTAACGTCGGTCTTAAGTACGCATGATTTGGCCGTTTAGGCACATCACTTGTTGCAGCAATTAGATATGGTTTGGATTTAACCATGTAATCCAACCGATTACAGTATTTGCGGTGAACCAAAGTCCTTGTCTTTATAGTTTTATTTGCACTGCTGATGAAATAACACCTTAAACAAATAATACCGATTTCCACGTAACAACAACGATTTGCATCAAACATTTTTATTGAATAACGGTTGTTTATGTAATAGATCAGATTAGCGCATCATAAACTACAATCAATAAGGTATAATTCCTAAAAAAAATCTACTAGAAATGTTTAAAAATGACTGAGATATAAGAGATTGAAGTTTTTGGTCCTTCGACCCGGATGATGTCATAATTTAATTTTTTCGATTTTTTCGAGTTTTCTGATGGTTTTTTTTTCTGGTTTCTTTTGCAGGAGGTACGGCACGAAGTGCGGCGGGTGCAACCAGGGCATTTCGCCCAGTGATCTTGTGAGAAAAGCGCGGGACAAAGTGTTTCATTTGAACTGTTTTACGTGCTTGGTGTGTCGAAAGCAGTTATCGACCGGGGAGGAGTTATATGTTTTGGACGATAATAAATTTATCTGTAAGGAGGACTATTTAGCGGGAAACAAGGCAGCATCATTACCTGGACACCACCAAGGTAAGTTTTTTCTTTCACTAACTAAAATCACTAGGAAAACATGATTAAAAAAATAATTATTTTTTTTCTGTTAATATGTGATCGTTAATTGATAAGCACGTCTTGGTGCATAAACATTGAAGAATATATCCTGAAAATTTCAATTAGAAATATTAAAAAATGTCTGAGATATACGGACTTAAAATTTTTGGTCCTTCTGCAGAAAGATCATTTGGTTGGTTCAAGTAAAATACAAAATTCAAAGAGTAAGAATATGATTTTCTTGCTGTTCCAAGTATTATGTTTTCTTGTTTTAAGTATGAAGGAACTGCTTGAAAGGAATTACGTCTGTTTTAAGCGATACGTAGGTACGTATACTTTTGGGTCAAGAAACCCAACAAAATATTTTTGTTGTAAGACGAACGTCTACTTTTTTATAAGTAGAAGAATAACATTTTCTTTGTCACTCTTTGTCACATATATTGAAATTCTTATTAGAATAAAATATTATTTGGATAGCAAAAATATCCTCCTCATGCTACACTATATACCCAAGAACTTTTTTTCTTGACATCCAAGAGTAGAGGTCTTTTTTTTAACGCTTGCGCGCGCTTCCACCGTAAAGAATCGTTTTTTTCTTCGTTCACGCTGTTCCGACGTCCGTGGTCGTCACCGTAGTGAAAAAGGACGACCTAGGTGCTCGGCATAGACACCAGGAACCGACATCGAAAAAAACCGTATCAGATAATTGACCTTGATTGGTGTATTCTTGTGAAATTACGAAATTCGAAATTTTACGCCGAAATCGACCGGTTCGGGTTTTTTTTTTGTTCTTACTTGGTAACACTGAGCGCCCGTTAGACTGTGACAGCTTTGTCTTGTGGCTTGTGACTATAGTGGTGAGTGAATCACAACATTGATTAGGTTAAAATAGATCGACTTTATCGTTGTTGGTAATCGATTATTGAGTTGGTTATGTTTTAAAATTGGTGTTTTTTTTTTTGGGTAAATTTGAGTTTTTCTTTGAGTATATTTTTCTCTGACGAAGAAAAAGTTATTCTTCAATAAAAAATAGTAGACGTTCGTCTTACAACAACAGAAATATTTCGTTGGACGAAAAATATATATGCTTCAACAAAAAAAGTTTCTTGACCCAAGATTCTTACTCGAGAGATACATAGAAAGTTGTGCCATTACTTTACAGATGGCGCTAACAGTTTCTCGCGTCTTTTGCCACATATCACCGCTATATAAGTTCGACGATATTGAGTGTTCTTATATAACACAAGGATTATGAGGAAAACCAGGATTGTAGTGGAATAGCCTACACAGAAAGAACTCTATTCTTGGATAACACATAAGTTCCATATGCCGAAATTTCTACGCAATATCACGGTTAAAAGTAAATTTGTTAAGGCATTTATAGGTCACCAGTAAACGTCAACAAACATCAAACCGTGTAGTCTGTGACTGTATGTATTACCGTTTCGTCTGTGGCAATTAAGACCCAGTTCTTGATCCAGTGTATCGGATCCAGTGTATCGGATCCAATGCTACGTTGGACGGAGCCCACACACATGTGATAGCACTATGCGCAGTCGTGAGTACGACCTAGTTGGCCACGCCTTTAGCCTCCTAGTCGCCAATGATGTAGAGGATGAGATATCACCCTTCAAAAAGCCTGTCTCGTCCTCTCTGCGTTCGAATCCTTCGTCCTTTTTTGTATCTGAAGGCTGCAAGCGCCCCCGAGGCCACTTCTTTCCACCCTACACCGAGAGGGGAAGTTGTCTCACCCCCTTAGCACCAATGACAAGAGATGCAGCGTTCCATGGGGTGGAGTCGAAATTCCCAAAAAAAATTTTTACTTAAAATTTATTGATTTTTATAAAACTACGATTATCACATCTCATAATACTAATAACAAGGAATATTCGTTGAAAATCCCAAGGGGAAATACCTAAAAACAAGCGAGATACGGCCGATTTAATTTTTTGGTCCTTCGATCCGGATGCTCGAAAAAATTTTTTTTTCGGGATTTTCCTCGTGGAAATGTTTTGTTGGAAGGGTTTTTGGTTGAAAATCCCAAGGGGAGATACCTAAAAACAAACGAGATACGGCCGATTTAATTTTTTGGTCCTTCGATCCGGATGCTCGAAAAAAAAATTTTTTCGGGATTTTCCTCGTGGAAATGTTTTGTTGGAAGGGTTTTTGGTTGAAATCAAAGATCAATAACGTCATGGGGTGCGATTGTAACGGCCTTGGGGCAAAAGCATGGATGCGAAAGCTGTAAAAACAGTGCCCTTTGTGTGGAACTGTTATCCCGTACTCGGAATGTTATTGTAAGGGGTTTGCGGCAACCAACCCCTGTTTATAGATTGTAAGTGATACGATTGTATCGGTTTTTTGGACACAAAGGCGGCGTAGCGTGTGTGATCTGTGGATGATACCTACCGCACATGCATACACGATGATGCCGACTTTGTAATCCTGAAGGGTTTGGTTAAGAAAACAGACTTGGGATTTCGAGGGGTGATGTTTTTGTTGGGTTTGGGAATTTTTCCATATCCACGAAATAACTATCCACTTCAGTCAAGACAAAATTTTCTCAGTAGAAGCGGGTTAAGTGCTTGATTCAAGATAAATTTAGTTGTAATGAGTAAATTATTAAGTCACAAAGTCAGTGAAACTTTGTGGTTTACTACAAATATTTAAACATTTCGACCAAATTAATATTGATTTATTTCAAGCATTGTATGGATTAAAGAGAATAATAATTATCAGAATCAGTAATTGGTTGTTTTGCTTGGAAAAACAAATGTTTCACAAAAAGATTTTTAGGTTTGGTTCAACTTCTCCTGTGTTCTGAATAGAGTATTTCATTCTCACTGCAAGTAACTGTCATTTAAAATGAAATGCGATCAGTTATTCAAAGTAAGGAATAGTAATTTACATTCAACATAATATATTGATTTGAAGTGAATAATTTTGTTGTTTTGTTCAAACTATCTACCGCTGCTGCAAAAGGGTAAAAAAGGTTCATATATACCACCAGTACAGTAATTTATTATAAGAAAAATAAAAAATACATTCAAAATAAGTACAAAATACAATGTAAAATATAAAAGAATTAAATGTTATCTGATACATTTTAAAGTATTAAATACATATAATAATTAAATAATACGTCTGGTGAATTTGTTGTCATTGATTTGCATCTCTTACTTTGAAACATGCTATAAAAGCACCTTGGTCCACTATATGCAGTACTGTAGGAATTTTAGTAATGCATCATTTGCACCTGTGGTGAAGTATAATATGTACATAAATACGATAGATATATACGGTTTCTCACCTCAGATGTTTCCAAATCTAATAGCTTCACAGCTTCCCGGAAAGCAATTCGATCTCCAATAGCAGGAATAAGTTCTTTTACTTCTTCCTCTGTAAGTTTTCTTATGTTTTCCACAGTTATTTTATTGCCTTGAAAATGTAGAATGCACTTAGTGTATTAACATTCTCATAAAAAGTAGTTATACGCATACCCTTACTAGCTGTAACTCCAAAACTAGTCGATATACCTACCTGCAAATTGGTTTATTGGAAAGATCAGGCTTTTTCCAATAGATGTACGTTCATATCATTTTAGAAATAATATTCCTTCTTATAGTAATTTTCTTTTGAAAAAGGGTCCACATTTTGATCGAAGTAGCAAACAATGTGAACTTTGACAAGCTGCAACTCGAAAACTAGTGGATATACCTACTTGGAAATTGGCTTATTGGAAACATCAGGGATTTTCCAATAGATATGTGTCCATATTATTCTAGAAATAATCTTGCTTCTTATAGTAATTTTCTTTTGAAAAAAGCTCTACATTTTGATCCAAATAGCAAACAGTGTGCACTTTGCCAAGCTGTAACTCCAAAACTAATGGATATACCTACATGGAAATTGGCTTATTGGAAAGATCAGGGTTTTTTCGAACAGATCTATGTCCATGTCATTTTAGAAATAATCTTCCTCCTTATAGTAATTTTCTTTTGAAAAAGACTCCACATTTTGATCGAAGTAGCAAACAATGTGCACTTTGACAAGTTGTAACTCCAAAATTAGTGGATACACCTACTTGGAATTTGTTGTCATTGATTTGCATCTCCTACTTTGAAACATGCTATAAAAGCACCTTGGTCCACTATATGCAGTACTGTAGGAACTTTAGTAATGCATCATTTGCACCTGTGGTGAAATATAATATGTACATACATATGATAGATATATACGGTTCCTCACCTCAGATGTTTCCAAATCTAATAGCTTGACAGCTTCCCGGAAAGCAATTCGATCTCCAATAGCAGGAATAAGTTTTTTTACTTCTTCCTCTGTAAGTTTTCTTATGTTTTCTACAGTTATTTTAGTGCCTTGAAAATATAGAATGCACATAGTGTATTAATATTTTCATAAAAAGTGGTTATAAGCATATACTTACTGTCAAATATCGGTATCAGATGATCTGATGAGATTGATTTTAAAAAATCATCCACGCTGTCTATTATCACATGTGATAATTGATAAGGATAAGTTACAATAGAATCAAGCGTATATCAAAGCCCGACAAGCAGGTATAACACGCACAAGACTGCTAGCCGCTAGGCATTAACCAATATCGCATTGGGTTGTTAACGTTGTGACTGGAAAATGTGTGGTAAAATCCCTCATAATCGTATCCAAAAACTGTTTGCCGGTCCCTGTCGCGTCAGACGGGTGCCACAAACCGCGCAAACTCTAAGCTTTCCGAACAATGAAACCACCCGATATTTTAAACTAAGTATTTCATTATTTGATTGACACAAAACGTGTCTTGCATCAACCAACCAATTTTACTTGTTTCGAAGCTCATATTTTACATATGTGATCTTGATTCAATCCAATGGTTCTTTTTATTAGAATATATAGAAATTTTTAATGCAAAAATTTGGTGACAAAATCTTGTCGCTTCAAAGCAGAAATTTGTGAGTTTTGAATCAACTACTTTTTTTGTTTCACCAAAAACTGGTTGCGTGATCATCCTTTCGCAGGATATCCGACTAGATTCGAATCAAAACAACGTCAATTTAAATTCCGGTTCGACAAAATAAATAAGACGTCCCGGTACGCTGGCACCCAAAAAAAAAGCCAATAATTGCTGGCGATTTTTGAAAACGGCCCAGAATTATTCAATTAGTCTTTATTGTGGTGGCAACAATGGCTAATGGGGTCTCGCGTCTCGCGCGCGAGAAAAACTGGGAGAATTCCGGCATTACGTTAACTACTAGGCCGTGAAAATTATACGAGACTTCGTTTTGAGTCAGCGGCCCATGAAATTTCGTTCCGTTGTTGTTTACGTTACGTCACAGTGGACACCTCTCGCCAGATTTTAATCCTACAGAGGTAAGGAATAATATAATCAAAATTGTCCATTTTTGATAATCGAGTGTTTACTGTATAATAGATTTTTTTCGTAATATTAATCGACAAGTTGTGATGAATATATCCTGAAGAAATCAGCCAGAAGTACTAAAAAACGGCTGAGATATAATCAATTTAAATTTTTGGTCCTTCAAGCCGGATGGTGTTCCATTTTCGATTTTCAAAATGGTCTATTTTAAACTTTGGTATATTTATTTAGAATTGCCAAAGAAATAAACATTTTCTTTCAAGAAATCTACGTTCAGTTTAAATAAAAAATCTTGACGATTTACTACTTGAAAACTGAAGACCAGTTTTATTTCATTAAAACCTTTTTCTGCAATTAAACCCAGACAATTTCAACTTTATGGAAATTATGGAAAATTATTTGGTGTAAAACAATAGTTTTTCTTAATGAAAACTATTTCATTTTACTTAAGACTTAAGTCCTATAAATTTATTTATTGGATTGAAACAACAAGTCTGTCCATGCCTGTTACATTAAGGGACATGAAATTTTGTAACGCTCGTTTACTGGAAGTCATGGTTTAATGGAGACGCCACTGTCCGTGTAACCAAACCACGTTTCAAAACAGAAAACCACCAGAAATGTTTTTACCATCCCAGTAATTCGTGGTAATTGGCCCAGTACTTGAGAAAACTGTTTACCGACTCGATTGTTAGAAGGCCTGAATCATCTGTTTTTCATCCATAAAACTACGTACATACTTCTGTCTTCTAGAAGTTGTTTTTTCTCAAGAAGAATCTGCATGGATTCGATTGCAACAAATATGGCTGCATACAGTTCTCTTCTTTAGAAATACCTACAACAAAAGATGATAGATCTTTCAAGCGTTGCAAAACTTCTTTAAGTTCCTTTTTTAAGTTGCTTTCTAGATGAAACACCCCACAAAGCAGTGGTACTCAACCTATTTCAATAGGAAAATGACTAGTACTTGATGGTGTTCTATAACCCAACACAGTTGGTCATTTTTTTCCCAGTGGCGTCGACCTTCATGGCGTTTGGTTCAGCTTGAAATCGACAGTCATCCATGTATAAAAGTCACGTCATCACCAGCAGTTCCAAAACCATTTATACTCCGGGCTTTAACATTTTTTTTGTATACGCTCAACAAATAAAATGCTGAAAATCGTGAGATCGTGGTTATGTCGGTTTGTAGGGGTTGGAGGGTTTTGGGGGGTTGAATCCCCGTAATCAGTATGCGATCTAGTTTCAATTTCACTGTACAAACAAAGCCGGGGCTTTGGGCCAAATCCCCAGGCTTAAGAAAACAGATCATCCCGTGGAGTGTGCATCTAGAATGTTAGCGAGATATGAATACGTGATATGATGAGGGCGGGGGTTGTAAAACTTTTACCCCGGTGGACCCCTCCAACCCATGGTGGAGGGAATACAATACAATTTGAAGCGTACAAGCAGTATTTTATTATGAACAAGCGATCAAAGTGAAGTAGCAAATAATGTGCACTTTGACAAGCTGTAACTCCAAAAGTAGTGGATATATCTACCTGCAAATTGGCCTATTAGAAAGATCAAAGTTTTTCCAATAGATGATATTCCATATCATTTTAGAAACAATCTTCCTTCTTATAGTAATTTTCTTTTGAAAAACTGTCCACATTTTGATCGAAGTAGCAAACAATATGCTCTTTGACAAGCTGTAACTCTAAAACTAGTGGATGTAGCAACCTGCAAGTTAGCGTATTGGAAAGATCAATGTTGTTCCAATAGACCCATGTCCATATCATTTTAGAAATAATCTTCCTTCTGATAGCGATTTTCTTTTGAAAAAGAGTCCACATTTTGATCGAAATAGCAAACAATGTGCACTTTGACTAGCTGTAACTCCAAAACTAGTCGATATACCTATCTGCAAATTTGTTTATTGGAAAGATCAGGCTTTTTCCAATAGATCTACGTTCATATCATTTTAGAAATAATATTCCTTCTTATAGTAATTTTCTTTTGAAAAAGAGTCCACATTTTGATCAAAGTAACAAACAATGTGCACTTTGATAAGCTGTAACTCCAAAACTAGTGGATATACCTACCTGTAACATTATTGGAAAGATCAGGGGATTTTCAATAGATCTATGTCCATATAATTTTAGAAATAATTTTCCTTCTTAGAGTAATTTCCTTTTGAAAAAGAGTCCACATTTTGATCAAAGTAACAAACAATGTGCACTTTGATAAGCTGTAACTCCAAAACTAGTGGCTATACCTACCTGTAAATTGGCTTATTGGAAAGATCAATGTTTCTTTTGAAAAAGAGTACACATTTTGATCCAAGTAGCGAACAATGTGCACTTTGACAAGCTGTAACTCCAAAATTAGTAGATATACCTACCTACAAATTGGCTTATTGGAAAGATCAGGGTTTTTCCAATAGAACCATGTCCGTATCATTCTTCCTTCTGATAGCAATTTTCTTTTGAAAAACAGTCCACATTTTGATCGAAGTAGTAAACAATGTGCACTTTGACAAGCTGTAACTCCAAAACTAGTGGATATACTTACCTGAAAATTGGTTTATTGGAAAGAGCAGGGCTCTTTCCAATAGATCTATGTTCATATCATTTTAGAAATAAACTTCCTTCTTATAGTAATTTTCTTTGGAAAAGAGTCCACGTGTTGATCGAAGTAGTAAACAATGTGCACTTTGACAAGCTGTAACTCCAAAACTAGTGGATATACTTACCTGCAAATTGGTTTATTGGAAAGAGCCTTTCCAATAGATCTATCTCCATATCATTTCAGAAATAATCTTCCTTCTATAGTAATTTTCTTTTGAAAAAGAGACCACATTTTGATCCAAATAGCAAACAATGTGCACTTTGACAAGCTGTAACTCGAAAACTAGTGGCTATAACTACCTGTAAATTGGCTTATTGTAAAGATCAGGGTTTTTCCAATAGACCTATGTCCATATCATTGTATAGAAATAATCTTTCTTCTTATAGTAATTTTCTTTTGAAAATGAGTCCACATTTTGATCGTAGTAGTAAACAATGAGCACTTTGACAAGCTGTAACTCGAAAACTAGTGGCTATAACTACCTGTAAATTGGCTTATTGTAAAGATCAGGGTTTTTCCAATAGACCTATGTCCATATCATTGTATAGAAATAATCTTTCTTCTTATAGTAATTTTCTTTTGAAAATGAGTCCACATTTTGATCGTAGTAGTAAACAATGTGCACTTTGACAAGCTGTAACTCCAAAACTAGTGGATATACTTACCTGAAAATTGGTTTATTGGAAAGAGCAGGGCTCTTTCCAATAGATCTATGTTCATATCATTTTAGAAATAAACTTCCTTCTTATAGTAATTTTCTTTGGAAAAGAGTCCACGTGTTGATCGAAGTAGTAAACAATGTGCACTTTGACAAGCTGTAACTCCAAAACTAGTGGATATACTTACCTGCAAATTGGTTTATTGGAAAGAGCCTTTCCAATAGATCTATCTCCATATCATTTCAGAAATAATCTTCCTTCTATAGTAATTTTCTTTTGAAAAAGAGACCACATTTTGATCCAAATAGCAAACAATGTGCACTTTGACAAGCTGTAACTCGAAAACTAGTGGCTATAACTACCTGTAAATTGGCTTATTGTAAAGATCAGGGTTTTTCCAATAGACCTATGTCCATATCATTGTATAGAAATAATCTTTCTTCTTATAGTAATTTTCTTTTGAAAATGAGTCCACATTTTGATCGTAGTAGTAAACAATGTGCACTTTGACAAGCTGTAACTCCAAAACTAGTGGATATACTTACCTGAAAATTGGTTTATTGGAAAGAGCAGGGCTCTTTCCAATAGATCTATGTTCATATCATTTTAGAAATAAACTTCCTTCTTATAGTAATTTTCTTTGGAAAAGAGTCCACGTGTTGATCGAAGTAGTAAACAATGTGCACTTTGACAAGCTGTAACTCCAAAACTAGTGGATATACTTACCTGCAAATTGGTTTATTGGAAAGAGCCTTTCCAATAGATCTATCTTCATATCATTTCAGAAATAATCTTCCTTCTATAGTAATTTTCTTTTGAAAAAGAGACCACATTTTGATCCAAATAGCAAACAATGTGCACTTTGACAAGCTGTAACTCGAAAACTAGTGGCTATAACTACCTGTAAATTGGCTTATTGTAAAGATCAGGGTTTTTCCAATAGACCTATGTCCATATCATTGTATAGAAATAATCTTTCTTCTTATAGTAATTTTCTTTTGAAAATGAGTCCACATTTTGATCGTAGTAGTAAACAATGAGCACTTTGACAAGCTGTAACTCCAAAACTAGTGGCTATACCTACCTGTGAATTGGCTTATTGGAAAGATCAAGGTTTTTCCAATAGATCTATGTCCATATCATTTTAGAAATAATCTTCCTTCTTATAGTAATTTTCTTTTGAAAAGAAGTCCACATTTTGATCGAAGTAGCAAACAATGAGCACTTTGACAAGCGGTAACTCCAAAAGTAGTGGATGTACCTACCTGTAAACACACGCCAGCATAAACCGAGAGTAACCAGTCTCTGATACACCATTTAAAAAACATATATGTACCATTGTAGCTACTACCAATAGCAATCATCTTGCCTAATAAGAATTCTGCTACTATTGTCTCGCGGTTGGTTCTGGCTATGTTCAGCCACTCGAGAGAGATAAACCATGGGAACGAGGTATCCCACCACCGTGATACGCGTCCGAGGTACCATTGTGGGCAATGGTGTGTCATTTCGTATTCTATTTGAAATAGAATCATG